>CM056792.1:21200000-22400000 GCA_029852875.1 Mythimna loreyi
AGGAACGGAAGACAGGAAAAAATCGTACCTAATGACAACTCGGTCCTCATATAAGTCAATGATGTATCGTATTCCCGGAAATTGAATCGGGAATTCCGGACCGGAGCTTCTGATGACACTTTCGGGGCAACTTTTTTTCTCTGATTTTTAGTAGCAATCGGAAGTTTTCGAATTGCCTGTACTTAAAATGATGACAATGACAAAATTGTGTTCAAATGTTGAGGTTAATTGGCCTGGATTGGTTAGAAAGAGTTACCGTGGCCCCGGGATGAAAAGGGTAACTGAAAAAATACTGTTAAGTCAGTAAAAGTTAAAAAGTGAATATTCAGAAATATATGGTACATTATAGAAGGCTAAAATTCACGCAAAATATCAGATTTGCAGAGGTTTAGTGCTTTGGTGGTTTAGTTTTACACAAATTTACGTTTTGATTTCTATAGAAGCCTAGATAATTTCCACAAGATGTTTGTGAATTCAAAATATCTAAGTTATATGGTAAGTAAATAACAATATAATCACGTAAGAGCGGTTATATGAGAAAAAAAACCTCGGGTTGATCGTTCTTAAAAATAAGACACAGCTTAGTTCCACAAATAACTCCATCTTTCAAACAAAAGTATTGAAACTTTTTAATTAAAAACGCTACCTTAGAAAAGTTACTGGTCCCGGCGAAGTTGGACAGTTCCCATACGTCTTGCAGTCCGTGGTTATGATTCAGGCGACTTCACGACTATTTGCGGGGGTGCATGCCATTAGCTGAGGGTGCGTTGCCCTTTGTTGCTGACTCATATTTAGACGGGGCGTTTAAGTTAGAAGGGATGACGGTCTGTGAAATGTGACTCAGGTTCTGGGATATAGGGGGAAGTATAGTTGCTAGATTATCGTAAATTGGGGGGGAGACTGTCACGTCAGTGGTTGGGAACTTGGCACTTTATAGGTCATTAATGTGATAGTTGGTATGTTTTATTAATAAATAATACCTATTTCAGGTGTTATTTCTTAATAAAACGTACCAACTTTAACGTAGGATGATACTTTTTTTAGCTTAGATTTTTTAAATGACTCCTTTTCTCTTCGGATTGGGGCGAGACAGTGTCAGAATTTTATTTGACTAAAACCCAGTTCCTTCATTTATCCATTGCTTTTAGTAGGCAGGTAGACTGGCCTTGATTTGGACCTAGGATATTTTTTTTGGTAAAACGTTCCAGTGGGCGTCATTCAGCTGGAATGATGGTGATGATAAAGACATTCCCTTGGGATTTTCGTATTAGATAAAACCTAGTAAATAATAACAGAAAAGGTGACAATGTTAATTCTTTTTTAGCTATTTTACAACAAGTTTGAGTCATTACAATATCCTTGAAACACGTTCATTCAGAAGCAAGTTGCATAACATTTAAATTGTAAACTTCATTCATTCAAGAAGGTATTATGTTACGTTTATAATTCTTCACGGTCTGCCTTACTACAAGTTTTCATTCAGGAAAATTTCCTTCGCATAAATTTAAAAGAAAAAATAAATAAACGCTGAACAAAGTTACGAACTTCGGTGCTTTGTAAAAACGCAGATATTTATTGCTCCTTTTGTATTTAATACTCCCTGTAGCGTTTGTAACTTTAGCAAGTTGTAATAAGTTACTTTTCATGGAAGTCTGGAGCGAACTATCGCTGCTAGCCACGGCGAGGTCCATTAACGGCTGTGTAGAGTCCTGGGATATGATCCTAGAATCAGAAAGGGAAAGACGTACGAGTTCTTTGGTACCCCGTATCTGATGCATTGTTTGATGTGGAAGGTTGGATAACGCCCACTTCCAACCTCCGTAAAAAGGTCCAGGGTGGATGGGTTAGGGGACACCTGACGCCCCATCAATTTGATCCTGAGATTATGGCGCTTAGTGTTGCATATTGCGGGAGTCACTTCCCAGTGGTGAGGCCACGGAAGCCACACCGTACCCTAAGCCTCTAATGCAAGTTTGGCAGAGAACTCCAAGGTGATTTTAGTCATTAGGAGACTAGCAGTACCCTCTCAGGGCGCAGGACATATTGGCCACGTCTTTAATTACTTTTTTCTGACCATGTGACTGTGCTTGAGATGACGTTAGAATAAAGGTATTGAGGGCGTGGCTAACTTTAAGCGTTCGACGTTCACGAAACGATCGTGACTTGGCTAGGGAGGCTGAGAACTAATTCAGCAAATTTTCGAATAAGTGAGTAACTTATTCGAAAATTCTAAGTTCTTATTCAGTTATGCTTTCAATGTTGCAAGTTTAACTAGTTGTGAAGTTAGCCGCTGCCGCTTATAACTTGTGTTGTGGGAGGCACATTTTAGTTTATCGTCAGCTATGGTAATAAAGTGTTTACGACTACAGACTGTTAGTCGCGTTGTGGTTGTCGTATACCTGACTGTCCCGAAGGAATAGGTAGGGCTGTTAATGAAGATGTAAAAACTATGGAGTCGGTGCCTAATTGTTATAGTCTTTGGGGAGAATGCAAGTTTGCCTGAAGACTCCTCAGCTAGTATAATGATATTTATTTACTATTTATGTACACACACAGTCATAGAAACAGAAATGTCTACCAGCAGACCTGCGAAAGGAGAAATTGGAAGAAATCTAGACATAAATATGCAAAAATAAAAAAAGAAGTGATTGAAAACTTACATTATTAGTTCTTAAATAACTATAAATACCTTTTAATAAAAATAAATACAAGACTTTGTTTTTTTATTATACTTACATAGGCTCGCGTTTGAACACTATCTCACCTGATGGTAAGCAATGATGTGGCCGACGATAAAGCACGCTTGTCTAGAAGTAATCTAACCTAAAGTAAATTTGTATATCACGTTGAGGTGCATAATAAAGCTTATCATTACATAGTATAAAAACAAAGTCGCCTGTCCCTATGTATGCTTAAATCTTTAAAAGTACGCAACGGATTTTGATGCGGTTTTAACAGATAGAGCGATTCAAGAGGAAGGTTTATGTCTATAATACATGCATGATATCTTCAATATCAATACCCGTGCGAAGCTGGGGCGAGTCGTTAGTAATAAATAAATAATCTATTCACTCTTGACTTGTAGTTATCAGGAAACAGACTCCGACAGGGAATTTCACTCCTTAGCTGTACGCACAATAAATGTGTTATGTTAAAAATATAGTTCGCTGTTCCATAAGGATTGGATCCAGGTCATGGCGGGTCGTGTTCCACACGCGGGTCAAAGAGATGTCAGAAAATTTGACGACGCACATTCAGGCCGATGGCTGCAGATTTTTTTTCCAAACAATTACTCTGGCTCTATCGAACACAGATGGGTTTTAGTCAATTAAAGCCTGACATTCCGTCTTACTTCCTGACTGGGAAAAAATGAGTTATTTAAAAAATATATTGCAATACTAGCTTTTGCCCGCGGCTTCGCCCGCGTGGTATTGGGGTTGGGGTTTCCGGGATAAAAAGTAGCCTAAAGCATCCTATGCCTGTGCCTTCCAGCCGTTTTGGCGTGATCGAGTAACAAACATCCAAACATCGTAACTTTCGCATTTATAATATTAGTAAGATGACTGGAACAGTTTGCGAGCTGCGGTCTTTCCGTCCGATTATAATTTAGGTGTCTTCAAGGCTGGAGTGAATAGGCTCTTAATAAATTAGCGCGCCTCACCATCAACGATTGCATCACTGCTCACCATCAGGTGGAAACGTAGTCAAGCATTAGTTTTGATCAGCTCTTTACTACCTTTTCCTTCCCTTCTCTTTCCTAGAGAAGAGTTCTAAGTACCAGCAGTGACGGCCGATTCTATACTATTTACAACCGGATATTAAATCGACTGAAGTCATTCATCAGTCTTTATTGGTTACAAAATAGACCGACTACATTTTGCAATTTCAGCTTCAGCCTGTCACACTAAATAAATATAAAATGTACAGATAATACCTATTTCCGTAGTAGATCGAGGACTAAAGTAGGTAACTTGCGAAGTGTTACCTAAAATCATTATTATTCCTGCTAACTTCAGCTTAAATATCTTCACTTTCTTCCTGACATAACAGCTTAGGAATAGCTAGCCACCATGTGGGTGCAACTCCATAAAGTTTAGCTTCTGCGCTTCTACGTATAATATTGCTGCAAGTCTAAATTATAGCTTCCCCGAGTCTTCACATGAATCATTTGAAAGAGCGGCTAGACGCCACGTCGGCCTTACAAGAAATATAAAAATTGTGGAGGCACCTGCATTAAATAAACTGCCCGAATTTTAGGCTGCTGTTTGGTATCAGCATAATAGAGAACGTTCTTTTTTATTTTTATTGATAGGCTCGCGCTTGACCAGTATTTCACCTGATGGTAAGCGATGATTTGGCCGACAATGGAGCACGCTTGCCTAGAAGTAACTAATACGTTCTTGACTTAAAGACCTCCGGGGCTAGCTATATATAATTATAGCTATAAGCTACACTGCTGCAGTTGGAAAGACCGACTTCGTAGAGTAGCAGTAAGTACAGAGCGGCCGTTGGATCTTGGCGAGTCTGAAGTTAGGCTCTGCGAATTTTAGCGCTTGAAAACTCGTACAATAATAAAGGTTAAATGATTGGCCCTCAGAGTTAAGTTTGAACTGCCAGAACATTAAATAGTTACTATGGCTCTAGAAAGCGAAGAGCATAACATAGATAGGTTTTAGGCATAGATATATCAAACACTGTTTGTCATATCTATGGTTTTAAGCAATAAACGTCTGACAGTCTAGCTCCATCCGAGAGGAGCTATTTGATGGTTTTCTGCTTCTAAAAAAAGGGTAAAGATTGAAATAAAATCGTATCTCTAACAAAGTCGAAATCGTGCGACAATAAAATTCAATAAACGACCTCTTGGGTTTTATTGTTAAAAGAGGTTATTTGATTTTTTGCGCACAACAAAAACATTTATTTTATCAAAGAACCCACTTCCGTACCCATTTCGCTGGAAGCGGTTTTCAGCTGTATTGCAATATAACCGCAGCCTCAAAAGTAGCAATAAACCACTCGGCTCCCAGACGCGTGGTGTTACCGCTTTAACTTTTGTTCAGCGAAATGTGGCACCTGCATACCGCAGCGAACACCGCTAGACAGCGATGATTTAGCGTTATTTAACACGTTCTTTTGTGAAAACATGCTCTGTTCAAGACGGTTTTTCGTCGTTTTGTTTGTGTCGTTTCCAATCTAACTGTAGGTATACACAAGGTTGTGGCGACAGAAACTCCTACGTAATATTATAAATGAGAAAGTATTGAACAGTGAACGGATCGGAATGAAAATTAATGAAACGGATAGTTAGGCATTACCAAAATGAAAGGTCTAGAAAGCTATTGCTGATTGGAAAAGATCCCGAGACAGAAGTTCGCTACGTTGGCCAGACCAAATTTGTTCCACACTTAGAGACTGTAGTTTGTGACGGCATCCATACCGCTGAAGGTCGCAGCAGAGGGAACAAACGGTGCAAGGAAGAGACCATAGTCTGGACATAAGATACTTTTTTCTCGGTACTTCTTTTCCGTGGACATTTATTTGTCTTCAACGTAGTCACAAGATGATACAAACTAACAGGCACTTTATAGCAAAATTACATTCCTATCTACTACATGAGCAATGATAGCTTCTGACTTTGGTTTTTGTTATGATATAATTGAAAATAGTCGCTTAATATGCCATCAGTTAGTTTTGCGGACGATGTAAGTTAAACTCGGTTTTTCCTCACTTACTGCATCAACACATTCGTTTTTGTGCCCGTACTTGATGAGATTTTAATATCTAAATGTTTTGGTAGTTAGGGGGATCATAGTATGGTACGAAATGACTCAGAAAAAATGTAGTCAGTAAATTGCACTTTGAGACAGTTTTTGTGATTTGAGATTTTTGGGAATACATTTTTTTGGCAGTATTTGTTTGCCTGAAGATCAATTGAGGTTACTGCCACCCTGGAATGTAAAGAGTAACGCTGCAAGTCATACAAGCCTGCTCCTTTCCTATCTAGAGCGGTAGGATTCTTTTGAGGATATCCAACCGAAAAATCTTGAAGACCAAGAGTTGTCATAGAAACTCTGCAAATGAATCGAAGCCAACTGGGGCCCAGGGTCTCTTCCTGAAAGGAAGGCTTGGCTTGTGCGAAACTGTGAAAGGAAAAGAAAGAACGGTGTGGGCTGTTAGGAGTCAGTAACAGTCTGACACTGTTTCCCGTTCCGCCCAAGGTCGGGATTCGTCATTGAACGACTGTTACTCATCAAGACCAAGAATTGTCTCCCTCTTTCAATTTAAGTACCTAACTGAAAAAACCGTCTAGACCCAATACTAAAACCAACAATAGCACATAAGAAAACGCGTTTGTAACCCTATTTGCAATTCATGCTCGGGTTCTACCGCACTGATTTATTATTTAGATATTAAACCTACAAACAATGCGTTAAACTTTTATTCTTTTAACCTTATACACATGTAGCAGGTTTGTTACTTTGCCTCTACGTATAAGGCTTATGCAAAATACGTGATAGCAACACGGATGTTTTTGCACTGTTTCTTTTTTTTAACTCCTCTAAGCAGATCCCAACAATTTTTTTTTAAGTTTTATAATTATACATTTTCTAGCTGAAGGGGACATTATGTTGTTTAGAATTGATTTTCTTAAGCTCTTACGGTTAAAGTACTGAATAAACTTTGATGAAGTTTGTTATGGAGTAAGCCAAGTACCCCAAAAACGAACGTACTTAAGCTACATTTTATCTAGCTTCGGCTTCCCTTCAGTTATAACTAATAACCGATATTCACGCAGACAACGCCACTGGCAGAAGCTCTGTTCCCTTAAATCCCAAAGCCAAAAAAAAGTCTTGAAGCCACTCTTCTGAAGAGAAAATTATGCGCCAAAATTCAGATACAAGCTAAAGTTACTTTAAAGTAGGTATGATTTAACCCTGTTTACGCTAAGAAAAATGTTCAGGACGCGTTTCAGCACGAAAACGTGACAAAGAATTTCCTAATACATTTTTCGCGGAGAATTTTCTATATCGCCAATGTAACCACGTCAGATTCGCCGGCAAAAATGTATTAACTTCAGAATGCGTCGTCTATAGTAGCTCAGGTATTCTAGACATATAATATTATGTAGGTTTATTGTATAAAAATGGCTAGACTGTTTAGCTTATCACGAAGCCTCGGTGCTATGTATAGCGTTGTCCTTCACATTGTGTCAATCGACTACAGTACTTACTCATACAGTGATGTATTTGACATGAATTACTTCAAAACATTGTATCTTATTGTATGTTTTGGTACCTCTATGTGTATGTCTTCTTGTTGTGTATATATAAAAAGCAAAGTCCTTGCTGTCTTATCAACGCCTCAAACTTTTGGACGTAGAACGCAAAAATTTGTCAAAGGTTACTTTTAGGTATATATTATTTTATATATATTTATGCAAAGTGTAGTGTCACTATAGTCCTGGAACGCAAAGGGTTACTGGAGGAAGGCCTACGAACGTTATAGTCTAAAAAATTTACAGTTCCGCTAAGTTAATTCTTCAAATCCCAACACACACAAAAAAAGGATTACCTACCTATTTTATTGATTTTAACTTGGTATAGTGCATGGACACGTGTTGTTATTTAATCAGCATAAAATTCAAATACCTATACATATTACTGTCTTTATCATCTTTTATTGGAATTTACTTCCGAAAGACTAATAACGCCCGTATTTATAAAGAATCATCAATTCCTTGTTCTTCATAAAACATTTCATTTTTTCATTACAGAATACAAATTGTTACTTAAGTAGTTACTTTTTCTCAAGTCTCAATAAGTTTACTTGTGTATAAAGGCAGATTTATATTGAGTAAGTAACTGACGTCAGTCCACTGACGAGTCAGTGCTGACCTGGCACTGCTATAGTGTAAATTGATTTCAAGTCAGTACAGTACTGTCACGTCAGTACTGACTTCAATATTCGCGCTGCAATATTTTCGGCGTCAGTCCGCTCCCCCGCCACCCGCGCCAGCGCTACTGACAACGTGTAAATTGCCCAAGTCAGTTGCTGCCGCTCTGTTGTACGGTGACCACGATTCGTCGTACCGGATCACAAAATGACACGAAAATTGAGCGACACGGAAAACTTAAAACTTGTACAACTATACCGTGATAATTAATGCCTATGGGATTTCAAATCACAAAATTATAGAAATAAAGAAATGTGTGCAACAGCATTGCAGAATATTGCACAAAATTCTTTGATTCTTTGCTGTTTTTGAGAAATCATTTTTCCGCACTGACTTTACGAACGTGTGTACACCAAAAGAAATATCTTCGACTACTGACTGCTTGTAAATAGTACGCGTCAGTTTTCGGCGCCAGCACTGACGACAGCCACTGACTCAATGTAAATCTGCCTTAAATACTGGTGCAGAACTCATCAACAACACACGGAATCGAATGCATCGGTGGAAAACAATACAATACCCAACAGTTTTCTATAAGGTACTGACTGAACGCAATGCTGCAGCAACAACTATCCATATCAAGAACTAATCCTTCATCAAGCTATTATGGAGCAGTTCCGCTAAGTAACACAGGTTCTGATAAATAAGCCATAAACTAAGGCAGTAAATGTAAATATTTTCAATAAATATTGTTTCCTGTATTTCAACCTACTTTTGCTAACCGTCACTGCTATGGTATTGTACGTACTGCTTTAGCTTCACTTTAGTTACGTAGTAACTATTTAAAGTAGAATTTTTTTAAGTCTGCGCGCGGCGAAAAAAGGAAACTAATTATTTGCCGTCATCTTGACATTTATGTCAGGTGTCAAGAGAATGTTTTGTGTTCCCTGTTTTTAATCGTTTCCAAAGTAAATAATCGTAATCATTATACCGAAAGTGATTAAAAGTGTTGGTAAAGATATTATCTTGAAATTCAAACGTGCTTGTTAAGAGGAATGAGAAAATATCAGGCTTACGATACGATTTTCCAAAAGTGGACCATTTGTCAAATATTTTTTTCGGGTGACCAGAACAACAAATCTCCCTGAATATTCGTACCCGAGTGGTGCCTGGCAGAAAAACAGAGTTGGTTGAAAATGGACTGCTACTATGTATTTTAATCTTAATCAAGTGACTATTATGACAAGCTATTATATATTAAATAAAGTACATATTTTCTAAGTTCCATGACTTTTTTATAATAATTAAACAACCTATAATTCAATCTATTTGTTTACTTTCAATAAAGTAGTAATTATATAGATTTGGATCTATATCAATATCTACATCTACACTAATATAATAAAGAAGTAGTTTGTTTTTTTATTTTTTTTTTGTTTGTAGGAGGTAATCTCTAGAAGTACTGGTTCGATTGCAAAAATTTTTTCACTGATAGAAAGCTGCTTCATTTCTGAGTATCATAGGCTGTATTTTATGATTATGAATAATATAATAAAGAAGTAAAGTTTGTTTTTTTATCTCGAGAAATTGTATAGGAACAGAGTTAAATATGTTAAAACAAGAAATTTTCCGCGGACGAAGTCGCGGGCAGAATTTAGTATATTATATAAAGATCAATGCAACTTTATAACTCAAGAACGTGCCCACCTATCCAAACCAAATGTTTAGGCTTTGTTCGGACTATTTAGTAGATGGTTTATGTGAAGTTTTTCAAAATCGGTCAAGGGGTTCTTCATTTATCACATTTTTCTGATTCCGGAAGCGAAGCCGCGGGCAAAAGCTACTAATATATAAAAGCGAAATACCACTCACTGATTAATCACTATATCTCAGAAACACCTACAAACTTAACATTCGGGAAGTAGGTTTCTTACAGGGTGTAGACGTCCGCTATGGACAGATTTTACGAAACTCCACCCCTATGGTGGTTAACAGACTTTCACGCAGGCGAAGCCGCTGGCAGAAGCTGGTATACCTACCTACTACAGAAAAAAGGCTGCGTGCGGCTAAAATTTGTTTTAATTTTTTGATAAAATTTGTTGTTATATCGCTATCGCTACATCGTTAACTAATCGTCATCTATAAATTTAGAAAACCTGAAGAACCAACTAAAATGTAATAATATGTAATGAAATGAATCGTATTTCCCATTATTGATTTCAAAACGTATTTCTTGTGCTTTGTTTACTTTGTATTTTTTTATTATATGAGGGAAAGTAAATTAATTACACTGGCAACATTAAGCACGCCCCCAGCCACGCGCAGACTTAACGTAATCCAACTCTAGTAATATGTCCTTTAGCGCTTGGAAAGGATGTCTTTGAAAAAATACATTGTTCGTCAATATTTTGTTATTTATCTAACCCCATATTGTCTCCTTTGATTCCTTTTAATTTTTATTTTTCACCTCTTCTTTCCAAGTCGCTGTCTGTGCATAATTTGTGTATATTATTCCTGCTCAGTACCAGTTTTTGGCAGCCTTTTAAGCCACTGTCAAACAAAATAAAAATGTTCTAGTTGTTTATGTTTATCGCGGAAGAAAACCTAAGATAACTTTTGAATGTTGATTAGAAATCCCAATTAGTAAGTCCAACATAGCAATCAATCGCAAGGCCTCTAGTTCAATAATTCTGCATGCATCGTTAGACTAACACAGAGCACGCTGTTCTTACGTCGTATGACCTAACATGCGGATCAATTTCATGGAAAAGGGCAACTGGATGGCCTACTAACCTATCGTTGCATTTACTTTCAAGCTATTTCTACAACAAAGAGCCGCTTCATCAAGCATAAGTAGATGGTAAGTAGCTACTCATTCAAGCGATGGCAGCCGCTTTATTATAGAAATCTAAAATTACCACTATAATAAAGACTTGACCAGTTCTTCACATATTGCCTTAATTTCAAGGACCACTTGTATAATTTTGATACGAAGTTGTATTTTTGCCTTCTATCATCATATCATCATCATCTACCTCCCCTTGTCTCATGTTGCTTGATGACTAAAGTCTTTGCATCCTATTTTATTCGACCAATCTCCTTTTCCATTTTTTTATTTTGCTTACCAGTTCTGTTCCATTCCTGAGCAAAGGCCTTGCCCCACTCCTACCATCTCTCGTAAGCCTAATCTTCTTCCAGTATTTTTTTTATTTCATCAAATAATGTCCACAATACATCGAGGGGTGTGTCAATATTTCATTCTCAATATTGATACTTGTTCCCACGAGACAAGATTTTCTATCGCCATAATGCTTCTGAAATTGCCAGTAACCTCATAACTTCGAAAAACAACGGCAAAAGAAAAACAATTTTCATGAGTGCAATAAATAACAATTGATCGATCGTCTTCGAGGTCGCCGAGAATATCCCCCTTCTGAATGACCCTTACGACACGATGTCGCATGACCGCATATTGTAGGATATCGGCCGCAATGTTGCCACCAATTCGTCTATTTCTGTACATTGTCATAACTGGGTAAATTTAATCAAACTCCGTCTAGACAGTAATGAAGATCTCTGGTTCAATTTCGGTTGGTTTTAAGTTACGACAGTTCTGACAGTTAGGACAATTCTTTATATTTTCTTTTGGAGGAGACTTGAGTAATTTATTATGACTAAATTTTTCTTTGTTAAGTTTTGATGAAGGTTTACTTATTGTTCTTTATTTTATTCAAGTGGCGAGTTTATTTATAAACCCTGGGGGCTAAAAGCTTTTCATAAGGCTGTCAATACAACGCGTGTTACATAACAACGTGTTTCAATTTTCCGAGCTTCAGGCAGCCTCGCTTCAGGCGTCTAAACTTAGCCTAACCAAAGAGCTTAGTACGAGTATTTCACCTTCCTCAATTGAGTTAAATATAAATTGGCTTGTGGCTTTTTTCAAAACGTATCTATAAGCTTAAATGTTTTTCCGTTATTATCACCAATTTATATTCTCTTACTTCATTCGCGCATTTAACTACCTATAACAAACAAAGATCATAACTCGAATTGATTTCTTTATAAGCAGCTTACGAGTAGCATTCATAAACATTATTATGTCCAAAAGCATTGTTTTTTAATTGCGTTCTTATATTTTTGCCTCCACAATTAGATCAATAATATTCCAATAATATGTATGTGGCGGCATGTAAATGGCTCGTGATTTAGTTTGTCGTTGTATTAAGCTACGCAAACAAAATAATATATAATTTTGGTACAAATTGAAATTATTAAGCTATTGAGTAAGTTAAAAACTTGCACTAAGAGATTAAGCGTTGGATTGGTTAAAAGAGTGTTTGGAACTGAGTTTCGTTTAGTTCTTTAATCCCTATAGCTGACAGAAGACCTGATGGAATAAACGCTAGAGTAAACAGACGTCGGTGATCTATTGAGTAAGTTAAAAACTTGCACTAAGAGATTAAGCGTTGGATTGGTTAAAAGAGTGTTTGGAACTGAGTTTCGTTTAGTTCTTTAATCCCTATAGCTGACAGAAGACCTGATGGAATAAACGCTAGAGTAAACAGACGTCGGTGATTAAAGGTTAGAAACTTCAAAAATTTGTGGCAATTGCAACGTTCTGATTTCAGAAGCCAAGCCTAATAAAATAAACGACGGGTCATATACTCTACATCCTGTGTTTAACCTTCTAAGTGGAGTATACCACGTCCTCACATAACTCACGATTACTGCCGAGCATAACCGAGCATTGCCGAGGCCCCACGCGCTTCCACGTGTGGAAAACAAATGTTTATTATGGCACCCCTTCATGCACTGCGGCGACCTTCAGGGCTTTACATGAAACTGCTGGCTTGTTATGAAATTGTGAACAGCTCTTCTTTGTGTCTTTGAAATAGGATTTAATAAACACGCCGAAACAATTTTGGTGTTTGTAAAGATTGTATGGTTTGTTTTTAGCGTTCCGTAGTCAACTAGGAACCCTTATAGTTTCGCCATGTCCGTCTGTCTTTCTGTCCGTGGATAATCTCGATGACCGTTAGCACTAGAAAACCGGAATTTCATACCAATATGTATAACAATCACGCCAACAAAGCGCCAAATAAAAAAAATCTATTATAGAACCCTACTCTGCACGCTCAGTGTAGGGTTCCGTAATTTCCCTAGTAGTCCCGACACGCTCTGGCGGGTTTTGTATTCCTTCAGTTAAGTAATAAATTTTAAACTCGACGCAGTCTTTAGGAGAGGAAACTGGTGCGTATTGGTAGATCTGTTACATCATCGAATTTATAGGCCTAGGCCATGCCGGTTTCCTTACTTATTTTTTTTTTTTTTTGAAAGAAAGAAAAACAGTTTATTTACGCGTAATGAAGCAAACTTAAAGCTAGTTAACAAACATAACCATAACATAACATAATTACACATAATTCTTCACCGTTTTGAGAGCTGTGATGATGAAATAAATTACACAAAACGTGGTTGGGCTCACTAGTAAGTCGGGACCATTACCACTAGGCCAACTCTGGCCATCATTCAACGTCAAACAAATTATCCAAATAAATAAATTCTGTTGAACCGTACATTATTTCCATTATACGTGCAATTTTACACAAAGCCATCCCTGATATGGTATCAGTGATCAATTAATACTCATTAGTTGATATCGACGGCGACCCATTAATCGGGTAGCCAAACGGTACCCATAATAAATGACCGACATTAATTAGCCTGTCCACCTGGCTATTGCTTTGTAATTTACATTTCCTAACGCCTATTGTGATGACAGAAATGAATGATTCGAGATTTAGCAGGATTGTGTACCTACATCTTATATATACAATTTTCGTGTGACAGTTTTCGTTCCCATACTCCTCCGAAACGGCTAGACCGATTCTCATGAAATTTTGTGGGCGTATTGAGTAGTTCTGAGAATCGGCCAACATCTATTTTTCATCCCCCTAAATGTTAGGGGTAGTCCACCCGTGCGAAGCCGGGGCGGGTCGCTAGTCTATATATATAAAAGAAGAAACTGACTGACATATCAACGCACAGCCGAAACTACTGAGACTAGGAACGTGAAATTTTGCACAAGGCTTCCTTTTATGACGTAGGTGAACACAAAGAAAGGGTTTTTCAAAATTCAGCTCCTAAACGGATGTAATGGGGGTCTAAAGTTTGTATGCAGAACCCTATTTTCACGCGAGCAGAAGGCTAGTTCTTATATTAAGAACTAATTGTTCCACGCTGTTTCGCCCACTGGAGCCAAGAGTTAATGCGAAAGCGTAACACCAGGGCTTTGGGACTAAGGCAAGGAATGGGGTAAGATTTTAGTCCGTAAAAGTCTGAAACAGTTTCCCGCTCCGTCCAAGGGTGGTATTCGTCATTCGTTGATTTTTACCTACTATAAAAAGACGCTGTTTCGGCCGCGTCTATGACTACTGCTCTGTTCCAATAATCTTAGCGTGATGTTAGCCTAAAGCCTTCCCAGATATGTGGCCTATCCCACACTAAAATATTTTTTTAATACCTTTATAATCCGCTCTTACCCTTACCGCTTTTAGGCACGCTATTTACAGTTTTTCGTGCTAGTAGGTATAGAAAACTATGCGCGCTCGAAACCGCCACTACCCAAGTTTGTATTTATCGTATTGCGCTGGGCGTATCATTAATTGTCGCTGGTCAATCCCAGTTTATTTATTTTTTAAATAAAAACGAAAAACGTGGAAAGTCGCTACAAAATTCGACTCCGTAACACCCTCGCTTGTGGCTCGGGAGAATTCCGCATACATCGTAATAACTAGCTTTCTCAGAAAAGACCTTTATAATATTCTACATCAAGTAATTCTCCTTTATTTAGGCTCAAAAAGTTATCAACGAATTCATGTTACTAAAAAACTCAACCGGTTCCCCCGTCTAGAAATAAGGTCTAATGTTGGGCCCCACTGCATGGCTTCTAACACAATTTTCACGGATACTCGCAATGGGTTTAGAGAGAACCGTTTTACTTTAATTTTACGCAAGGAAGGCCGCTGTCGGGTCGCTAGTCAACCATAAATTACCCGAAAGTCCCACATAAATAAAGTTCTGTAAAACTGGTTCATTTTCTTGCTTAATTTATTCAACAGTGTCAATGTTGTTCACATTTATCTTTTGATAATCCATCCTTTTTTAGCTCTTTCTGTTGCTCCTCTGGAAAAGCATCCATCTTTCGTAGGCTCGCGCTTCATCTTGCAAGTTCAGGCGTGATCTGTCTAGTTCACCGCGCCATCTCCTTCACGACCCCGTCCTTCTGTTTCCGATCACGAAATTTGTGCAAATTATACCCACAGTTTGTCGGGCATACGGCAGACATGTCCTGCCCAGTCCTATTTCAGTTTGGCAGCTTTTTGAGCCACACCTATTTTGGTTTCTAACCGCAATATTGTGTTTCTAAATTAATTGAACAAATAGAATACTGAGCTTCATTGCTCGTTGGCAAACCTTGAGAACTCACTTTAATTCGTTTATTACATAAACATATAAATTATATTTCTAAATATTTAAATATACTAATAGTATCCCACCGGTATCGGGAACAGGGTGCAAACTACCGGTGTTCAGTGCTCCAGAGAAACCAGGAGTGACCAGGAGTACCACTTTCTGAATCAAGCTTTTGATCCAGTCGCCTAAAGCAAGTATCCTAAGATGTTGGTCGAGGGTCTTGGCTATTAAGCCATTATCTGACACGACTATCGACACAATGATCGCCGAGTCCATATCCAATGTGTTAACAACCTCGCTTGCCAAGGCAATAAATTTGATTTGTTAATCTTGACAAGGTATATTATTCAGTCAAGGAGTATCTGGATGACAAATTTTGACATTATTCATAATTTATTGTTACTTAAGTGACAATGGGCAGGGCACATTGCACGCAGAACGGATGGCCGCTGGGGCCGAAAGGTTCTGGAGTGGCGACCGCGTACCGGAAGACGTAGCGTTGGAAGGCCTCCCACAAGGTGGACCGATGACCTGGTCAGGGTTGCTGGAAGCCGATGGATGCGAAACGCACAGGACCGGTCTTTGTGGCGGCGCTTGGGGGAGGCCTATGTCCAGCAGTGGACGTCTTTCGGCTGAAATGATGATGATGATGAATTTATTGTTAATTTAAGTTTATTTTTTAATCTATTTCTTTTTTTTAGTGTATTATTATTATATTATTTTTTCTATTTTCATACCATTCTCCCTAGTTCATTGCAATTTAAAATTAATTTAGAAGTTTATAATTTGACATGCATGTAATCTTTGACATTTAATGTATATCGACTTCACTATCTTTATAATACTGCTTTTGTATGCCTATCGGCGGGACATGGTCTGTACAACAAAATATTGAAAAACATCTGTAATCACCTATGTTCACAAAATGAATAAATGAATTTGAATTTGAATCTTTCTCGGCTTTTATGATTATTATTTTTGTTATATCTAGCCTGTAAGTACTGTCCCATTGCTGGGCAAAGGCTTTTTCATATTTCACCTTCATTACATAGTATAAAACAAAGTTGCTTATGCTTATATCTTTAAAATTACGCAACGGATTTTGATGCGGCTTTTTTTAATAGATAGAGTGGATTCAAGCGGAAGGTTTATGTGTATAATACATGCATAATATATTCAATATAAGTACCCGTGCGAAACTAGGGCGAGTCGCTAGTATTCAATAAAAAAAATCTCTTAATTTGACATATTTTTCCCCAACAACCGCACTACCACAAGCTTTTTCGTTTCGAAAATCAATGTTTGCCGAACGACATTACATTACAGAGTGTTTTAGTCATGAAAACACTTCAGGTAGATTGCCTGTCTTAGGTAAATATCTGCACCTTATTTCTAAGCTTGATAATATTTTCCCAAGCATGTTTATTTTCTCAGCTCGTCTCGCTTCAAATGGAACGCTCAATTTGCGCCAATCAGATAATGTACGTTTAAGTTACAGCTAATCGAATCTTTTAGGGTCCAATGGCTCTTTTGAGCAAGGAAATTTAACTAACATATTGAAACAGGATTTTGTTAGAAGTTTCCAGCCTTACAAATTAGTCTTTGTAAATGAATCCCTATTTCCCTTGGTAATTTCATCACACATAAACGGTTTTTTTAATTAATATACAAGTGCTTGACTGTGATTCCACCTGGGGGTAAGCAGTGATGCAATCGTTGATGGCTGGACCAATATCACTTATATTCTTTATCTGTATTCACTTACTTGAAAACACACTCATAGGAGCGGGTTCGCGAACTGGTAAGAATAGCCCTAACAGAGCGGAAAAATGAGTAAACGTCATAATTTATTGTATTGTTGTACGTGTACAAATAATATTAACCTTAACTTCCTCGCCTGCGTCTCGGGCGAATTTCGCCACGGTTTCAATTACAAAAATTCTCAGCTGTATTATAATGAATACATTATAATATAAGTTGAGATTTTTTTCTTCTCCTGACAATGAAAAAACACCACAAAACAGTAGTTCTCCTAACAATAAAAAACACAGTTTTGTGGTTGAGAAGGTTCTTAAAGAAACTAGTCTATATATTTAACCTTTGAGCGTTGTCACAGGTTAGACCAGTTTCTATAACTCTGTAATTTCTTAAACTTTCTGGCCCCCCATTAAGAAAGTTTGTCCACTACTGGCTTAGCACTTGGCACTGGTTGGACGTTCTGTCTAACGGAACGTCTGACTATCAATCAGCTAGTTATATAATTATCAAAATGTATAAAAAGCCTTGAACCCTCTTGAAACTTTAATGTTTTGTCTGATCCAAAAACATCGATCATTCAGTAAATTATTAAAGCCATACGCTTGTCGCTGCGAAATTGATCATAAAAGACTGACGGAACTGTATTGGAAGTGCCTAAATTGTTTTACTGGTACTCAACCGGTTTTAGCTTGCATCTCAACTTATTTTTAAACCAATCGCTCCTAAAGTTAGCTTTTAGTAGTCTGGTACAAGTATTTTTAGAGCCTCAAGAAGATCGATGTCCTTAAAGCATCAAGGCGTTTTGTCCTTGTTGCTTTTGCCGAGGTTTTCATTATGATGTACAAGTTTTGTGCTTGACTAAATCAGAATATCAATTTGGAAAGTAGATAGATACGTTTATGAGTTTTTTAAGAGGACAAGTCTGTTATTTTTATATTTATAAAAAATCTCGAGTCCTCTGTGCTTGTTATCGAACTCCTACGAAACGGTTGGACGGATTTTTATGTTTTCTTTTTTTTGTGGTAAGTCTGAGAAAACAAACTGCCTTTTTCAATGAATTTGAATGATCCAATACTTGTCTTCGAAACTAAGTGAAACAACATAGTACCTACCTAGCAGTTTATAGCCAAAGCCTTCCCCACTCGCCTATCGTCTACGTCTTGTATGATTTAAAATTTATCAAACGCAATGTAATCTGATTTTTAAAGAAAAGGCAACGTGATAAAAGAGAGACAGGAAATACACGTATTTTTTTAAACACAAAAGTTTTTGTGATCGCTCGTCCTTCAGAATCTCGATTAAATGTGCGTAGAAGCGGGGTATTACTCGACTCTTTGAAAGTTTTATTACTAATTTTGTCTGTACGGAAACAGAAAAGAAAAAAAAAACATCCCATCTAAAAGTTAAGAGACAACAAAGTTTCGTTTTTCTTGACGATTTTAACGCAACGTTGAGTGGAAAAAAGTAGCAAAAAATTATGTAGTCTCCAAAACGAAGTCGATACTGACAACGCTCAATTACTGAAGAGTCTTCCAAAGCACTAATTGTAATTTTTTACGCACCTGCTATTATTGATTTAGTTCGAAATGATGTATGTCTGTGTGCATGCGAACTGCACGTTGTGGATAGCTATAGACTGGCATAACTCATCACTGATTACAATCTCTATCGGACACAGTGTAAGATGAGCCAGCGTTTTGTGACCGCACCCATCTGTGTTTTCGAGCCCGCGACTAGTTCAACCTTAAGAATAATCACCTAATGTGTAACTTGGAAGCAGTGGTAGGCGAGTGGTAACAGCCCCGACTCACGAGTCGGGGCTGTTACCACTCAGAACGGTCGCGGGCAAACCCAGTCAGTCGCATTACTTAGTGTAATTTATTTCTCTTCTCTCAAAACTGTGAAGGAAAACATCGTGAGGAAACCGGCATGTCTTAGAACCAAAAATTCAAAAACGTGTGACATCCACCAACCCGTATTGAGCCCGCGTGGTGGATTACGGCCCATTGCCTCTGTTGTAGAGGAGGCCTGTGCCCCAGCAGTGGGAACATTAAAAAGGATGATGATGTGTTTATGAAAGAAAACCAAATAATGACCAAAACAGCCATTTTACTCAAGTGATAAAGAACGAAGTATGTGTGCTTGTTTACGGCCTGATACTCCATATAACGTTTTATTTTACTGCTAATGGCTATTATGTAATAGCTAATCAAACCAATCACGATGTGATAACGGATAACGACACGAATCAGGTAAAATGTTGCTACTTACCTGGTTTGAGTTATGTAAGTCTTATGAGGGTTGTGTAACTGGTTGTAAACATAGGTATTAGGATTAGGAGTTTCTGTCTGAGTTACAGGATCTTTAGAAGAATTACCCTGACCCTGGAACGCTAAGGCAACTGGTAGATTTAGTCAGCAAATGTCTGACACTACCTCTTTCTTTATCCAGAGCAGGCGAAGTTTATTGATGGTGATATCATAGTCCGAAACATTATTCTCGAATATTAGAAGATATTTTTCCACTGCTGGGATTTGGGCCTATCTAAGAGAGATAATGGGTTGTCTTCAATAATAAAATAATGGGTTGTAATCATCTTATATCGTCTGAAAATAAAAAAATAAAACTGGTTTTAGGGCATAAAGTTTTGAGAGCCGTGGTGAGGAAATAAATTACACAAGGTAATGCGTAGGTATGTTTTATGCGTTTAAACTCGCGACTCGTAAGTAGAGGAAAATTAGCAGATAGGTACCTCTGTGCTCGGCATCGTCTCTCCGAATGTAAAAAACTGTTAAATTAAGTAACTTTTTTTTATTTGCTATAAACTAATGCTTGACTGCGATCCCACCTGATTTTCCCAACCAAGTTTTTTTTTTTCCTTCGGGAAAGTTATCCAAAGACATTTCCGCGCCATTGAGCGGGGCCGGAGTGTAGTCTAGTGTCTAAAAACCCATTCCTGTTTTTACGTTGCCTTTCCTATCGGGGCTGGACAACTGAGTTATATCTGATAATGTCTGTTACTTCGGTATTTTAATACACTGAAAAAAGTACTAAGAAAAAGAGCGTGCAATAAGAATCAAATGTTCATCAATATCTCGAAAGTTATTGCCTACACGAGTACAATCCCCTAATACGATGTGTAAGTATTGGGAGACCTTGACTTTACCAAAAACATCAATAGTTTCAGGATTTCGGACATCGTAACTTTTTATTTGCTGACAAAAGAATTTCTAAGAAGAGCAAGTAATAGGAATCGAATGTCCTCCATCAAATCTCAAAGTTATTCCTTATACGATCCCCTAATACTACATCTATTTATAGACCTTGACTTGCCTAAGCTCATTTTAGGAATTCCGAACAACTTGAATGAACCGAAGTTCAATTCAATGGTTTCTAATGTTATTTCATGCTTATAAATGTCAGCCAAAACAAACACAACTCCTTTACATAGATTACCATACACATTATAGAACCAGCAAAGTTTTGTTTGCATACAAATTCTTGCCGCTGTCCCTCAGGGCCTATCCTAGTGTTTAAACAAGTATTTCCGTGACTAAAGTGTTGTTACATGGTTCTTATATACAACTGTTGATACCTAGGCCCGGCAGACGTGGGCCACTCCATATCGATCGCAGTTCAAGGCTTGAACCAAGGCCGCCCGATGCCTACATAATTCGAAAGCCCGGCCTAAACGTTGCCGGTGCCACTAAAATTGTCTTAGTCAATATTGCCATTTGCCGAAATTGAGTTACCGCCATTATTCTGATTACTTTTCACGTGAATTTTTCCACTTTGAGTTTTAGAGTGCTTAGCGTTAATAATGGAGATGAATGGCATCTCGATTGTTATTGTACGCCACGAAATTCTCTCCAAGCAGTGGTTGGATGGTTTCCAAAGTTTTTTTTTTCTGAGGACCCCTTCATTTTTTTTTTGCTCTTATAAAGGACCTTGTAACGCCCAGAATTCTTTTTACTGTCATTCTTTACTTTACTATTACATCTAAAAAAAATTGACGTCAAAAATTCAAAACTAACACACCTATTCTTGAAAATCAAAAGAAATGAGCTTTAACTCATATAAAACGGGCATTATAGGGGCAATTTTATTTATCATTCTGTACTTAATTTTTTTTTTCGTTGCAGCTGAGTGATGTATGTGTCGAATAAATGTTTTATACTAGCTGTCCCGGCAAACTTCTTACCGCAAAGCAAGATTCTGTTTTATCACAATTTTTCTGATAAATTACTTACACCAAGCTTGCTTTATTTTATTTCTCAGACCATTTTTCTTGCGTAGCATTAGGGGTCCAAATTCTACAGGTTGGAAACCACTGCTCTAGATCGTCTGATGCATAAATGAAACGTCATCAAAGTGTGCTATTGAAAAGATTGATTGAACCATTTATTGTGTATAGTGGGATGACCTGTCTACTGAAGGTGATGTTGAAATCTCTCCAATTTTATTTGTAGCAGTGATGCTAAATCGGCTTCTAGATGGGGCTTCATTTAGAAGCTGATGTCTCTTTGTTGTAGAGTAGAGACCGTCTGAAGTCTGGTTTCGGCAAAAAATGGGCCGAATATTCGACTTGACCCGAACTAGCGTGTTTGAGCAGGCTATTAACTGCCTCGTTTGAGTATACAGATATAGTACCTAATAAATCTAAAAATATAAAATAACACATATAGTACGCGGTAAATATGTTGATCATTTGCTATGCTATGGTTATACGCGACCCCCCACTCAGTTTGAGAACCATCGTGACGGTCGACTTTGAATTTGCCTCACCCAAGGGCGTGGAGATGTCTCTGGATAATTTTACCCAGTCAATCATGTTTTCGGGGATTTTATGCGGCTATTATTATGTTCTTTATGAATGGACACCAAGAAACTTCTTGTTTCTTTGCAACCTACCCCTTCCAACAGTTTCAACGTCGCTGGCGCCATGACTATTAAGTTTGGGTTTGCGACGATTCTGCAAGAACACCATTCGAACGGAGTTCGCGTTTTTGTTCAAATATGCCGTCAGTACATTACGATGTTTGTGTTTGCTATGTTCGTGTTCGTGTGGAGATGAACATTTGGTACACGGCAAATAAATTCAAGCATCTACGGTTACGCGCACGGCGCAGTCCTCCCACTTCTATTCAGACCTGAAAATCGGTTATAATCCTCTTCATACCTGTTGTATCATCATGATGGTCGACCTAGAATGCGAAAGGCAGTAACTGATTCAGCAAATCATTAATAACATTACCATAATCAGCCATTTTAATGTTCCCACTGCTGGGACTCAGGCCTCCTCTCTGGAAAAGGGAATGGGCCTTAATTCACCACAAGGGTTTATTCAGCAAATGGTTCAACTTATTTGGTACTAAATTTATCGGTCGGTCACTACTTGGTCGTACCTAATATAAGAATTTACTGCCCTAAGTCTATAGCAAGTGTGTCCCCAAGGTTTATTAGCACCGCAGTTAAATCTCAGATCATTGAGGTTCCCAGATCACAGTGTTACGTAAATACCGTTAACCTGATTCTCTACTTACCTGTCTAAATTTCGCCGTCAAAATTGCTGTTCAGATCACTAGTTTGCCGGAATAAAGTTACCGGTATTTATCTCGAAATGGCTTTTGTCGTAAATTCTAAGGTTATACCTAAATTAAGAGCGTCCAACCCAGGGTTTTTGTTTTTTTTTTTTATGGTGGGTAAAAATCATCTAATGACGAATCCCGTCTTTTGACGAAGAGGGAAACAGTGTCAGACTTTTACTGACTACGTTCCTACGTTGCCATTATACTAGGGTCCGAGCCTTCGCTTCAGACACGAAACCTTGGCCCTAGTTGGCTTCGACACTTCTACAGGCATCCTATGATTGCGTCGGATGAACCTACAAGCTTTAAACATTGCCGATAGACGGGTCGGCACAGGACTACTTCACTACATAGTTTGAAACAAATTTGCTTCCCGCTGTCTGTCCTCGGTATGAAGGCTAAGAAAGAACGGGGTGGTTCGTTAGTCAGTAAGAGTCTGACATTGTTTCCCGCTCCGCCCAAGGGCGGGATTCGTCTTTGGTTGTTTTTCCCACCGTAAAAAAAAAACCCTTAAAAATTGGGAAAAAGTATAAGGTAAACAAGAAATCAAATCTTGCCTCTATATAATATTAGTTTATAAGAATACCATTAAAAACTCCACGGTTTGTTTACTAGGTATACAGGTTTGCTTCCGTACGAATGGAAAGTAAAAGCTCGTCGCCGTCAGTTTAAAAATCGGTGCATGAAATAGGTCACTAGTCCAACTCCAACGCCCACTGGCACAGCACTAACCAATTTCCTTAGTTGATCCTTATCATGGAAGCAGACTTATTGAATAGCATGCCAGTTAACCCATTTCGACAGTAGAAGAAAGTAGTTCATAATAGCTGACCTAATGTGCTGTCTTAGCTATGAGTCTAAGACAGTAATCAAAGGGCTCTGGGAATAAGGCAAGGGAGGAACGGAGTAGGTTGTTTAGTCAGTAAGAGTCTGACTCTGTATCTCGCTCCGCCCAAGAGCGGGATTCCTCATTAGATGATTTTTACCTACCATAAAAAAGACAGTTGCCAAACGCTCGAAATATTCAGATTTTCTGCGCAACTTTGTTTTTTTTTTTTTATTAACTATCTAGCTTTCTAACTAGCTTTAGTAAGGACCTTCTCCTGATAATAAAAAACCAACAAAATAGAAAATGCGAAATTAGTCTAGCCGATCACATGGATGAAAAATAGGGATTAAATTTTATTAGAACAATTAACAAGTATTGTGATGTGGTCGACGATGGAACTCAGTTATTCTGAAGTAACCTATTTCATTTTAGGCTTAAAGAGACCCCCAGGCAGGACTGTAGGTATCACATACTACCTTCGTTAAGGAATTTCACTCCTTCCTTCGTCATTGGATCGTCTTTATAATACTTATGTAAGCCAAGACCTCCACAAACCATAACTTTGCCATCATTTCATAAAAATCCTTAACAAACAAACAAATAAACAACCCGTTTTGAGAAACATTTGACTTCGTTTACAAAAACACGCCATGTATCATAAGTTGGAGTAGTTTTGTGGAGTCACGCGAGGCTCGGAGGTCACAGGTGGATATCGAGACGAAATTACCGACTGTATCCCAACACGACACCATAACACGAATACAAGTCTGGCTTTTCACCTTCATTTTTGTGGAAATTGGGGACGAATTGTGTGTTAAGGGAGATGCCCAAGGTAACCCCCGACATTCATATTTATTGTCGATAGACAGATAGTGGTCAAACGCGAACCACTATCTCACCTGATAGTAAGCGTGGATGTGGTCTGCGATGGAGAATGCTTGCCTAGAGGCCTATTCAGACGTACCACATTCACACCACAACAAAAAAACTTAGTTGGACATTATTTTTATAAAAATAGCCTAATTCACATTGACCACATTTTATCGTTGAACGCAATCGTGTGTGAGATAACAGCAACACCGTTACCATATCATAACCACAATGCAGCCACTAACGACATCTTATTGTCTGTAAACAGTGATGAAAACGTCATCCACTTCGAATTTTGTGGTTACTACAATACAACTGCAAGAAGTGGCAGTGACACTCATCATCTGGTGATGATGAGTGTTTCAGCCCAAAGACGTCCAGTGTTGGACATAGGCCTCCCCCAAGTGTTGCCACAACGAAGGTTGTGGTGCGTGAGACCTTGCTTTTCGAAACTCGAGTTAGTCGCATTTGCAACAAGCTATAGAAAAGATGCATATAGAGCAGTGGTGGGCAAGCGGTAACGGTCCCGACTTACGAGTTGTAGGTCGCGGGTTCAAACCCAGCCAAGCGCATTACTTTGTGTAATTTATTTCATCACCACTGCTCTCAAATCGGTGAAGGAAAACATCGTGAGGAAACCGGCATGTCCTAGAACCAAAAATTCGAAGACATGTGACATCCACAAATCCGCACTAGGCCCGCGTGGTGGGTTATGGCCCACTCCCTCACCTAGAGAGGACGCCTGTAGTCCCAGCAGTGGGAACATTAAAAAAGCTGTTGATGGTGAAAAGATGCCGACGTGCTACTAACGCGCTACAGCATCGCTACCAAAAGTCGCCGTCAGTTCGCTCACAGCGACTTTTTGCCCTGTTGATTTTTGACTTTCAGGCCTCTCAAGGCCTAAGACCCTTACATGATTTCGCAGAAGTGTTACAGTGATTGTTTTAATAAGTAAGCAAGAGTTTAATGATATTTTCTATATTGTTACAGAGCAACGGCAGTTTGCTCCTGAAAAACATAGCAGTAGATGACGCAGGCCTGTACGAGTGTTCAGTGGAGAATGAGACAGCGTACGTCGACAGAGTGAACCTTACTGTGAGAAGTGAGTACCGAGCTTTAGTTATAATAGTAGGTGGTAAATGAACAAGGCTAGTCCTGGTCAGGAGGACTGTCTCGAGGAAACGCGAGGAAGTTAATGGAGAAAGCCCTCCATGAACTTCCCCAAGTCTGCTCAAACAAAAAAGAAAGGCTTAACATAAAGTGGTCGAAGAAAAAAAATACATAGTGCATACGTAACATTAGATGAAGGACTTGATTGCTATCAACATATTAAACGGAGTGGCAGGCCGAAAGTATGGTTTGTCACGTAAATATACTTACGTCACAAAAGTGACGGGAATTGATCTTAACAATATCTTTCTTGTCGCTTTTCGGCGTCTGAGGGTAGCATAGCCCACGGCAGTTACGTGGAGGGCGGCTTCTAAAACCAGGAGCAAACTTAATTGCTCTTCTGCTGCTCCAATCTTTCCTCATCATAAAACAAACCCCTTTTTGACCGCTTAAACTTTTCGATTTTCCTCTACTCAATATTTTTTGTTCCACAGTGGCAGGGTACACGAATTCGTTAGCCTTAATTTGTTTTATCCCGACTAAAGTTATAAGGATGAATAAAATATTGTTGAGACGGGTCTGGAATACTAATTGAACATTATTTGGTAACATTATCTTTATTTTTAAACGACGAAATTGTACCCAGAGGTAAATTTCCTTTGGTACAAACGATATTTACTCGTTAGTAAAGTTGACATTACTGAATGTGAGCTTGATCAACACAGACGTGACTAGCGCACTAACTCCTGGATCGATAAGCATATACGTATACAACATGGCGTTAAGTCCCTTTTAAGGAGTGGCTAGAGAGCAGGCCCTCATCTGACGTGAGCTGAAAGAAATATCCAGGTGTCACTCTTGTGCCGGTCGCATCAGGTACAAGTCTGGCCCACTTGGGCAAATCGCCGCTCTGTGTTGTCATGGAGACGTTTGCTGGCGGTATACTCTTGCTTTTGGCTCTAGGTCAGGCCGATCCGGGGCGAGGTAATAGGAGAGGTCACTTTCTGCGAAGCAGTAATGCAGTACAGGAAATGTCGGCGTAACCCAGAGCGTTGAGAGTTGTATGATGAATCCCGGCCACCATACCTATGCGTGAACAATAGATAGCTCGCCGTCGACGTTTACGTCCGCACCGAAGACCATTTGGACTTAGTCCATGCTTGAGCATGGACTAAGTTCAAGTAAGTGGTCTTCGTTGCGCGAGCCACGAAAGAGATTTTTGCAAAACTGTAGGGGTCGTAAGGCAGATGCTCGCCAGGGCCACAGGCATTTTTGAAATAATTACCGTAGCATGGAACGCAAAGGACATCTCTGTAATGTGTTAGTACTTTAACTTTTTATTATCCTTTGTGGGGAAAACACAACAATCCTTTCTGCCAAACACCGAAAAAATATCTTAATTTTTATAAATCCTAAACTTTATTAGGTATACGGATTTCGCACCTGTTTGAGTTATTCCACATATTGTCCAGTTGCACAGACACTTGAAATACAAAAAACTACACCAATTTTACATCACATTGTCTACTAGGAATCAAGTTGCGATTAATTAAAACAGCCACTGAACTTTAAAGAAATCCCGCCAAAAACTCATCATTTAAGATGAAAAAGCCAACCTATCTCAATTTAATAATTGACTAAAATAACCCGACCGCATAGGATAGGGTTATTTCAGTATGCTACATTCCGGAAAGTTTTAATAACACTGGCTAAAGCATTTTCAGCGCGATCCTGCATCACTAACGAAGTTTGAGCTACAGTTTGAAATAATTGCCGGAGTATCAGATCCCGACTTGCGGCTTGGCGTTCCAGTTTCGCTACTGTTCTCTGATATTTAAAGTTAACGCTAGAGGAGGTCGTGGTTAGATTAATGACAGCTGTAAGGCGGTCGATCGTTAAGGTTAAGCTACACCTGCCGCGACCGGACTGCGATGGGTAACCATTTTGGCCGAAACGTTCCAGTGATATGTAAAGTTCTGTACGCGTACGCTCGTGGCTGAGCACGCCATAATTATGGCGAGAAGTCCAATCTTTTAGGCGTGGCTTTAAGGTTTTTTTTATGGTAGGTAAAAATCGTCGAACGACAATTTTGACTCTTACTGACTGAAAAACCTACCCCATTCCTTCTTTGCCTTATTCCCTAGGTCCTGGTGTTACGCTTTCGCATCAACCCTGCCCAGGAGGCTTCGACCCTGTAGGTTTGCTACAGTTTGTTGTCAACTCCTTGAGGCGCGTGGGATCAGTGCGCGCCGCTTTAAGGGGTGGGGTGTCATGGTATCCTCAGCTTCCGCATGACACAGGTCCTCACCAGACATAGTAACTTTACGAAGTTCCTCCTGATTTAGAAATACACAAAAGCATCACTTTTGTACCTATGTTTTCTGTTTCCTTCTTTTTTATCTTTTATTTCATGTGTCACATCGATAAATAAATAAAAACATCTACTTTTCTCTTTCCGGCTCCTTGATCGGAAGAACACACCTGCTAAGAAGAGAATTCTTGGGTTGAAATGGGATGTGCTCCATATAGGACAATAGTTTTGACACTAAGATGACAGATTTCAATATAACAAGGCGACCCATCTCACAGATATACTTTTGGGTCGTCTTTGTGAGTGAGGTGGGTATACCTACATACATAAATCATATTTATGGCACCGGAGTCCTGAAAAAATGTAGTAAAATCAAAATTTAGAATAAAAGAAAGAAATTTAACTTTTTTTTTTGAAATGTCAAAATATGGATTTTTCAAACTTTGTACCTACTTGTAATTTTAACAAAAATACAAATGTGTTTCTAGAGTTTTTCATTTATTTAAGTTCTTATAAGGAAAACGAAACAACTAGAAACACTCCTTGTTTAGCCAAGAGATAGCACTATGTGATCGAAAACGTACATAGGTACTCGCTGTATGTAATCAAAAAAAAAAAAATATTCAAAAACCTTCCCCTTAGCCCGCTTATAATCATCAACAAAACCATCTCAGATCATCTAACCCTGAAAAGCAATTTAAAAAATAAAAATTACATTACGTGCCCTATGAATTTAGATTCCTTTGAGTGTCGAAATATGCGTTTAATATGAATTTATGCGAAACGGGAATATCGTTTTTTTTTACGTTTGAATTTTTCTCAGCTGCAAAAGACCACAGACCTGAGTTTATAATATTAATTTCCGCTCGATACCTCTACACGTTCCCGAGATAAAACGTCTTGACAAACGAAAGACAGACAACAAAGTTATCCTATAAGGGTTCCCATTTTCATTTTTTTTTTTTTCAGTTTTTTTTTGGGTTTCATTTTTTTTTTTTCATTTTATTTTTTTTTTGGTGTACAATAAAGTATTATTCTATTCTATTCTATTTTACCTTTTGAGGTAAGGAACTCTAAAACCCAAATTAAATAGAGAGTTACTAACGGCATATTACTTATAGGACATTGAAAATAGAGACTTAGTAACTTTCGCGTAAAGTTGATTACACAAAACGAATCAAAGAAATAGCTCTTGTTTCAAGATATGCTTCAATAGGCCCCAGCCAGCCCTCAAAGATACGCTCAGCCGTCCTACTCATCGTCGTCAAGTATCAATTTCACGTCAAGTCGAACTTAGTGCTCAATAAGTAGCCACCTGTTACTGGGGTTACCATGTTTCGTGAGGCATAGAGGAGACCGTTATACCGTCTCCTCAGGGATGTGCCGTAACGGGGAGTCGTTTGGATTTTCCATCGTGGTGAAAAGATTGATCAGCTAGACTCTGCGTTACCGAGTGCTAGCTGTCCAGGGTGCGCCGGGCGTTTAGAATCGCGAAACGATTTGAGATTAACGCCGCTCAGGGAGGCTCCTTGCGTTGCGATGGGCCCAAAAACTTTGAGGGAAGCGGAATCCATCGATTCGATAAGAAGAAGAAGGCGTTGCACAGAGGGTGTTCCGGAATGGTCTTTTGAGAGGTAACAGAGCCCCTTCTACGTGCTGATGGTGATCACCGGGGTAGTTTTAGTGAGGTAAAAATCCGACACTCCCCGGACTTATCCCCAAGGTCCAGGTGCCTTTTGAAGGTTTCCCTCGACAGCAAAAAAAAGGGCTACCATGTTTCAGGGTTGGTTTAAGATTTCTGGGTTGTTGGAGTCATCTTAGGGTTGCGGCTTTTTTTTATCGTTGATAGGTCCGCTTTTGACCGCTATCGCACGATGGAAAGCGACGATGGAGCGGGCTTACCTAGAAGGTAGTGGGATTTTGCAAATTTCCGCATTTTTATAATCTAAACAAACCAACTAAAAGACCTTTCGGTAAGTTGGCCGCTGCAATCTTTTCTCTCGCTGTTTTCAGTGCGATGATGTGCAACGATAATATTACGTCTTTAAATTGTTTTGGTACGACCTTACGATGCAGATAAGTTAAAGCCGTTGCTATGGTTACGCGCCCCACCAAGATTGACATCAAAAATATGTTACTGCGAGTTCAAAGTTGATCGCTACTGTGATTCAAGTTGTATTTCGCATTTGTGAAAAAAAAATGCTTGAACTTATAAAAACCGTTTGTCTAAAACGTTTTGGGAACACTTTCATTGTGCGTACAGCCAAGAAGTGGAATTCCTTGCCAGAGTCTGTGTTTCCTGATGGCTACAATCTGGGAATTTGTAAGTCGAGAGTGAATAGGTTACTTCTAGGTAAGCACGTTCCATCGTCAACCACATCGTCGCTTTTCATCAGGTGAGATAGCTGTCAAGCGCGAACCTATCTACATCTACACTAATATAAATACAAGAGTACTACTTAAAAAAAAGATACAGTTCTTTTTTTTTAAGTAGTACTCTTGTATTTAATGCTTTGGGAATTAAAGTTTCATTTTGATTGGCTAGGTAATATTAAAATGCTGCGTTTCCAGAGTGAAGTGTAGGTAGTACTTTTTGACCGCATCGTCGCTTTCCAGTAGGTAAGATAGCGGTCAAGCGCGAACCCACCCAAACCATAAAAACCCATAAAAATAAACCTGTCAAGATTTTTTGCAATAATAAAAACCAGAACTTTTTTTCGTACTTTTAATTTTGTCATGTGGTAACCCTACCTATTACAGAATTATGCGCTGGTTAAAGGTTTAAACACAGCAGCGCATATTAACGATGCCGCTCCAAGCCGAGTAGCACTCGAAGCGCTGTTATACTCCGCAGAATGAAAATATGAGCAATAATACTTTTTATTTTAACTGAAGTTGGGCTTGCGGTCTTTATTACAGTTTTTTTTTTGTTGTAAATAGGTACTCTTGTATTTAATGCTTTGGGAATTAAATTTTTATTTTTATTGGCTAGGTAATACTTAAATGCTTGCTGTTTCTAGATTGAAGTGAGAGTAGTACTTTTTTTATCGAGTTTTGGAATGACCCGTCTCGGGCGGAGCTGGAGGGCGTCAGACTTTTACTGACTAAAACCACAAATAATCTGTTCTTCTTTATTTTCTTCTTTCTTTGCCTTAGTTCCAGAGCTCTGGGGTTCTCTTTTGCAGAACCATGGTCCCAGTAGGCTTTGACTCGACTAGGCTCCTTCAGTTTTGCTGTCTTCTTCAGGTTCGTGTAGAACACGACACGCTGTCGACAACTTGGGCTCGGTCCGGACAGTTAGCAGACAACCGGACGTCGAGTGGGTAGTTCGTTGTCTTACCTGTACATACAATGGTTGGAAATCAGGGTCGGGATCCCGGCGGCTGGGCGTGGCCGCCGTTCTCACACGCGTTTGGCCGCCTCATTTGCTTGCATTACTGCTTCGCAGAATAAGGTGGCTGCCTGCCACTCCCCCTTGCTCCTGACCATGGCCTGTACCAACCACCAGTACCAACACTCGGCAATCAGGATATGCATTTACAATACAGTATATAATAAACAAACATATAAATAAAGGTCGTAACCACTACTTGTACATTTGCTACTTAAGAACTATAAATCAAATTATCCAGTCCATTGTTATTTTCTACGATAAAATAAGTACATAAACTATAGCGCGTGACCCAGAGGACATTGTTGCGAACGTAATCAGTATTCAAGCTAATCTTTTTCCTCAGATCAACATCCTTATTCTAACCTCCTTGTGGTTTGGACATCTTTCTAAGAGTGACCGATGTAGACGTTCGTCTACTGGGGCCCCGGTCCGGCTTCTGAAAGGAAGGTCCGACCCTGGTATGAAGGCTAAGAAGGAAAGGGGTGGGTCGTTTAGTCAGTAAGAGTCCTTTTTTTTAATTCCAATAAACCATCCCACCTGATGGTAAGCAGTGATGGAATCGTTGATGGTAAGGCGCACTAGTTTATTAAGAGCCTATTCACTCTAGCCTTGAAGACACCTAAATTATATTCGGACGGAAAGACTGCAGCCGGCAAACTGTTTTCCCGCTCCGCCCAAGAGCGGATTCGTCATTAGATGATTTTTCGCACCATAAAAAAAACATCCTTATTCTAACCTAATTGTGGTTTAGACGTATTTCTAAGAGTGACCAATGTAGACATTCAAACAGCCTTATGAAATGGAAATTTTTTCATCATGACAGCAATAAACAAGAAAAATGACTACTTCTACGCAATATTCACTGTTGGAAATGCAAATGTTGGACGATTCTGTCATTTCGTGTTTTTTTTTTTAAACTACTGTTTCATTGTTAAACTACTTAATAGAATAGATATCTATTAAAAATTGTTGTTTTAAGTGACGAATTAGTCCTTTCTTAATGGTTACAATAATGAGAGGGTGAAATTTGAACCCATTACTAAGACTTTCCGATTCCCGTCCGTCTGTCACCAGTTTAAATCTCATGAACCGTAATAGTTATATTTCTGTTGTCGTTATTATAACAAATGGTAACAAGTTTTTAATGAAAAATTTTTTTTTTCATAACAAGCTTTTATAGCAGCGGTCTATAATTACATAATTAAAACTCATCAAGACGATTCACACGAGTCCAAACTCGACGTGGTTGTGCCGTTTAATTACAGAGTTCCTATGGCTACCTCGTGATTCCATCATCAGATCAGCTCCATGTTATCATAATATTGCATTGTCATGCTATTTACACCGGCATGCAAAATTTCAGCTCAATCGGAAACCGGGAAGTGTATAAAATTTAAGTTGCAAGATTTGATTACAGAACGACAGACAACGGGACAGGTGAAACTAAATAAAAGCTTGTAAAAAGAAGTAAAGGTTTACGTGGTGGGGCTCCCACACAACAAATGTGATTATTTTGACCGTTTTTTGCTGCGGACGGTACGGAACCCTTTCGTGTGCGAGTCTGACTCCGCTTGGTCTGTTTTTAGATCACTTACAAACCAAGTCATGGATGGATGGAGAGGGAGAGGGAGACCAAAGAAGATATGGATGGATTGTGTGAGAAGTGATATGGAAAACAGAGGAGTTAGTGATAGCGTGACGGGTGACAGGACAGAATGGAAGAAAAAAACATATTGCGCCGACCCCAAATAAAACGGGACAAGGGCAGGAAGATGATGCTGACAAACCAAGTCAAGCACTATGTTTTAAGTTCATAGATTAAAGTCCAAATACACTTAATTTTTTAATGGTGGATAATTTTCAAATAATATAGAGGGAAGGTGGAGAATAAAAGGTGAGGACGTCCTGAGGTCTTTCCAGCCACGCCTCAAAGAGAGACCCCCTTAGTGGTAGAATTTCGAAATTCTTTCTTATCGGGTGATGTCTACTATCAGCGGTTTAGGGTGTGCGTTAATCCGTCAGTCAGTCATATAAATAAACTGACATATGCGTAGTACATATATATATCGAAGACTGACATTTACAACTCTTTCTGTTTCGCCTTCAATACTTTTCAAGCGACCAAACTAAATAATTCATCGTCTTCGATCGTTTCGAAGTAAGCAATCGAGTTGTAGCACCCCTAGAGAACGGTTTAAAGTGTGCATTGTGCCGGAGGAAATCTATTACACACAATGAGAGCAATACAAATCCAGGCGACACAAATAGCATTCAGATAAAATGGGGCTAGAAGGGGGACAATGGCTTGTGGGAATACTAGGACTGGTTCATGTCGGCACTCTTGTCTCATTAGAGATGTGGGTTGCTTTTACTTGATCTCGTGGTCGCCCACGAGCGGGATTCGTCATTGGATAATTTTTACCTACCATAAAGAATAAATTAATTAATAAAAAATATGATAAATGATAATGATAAATGATTTTTATTTTGCAAATAGGTTTTTACAAACTCTTTTACACGTCAATTTTTTTTTTTTTTCGTTTTTTTTTTATACTAGATGAGGCCGGTGTTTCCTAGCTGACTACCCTGAGAAGAAACACCGAAACAAACTCAGGGGTCAAAGTCTGTTTTAAAGTCCATACACAAACATGTAATGGTCAAATAATATGAGAACCATGCAGATTGGAGTCTGAGATGGTCTTTTGAAGAAAGAACCACACAGTTCTGAGTGGACCTGTCCAGTCAGTGCAAGCATTTGTCAGTTCTCGTGTAGCTCAACTCAGGACCACCAAGGAGCTCAACGATTTGACGAACAATACCAAAGAAAGGACATTTGGGTAGGCCGCAAAAAGTACTCATAACTGCCAGACATGATAAGTTAATTAAAAGTTAAAATTAAGGAAAAACGAAAAGTAATCCACATAGTCCCCACATTCACAATAATAAAAATTTACAAAAATGTAATTTTACCCATTAATATTGCAAATTAAAAAAAAAAAAAAGATACAATTGTCAATTTCAAATTTAAATGTTAAATTTAATATTTGCAAAAAAAAAAGAGAAATATGTCATAATTGTAAAATAACAATAATCGTCAGTTAAAAATAATAATAATAAAATATATATATATATAATAATGATACCAAAAAAAAAAAAATCAGAAAATAAGAAATGAAATTACATCAATTACAGTGATTACTGGAGCAGGTCAATCCCAAGCTGTTTTGTCCTCAAGATACTCTTTTACAGTATAAAAAGCCTTCTGACAAAGTTTATGTTTTACAAATGATTTAAATTTATTAAGGCTAAGTTCTTGAATAGGACTGGGAAGCTTATTATAAAAGCGTATACATTGGCATCTAAATGTGCCTCCTATTTTTTTGAGCCTTGTTACCGGAACCACTAATTTGTGTTTATTCCTAGTATTTACGTTGTGAATATCACTGTATTTTTTAAACAAATTTTTATTTTTATGAACATACAAAATGTTTTCATAGATGTACTGAGATGCCACAGTTAAAATATTAATATTTTTAAACTTCTCTCTGAGGGAGAATCTGGGACTTAGTTTATAAATGGAACGAATAGCCCTTTTCTGCAGAACAAAAATCGTCTGTATATCGGTAGCATTTCCCCACAATAAAATACCGTACGACATTACACTATGAAAGTAACTAAAATAAACTAAACGGGCTGTCTCTAAATCAGTTAGCTTTCGAATTTGTCTAACGGCATATGCTGCAGAGCTAAGTTTTTTTGACAACCTATCTATGTGTGGGCCCCACTGAAGTTTAGCATCCAGGGTTATGCCCAAGAACACTGTAGTATCTTCAGGACTCAATTCTTTACCTTTTATTAGCACACTAGTATCCACTTGCCTAACATTAGGCATTGTAAACTTAACAAATTTAGTTTTTTTTTCATTAAGATGCAGGTTATTAACATTAAACCAGTTTACTATTTTGGAAAGGGCCAAATTTATATCGTCAGTGACATTCTGCTGACGTTTAAGCTTAAATAAAAGCGAAGTGTCATCTGCAAATAAAACTATATCATGGTTATCCTTTATTAGGTATGGCAAGTCATTTATATAAATAAGAAATAAAAAGGGGCCAAGAATCGAGCCCTGTGGCACACCCATTGACACTACAGACCCGGGTGATCTTTTTCCGTTTACTTCAACTCTCTGAATCCTATCACTCAAATAAGAAGTAAGAAGATCCAGGGAGGAGTTCCGGATTCCGTAATGATGTAGTTTCCTGATTAATGTTTCATGGAGAACACAATCGAAGGCCTTGGACAAATCGCAAAAAATGCCCAGTACATCGCATTTGTCTTCCCATGCATCATATATATGTCCTAAAAGTTCAACACCGGCATCGGTTGTTGAACGACCCCTTGTAAAACCAAACTGTTTAGTGTGTAATAACTTATGTCTATTAAAAAAATTTTGTAATTGCTGTAAAATAAGTTTTTCAAAGATTTTACTAAAGGTAGGTAACACTGAAATGGGTCTATAATTGGTGGGGTCAGATGTGCTACCAGTTTTAAATAATGGTGTTATTTTACTATACTTCATCAAGTCAGGAAACTCACCACAATCAATACTATTATTAAAAATAAAAGCTAAACTAGGAGCTACAACGTTTATAATGGACTTCACAACATCTACAGAATTTCCCCATAAATATAGTATTACTACTGCAATTTCCCCCATAACACGTATCAATTTTCCTGATGAAGAGGTCCTCATGTTAACTTAATTATACACCCGTTTTAAAAATGAAATTAATTTCCAGATACATAGCTGTTTTGATAGGGCCACTCCGGTCTTAGAAACATACTACTAATTATTTTAATTATAATAACATTTTTAGTGGGCGTTGTAAAAAAGACGAATTAGTATATGACAGGGTAAAGCATTTCCTCGTTGCTTAGTTTATAATAAATCGGCCAAGAGCGTGTCGGGTCACGCTCAGTGTAGGGTCCCGTAGTTTCCCGTCCGTCACAAATTTCTCACAATGTAACAGAACCCAGTAGCTCATGTAAAAATTAGTAACCCAATTTTCCGAGAGATGGCGCTGTACTCGGTGGTAATTTTAATTTGCGTGACCCGACTTTATTCTTTTTGTATTTTTATTTGAAAGAAGATTCGCTCAGGATAATGAAATATGTAAAAAAGTAAAAAAAAATGCTTGCATGTTACGGTTAAATTACTAAATTCGTTCAGAACGTTTTTTTTTTTAATTTTTCAAAAACTGTTCATCCTATCAAGTTCAAAATAATTTTCCTAGAAAGTTTACTCAAAGTTCTACTTTGAGATTTTTTAATTTTTTTTTTAAATTATAGTTCAAAAGTTAGAGGGGGGGCGCCTCATTTTTTAATTTTGGAGCGATTATTTCCGAGAATATTTGCATTATCAAAAATTTATTATTAAATACCCATGCAACAATATATCACACGTTATGGTAAAAATGAAAAAAAATCACTTCCCACTTTACGTGTAGGGGAGGTACCCTAATAAAACATTTTTTACCACTTTTTGTTTGTGCACTTCGCCGGTGTGGTTGATATACATATTGGTACCAAATTTCAACCTGTTAGTGCTAGCGGTCGCTGAGATTATCCGCGGACGGACAGATAGACAGACATGGCGAAACTATAAGGGTTCCTTGTTGACTACGCAACCTTAAAAAAGGAGGTTGATGACGGGGTCAAATAAAAATTCTGTTGCTGAACTTATTATTTCATATTTTTTTCATTGATGTAAACTGGTGCGATCCTCCCTGATGGTAAGCACTGTAGGTTCGAAGCCTCCTGCAGCCGAGGGTTGGTACGAAAGCTTTATACCGGGGCTCTGGAAATAAGGCAAGGGAGGAACGGAGTAGGTTATTTAGCCAGTAAGAGTCTGACACTGTTTCCCGCTCCATTCAAGAGCGGGATTCGTCATTGGATGATTTTTACCTACCATAAAAAAAACCTAATGGTAAGCAGTGATCCTTCGATGTACGCGACATGCAACACACGTACATGTTACAAATTTTTACACACATTGCCCTTTAGTCTTTAGTGCCCTGTACAATTAATACGGCGGAGACGTGCGTCGGTAGCTACGCCCCTGGTTCAGATTATCTATTCTAATTGATTTATGCGTGATACTAAGAATGAAATAAACGTTCCTTGTAATTGATTTCATATTCAGTCGCGTTCTTCGTAAATGTGGCAATTACCTACTAGAGGTATAAGTTCTTGTAGTTAGAACTGTTCACTTATTCTAATAGAATATCTTTCCCATAGAACATAAAACACAGGTATCCGGTTAGACTGAAAGCCGACCTCAAGCTAGTCGGGAAACCGTAGGCGGGGGCTTGCGGACGGAGAGCTATGGCTCGCTGTTCTTCCGGTAACAGTCCGGAACGAGCCCAAGTCGTCAATGGCGCGCACGGTATCCGCGCGCCTCAAGGAGTTGTTGAGCTAACTGTAGGGGCCCTGCAGGGTCGTACCCTCTTGGGGCCATAGGTAAATGTGAAAGTGTACACCAAGGCTCTGGAACTAAGGCGGATAAGGGACGAGGTGAGATTTTAGTCAGTACAAGTCTGACACTGTATCGCGCTCACCCCATCACCGAGAGATGTCATTGTGTTATTTTAGCCTACCATAAAAAGCTAGTTAGGAATAAGCTAAGATCAGTTTTATCAGAATACAGTTTCGAGCAAACAATTAAAAAAGAAAACTGATTACTTTAACATTTTTCGAATTAATATACTTACTATGTGTGATTTACGTCAAATAAATTGGAATAAAGAGTATGATATTTGCAATTAGCAAACAAAACCTAGTTAGTCAAAACCTCAGCGAATTAGTTATCAAGCTTATTTAACCTCGCAGCATACATTAACCTAATTTGAGTAATCAGTATATAATATTCATTTCGTCACGACATTCGGCATTACATATTCAGAAACACGTGAAGTGTAAACCATTTCCGAGAAATGTATGTCTCTATAAGCGAACTATAATTGTCATTATGAATACAGTTCTATTTTTTTATGGTAGGTAAAAATCATCTAATGACGAATCCTGCTCTTGGGCGGAGCGGGAGACAGTGCCAGACTCTTACTGACTAAAAAACCTACCCCATTCCTTCCTTACCTTATTCCCAGATCCTGGTGTTACGCTTTCGCATCAACCCTTGGCCCAGGAGGCATCGACCCTATAGGGCCTCTATTACTGTTTCAACTTGGCGAGCGTTAGGATCGGATCGAATTTGTTATTAATATGATATTTTCTCCTTACGGACTCTTCTGTGAGCGAAAAAACTTCAGTTAAATGTTCTAGACGCTTTGCGAGATGCACAGGACCGGTCTTTGTGGCGCTTGGAGGGGGCCTATGTCCAATAGTGGATGTCTTTTGGCTGAAATGATGATGATGATGAAATGTTCTAGAATACGACAATATCTGCTTCTTAAGTATTAGGACAGCTTTCTAGCCTAGAGTCATAAGAAGTTACTGGGTCTTCATTGATAATCAAATCTAAACGCGTTAAATCTCAAAGTCAATCTCTTAGGTCTATACATCCTACATTTTCAAGATAGTTCGTTTTCGTAATTATTTTCATATTATATGTAAAAGGAGAAACTGACTGACATATCAAAGCACAGTCGAAACTACAAGGCTTCTTTTTTTAAGTCGGAAAATCATGTAATGATATCTCGCGTCCTTGCACAGAGCGGGAGGGTGTGACTTTTACTGACTAAAAACCCACTTATATTTCTTCGTTGCCTCTCGTACTATGGCCAAATGTTTTTTTCAGAAGCAGACCTTTGGCCCTAGTAGGCTTCGACCTTGTAATATGTTGAATACTGTGACTGTATAGGGACTGTTTTAACATGCACGTTGATTAGCGCTGTGTGTACAGTACGTCGGTTTAACTAATGACGTCTAGGTCCCTGTTTAGATTACTAATCAAATTACAGTACGGAGGTTCTAATTTGGCAAGTCTGAAGTTAGGCTCTACGAACTTTAGCGCTTCATCATCATCATCATCTCAGCGTTAGTCCCGGTTGCTTCCTTGGCTTTCACCTCGGTGCCCGGGGTCCGCTTTCCAACCTAAACGCCTACGAACTTTAGCGCTTGTGCACTCGTAAAAAAATAAATTGCAAGAGCAGTTGTCCCTCCCTTTATTTTTAACTAGCTTTTGCCCGCGGCTTCGCCCGCGTGGGTTTGGGGTTTCCGGGATAAAAAGTAGCCTATGTGCTATTCTGGAGTGTATCCTATGCCTGTGCCAAATTTCATTCAAATCCATTCAGTAGTTTTTACGTGAAAGAGTAACAAACATCCATACATACAAACTTTCGCCTTTATAATAGTAGTAGGATATGTACAAGTTCGCAGAGCCTAACTACACACTCCTCAAAATAGAACAGCCGTATTGTAGCTTGCTTTAGAACAAAATTGATGACAGTTAGTAGAAGTCTAAAACGTGTCATTTTAATGATCATACAACTTTGTTAGCAGATAATGAGTTTCATTTATATTCTAAGAATAATGAAATACTTACTGTGGATACCTAGTATTTTATAGCTTTTTTTGCCTTGATTTTGGGCTGAGCAATCATCAAATGGGCACTCCCATTCTGGGTGGAGCGAGGAGTGTCACTATTAAAACCCACTGTGCTCCTCCAGTTATCAGTTGCCCTTGTAAGTTCTAGGACCCCTGTAAGTCTGTAGAAAAATCTTGCGTCCCTGGCAATGATTCTGACTCCTCTGTGGCAATGGTAGAGCCTCCTGTCATCCTACTGGTCTTCATAAAAGCAGTCCCAACAACGCAATATTACATTCAACGTTACAGTACGTTCAACCTATCAAGTTCAAAATAATTTCCCTAGGAAGTCTTTATATATAAAATTCTACATTTGAAGTTTTTTTTTCATGTTTTCTAAACTAATGGTTTAAAAGTTACAGGGATACACACATTTTTTTTAGTTTATGAGCGATTATTTACCAAAATATTAAGAAAAAAAAATCTTAACTAAACCCGTATTCATTTTGAAGTACCTATCCAGTTAGGGTTCAAATAAAAAAAAAACACTCCCCGCGTTACGTGTAGGGGATGGGAGGTACCGAAATAAAATATATATTTCCACTTTTTATTTCATCACTTCGTCGGCGAGATTGACTTTCAGCTGTCTAGTGCTAACGGTCACCGAGATTATCCGCGGACAGACAGACAAAAGTTGACTACGGAACTCTAAAATCTCAATCGAAATTCGAATTCATTAAAGTCAGTGCACCCCTTACTTTTATCATGCAGACAGTGACAGTTAATTTTACGATATCCTAGTCACTTACAGCGAAGGCTTCCATTCAATAGCAATTAAAATTCCTCACTCTACCAACATAAAAGCAGTACTGTCAACGACACTCTTTATGAAACTCTGAAAGTACTGAAACAGTACAATAACCTAGACTACAGTATACAGTATATAAACTTTTAATACAACAGCCAACCCGAATGCACTAAGAAAGTCTTGTGAAAGTTTTGTTATGACTTCAGCACTGGCGCAGAGTTTATAAATTTTACTGTCTTTACAAGTTTCAGGACGGGAAATAGCGTTCTTAATTCTGGAGTTGTTTAATTACTAGAATCGAGAATTGAACAATTTTATTAGTGCCGATGTTATAATAATATTGTTCGAACCATTTCTGTCAAGTTAGTAGTTAACCAGATGTTTTGACGACAACGATTAAGTTGAGAATAAAATCATAAGAAGCAACACCTCCTCTTTATTATTATTTCATAGTATAAAACAAAGTCGCTCTGTCCCTATGTATGCTTATATCTTTAAGAATATGCAACGGATTTTGATGAGGTTTTTTTAATAGATAGAGGGATTCAAGAGGAAGGTTTATGTGTATAATACATACATGATGTATTCCATATCAGTACCCGTGCCAAGCTGGGGCGGGTCGCTAGTTTAATTATATAAGTCCTTATAAGTTAAACAAAACCCTAACGCTACAATATTTTTTTATGTAAACTTTTTTTCTAAATTTGCGCCAAATAATATATTAAAATAAAAAGTAAATGAGAAATCGTATCTATTCTCGCATAAAAATCCGTACAGTTGACCATCTTTACTGAATAGTCGCCGACTATGAAAGTGCTCTGACTTCGCTTTACTAACTAGTCGGTAGTACATCGCTAATTTTCATTCTTTTTTTTTCAAAATGAATTGAAAAAATACCATTAATATTTTTCGATATTTTCTGTAAAAGTCTCCTAGCGTTCAATGGACGGTGATATCAGAGAGAACTTTTACAAATGTTTTAAACATGACTTTCAGAAACCTTACAATATTTGACTCTGCATTTTCGACGAAGCTTCCAAGTCATTTATCATAGTTTAAATATTATAGAGAGATAATACTTTTCTGTTCAGACTCGGGATTCTAGGTGGATTGTCAATCACGGTTAAGGCATGTACTTACTATTTATTACTTACTTATTCTGTGGTTAATATTATATCCATACTTTAATATTATAAATGCGAAAGTAACTCTGTCTGTCTGTCTGTTACGCTTTCCCGCTTAAACCTCTCAAACGATTTTGATGAAATTTGGCACAGACAATCTTTAGACCCTGAGAAAGGACATAGGCTACCTTTTTTTGCAAAAAAAGGACGAAGACGGAGTCGCGGGTACCAGCTAGTATATATATTCTTTTATTTATATTATATTCAATGACTTTTGATTTTAAATCCAATATCACGTCTAAAGTGCTGGTCGGTATGTTTTGAAAATAGAAATTATATTCAAAGTGATGTCTAACTCAGACAATTTATCCAAAACCCGTTAACGCATGATGAAGTAACAACGACAGACTTCGACTTTGTAACATTTAGTGTGATGTAATATTTATCACGAACAAAAAGATTAATTTTGTTCTCATACACAGGCATTAGACAGGCACAATTTAATTAAATATTTTCAATATACGAGAAGCGAATTCATTACGCATTCCACCTGTATATTCCTCGATACATTCCCACACAATGTCGACACAGGTGTCTCTGTAGGGCTGGTAATTATATCCCCGCAAATTGAAGCTCTTGTGCCATTATTGAAATGAAAATGGAGCGAAAAAGCGTGGTTTTTACGGCAATTCGGAACCGCGGAGGAGGGATCCAGGCTTACCAATCCGATACCAAATTAATTGCGCCACGTGACGGATCCAAATTGAAATGTCTTTTAATGAAAAATCGAGCCAAATACTCAATAAAATAAAGCCCTTTCATTTCCATAGTGAACTAATCTACAATATACTCTAACATTCCATATCGTTCTTAATTAAAAACTGCTTAATAAGGGTGAATCTTGAGATTTATTGAACATGCTAAAATATATGTTTAAATTGTACTAAAGTATAATTTTGTAAAAAAATCCTAATTTTAAACAGTCTCAAAATTCAACCATAAATGATTTCTAAATAAATATATATTTTTAAATATTAATGAATATCAATTTTGAAGTTTTTTTTATAATTCGCTATACTTAGACTTCTTTCTCAACGAAAGAAGGCTATTAAGAAATTATCTTTTACTCAAAATAATTTCCGAACGAAAACTGATTAAAGTTCTTTTGAGAGGGAAACTTCAAACTGTTGTAGCAGAATTAGCAGCCAAATTGGATTTTGTCACAGTACAGAGTGATGGCTTAAAGCTCTTCTTAAAATAGATCCTGCAAATCATGAAACTTCAGTTTTCAGCAGCCAATAGAGTATTTCCCTGGCGTCGGAATTCGTCGGGTGACTACCAACTATCGTAGGATAGAAAGAAAGGCTAAGGGTGTTTAAGTGTGCATAAGGGTGTTTTTAATATCGAGTGGATTTCATCACGCATGCGGATTTGTTCAGCATGCGTGTAACAAAATAATGCAAAATGCTCGGCAAATATCCTTTTCAGTAGTCAGCCAGAAAACACCGGACTCATCTAGCAACGTAAAAAAAAAATTACATGTGAAAGTGTTTTTTAAACCTACTTGCAAAATAAAGATCATTTATCAGTTTTCATGCAAGTATTTATTGTAAGTTGAAAGCAGTAATGGCCGAGTGGTAACGGCTCCGACTTACGAGTTGTAGGTTCAAACCTTGCTATTACGAACATTATAAGCACTGATGCAATGTAAAATTTATTGTAATCCGTGCGCAATTGTATATTATACATCCGCTTCAAAGAGATGTCAGCAAGATTGTTCGAAGGAGTTGCCGCCTGCCCGCAACCCTCGCAATAAAAAGTAAGTGAAGGAACATTCTGGGATCTAGTAAGTAAAAGTATAAAACTCCCTCCCACTCAGAGCTGGAGATTTATTTTATAATTTCCACGTAAAAAAAAACCTAGCAGAATATTCCACCTAAATCCTTATATATGGCCATTCCACAGTACTGGAGACGCGCACACCCACACCGCACGAAGGCCGCGTAATGACTGTCATTACTCATCAGCCGTTACAATCTGAACTCCCACCTTGCAGCGCACATCCCCCCTCCATCTTCACTTTATTTCGCGAAAGAGGAGAGGGGCAGTTCTACGCTCAGTGGTGGTTTAAGCGTAGTGACGTAACGACGTGTCGCTGGCCATTTTTCTCATAAATACGTGTCGGCTATAATGGGCGACGGTGCTTGTTCATGACACGTATTGTTGAACTAGGGCTATATGATTGCAATTGCTAAATTAGATGGGAAAACCTTTGAGTAACGTTCACTAAATAACCTCACTCGTTTAGTTTTAGTAGCTGATGCAAATGGCGATTAACTAGGTGCGTGATTAAAGGCAGATAAGCTGCAGTATGCTCTTGACCAGTTTTTTTTTTTTTTGTAATTTGGATTTATCCAAAAAATTCTCCAGCTAATGGTGAAGTGAGAATTTTACTCACTAAAGCTCAGCTGTGTCCTTCAGTTGGCCATCGCGTTCTAGGACCACCTTGTAGTCCTAACGGGTATCGGCCCTATACCCCTACAGTTATGCTGCCGAATCCGAAACAAAAACCTCCCAGAGGTGAGAAAGCTATGGTGCCTTTCCAGCCACTTCTCAAAGCGGGGACTTGCTGCTCTATCTTCCTAACCAGTAACGTAATAAATTATTTGCTAGTTATGTCTGAGTATGGTTTCCGCACTTAGACCTGTGTGTACGTGTATTTGCTAGTTTTGGCAAGCATAGAGATTATCTACTCTCAGTCTCTCAGAGTTAATTGGAATGCAAGCTGATAGAAAAATGCTTTTGATTAGATTTCTCGTTTTGATACTACAAGTAACTAATATTAGTATTAACAAAGCATTAATTTAAAAAAAAACAATTAATTATTAAATTGATGTGACCTGCATTCCTTTTCATTTACCTCATTTAAAAGTATGACACGTTTTATTTACGCCATTTATTGTGTGTCAGCAAACTCATGTTCATTTGGTGGACAGTTAACGTAACTTAAAAGTCAAAATCTTTTTATTTCACATAGGCCTACATGGGCACTTGTAAAACGGAGCAATGAACTCCAATGGCAAGAAACTCCATGATTACTCTTTTAAAAGAATGGTTTGTTACAATATTTCCATATTATAGTTTATTGAACTCACATTTATCGATGCTAAAAACTACAGTAACCCCAAAATTAGCCCTAAGTATACTGTTCCGCACAACATATAAATGTTAATATGGTCCCTAGTGCCCTCGCATCTCTCAAATTTTCCACCTTATCCGCACTAGTTTATTCACTACGTTAATTGGATGTCTAGCCTATCTCGCAAATCAATGAAATGCCATTTAACAGACACACATTCGACAAATATTTGGGTAGTGTAAACGCTCGGTTCCCGTACATAGTTGGGAAGGGGTTCACAGGTATTGGCTAGGGTCGAAAGCTTGGAATTCTGGTTACAACACAAACAGACTAAGCTCAGGTTTCATTGGTATATACGAAGTGTAGGTTTCTATCTGTCTACGGTGACGACAAAGGGAAGGGTTGTGTTTCTTGTACGGTACCAGTTTCAATAGCAATAAAATTTTCATTAGGATTTTCACTTTGATAAGTAAGTAAAAATTAAAGTTTATTAATTGGTGGGTGTATATTTATATTTCTACTAGCTTCTGCCCGCGACTTCGTCCGCGGAAAATTTGTGAGACAAAAGTTGTGATAGCTCGGTTAATATCCATGTTATATAAATAATTTATAGCCTATGTCACTCAGGAGTAAAGCAGCTTACTATTGTTGCTAAAATTTTTTCAATCGGACCAGTAGTTCCAGAGATTACCTCCTACAAACAAAAAAACAAACTTTCCCTCTTTATTATATTAGTGTAGATTATTGAATGTGGTTATAACCGTGTGAATGTTAAAAAATATATGCCTCCAGGTCTCTAAATGCTCAATGTAGAGTGCTATTTTATTTACGGTAGCACTCAAATAGTGAACAAAAAATTAGAATCGGTTCTATGATTTCAAATATTATAATAATTTGTATGTATAAGTACTACATACAAATTTATATTTATAATATTTGTATAGCTAACGATTTTTATCAAAGCATCGATTGTTATTACAATGCATAAATAAATAGTAGTGCTAAAATAATGAGAAACAATGTGCAGATGCTCTTCAAAGTTTGGATTCTATTCACCCCTGTTCAATCCTAATTCACCCCGTTTGACTATGTGATACAAATATTGCTTCTTACCGTATAAATTACTAAACTGATTCAACCAATGAAGTCGTTGGGATCACCTTGTCGCAGGAAATTTAATACAGTCCGCGCTAGACATCTTCATGTGAAACGCTACCTTGAATTCTTTTCTTTACAGCTTTTTTTATTTCAAAATTATGATCGATTTTCTTAATGTTTACAATTTTGACATATAAAAAAAAACACATGAATACAATTAAAAAAAAGTCGATAAACTTCCGCATCGCTGTCAACTGGTAATGTAGCATGGTAACAAGCATTGCCACGATTGCCACGTGCTATGGCAATGCTTATTCTCTGCTCTCATTAAAAGCCAGCCACGGCTCATGGCGTAGTGTCAACAAAGCGTTAATACCTTGCAGCCTGGTATTTCATAACGGCGAAATCTCTTCATCGAAACTTTGTTTACGAGATTTTCTTTTGTGTTCTCAATATAAGCCACTTTGTCTTTTTAACGCCTTCGTCGGACCGCTAATAGGCTTACAACCTCATTAGGGTTTCGCGACGTGGACGACCCCTGTTAAAGCGGATTGTGGTCACAAAACCCTTCGCTCTTTGTGCAAATTCTCACTAAAGGTGAGGGAAATGGAAAGTCCTCAACTAGATGGGATCTTACCTCTTAATTTAGTATCATTATTTTGGAGGCCTTTTTCTGTTCACACTACTTATAGTGTTTTAAGACGTTATTTCATTTCTGCTCCGAAATGTTACGGAGGTTGGAACGTCCGATTTATTTTGCACCTTTGATTTGTTTTCGGTTCTGATAAATTTTAATTGGATCTTATATCAACGGCACAAACAAGTTTATATTTGTCACGCGGGGAAACTCTATTCCCTTGTGCTTTCTGTTTGTTACTTTTTCATTTGTTTCGTATCTAGAATGTTGTGAATTATCCGAGTATTTGATTAGTTGTGGTAGTGTTTCATTTGGAGCTTCTTCTTCCATCTTTGATTTCAGTTCCTATCCCGATAAACCAAATTTAAAAACTTCTTTCATGAATTCGGTTTCGCTATAACCATATTGTGTTGTTAACACTAAGTCTACAATTCAGACTAAGCGTCTTGCCTTGCCGTTTATACCATGTACGTTTATCGAAGGACTGGAACATTTTGCCTGCTGCGGTCTTTCCGTCCGATTATAATATAGGTGTCTTCAAATCTAGAGTGAACTAGGCTTGCGATTCATCATCAACGATTGCATCACTACTTACCATCAGGTGGGATCGCAGTCAGCACTAAAATAACAACTTCCGTTACATTTCTATTTAACACTATGGTGTCTAAAGACTTAATTTCACTTCAGAGGTAACCACGTTCGTATCTCAAACACATATTATCGTAATGTAGATGATCGATCTGCTCCAGTCATTAATATGCTTTCATTGTTTCCTCATCAAGCATTCAGGGCGAGTATATCCTACGCCCCCTGTTGTATAACATTGCAGAGACGAACGGTAGAGGCTGTATAATTGATTAATGAACCAATTCGCTTGTAGCAGATACAGTCAATAATACCAGCTACTAACGGAGCTGTAAATTGACTAGCTGAAACATAGCGCAAGAAGTGTTTCTTATTGGAATTCTTTGAAAGGAATGTCCTTTGAGGAGACTTGGTTTTTAATTTATGAGGTAGCTTTTGAAATGGAGGCGTCTATCTTCTTGTAGAAGTGCATTTGAATACTTGCAACTTTTATACTTAAAATTACTATTTATTGGGTCGTGCTTGCCCACTATCTCAGCTATGCGATGCGATGTAAGCGACGATGTGGTCGACGATAAAACAACCTTGCTTAGAAGTAAACTATTCACTCTTGACTTAAAGCTCTCTAGGTTATAGCTATCCGGAAATACGGACTCCGCCAGGTAATTTTTTTTTGGGTGTAGGTGGGATGTCCGTCATAGAATAGAAAAGTATTAAATTACGCTTTTCTGACACCACCACCCGAAATACACCAGTATAAACCGTCAAGCTTTCAACTTGGCGTCAATACTCAAGTCTTTGAAAATATTTTGAACTCAAGACCTTAAGAAAGTAAAATTTTATTTCGTTTCGCGGAAAGACCGCATTAAAAACTCCCGCATCCGGGGCAGCCGTGACATAGCGGATAAACTGCAGGAGGGTCGCTTACGCTGGTATGGCCACGTTTTACGAAAACCGGCAGACTACGTGGGTAACAGATGCCTCGCCATGCCACCTCCGCCGGGACCCGGAAAACGAGGAAGGCCTAAGAGGCGTTGGATCGACGTCGTAAGGGACGATATGCGTGCCAATAGGCTTACGGCAAAGGACGCGAAAGACCGAGCGAAGTGGAGGCGTTTGAGTTGGAAAGCAGACCCCGGGCACCGAGGTGAAAGCCAAGGTAGCAACCGGGACTGGCGCTGAGATGATGATGATGACCTTAAGAAAGTAAAATAAATTACAGAAGTCGTCAAAAATCGGTGTAAAGTATATAGTTCGTTTTTAATTCTAAACTACGATTTGACAACTCAGAATGTCACACTCTAGAAATATGTTCCCAATTTTCTGGAGTTTGACATTTTAAGTTGTCAAATCGTAGTCTAGGATTAAATAACGAACTTTAGGTAATTACACGCCTTGCCAACCCTATGGTGGTGACGTGCATATCAGCCGGTTACATTATATCACGTGTAGCGTTTATTGTTAATAAACACGCGACTGGTGTATAGAGGAATATTCTGACTGACGCACTCCACGAGCCTTTGACGGACGGCGTCGCTGGGGCTGCCCGGATTTTATTGTTCTATGTCAGGGGTGAAACGTGTTGAGATTAGCTGCACGCGATTTGTTATTGTTTGAAATGTTAGTTTATATGGGCCGAATAACTCAAAAGGCTTAAAAAATTGTTCAAAATTTAATAGGCAGTTTGTTTTTATTAGCGTCTGGTTGTGGATTTATTTTGTTTGTGCGTTTAGGGTTAGTTCACACAGACGCGACGCTGTACGAAGACTTAAAATATAACTTTATGTATTACACGAAAATATACACTTTTCATATCGAGATTCCTCGAGGCTTAGCGCTGCGGTGCAAAGTTTTCTGAAATCACACAATCAAATGTGTATCTTTTCTCGTAGTAAATAAAGTTGTAATTTGAGTCGCTCTTTGCGCAGCGTTGCGTCTAGGTGTCAATCTACAAAGCCAGATTTTGTTCATTTTACTTGGACTTATTTTTAATTATCCTGGTCAACTATAATAACTTACACACTGCAGAAGTGTTTAACATTTTGCTTTTTGATTTCCCTTGGATTTGCAGTAAGGCTTTCAGTCTCGATACATTTTCGAGTCCTGGGATAAAAAAAATAGAGAGTCGGACTTTTTAGAATCTCCGCGACTGGAAGCATCAGTGTCGAGTCGAGAGAGAAAAAATCGTTGAGATTCCCGACATTTTCGAGACGTAGACTCCCAGGATAAAATTTTGCAGCACCACTCAATATCAGCAGTATTATAATTAACTAGCGACCCGCCCCAGCTTCGCACGGGTACTGATTTTGAATATATTATGAATGTATTTTACTCGTAAACCTTCCTCTTGAATCCCTCTATCTATTAGAAAAAACCGCATCAAAATCCGTTGTGTACTTTTAAAGATCTAACTAGTAACTTTGTTGTATACTAAGTAATGATTATGTATTCGTATTAGTGAAACATTGAGCAGTTCCACTTAGAACTACGTGCGACTCTAAATATTGTCGTAGGTGTAAAGGTCACGAGAAAGTTCTTATCACATAACAGTTACTGTAATACTCTGAAGATATCTATATATATCCTGCTTCTCTTCAAACGTTAAGCGTATACTAGGTACTCTTGTTAGGATTAACAACGGTGGACGCAGAAGAAAAGATCGTCAAAACCGCCCATAGTTTTTTTTTTTTTGGTGGGAAAAGTCATCTAATGACGAATCCCGCCTTTGAGTGGAGCGGGAAACAGTGTCAGACTCTTACTGACTAAACGACCCACCCCTTTCCTTCTTAGCCTTCATACCAGGGTCGGACCTTCCTTTCAGAAGCCGGACCGGGGCCGCAGTAGGCTTCGGCCCTGCAGTTGGGCCTCTTCATATGCTGACAACTGCTTGAGGAGCGCGCCGTCTACTACTGGCTTGGTCCGGACTATTACCAGACAACGGAATGGCGAGCTACCCATTGGTCACCGTCCGCAAGCCCGCCTACGGTGGCCGGAAATCGGAATCGGAATTGCGGTGGCGTCTGGGGCGTGAGCTCCGTTGCCTTATGCGGTCGGCCTCCTCTTTTGCTAGCATTACTGCTTAGCAAACCGCCCGCAGTCATGTCCACATAACAAAGCAAGATGTATACAGCACGCCGCGGTCACGAATACATGACAGATTTTAACGCTAATAAATCTACCCAAACGTCCAGTTTTGGTATCACGTACTCACAAGCTAGTTCTTAGTGCAGAAAATCGTGGGCTGCATTCCGCTTAAATGTCAAATATAATTTAATACTAGTTGGACGGTTGCAAGCCGAAGTCGCGCGTCCTCGGCGCCGAATAGTGGGCCTCGGTGAAAATGTAGAATGGAAGTCAAATATTACGCCAATCATTATTTTAAAAGATATGGAGTTTCTTGCTGGTTCTTCTCCAAGGGAGACGAAAACTGGGCATTTGTCAGGGCAAATAATTGTACAAAGTTTATGTTATAGAGCAAATAACATACAAAACGTTTTGGGAACACTTTCATTGTGCGTACAGCCAAGGAGCGCAATTCCTTGCCAGAGTCTGTGTTTCCTGATGGCTACAATCCGGAAATCTTTAAGTCAAGAGTGGATAGGTTACTTCGAGGTAAGCGCGCTCCATCCTCGACCGCATCGTCGCTTTCCATCAGGTGAGATAGCGGTCAAGTGCGAACCTATAATCAATAAAAAAAATAACATTAAAACAATTTTTTTTTCTGAAACCAGAAGCAAAATGAATTTTTTAATGAAAATATTTTTAATATATTTCGCTAATAATGGTTTTTTTTTTAGGTAGGTAAAAATTATCCAATGACGAGTTCCGCCCTTGGGCGGAGCGGGAAACAAGTGTCAGACTCTTACTGACTAAACAACCTACCCCTTCGCTAATAGTGGTGACGTCAAATGTCAGTATATGCATCCTTGTACTGGTATTTGAGAGTTTCCTCTTCTACCGGATTAGAAAGGCTTGTAACTTGATTAAAATTTAAAGAATTAAAAAAAAGAAATAAAATTATTTTTTGAATCAAACAATAAAAGTAATTAATCAAGTAACCAATTCGAACCGTGCACTGACTTCTGAAGTTATTCCCCTTAGTATAAGTCCCCTTGTAGGCCTATTTGAAAATTAACTATTTTTAATCTTAACGCCGAATGGAGACTTCGTTTCCAACTTTGCCTGAACCTTACGAAGCGATTAATCAATCTACATGGCGTGTTCCTCTCGATGTTACGACTCAACTGAACACAACACATAACACTACAAAACTGTTCTACATCCGTTGCATCACAAGCTCAGGTTCAGCGTTTGGCAGTACTTGTTTGGCATTTATACTGCTGGAACTATTTTGGCACAGCCCTGAGGCATACTACTTCATTTAGCTTCGCTTTTGTTTCATTTATAAAAAGGATTAGAATAGAAAAGCTTTTTATTCAGGACAGAGACAGCGCAACGGTTATAAACATAAAGTAAAAGAGAAGAAAAGTATAGTAACCATGTAGTTTCTTTATAGGAAACAACCAATTTGGAACCGTGCACTAGCTGCTGACGTTCTATAAGTGCCCATGTAGGCCTATGTGAAATAAAAACCATTTTGATTTTGATAGAATGCGCCGAGCGTACCCGTATCGAAAGGCTCAGCAGTTGCTGGTGGTCACCCTTATTATTGTTTCTTTACCTAATGTTGTGCCAAATAAATCATCTTTTCGATATACGTCGAGTATCCCCCCACTATACGTTGTAAATACCTCTATGACTAAGTATTAAAAAAATTGCAAAGTAGTATTATTAAATGGAGTGAATTTCATTTCAATTTCACAAATGAATGCGCCTCACCATCAACGATTGCATCATTTCTTACGATAGTTAAGATCGCAGTCAAGCACTAGTTCATATCAATTAAAAATAAAAACAGGATAACACAACACTAAACAAGAGCCAAAAGAAGTCACAGTTCTTTTTTTTATATCGGCAAAAGAAGTGCTCTGTCTATGAAAATTTGAACTGTTTCATTCATGATATATACAGACGAACAGTGGAGTCTTAGAAATACGGTCTTGTTAAAACCCTTTGGATAAAGAATCCTGAAAATGAAAATTTGACTTCATATGTGGCAGAAATTCCATCGATCTAACGAAACTAATTTGTAGTCTTGTATCTATGTATACAGCTGAACAATGGTCATTGGAGTTAACGTAGACAGAAACAATGCAATGTGACGCTATGTGTCCAATAAACGGCGCACGGACGCTCTGTGCACGTGTACTTGTGGTGCCATTGAATAGATAGATACAGAAGTCGATCTCTCGTAAGGATGTAGTATGGGCTTCACTTGTCATACCTTGCTCGGCGGTCGCGCTGGAGACGGCGCCGTACTGTCTGATCGGGCCCGGGTGCGGCGATAAATCTACATCATATCTACACTAATATAATAGCTCTCTATTATATTAGTGTAGATATGATGTAGATGTAGATGTGTAAGTTTGTTTCTTTGTTTTTTGTTTGTAGGAGGTAATCTCTGGAACTACTGGTCCGATTGGAAAAATTTTAGCAACAATAGAAAGCTGCTTTACTTCTGAGTGACATAGGCTATATTTTATGTACGCAGGCGAAGCCGCTGACAAAAGCTAGTACCATATAAAAAGTATACAGTCCTCCTCCTTAGTCGTTCACTCTTGACAGACCGGTCGTGGTCGATCATGTTGCATTTTCGTTGGCTAGTGAAGCTCCCGCGATGCGTTTCCACTTGACATGGTTTACGGCGTCTCGGGAACTCTGGACCATGGAGGTTTGTGTTGCTGCTCTAATGAGGTCTGTCCAACGCGTAGGTGAGGGCCCACGAGACGCGTTACGACCGAGTATACATTACGGCCAATAATATAACAAGCGCCCAGTTAGAACGTGTGTACACAAGCCTACAGAATAGAAGTTAAAATCGGTTGCACAGTATAGATTGACTTCTGTACTCATCTCTTTTGTGTCTCAGCTCTGAATTAAAATGTAGGAGATTTTATCACATCCAGCAGCCCATTCACACGCTGTTCGCTGAGGCGTGGTTTTATGTCATTACTTACTGGTGTTCGTGCGGTTTTGACGACGTTTGCACGTGCTAGGTGCTTTTAAAGTCATGTCATCGTTGCTCCAGTTTTACATAAATATTTTGCCTTCTAATTTTCTTGAATATGTGGCGATGAAAATCTTCAAAGTCCCATTTAGATTGTTTTTTTTTTAACTTCAATATCACCAAATGTAAACGCAAAGTCAGAGAAGTTCTTTGGCTGGATCGAGAGGACGTTTCAGACGTTTGCTAAATAAAACTCACCTAGGACTACTGTAACTCTTTCTAAAGCGATTTTACAGTAATTTTCACCGAATGAGAACAATTCTTGAAAACACATGGATTTTATTTTTCTTTCACTAGCGACCCACCCCAGCTTCGCACGGGTGCAATGTTGATATTATGCATGTATTATACATATGAACCTTCCTCTTGAATCACTCTTACTAATAAAACTGCATCGAAATTCGTTGCTTAATTTTATAGATCTAAGCATACATAGGGACAGGAGGAAACGAACTTTGTTTTATACTACGCAATGATACTACCCATCTGCTGAACAAATGCTAATCCTGATTCATTCATTTGCTGTGTCTATTCGCTGTTATCGACAACAAATATTTTATTCTATACCGTCTTGTTGACCTGGTCTGGTAATTGTATCTGAACTACGACAACCATAGCCGCTTATTTTCATGTTAACTTTACTAGCAATCATCATCATTCACTAAATAATTTTACTTGTCCCATAGAAAAACCCTTCAATTAACTTGGAACTGATTTAGTTGTAATTTGTTCATGTCCTTGATACAAATCTGTCAAGCGTTACGGAACACACTTGTCCCATTATAATTACGAGGTGCCATTTGGCTAGATAATTCAGTTTTAAAGAGTAACTTTTTAAACCTCCATACTAAGGTTGCCAACTTTTTCTACGATTGCATCACTGCTTACCATCAGGTGGGATCGCAGTCAAGCACTAGTTTATTGCAATTAAAAAAAAAAACAAGAAATAAAGTATTTTTTGATCTGAGAAGGAATATTGAACAGTTTTCAGAAAAATTAAGAGTACTTTATTTATTTTTTAAAATTTCTCGCACACACCTGAACCAGCAGCCTTTATTAAAAACTTTTTATGTCTCATCACAATAATGACTAAAATTAAAATAAATGAGGAGCACGTTTTTTATTAAATATTTAGTTGCTATTTCTATCCTTTTATTACAAGCTTTTATTTACTTTCACCTGTCCCGTTGTCTGTCGTTCTGTAATCAAATCTTGCAACTTAAATTTGATCCACTTCCCGGTTTCCGATTGAGCTGAAATTTGGTATACACGTTTAGTTCGGATGACAATGCAATATTATGATGACATGGAGCTGATCTGATGATGGAATCGCGAGGTAGCCATAGGAACTCTGTAATTAAACGGCACAACCACGTCGAGTTTGGGCTCGTGTGAATCGTCTTGACGAGTTTTATTTATATAAGCATAGACCACAGTATTTTATATACTTTATTTTTGTTCAACAGTAAAAAGTATATTTTAGTGAAAATCAATATAATCCTATACTGTTTTTAACAGTATAGTTGGCATCCCTACTGTATGTGTGTATGTGTATGTGTGTGTGTACATCCCTGGTTCTTACATAACTTCATAGTAGGTAGTCCCGGCGCCGGTAGAGTGACTAGTGTTCCGTCTCCGTGCGACTGTACGAACATTCATCACGTTGACAGCTGCACTTAGGTCACGATGGCTATCTTGTGGAAGTCACATTACCTGGCAGGGTTCATTGAAGTCTCGCAGTCAGTTCTTATTTACCGACAATTGTGAAAACTCTAAATTATTACAATACTTTACATATTATAAAGGTGATCCGATAAGTACTTAGACTACAAAAGAAAAACCAAAAGTTTTGGGAAAAAAAGCGATTTATTTTTTCGTAACATTTACTACTCTTGCTATGAGAATGAGACTAACTCAGCACTATAAAGCGTAGTAAGGGTAACTGTAGTCCTCCAGTTACTCATAGTACTCCACGTTCCACGGTAACTTTTTTCAACAATCTCTCAGCTCAACACATTTCTAGCCATTCACTTTTATTTCCTAAACTGATTTCGTTGTAATTTGTTGGTGTCCTTGATATTAACCCGCCAAGCGTAACGGAAACACACTTGCCCCATTAAATCGGACATCAGCGCCAGTAGAGTAGCTTGGTGTGGGAGAAACGGCCTTTAGCCCTCGGTTTCGCTTCCTTTTTTTATTATTGATAGGCTCGAGTTTGACTTATATTTCACTTGATGGTAAACGACGAAGGACGAACACTGGGTTAGAGAAAGAAACATATTTTATTTGGCATACCTATGTAGACACAATACAGAAAACATGTAGATACTTAATATTGAAAATAAAAAGGAGAAAACTAACATTGTATTCTCACGATTTCGCCAAATAGATCTATGCCAGCAACCACGTAGGCTGTTTTTCAACCGAAACTTATTGAGTGTACGGTAAGGACCAAGGCCACTAACCAATAGAGTCTTGTGTCTTGTTCGGCCTATTGTGACCGAACCGAGACAGCGACTTGTCTCGGTTTTCGAATTTAGGAAAAAAAGGCCTCGCTGATGCACCCTCGTCCAAATTAGTCCATGTTACGCTTCCAGCCGGCACCACCGATGCAGAGATAGTCGTGCGAGCACTGCGCATACATCACGTTGACGGCAGCACATATGTTACGCTGGCTATCTGGACGATGTCCCATTACCTTCCAGGTTTCATTAAACTGTCCCGTTCTATCCTTGTTAGGAATATTTCACAGTACCTATACTGAATATAAGTAGAGTGCTACGTTTTTAGTCTTACATGAGAATACATATGAAAGAGTTTATCTGGCCGTAGAACGCAAATGGGAAATGAGGGAAACATAGGTGGGTTTTAGTGGTCTGACACACGCACACATTCATCTCTCTCTACTTTAAAAGCGAGAGAAATCATTTGATTTTTACGCAACTATAAAAAAATAATTAAAAAATAACTGGTTTCGAAGTTGACTTAGATTTAATGTTTCTGGTATTTTTCTTGCTTCTACAGATTTAAAAAAAAAAAAACTCTAGAATCAAGAAAATTATTTGCGAAAACGATTGAATCGAGCAACAAGGACTAATCATTTTGGAGTATTCCTCACTCGGCACCAAGCTATTCCTCATTCATTCCCTCAGGCCTCCTCTCAATGTAAATGGACATTGAGAGGAGGCCTGAGTCCCAGCAATGGGAACATTATAAGTCTGATGCTATGCTATAATAATATTGTCGTTCACTTTTGTGCTGGTGCCTGGTGTGCCATTATGTAACGGTGAGATAATGACAATCGTCACGCTTGGACTAGCATGCAGTTTGATGTTGACAAGATGATACCATCATTCTTTCAGAGGACATTTGGTTTTGTAGATTTGTCTGGTATACGTTGCTATGATTTGCAGATTTATTTATTAAACTCTTGAACGCCGAGCAAACGCGCCGGCGTTCACACACCTATTGGGTTTCTATTATGTCTCTAATTACGGTACTCGAAAAGTTGAATGTTTTATGCATATAAAAGTACAGAGCGAATATAGTATTTTACGCATTGTCTACAAATCAACCTTTGGATGATACAGGGAAAATTGTGATAAATGTAATCTATATATATAAAAGAAAGTCGGGTTTGTTACAACACTTATAACTCGAGATCGGCTGAACCGATTTAGCTGAAAATTGGCAGGGAGGTAGTTTAGAGCCAGGAGAATGACATAGGATACTTTTTTTTTACTATTTAGGGTAGAGTAGGGTAGAGTAGGGTAAAGTAGAATAATCTGTTGCCGGGAGCGAAGCCGCGGGCAAAAGCTAGTTTTACATATATAAAACCGTTTTGAGTACTGTAAATTGAGACATAATAGAAAGACAATAGGTGTGCGAACACGATCGCTTGGCGCTCAAGAGTTCAAAGATGCGCCAAATAAGCGAATACCGAACAGAATATACTGGCGGGTAGTTCGGTTCGCCTTTGGTCCCTAGTTCCATAGTTTTGCCTTGCAATCAACGTTTGGGGCTCCGTTTCCGAGGCAGGAATGTGTATGAGGAGAAAAGAAATAGGCTTTTGCCAGATATAGCTGAAATGTTGAACTTCTTGCATCATAATTCAAAATCAAACCTACCTAACCTAACCTATTGCAATGTGATTGTTAGAATATAGAATTCCCTTAATTTATTTTGCACTACTTAAATATTTATCTAAAATTATTGCTTTAAAATTCTGCCGAATAAGAAAGATGAAAGCTGAATATGAAACGTGAGGAGGTATGAAATATCAAAATGAAAGATTGACTGGTAGATAATGTCTTGTTGCATTAAGTCCGCCTTTGTACCACTATTGTACATAAAGATTAAATAAATAAATTATGCCGAATACCGAATATAAAAATAATATTCGGCGCATCTCTAAGAAATATGCAAAATATGCTTAAATAAATAAACTAAGACATCGTGAGGAAACCGGCATGTCCTAGAACCAAAAATTCGAAGATATGTGACATCTACCAACCCGCACTGGGCCCGCGTGGTGGTTTATGGCCCATTCCCTCTCCTAGAAAGGAGGCCTGCGTCCCTGCAGTGGGAACATTAAAAGGCTGATGATGATGAAATAAACTAAGAATGCACATTCTCGTGCTTAAGGTAAATAGGTACAGCCAATGACGTATTATATATAGACACGGCATGAACTAACATCGCGGCGCTTAAAAACGGCGAAAATACTAGATAACTACTTATACGCGTAAAGAAAGGGAAAGAAAATATGACATCGTATGGTGGAACGCCTTTGCTAGAGAGAGATAAATATACATCTTCAGTTACATCACAGGATAAGTAATAGTAAAACTACATTTTCATTGGTCGAGCGCATGAGTGACGTAGCTATACCTTCATGCGCCGGCCGCCATAAGATGGCGGGCGGCGGCGTCAAGAAAAATAAAATAAAAATAGGTTGTTTGGTGAACTTACGCATGAAATGACACATTTTTGTCTTTAACTTTTGGGGTATAATTTGTACATCGTCTGAACATACACGACGGCATGCTTTCTTTATGTTTCGCACAGGTTTACACATACGATATAAATTAAAAACAAACGTAGCGTCGCGCGGCAGGTTGGTGCGTAACTAAGCGCGATGTTGTCAATTGCCTTCATTTCATGTTGTCATTTTAGAGCGCGGACAACGTATCTATAGTTTTATACATCATTGGGTACAGCTATTAATGTATGAATAATTAGTAGAATTTATACATTTAAATTGTTACGTAATAATGAGGCTAGAATAACTCACTTTGAATTGCTAATCACGTTAACTTAATATTTATTCCTTGGCTGAGGATCGTATATTTGAATAAAAATAACATGGACTTTACTTATGGGCTCGTTTTATTTTGTTTTGTTAAGCTTATACTTTTGTTATAATAAAAGAAAAAGAAAAGAATGGAAGTCTATTAAGGGGCCGTGTATGAAATCAACTCATTTTGAACATTTTTGATCAAGGTTTGAGAGACAAAAGAGAAGACTTTTAATCCTTCTTTTTATAGATTACAAAAGTCAAGCTCTTATTCTCCAAGATAGATGTAGAATTTTTGTAAAATAATGAGTGGATTAATGGCAATTAGCCATATTCCAAACCCTTTTTTCGCAAAAATAACGAACGAGTGATGTTTGGCTAAGGTTTACACAAAATTACACGGGATTTTACGACATTTAAAAAATACCAGTAACATCATTACATGGTCTACTAAAAAATATACTGATTACATTATTGACTTTGATTGGAAATATAGCTAAAAAAAAATGTTGAAGAAACGTAATTCTTGGAAAATATGTGGACAAATAAGTATTTTTTTCTATACCTTGGAAATACTTTTAAGAAAATTTAAAATATGCAAAATAATCTTAAGAAATCCCTTTACAAGAATCAAAAATTTAATTTACAAATAAATAATAACTTCATTTCGTAAATTACAAAACAAAATTGACTATATTATCGACCGCGCAAATTCGATCTCGTCAGTCACAATCGGGTCTTCCCAGCGCGTGGACGCGTCGCTTTGTTCCGCAGCCGCTCCCGAGTTTTACGTAAATAAATTCCCATTATTGTACGCTGACTACCACATTTTGATCCATTAAGTATTATTGTTTATTTTAGGTTTGTTTATTAAGATTGTTAAAATTTCTTTTGAATTCAATGATAATTACAGGTAACGGTTGTTTGTTTGTATGTAAAGATAATTTCCAGAACTACTCTACTATTACTATTTAATTACAATTCTTTCACTTATGACTTCTACAATGTTTATGACCTATTTACGTATTCGTTATGTACAGAATTTTTATATTTTTGACCCCTATGTTTGTTTCGGTTTTTCTTCTCAGGGTAGTCAGCTAAGAAACACCAGTGTCATCTATTTGCAAAATAAATATCATTCATCACGTGGTTACGTACTTATTTAGGGCAAATGCAAAATCTAGTATTCTAGATCCTTTTTTTGTAGATAATGGGTCGAAACAAAGGGATGCATTATGAATGCCTTGCTAAAAGGAAAAAAAATATATAGGTAGGGCTGATACGTGCAAGAAAAGTTTTTGAAGAACGCAAGATTAATGCACTGGTTGTAGCTTCGTTTCCAGAAAATGTAAGATTTTACTTTCAATTAGCACTAGAAGCGAAATAGTACTTTTTGATACAGTGAAGAAAGTTTGCTATTTGGACCGAGGAGGAGTTCACATGAGCCGCAGGCGAGGGTCTTTTATGGTGCAGAATGCTGATGATTGATATATTTTCACTTGTTTCAATAGACTTACGAATATATAAATAAGCAGGACATGACGCGAAACCTGACACAATAAATGTAATATATTTATTTCAATACACTTACTCGAAAACTGCCTCTTATTGCACTCCAATTAGGTTGAATATAGCATGAATATCACCCAAGTGCTTTTTTTATTTTTTTACAACAAGGGCTTTTTCATTCCCTTCCTATTCCATTCCGATATAAACGACGAGGCAAAATGCTTGGTCTGGACCGTATATGTCTCGAAAACGTAAGGGTGGATATTTGCCGTACGCCTGGATATCCGATGGTAAAATTGAGATAGCGGAATCAAATGGTGTATTTCCCGCGCACACCCTCCAAACTGCATCCCGTAGAAAACCGAAAGGCTGGTTACTCTACGCCTGTGCTAAATCTGGATCACTAATCAGCCTCTTTGCACGCCTTTTCACCAAATCCAAAGCTACTAAGTGGCATTTTGCAGTACCAGCCCATATGTAGCTGAAGTGCTCCACACAAAATTATAAGCTGTGTCGGTGTGAAATACGCTTTACCATTGCCTCTCTTTCAGTTCGGATTAGCTTCTTACTATCCCAAGCACTTGGCAGGTATCTCTCTACAATTTATCATCTGTATACCCAATGATATCAGGCACAAGCAGATCATTTCTGTGCAGCAGGAATAGGGTTGCAGAAATACGCTTGGCTAGAAATATGGCGAGGGTCTGCACGCACAATTTTTTGCACTAGTGCGAAAAACAGTCGTGCCTAAATGCGGTAGAGGTAAGAGCGGCTTTTCATTTACCAATACATACTAATTGACAAATGTAATGTAATTTTGGGAAATTCAAGCGAATGAAAATTCTGAAACGACTATGGATACCTAGTATTGTTGAGAATATGTGTCAACTTGATCTAGGCATAGTAACTATAACCTTATTATTACGGTGCAAATTTAATAAACGCAAAACCCTTTTAGAAATTCACAACTTTTTTTAGTCGTACTAGTGGTTATCAATTTAGCGTCAGTTTATACTGCAATTCTCATTTTTTGTTTTTTTTTTTTTGAGGTCATACTGGTTTTTATGTCATCATCATCATCCTAGCGTCAGTCCTGGTTGCTAACCTTGACTTTCACCTCGATGCCCGGGGTCCGCTTTCCCACTTAACCGCCTCCACTTCGCTCGGTCTTTCGCGTATACTTGTTTTTATGTACTTGAAATAAATAAATTTATAAATAGCATAGGGATGACGGAGATTACTTGCATAGACAAAACCTTGTAACCAGGATTATTTACCAGCGATTTGTTCTAAAATACAACCTTGTGTGATGTGAAGTGCAATCTTACAGGTATGTGCCCAGCCTAAATCTATGCGTGCCTGTAACTGTTGGGTCATACAGGTTTTTATGTACTCTTTGGAATATGGACGGAGTTATGAAGGCGACTAACAACTAGAGATTACTTACATAACCATAACCTTGTAGCCAGGATTATATACTAGCAATTTACTCAAGATAAACCCTAGTAGTATCGGAAGTACCATGTCATAGGTTTTTTTTTTTTATGGTAGGTAAAAATCATCGAATGACGAATCCCACTCTTGTGCGGAGCGGGAAACAGTGTCAGACTCTTACTGACTAAAGAACCTACCCCGTGCCTTCCCTGCCTTATTCCCAGAGCCCCGGTGTAACGCTTTCGCATCAACATCAACCCTCAGCTCCGGGACCATGTCATAGGTACGTTCGCAACTTTGTTCTTCAAAATGGCAATATCACATTATATTTGGATCAACCTGATATAATGGTAGTAGAAACCTGGTGTAGTGGTTGATGGTAGTGATCTAAATGGCGTACTGAGGTCGTGCAGCTAAAAGAAATAACTTTGATATGACATCGAGTTGAATGCGATTTTTTTTTCTTTTTAATATGTGATTTTCGCGCATAAATTTTGCCAAAGTGGATTAAATTGCTTAGTTCTGTTAGTTACCAATGAAGAAAAACTTGAAGCGTGCGGTTTTGTAAGGACATTTACTTCTACTTTTCTATTTTCAGCACCGAGATAGTTCTTACAAGCGTGTGGTTGTCGTCAAATGTATGCATAGGACTGTTTAAAATATCTCTCCTTTTTATCTGCCCTGCGGCCGAAGACAAATTCTGCTCTTTTTGAAACCTTATTATACATTTGAGGGCCGATTAAAGCGTTTTTTAGTGATCGGTGATTGACGTTTAGGATTTTTCCATCGTAGCAGGTAATAGTAAATTAAACTTTCTAAGCTTGTGTATTCGTATTCGGGCGTTATCTCTCTTTTTTCGTGTTGCCACTCCATCAAACATTGCGTTGGATATGGACAAAGCAACACGTTTTCCAACCACGCTCAATGGTTAGGCGAGTGGGGAAATGCCACCTTAAAAGAGAAATCTCGTAAACATAATTTATTTTTGACGAAAAACATTTTCAAAATTAAACAGAATTTTGAAAATGTTTTTTTTTTTACAACCATTTTACATAAATTAGCTATCGTAATTGTCATTTAAAGTTTTGTATTTAACATTTTTTTTAATGTCTAAATGTATCAACATCCATCTAACACTAAACTGAACTATTTTGACAATTGTGATAAATATAAAATATACACAAGTTCCAGATTTTTATTTACAAACCGTACTTATTATATGATTTTGTTACTTAATCTACTTGTAAAAAAGTGGTACATAGGTGAACATCATAAAATAAGAAAATAAAATATTATATCTTCTAAAGGATCAACATTGTTTGAACGTTCACTAAGCTCGACTATTGCGCGCGTGTGCGTGTAGGCGCACGCACGATGCACACAAACATAGCATCACAGCGAATTTGCCTAAACTCTAGGGAATGAATTTTATGCACGGAGTCTTAACAGTGGTATTTTTATTGGCTCTAAAAATTAAGAAAATATTAGGTTGATCGCACGTATGATTTAATTATTTTTGTAATTGTTTGCTCCTCGGGGGCCCAAAGATTGCCAGGTTTGGCCAGAATTTGACCGTTTTGAGAGTATTTCATTTTTATAAGTCATATTTATATGATGCTTCCGACAACAAAAGTCGTAAACGCCATTTTGGCGAAAATGAGTTAAGAAAGCCCTACTTAATTTTTGGCGCTTACACAAAAATGTATAATAAAATTAAATTATTTGTATTATTCTAATAATTGATTTTTTTAATATAATCAATTATTAGAATAATACAAATAATTTCAATGAAAACTTAAAATTGAACTGCCAGTGTCCAATTTTGAGTTTGTGTTGCCACCATAACGACTGGTCCTGTACGTCTCGCCTCCCTTGAATTCCTGATTGCGATGCGACTTAAGTTCTAAATTAATAAAATGCTGTTTCATATACACCCTAACGGTCATATAAGATCCTCCTTCCTTTACTATTCTGGCATCAAATATCGCACAACTAAGACAAGGTTTTGGCTACCCTCTTTACGTAAAAGGTCTTGTGTTTCAAGAAAGACAAGTGGCCAAGAGGCACTTGTGTTCCCTCGTGCATCGCATAATAAGAAACACGAAACTGGTGCTCTTGTGTTCACTTGCAGTTTCACTTTGTTTACTTTGGTTTTAAATTGCACGTTTTTTAATAAAATCATCTTTTTCCGTCAGTATTGTGATATCGAAAAATATTGTATGGCCAGTGAATTTTTGAAAATTGATAGATAAGTAAAAAACAGTAAACAAACTATTAACTACAAGTTAAATCGTTTACAATTTATATTTTTTTTTAATTGAAAGATTTATTATTTTTAGTTTTAAATGTTATAAATCTTTGTACGCCTACACTTACGGCTAAACATGACTGGACTTAGATTTTAACTTTCAATCTTGCATGCTTTTGTATGTATACCATGTTTAAGCAAATAAAGAATATCTTATCAAAACAGTCCAATAAATTGTTGGTTTTCTTGTCGTTATGACGGCAATAACGTCCAGTCCTCTTCGTCATACATCCACTGGTTTCCTACGACCCTCACTAGGACATCGGTCCACCTTGTTGAAGACCTTCCAACATTTCCATTCTGCTTCGTGTTAATGTATCTCTAATTTTTTTCTTTCTACTTCTTTCAGCGGAACCGCCACCGCTAGTGAACGTGACAGTCCACGCGTCCACAATCTTGGCGCTGATCCTGTGGAACGTGGCGGGCGATGGCGGCCACCCCATCATAGACTTCACCGCGCAGTACCGCTCAGCGGCGCCCATCAACGGCAGCCTGGAGCCCTGGAGGCCTATCAGCCCCAACCATATCAGTCCTAATTCGGTAATAGAAGACTATTATAATATTTATCATAAAATCCGTTCATGAATGTGGCTTGAACTTCTACGGAAAACAATTACAGTATTTAACTTATATAGAAGTTTTTTTATGGTAGGTAAAAATCACCCAATGCCGAATCCCGCCATTGAGTGGAGCGGGAAAAAATGTCAGATTTTTACTGACCTTCTGAAAGGAAGGTCCGACCCTGGTATGAAGGCTAAGAAGAAAAGGGGTGGGTCGTTCAGTCAGTAAGAATCTGACATTGTTTTTCGCTCCGCCCAAGGCGCGCGGGAACAATGCGCGCCGTCGACGACTGGGCTTGGTGCGGACGGACTTATAGAAGTTTATAGATTTAATAAGAAATATAATTCATATACCATATTATTGACTTTTGAGGAGTTGCGAGGAAAAGCGTCGTGATCTTGTCCTATAAAAAAACTAGCGACCCGCCCCAGCTTCGCACGGGTGCAATGGTCATATTAAATATATGCATGTATTTCATGTATTGTACATACAAACCTTCCTCTTGAATCACTCTATATATTAAAAAAAGCTGCTTCAAAATCTGTTGCGTAGTTTTAAAGATTTAAGCATACATAGGGAGGAAACGACTTTGTTTTATACTATGTAATGATAAGTTAAATGTATATGTGTCCACAAATAAAAGCTGGGTTTAAATATTTTCTTTTTAATATCTTTCCAGCGGCAAGTAGACGTATATCATTTAGACACGAATGCGTCTTACTGGTTCAGAGTGTGGGCGACGAATGTTATGGGGCCGGGGCCGCCGGTAGAAGTGCTTGCTACCACGCTGTACAGTGATCAGGAGGCTGGTAAGGCATTGCTGTACTCTTTATAATGTAACTCGTAAGTAAACTTTATGAACTGGTCATATTTAAGCGATAATATTTTGTCATTGAATAGCTTACTAGTAGAACAGTGGTGGCCGAGTGGTAAAGGCCCCTACTTACGAGTTCTCGTGGGTCTAAAACCAACCAGGCACATTACTTTGTGTAATTTATTTCATTGCCACTGCTCTCAAAACGGTGAAGGAAAACATCGTGAGGAAACCGGCATGTCCTAGAACCAAAAATTCGAAGACATGTGACATCCACCATTTCGCACTGGGCCCGCGTGGTGGATTATGGCCCATTCCCTCTCCTCCAGGAGGCCTGTGTCCCAGCAGTGGGAACATTGATAAGGCTGATATGATGAGTGAGGTTAGTAGGCTACTATGCTATCTGACAATTAGGAAGCCTCTGTGTCTGATATTGAAATGATTATTTTCGTTCGCCGCAAATGGCGCCCAACAATGAGGTCCCTAGTTGGGCGCCAATATTTCTAAGTGTACTTCTATCGTTCATATCACTTGATACCCTTATCCAAACTTGTTTGATACTACCGCTCTTAGGTGAGCACGATACGTTTCTTTACTTAATGAGAAAGCGGCATATTTTTATTGCTTGGGATCACTTCACAATACTGGCCACTAAAAAAAGGATCCTACGGTAGACGCAAAGGTATACTTTATTCTGTGATAACATTTTTAAGGTTCCGTACCTAAATGGCAAAATGGGACCCTATTATTAAAACTCCGCTGTTCGTTGGTTAGTCTGTCTGATAGCTAAACACTTGATATTTTCATAAATGATGTACTTCTGTTGCAAATAATCAAATAAATGTTTAAGTAGAGCTGTACATAAACATGATTTTTTTACCATTTTCGGTTTGAATTCGGAATACTTAGTGTATATTAATATTTTTTTTTTAGTAAATGCAGCTTTGTTGCTAATTTGGTCTTACTAAACATATGTACATTGAAATCACAGTTGTACCTACCTCAACACGTTACATGATAATCAACAACAGTTAATGATGCAGTTTCACTACGATTGGTATTAATGTTTTATTACTTCTCACGAAATCTGCACAAAAATTAGCTAAACTTCTTTTTTATCCTTAGTAAAATGTAACTTGTGATACCATTCCAGAGCTGTACAAGCACTTCTTCTCGGGTGCAGAGCAGTTCGACACGCGCACCTGGGTGGCGGCGGTGTGCGTGGTGATGGGCACGCTGGTGGTGCTGGCGGCGGGCACGTGCTGCGTGCTGTGCCGCGAGTGGAGGCGCCACGGTGAGCCCGCGCCCTAGCACAAGCCGCTGCCGCGCCTCTACTTCATGTGGGGCTAGCGCGATGACCATGCAGCGTGACTGGTTTACTCCTCGAGTTTTCGTACAATTTTAGAATGTTTGAACGATTGGGCAATTTACGTCGTTAAATGGACTGTAGTTCGTTTTTAATCCTAGACTACGATTTGACAACTTAAAATGTCAAACTCCAGAAAATTGGAAACATATTTCTAGAGTGTGACATTCTGAATTGTCAAATCGTAGTCTAAAATTAAAAAACGAACTATAGCTGTCCGCTTTTTCGAGCACTAATGGCACGTATTACATATTGGCGCCCAACTTGGGACCACCTTGTTGGGCGCCAATATTTCGAAACGGCGGTCAGTTTTTCGTAAAGAACGTATTTGCTTTTTCGAACAGGTTTTGATTGTTTGACCGAAAATACCGTCAATGAACTAATAATATGCTTGATCATTAAATATTTGATTTTAATTCGGTCTAATGCCAGTACGTTTGCTTGAACAGTTTTGATAGAATGTTCGGTCATTGATCAAGACAGTTCGCGCATTTCAACATTTCGGGATTGTTCGAATTTTATTTGGTTGGTAATTGATCAAATGTGAGTTCGCGCGTTTTAACAATTTGATAGCAAATGTTCCATGGTTTAAGTTCAACCGCTCAAATTATTCAACTGACGATAACTCGATGACTTTAGCGCTCAAATTAGATAAAACTTTCATTCCATTGATAAAATTAAATTGAACATTAGATTAGATATTTAGTTTCTGATCGGTCACGCGAGCATAGCAATTGAGTTGATCGTTCGATTCAATCACAATTCAGAATCGAGCGATACTAGCAATAATTAAAAATTAATCATGTTTAGTATCTATGATGTAAGCTTCATGAAGTATCCAGTATTGATGAACAATAATTATGTTAAGTAAATTGGTGAGATGATCAATTGTAGACCGAAGGATATTTATATCTTATGAATAGAAGAGTAGGGATATGTTTATTAATTTATTATTAAATATTATATTTATAAGAACACCGCTCGAAGACGAATTCGTCACGTATCGAACCAAGTTCGAATTTTAAACTTTTCATATTTATAAAATTTAAGTCATTCCTATTGTTGCAATAATAAAACGCTTTCACTTTAATAAGAATATAATAACAAAAATATTAATAATAATTCTTAGATCTTTCAAAGCACAATTTTACAATTTTCGACACAAAGCTTGGAATTTTAAATGATAAATAATTATTATAAAAAAATATAAGTATAATATTAGTGCCAATTTTTTAATAAACAATAATCTTCCAAATTAAATATTTAATTAAATAGATTAGATTTATATAAAAATAAACAAATGGTACAAAAATATACATTTTCAAGCGTTCACTAGAGTTTCTACGCTATGCGATTGGTGCTATGCATAATTAATTATTATGATATTATTATTAATAAAACTAAAAAACCAAAAAGCAATCGATTGAGTCTCGCTTTAAGTAGTTACCTATTTGCTGTAATATTGCCGAGGATTTAATATATTGTAGCTATTATATTAGGTAGGTTATTGGAAAGTATACCCAGTATTTTGTGAACGTTTATAAAATTAAGAAATAATGTATTTTTATCGTACTGGATATGCACAAAGAATAGGCGCTCGAAGAAATTAAGAAATAATGTATTTTTATCCAGTACTGCACAAAGGATAGGCGCTCGAAGAAATTCTAACAATTTTTTTTATTATTATTTATTTATTCTCAACAATGTCTTTTACACAGATTATATATTTAACAGATTATTCCAAATCGATATTGAGGTTTCTTAATAAAAAATTACTAAAAATTGTTACGGTTAGCTAACCGTAACAGATTTTAAAAAGTGCAATCTTAGTAAATTCACTCAGAGTACAATAAAATATATCCACGTCTACAGATATGAGGTTGAGTGTGCGCAGCGCGTCAGAGGCGCCTCGCTCAATTAAATCTGCTATGAAATGGAAATTAAATCAGAATGAACAAATTTGAATTTGATTTCATTTCATCAATGTTAATCAGTTCTGTGTTAGAAAAAAGGCCCCAAAAGGCAACGCTGCCAGCGTTAACAGAAAAAAGTGTACAAATATACTGGGATACTTTCCGAGTAACATTAGCATACGGACCAATAACTACAGGACGTCAATTATAACAATAGAACTACGCTATAATTAGTTGACGTGCAGTTTTGATCTAAACGTCATACGAGCATTGCTCTTCAACTATTTTCATGTATTTAGATTATTTTTCCGGCATTCTGAATGAAAGGCTGTGTTACCATTACATAATTTACAATATATAAAAATATATAACCTTTTAAATAAAACATTTTTGCAATAATAAAAACAGCTTTAAAATTTGAAAGACAAAAAAAATACTGCATATAAATATTTCTTAAATTATATTCAAGCAATTATAAAATAAATCAATTTATTTAGTTAAATATATTTCATTATATAATTGATATTACATTGTACTAAAACGATATTCCAGTATAATAAAAACTCATTTACCTCGTTACAATAATATTTTGAATAATAAAATTAAAATATATAAAATCGCGCTTTTCATAAATTGATAATATAATTAATTAATATGATTGAAAGTATAAGAGAATATATATTATTGTATATTCCGTAGGATGTAAGGTATTTGAATCTATTATAAAAGTAAGTATATTATATATTTTAGTATAAAAAGCGTTTAGATGTAGGATTAAAGAAAGCTTTACCGCTAAGTAGTTTACAATTTATTCTTGCCAAAACTTTTTGTTTTAGGACACAATATAATATATTTGTGATTTTTTTATACTTTTGTGATATTTATTCCAAATAATATTAATCATTCCTTGGAAATATTGTTGATTTATACAAGATCTTGTTTCTGTTAAATGTTAATTTACAGATATTTTTCGTAACAAATTTTATAGATATTAATTTTATTTTACTTTTTTATATTTATCGAAGTTTATAGCAGTTTTAATTTTATTAACGTTTCTATTTAAATAATAATTAAAAACTTAATGATAATATAATCTTGCCTTCTAAATATGATTAAATAATAACACCATTTGAATTTAATATTTAGTGGTTATAGTCAGTGACTTAAGAAGGAGGTGACAAAACGTACAAAGTATCACAGACTTCTGGCTAACGGGGCTCCCGGTTTGACAGCACGTGAACACAAGCAAAATAATATAAATTTGCGTTTCCGTAAACAAGAATTTAAATACAAATCAATATTAATTTTCGAAACACACTAAAAAGAAACCTTGAATTAAAGAAATTTTAAAATGTAATCAGTTCATTTACAATAGGAGCTGTGTCTAGGAGTACCGCTTTCTGGCTTATTCCCTAGAAGATACAGTTGTCTAACGAGAAGCTCCTGTGAGGTCGGTCGATCGAGACCCATGGCTATTAAAGGACAGTACACATCGACATTGGCGTTCATTGCATTCCTTACGATTCGACCCACCATAACTTTAAAAGGCTTATTGGTGACAATAGTCTCTTAATAATGCCCATCATCTCTTCTTCACCACCTACGCACCGCGCTCGGTCTTTATAGGTCTGCTATTTCTTTGAGTATGTCTCATACACGACATCAGAAAGGTGCTTGGTATTGCGTCTATGTAATTTGTGGAAATTTTTTCTTTGTTTTTGATTTGATAGATTGAGTGATTTTTCTATTTTGTACAAATCCCACTCAACTTAAGAGACACTTAGTCAATAAGCGTTCTATAATAACATGTCGAGATCATTTCGATAACGCTGCTCCCTAGTCTGTGTTTCCTGATAGCTACAACCTAGGGGTATTTAAATTAAGAGTGAATAGGTTACTTCTAGGTAAGCGTGCTCCATCGTCGACCACATCATCGCTTACTTTATCGTTTATCACTTATCAGGTGAGATTGTGGTCAAACGCGAGCCTATCTAGAATAAAAAAGGGGCCCCAACCGATGAATTAGCCACGGCCCTCGGGTTACGCCACTCACTATAGCCACTGAATTCCAATATAAATATAATATACTTGCACTATATCTTGTGATGACTTCAGGACCACTATATCTATACTGTAGGACCACTAATACTACTCTATAGGACCACTTATATAAATCTACTGCTTGTAAGTATTTAAAACTACAGTAGTCGCTTAGGTAGGCTTCGATAGAAATTTTACAATGCAATCAATATAATAATGTATCGCATAAAATGCACAATAATACTAAAATAAGCACAACAAACTTATAAATTAAATGGCAGAATAATATGAAATTCATAAATGTTAACTTTAGAAGTGATTACAATACAGAACTGGTTTTGAAAATAAATCTGATAGAACAGACATATTATAACAATAAATAATAAATGTAGTGCTATAATACCAGTTCCTAAAAATATGACTAAAGCGGTAGAAATATATTTTTATTTTCAATTTCAAACATGTTTTGAAATACAACAAAAGTACTTTTTTATTAATTGATATCTTGTTTATAAGATTGTACGATTTTACTTTTCCGAGTGAAACCACGTTATTTTTATAACTAGACATAAACCTTTTATGAAACAGAGCTCATTTTGTATCAACACATCATCGCATGATATTACTCAATATTAACGCCGTTGATCAGCGTTATAAATTTTGTGGCCATTTTTATTATAAGAAGTTCTTGTACGATACAAATGTGCCCTGTTAGAAACGTTGTAACTAAAGTTGTCAAAAAATAAAAAGTCATTTTGACATTTGAGCATTTTTTAAACGTAAGCCCAAAAAAAAATACTCGCAATATATTCCATCACTTTTTAACTCGCCAAAATACTGTATGTATTTTTTTTAATACTGTATGTAATTATTTATTATTTTACCGTTTCTTTCAGTTTCGTTTCAAGTTACATTCAGGGTTTTTCTCAAATGTCAAAATGAACCTTTTATTTTTTGACGACTTTACAACTGATAAAGCAATAACATTAGAGCCCTAATGCCGACTTACAACTTGCTTATTAACAATAGTTCTTAGATTTTTGACATTTTAGACGATCTTTAATCAAGAAAGTGGCTTGGCATAGCGCTCAAGTGCATTATTCTATGCAAAGACGAATTTCATATCCATTTTAAACCTACCTTTTCCTTGCCAATTATTCCTGTCGTAAATATGAAATTCGTCTGTAACAGCAAAATACGTCGAGTATTCTGCATCACTTCGATTTTGCTGTCATAAAGTAGTCATTAGAAAATCGCTCTCAAGTCTATGCTGATAAAGACGAAATCCGAGCGAATTTCCACTCTTCGATCTATCCGCATGACTTTTGCATAATCTTTTAATAATGAAGAACGCCAGTATCTGCCAATTTTTTATTCATTCGAGATTTTTTTCTTCTTTCCCCTCTATCGCACTCGCTTGGAACGCACGCTTGGACTGCGGGGCGCACACTAACAAACAAACACACACACACTCGGTGATGGTATGTATACTAACTTTCCCCGACCTGTTCTTGACCCTAAAGACTACGTTGAGGATCAAGACGTGATGGAACTAGTGCCTAACATAATCCTGAACCCTGGCTTTATGGAGATGGACCCCATCCGGGCGCGCGAGCCCCTGGCGTCGTCCATCATCAAGTCGGCGGAGTGCCCCGGCCCCGGGAAGCCGAGGCGTGTTTGATTCTCGTCAATACTTAACCTTAGGATATTCTATCGCACCGATTCCGGCCTGTTGTCATGATCGTGGGCTTCTCACGACAGAACTGTGGTGCTCGAAAGAAGCGTTAAAGTGTGGACTACTTCTAACGATGCATTGAATGAGAGAAATACATCACCACAAATATCGTCTGTGGACTGACAGTAACGTTGTCATTTTTATTAGAACAATGATTGTCGCAAACATTAGATTCAGATGCATTTGAAAAAAATTAGAGAAGAGTTTTGTCTCATTCAAAGAAAAGCTCAACTTACTGCTTTGGTGACGCTTTCATTCTCATCACAGTGTCTGTAATACCAAAATGTGTTTGCATTTTGGTTGGAGGCGAGTCCGTTTAAAAGTATTGCTGAACAGCATACATGACTTTGAGTAATCAACTGAATTAATTAAAACATAATACTTGCAGTGCAATAATGTCTAGTCATTTGCACATTATACCAATAAAAAAATACCAAAGAGACTTAACGCCAGCTTCAAAGTTTGTAAATGTATGCTGGTCTCCAGCGATATTTGAAAACGACTCCCAAACGCTAGGGTAAAGATGGACATATCAAAACGCATGAGTTTCGTTTCATTAGCCAATCGGAGCGATAGGGTAGCCGGGTTATTGAGTGCGCTCAAGTTTCTCAAAAGTTGTGAGTGAATCCTTTGCTTATAAATAATTCCCTTGTACAATGCCCGTAGACTCTAATGTATATTTGTAAATCTGCATGTCAATTATAAATGTTAAAATGCTCACTTAAGTGTTTGAGTGACTGCCGTCAATGCCATTTTTGACAGCTGTCAAAGTGAAAATTAAGATTTTTTCTTTCAATTTTCTTTTTTAAATGTCTGTCTGTGAAATGTTGTAAAGTTATCCCTTGAAAAATGTATTTAAGAAAAAATAATGATTTATTCAACTTTAGAGAAACGGAGACGCCAAGTAAAGCAAAATAATAAGCTTATAACTAATCACTGAGAGAGATCATTAATTCTAGTTTTGTAAGCGTTTCGTGTTTAACCGTAGTGGTGGTTGCCATATACAAATAAGAATTATGTAGTGTTCGCTATAATATTGTACACATTTGTTTGTAAGAACTGATGCTTGCATTTACTTTTTATACATTTACACGAATTCGCCGTAAGTCTGACACGGACGCTTTATTTGATATTGTAGTTTATTAGAGTGGTAACATTAAACCGCTTAGTTCTATGAGCTACAGATTATAGCATTTGAAGAACGAATGGCTGTAGGTTTTATTCTGAAAAGATTGAAAGTTAGAAGAATGGTTATTTAGCTATAATACTGTAGCTTGCCGATAAACCAAGCTCTAATGTTTTGCGATTACCTCACGAGTTATTTGTTACCATTCTTCTAAAATAATCTCCTTTCTGGCAACCCCAAAATCTGATTGGAACTTTTTTAGGAAACATATTGCTTAACGTTCAATATTGTTAATGTTGCTAGCTATAGTGATAGTATATTTTTAATTATATATATTTTGCTATATTTTAGATGATATTTTTATAACGAGGATCTCATGTATTTAAGACACTTAACATTTTAACATTGAAAAAAAAATGTCGGTTTATTTTCAAAGTTTTTGTGATTTTGAACGCTGTGATTATTATGTTTTCCGTGTTATTGAGTTTTTTGTAATTAAGGTAAGGGTTAAGTGTATATATTTTGATATATATCGTATGGAGACTGGTGCAATGGTATTGAGTAATAAGTATAATTAGATTATGTAGTGGCGTAACGTAAGCTTGGATCGCCCAGTGTAGCGTAGCTAAGGTACACTGCTTGTTGAAGGTTTATAATAAATGACAATATGGTAGTGGTTGTATATTATCTGTGTTATGTCCTGTGACACTTGAAGGCAATGATGCGAAAGACTGTCCCGCTTTGTAAGTACCATCAGTGACTTTTCACTTCAGTTAGACGCTTCAAATCTGACAGCTGTCATTTTTAATGACAGAAGAATAACGGTAGCTCTTTTTTAAATGTCATCTCTAAAAATAATATTTTGGTTTATTGTAAAAGTTAATTAAACAAATACTTCGGTAATATATTTAATAGTAATCTTAACAAACGTCAAGCAAGTTGTAAAGTTTCTGATAATTCTTACACAGCGGGATGACGAAACTGTCGTGATATAATAAATAGAAATACATCTTGAAACGTCCTCACGACGGATATAAAATAAGTTGATATTATAACATTGTTGTGTAAGTGTAGAGCTGTTTATTTTTGTATACGGCCTGTATACATATCAGGGGAGCCTTAGGATGTAAAGAGATATACATATTATTATATTGAACAGATTTTAACTTCCTTCCAATCTCTGTACTTGCACGTTTAGTCCCATTTAAGACTCCTTAAGCCGTACCACGAACCCTCTCATTTGACGACCTAAAATAAACTGTTAAAAGGGATGGAGCTATGTAGTGTATAACTCCTTCTCTCTCGCCCAGACGCTTATATTTTAACACGCCATTGTAAGGATAAAAGTTAAAATCTTCCAAAAAAGAGTTGCACAATTTATTTTAACATTCACTAGTTAAACCATATTATCGTAACGATTTAAGATCCTATGTCCCCTTGTCCATTCTGGCGAAAAAGATCGCATTCCCACTCTTTCTCGTTCTGGGAAATGTCAGTTTTAAATGCCAGAAAAGGATAGAATCATAAGTTCGATTCGGTGAAGACCGAAGTAACTGCTTCCACGGACGCATACCTTCATAGATATATACGCCAGACTGGTTGAGCAGTACAGCGTACTGGGCCACTGTCCACGAGGTGTATCATACGCATATGTTTCAATCATTTGTGCGTGCTGTCGGACGACAAATATGTATAGTACGCTGCAAATAAATTGAACCATCCGCCACGGCTACGTGTTAAAAAAACCGACGTATGACATGCGGTACGGCAGACGTCATGAAGTCTGCCACGGAAAGGCAATAAGGGTAATAAACTCCAGGATAAGAATAAAAAATTAAACCTGCATATTCAGAGTTGCTAGCTTGTCAGTTTTCTATCGTTTGCATTTCGGGGAGTGTGCATTTGAATTGCACAATTTGATTCTGCCTAGTCCCTTCCATCATCGAATGCTGTAGCATTGCGCCACCGGTGGAGATCCCACCCATACGTACAAAGCGTTTTGGGAACACATTCATTATGCGTACAGCTAAGGAGTGGAATTCCCTGCCGGAGTCTGTGTTCCCTGATATAATGACGAATACGCGTCTGTGAAGCTAAGCGTTCGTGGCTTAGTTGCCCTTTGCGTTCTAATCCTCAGCCCATATCCTAAGCGTGCAAGTCATTTTCCTTTCTTCTTAGCTCATTGCCTTTCTGTGTTCTCACTACCTTCTAAACTGTTCTTGCACTCAAATATATATTTACTGATAATACAAAAGTATATCGAAAGAATTTTATGTTTGATGGAATTTGAGAACAATTGCTTTTCATTTCAATTAAACTTTTTACTGCATTATATCATTTAAAGATTCATAAGTATTTTTTAAGTCTGTCATGTAGTCGTGACCGTGGCGTCCCAGACACTTCTTTTGTCGTGCATACATGACTGTGGCGGTTAAACATGCAGATTATGATATAAATTAAGTCCATAAACAGTTTTTATATGCTTTGTTCTCAAATCCTACCTCTCATGCTACTAAACGGATATTCCTACCGTGTTGTGCTCGCTTCTTAAAAATAATAGTGTTTAAGTATTTGGAGCTCCGCACGCGCCTCACAGTTCGTCCTCGTTCTAATCGAAAACAGCCTTGAGCGCAGCGCTGGCCCAGCGACGAAATCTAAATAGGTGGTACATTGGATTAACAATCGATTAAGGGTTCAGTGTACCAAAGGGCCAAGTGCACTAGCTTCTGACGTTTTACATGTGCCCATGTAGGCCTATGTGAAATAAAAAGATTTTGACTTTGACTTTGCTTTAGATATTTATTTACAAAATCATAATCATTAAATCACCAATTCGACCCTCTCAGTTTAAAATACAAACCTAACCTAACGTAATGAAGCTGGGAGCGCTCTAGCTATTCCTTTAATGAATATTAAACCCGACTCTGATCTGTAAAATGTATTAAGATAATGTCCCAGGTGCTTAAAAGCAATTTCTACAGTCAATTCTACGTTCTGTCCGGCGTGTCCGGAGCTCCAACCGACCGACCTTGTCCGTCTCGCGTATCAATGTGCTATGGTGTCAATTACGTGTAACTTGCATCTGTTTTATGTGTTGTTCTCATGTCTCGTGTCTCGTACTAGCACTCTCTCACTTTACTATCTACTTCTAGTTTTAATATGCGCGTTTGTGGGTGACTTACAGGCTTTTTCTTTCAATTTAGCTAGGTTCACGCTTGACCACTATTCTAAAGGTTGGACTAGTTGGTTGCGATCCAACGTCCCAACAGAGGTGAACTTGTTAGTTTTAGTCGGTGTAGACAGCAGTTGTAAACCATGACCTTGAATGCCCTTGGTTAGTGACCGATTGGCGAACATGTTGGCGCTTGGTTTGCTTCCATGTAGCGATACACGCACCTAGTTCCAACCAAGGTGATGTTGGTTGAAACGCTAGATAGCAACTGTCTGATCCACCTTTAAACTGGGTACCGGGGAACATGAGGTAACTTTGACACAAACGTACCAACCAATAGAAACCTGAGAAACTGTGTTTACTGTGTTTCTGTTGGTCGATGAGTTTGGATCAAAATTATACCTCAGGGTAAAAGTGGCCCCATTTTACGGTGTTATGATATTTTTTTATTAATATTTCTTAACCACATTGTTTGATATATAAGAAGGGCTGACATTGTGTAAAATTACTATTTTTCTGTTGGGAAATCTATTTTCCAACCGCAAACTTAAGAAATAGGTCGAAAAATATATTTTTCTTCAATTAAAGTCTGTAATTCAACCACAAACCGCAAGCAAACACAAGTGTGCGCACAGTTTTACTCCATGATCTTCCTTTCAAAGTAAAATTATAAAAAAAAAGAATTCATATTTTTGTATCGAAGACGGTATTCAATTATTTACAACATAAATATGTGTTGTGAAACGAAACGCAAGATTTAAAATATACTACTTAAATATTTATGGTGAAATAGTGACGAAGTTGTATGATATAAAATTGTCTTTCCTAGACCCGTCCTAACGTGCATATAAGAGCAAGTATGCATTACAGACAAATAAGGTTTTATCCCGTAGAAATCTTAAAAAAAAAACAAGTAAACATACCTATGTATGTTAAGTCTATACTTATCTTTAAAGTACAGGGCGCACTGCGCTTTTTCTTGACGGCACATTTTCGCTCGATTAGACCGAAACGGAACTCTCTAAACCATCGGCTATCTTTTGTGTGAACTCTATCTCACCTGATGACAAGCGACTATGTGGTATCCGTCACACGCTTGCCTAGAAGTTACCTATTATAATAATAATATGTCCTTTAAGCAAATATTCATACAGCTCTTTCTGTACGATTTAAATCGATGTGAACAAATTTACCTGACGTCAAAAGTAAAAAAATCTGTCTTGTAATGTGTGTTTGCTCTGCTATCTAAAAACTACATGTTGTAATATTTCTCTTCTATTCAAATCTCGGTGTTCGCCAAGAGAATGACTTGAACTATGATAGGCGCCAGATGAATTTGTAATAAAGTACATTGACCTGAAAAAACTGTTTTTCATCACTAGACAATATAAAGGATTATAGTTCGTTTTTTAATCCTAGACTACGATTTGACAACTTAAGAGGCCGGTTCGGGACGATTTATCCATACAAACGCAATACCAAAATCATTTGCAAGTCGAGCATATTTCAACCATATTATGGTGATATTTGGATTTAGACAATATTTATCTAGGTTCCCAGATCTTTCTTTTTTAAAAAAGCTTGTTTAAAGCTTTTTTAAAAAAGAAAGATTTTGGTATTACGTTTGTATGGATAAATCGTCCGGAACCGTCGCCTCTTAAAATGTCAAACTCCAGAAAATTGGGAACATATTTCTAGAATTGTGAAATCATAGTCTAGAATTAAAAAACGAACCATAGTGTGGATGTCGATTTTTTGTTTATTATAGACAGCTTTGTTTTTATTTCTGAATTTTAAATTAAAAATGTCAATAATGTAAGAGGATCAATGACCGCTATTGCAAGTTTATCTGACTCCTACTTTAACAAGTTGTGTGTACTAATTAGAGCGGCTTGTAGTGAATCGTTGTAATTTTAGTACTGGCTGTGTTTCTGACTGGTCGTGTTTGTGAGTTTATGCAGAATTATATTTGTGCTAGCGTGTTCTGTCCCTCTCGTGGACAAATGCGTCCCTCCAATCCTATAACCAGCTCCCGCTTCTGATCTTTCTAATTAAATTTGTGCAGTTCTTTATCAAATATTATAACTTAAAAGGACAGACAAAATGTAAGGTCAAGAGAAAAAAAAATTGTCTATATTAAATTAATTTTCCACTTAAATAGTGTTGATCATCTTTCTTGCGAATCAAATTTGTTCCACTGTTGGGAAAACCTCTCCCCTTAGCATTCCACAATTCCCGATGTGGTAGCTTCTCCAACCAATCAATTTATTAAATATATTAATTTCAAGTTTTAAAAACAGTAAAAGCTTGGGCCAAAATTATATCCCAGGGCAAAAGTAGCTCATATTTTGGCCTGAGGTAAAACTATGACCCAAATTTGTTAAGCAATAGAAACACGTTATCCCGTGTTCGTGTCGGTTAATAAACTTGGGCCAAAGTTATACCTCACGGCCAACTTAATCCGAAAGTATAAACTACTCTCTTTTCGAGTCTTGATATAAATAACAAATTATTCTCAGTAAAATTCTGCATCAACCCAGATCCAGCCGCGACAAAACGACATCGCCTAATGAATGCGAGTAGTTTAGTAATAAATGGTTGTTAGACCTAAGTGTTGTCCTAGACTAGTTGTTGAACGCTAGCGTAGAGGGCACGGACGATGGTGAAAAGACTGCCAAGCGACGGGGAAAGGTAACTAAAAGGAAAACAAGACTTTTGCATCCACCAACTTGTACAGAAGATGTACCATAAAGTGGGGTTATTTTAGCCATGGGGTATAACTTTGACACGAACTCGTTAACCAATAGAAACACAGTTTCTCAAGTTTTATTGGTTAATAAACTTATACCAAAGTTTTACCCGAGGGAAAAAGTTACCCCACTTTACTCAGTAAGATTTTGGAATGTAAAAATGGGGAAACTAATGACGATTTTGGCGTGTTGATGCAAAGTTTACATAGGTATGTGTGTATTAAAATTGTGGCATCAACAAGAAAGTTCTAGTATGAAAGTGATATGGTTGTGATGATAATTTTCTTACAATTTTTGCATTTTGATGCAAAAGTCGAACGTGTGCAGTGTTTTATAAGAAGATGGCGCTTTGATTTATCTTTTTCGAAAAGCCGTGTAAAATTTGCGAGTGTTTTACAATGGATGGTTGCTTCTTAACGATTTAACAAGTTGCTCAGGATTGGTCTGACGTATTCGCTGGGGTCGTGTTTTAGCAACTGGATACTCTGTCTCGTTTAGTTTTTCAATCCCCATAGGTGACATAGGAGCTGACGAAATTGACTATTTAGTCATGAATGACCCTGTGTGGAATAAATTCGACAGTTTTTCGGACATATACGACTTATAGTTCGTTTTTTAATCCTAGACTACGATTTGACAACTTAAAATGTCAAACTCCAGAAAATAGGGAACATATTTCTAGAGTGTGACATTGTGAGTTGTCAAATCGTAGTCAGGAATTAAAAAACGAACTATAGGTATTTAAGAAGTGGGTAAAATGATATTATGCTAATTGATTTGAATTGCAGGACGTTTTTTCTAAAATGGTTCAGTGATTTCGGGGCGGTAAGAAAAGACAATATCCACAAGCCACTGCCAAACGCATGTATGGACAGCGTCATTAACTTTTTGTTACCATCCCCCCTTTTCTAAAGTACATGTAGGAGGGGTAACCAATTGATGTAGTTGTCTGCACCTATGTGCTATTGTATTCTGTTCCATGCTTACGTCTGCAACGGTTTTATTACATGCCTTCTATCTTGCAACTTAACAAACCTGCTGTTTTTTTTATTGTATCTTGCTTACACTTGATAATTTTATTTTTGAAATCGCTCGACATTGCCGACCTTTCAAAGTTATGTTAAACAGATAATTCTGAGCGTGTGTCTCTTTTCCATTAACCGGTCAATTTCGAATTTCATCGATTAATGGCGAAGGGTAAAACAGTAATGCATGAGTAGCAAAAATATGTGATAAACTAAATGTGTTGTGGATTTCATGTTATTCTGCCTGTCTTCATTTTGTGCACTTGTAGAAATAATTCTCGTACAAAAGACGTAAAACTATAATTATAATGGTCTATTGCTAATTGCAACGATTCGTATTCTAATTGTATGGATCTTCGAGCATTTATATGTTTGTATGTTTAAGCTAAGGATAAAAAGGGAAAATGTTTTTTTCTAACAGGTGTATTTTAAAATAGAATATAGATAATCATTATGTGTGCTTTATACTACACGATATAAGTGGAAACTTCATCTGAGGGCCCTACTACGCATCATCAGAATCATTTCATAACCTAAACTGAACTGCTAATGGAGCTATATAGATTGAGAGCGGATTGCTCCCTTTTTCTGACCCACCTGACAGTTTAACGCCATAGTAAGGCCCCAAGACAAGAAATCGGGTAAGTTCTGTTGAGCCGATCTTATACGAAGCAGCGTTACGTAGCCGAGCGTGACTTAAATCTCATTCTACCCTCAAAATAAACTCCTGAAGTTTTTACTTCAAAAATATAATTTGTAACTTGAAGATGTAGTTTATATCCTTAGCTTGACATACATAGCTATCGGCGTTGCCTCCGACAAGTATATATATAATCTCGAACTTTACTTTATATTAAAGTAATAATTACCTTAGGTTAAGATTGCCTTTTTATAATTAAGCACGTCCAGTTGGTGAGGGCAGCGAATCGTTTAGTTCTTCGCTAAGTATTGTTAAGTGATGTCACAGTGAATTTGTACAAGAAGAATTGGGATTTATATGATTTTGTTCGGAATCCAATGATGAATTAAATGAAAGAATATTTTTCTTTAAAAGGAAATCATTTGAGGGTAAATTTTGTTACAAGCGAAGGAACTTTGTCATTACGATCGAGAAGAAAACGTCCAAGCCGCAGGTGAGGGTGTTGTAGAACCGAGCATTGTATTGACAAATTTCCATGTGTATCAAACGACGTTTTTCAATACACTTACGAAGTAATAAATTAACGTGGGCTGCCCGGTGACTAATGGGGGCTGCGCGGCGACCAGTCTGATACAATAAATAAAAAATCTTGGGGTGGGTGTGAGTTTGTGCACTTTTCTGCACTAGTGCGAAAAACCGAAAATTGTGAGTTCAAATAGGTTGGGATATGCGAGGGTTACTAGTAAGTGTATTGAAAAACATACCTTAACTTTATTTGTAAATATCTTTTAGATCTGTTTTCGTAAATTCTCTGCTTTGTAAATATTAATTCACTGTGGCAATGGATTACCAAATATTCTTTGTTTATGCGCATTCCTATTATAAGATTAATTGTTCTGGATATTATATTCCATAGATCTGCACACGATGATATTAATTTTAAATATTCACCTACCATGCTATGTGTATGACAGTATTTACCTAAGTGATAAGGCCACTTGTCTTCATTATGTATAAAAACCGCAATATTGCTTGTAAAACTTGTAAGAAACGAAATTTGTTCACTGTATTCATTTTCAATCTTTTTTCAAAGATGTAAGAAAAATGGCTGGTTCAATAAAATAGACCATTTGTCTATGGTTTAGTGATGCGTATGAGTGTTGATAAGTTTAGGTGTGTAATCGATAAGGTTTTCAACACACTAGAAATCTTATTCCATTTTTAAACTTGCAATGTAGTGTAAAAGTGTGGTGGTAAGGCCTTAGACCCAAGTTGATATATTTATTACATCAGATTGGTCGCAAACAAAAATAAAGGTATATTTCTCATAAAAATGTGTATGTGTTACTAAGTAAATTTACCTTATTATTTCGAGTGTGTTGAAAAACGTCGATTGATACACGTGGGTAATTATCATGGCCATTTCTCGGCTCCGAAAGATACTTGCATCAAAATGTATTTATTCTGTTTGTATTGATATCTAATTTTTATATATTTATTGATACAATTAAAACTTAGTACGGAATTGATATAATTCAGTTTATAATTTTTTTTTATTGTTATTGTTGTCACTCATAAGTATTTTGCTTCTTGCAATCTCTAAATTGTCTCTAAAATTTCAAACAAATACTTACTACAAATTATAGGTTTAAAAATGATCAATATACAGTGAACATATTTACGTTTTTCATCACCAAAATGTTCTGTGAATAAAATATAAAGATGGAAAGGAAGAAAATAGTGAAGAAGTATTTGTAATTAAAACTGAAATATTATGTTAATTTGGCAATTTGACTGATACGATAAGTGGTTGAACACAATATTTTATGTAATTTACTAAGTGATTGAATCTCACTGTAATCCAAATTACAAAAGTGAAATATGATTTTTACAGTTATTGTTTTTCTATTATTATTATATTTTATGTTATTGAGGACGACTAAATATTTGACTCTAAAAAAAAAGAAAGAAAGAAAGAATTAACGCTGCATTTCATGCGACTAGTCGCGCCAATTTGAACACTGAGCGTATCGCGTCCCGCGTACCTCGCGGGATTCGCTTCAGTTTGCATGAAGCTTAAAGCGGTCAAAAAAGAACCTCTACTATACGATTTGGTAGATCACAAAGATCTTTATAATAAACTTTTTAAAGCCTGTTTGGTGCCCCACCGCTGAGCAAAGGTCTCGTCGATATCTGTCCAAGTTTTTCTCCCGAACATGATCAGATGATCCTCGACGAAATATGCCACCCTCACACGTTCAATGAGCGACAGTCCTCGCCTATTTGTCCGGATTTTTTCGTGCGACGTGGTCTGCCCACTTCCACTCCAGCCTGGCTGTTTATTCCCTAGTGAATACTTTAGAAGTGAAATTAATTTATTATACAAGTCAAATTAAAATCGATCAAATAAAAAAATAAAATTTTCATATGGCTATTAAAAAAAAAATCTGCGAATTTTTAGAGTCAACTATTCAGTCGTTTTCAAAGGAATTAGCAAGATTGCGTTGAGTACAGTCATACGAATTGTGATGCCCGTCGTAGTACATAATGATAAGTACATTGTTGTAGCTGATGTTGGAGGTCATTCCCATTAAAACTACATTTTACACATTACTTTCGTTTTATTGCTACACTTTACCTACGGCATACAACTTGACAATAAAATAGAACTATTTCCTACTTAGACCTACGGTGGGTACAAGGCCGCGTAGCTATACACGCGCATTCGTCCTTTTATTCCCAAGAATGAATTCGCGTAAGTACTTGAAGGCGCTCCGAGTGCCGCATACGAATTTATTCTTTTGTAGACCGTATGTCAAGGTAGTTAAGGTTTATATTAAATTGTTGTCTTCGATTGCGCTACACCGCGCCTTGGTGTCCGCTGCGCCCTACGCTTTGAGTACGCCGGCGTGAAGTTAACGTAATGTCGTCGTATCGCTGACGCTTTAGCGACAGAGTGTCATAGTGTATGTACGGCAGCAGCACATCAGACTATACAAATCTGTCAGATTTCTCCAATACATTTTGAACCTTGTAATATTATGGTTAAGAGTTGAAAATCGTTTGCAGAATTTTGACAGTTTGTTGTAGTCTGATGTGCTGCTGACTGTACACGCAGGCGTACTCTAAGCGTATAATGACGGATACGCGTCTATGAAGCTACGCGTCTATGAACAGACTATAGGTCTTACTTAATACCTATGAATTTTCTTGTGGCACTAAGTAGACTTACTTATAAGAGAGTGACTAAAAAGATTGACTGAAGTATAGCTACTTAAGGGTTCCACAATCACGGAGCAGGGCTAAGTGGAGAAGAGCTTACTGTGATTTGGCCAATCACAGTGCTTGAAATTTCTAGTCTGGAAACAATGTAAGTGGAGTGGAATGGAACTGAGTTGACTTACATATAACATGCGGACTCGAGCTAAACCGAATTGAGTCGAGTACCAAGCGAAGAGCATGAAGCAAAGGGTAGCTCAAGTCCATTTCCACTTCGTTATAACTTGCCACTTTCATTGTTCTTCTTGGATTCGCTCCGCCATGCTCCGCCGTCAGTGAAAAGTTACCCTAACGACCGGTTGAAAATTTATAGTTCTACTTTAGCCTAAAAACCTGCCAACTTTAGTAAGGTTCCTAGCGCCCTCTCGATGTGAAAACCAGCCAATAATCTAACTTTCCCTTCGAGGAAAACCCTATGTGATCTAATCAAAGATGAACCATCAAAATTTTTACCGTGCGTGCTAGACAAGGAACCTCCACCGATCCTGATTTCTAGGTTAACAAGAGTTTTTGCATTTACCACCAATAACTATTGTAAAGAGTGCGTCTGAGACGATTCAACGCTAATCGGCTTCTCAGTCGCGATCGGTATGTTCGGGCGTTGGCCAAGTCCGCTTCCAGGTTCTGCAATCAAGCACAGAATCAGACATCCTCAGACTGAGACAAACAAAAATAGAAATAAAAAACATGTACGAGTAAAGTGGGGTAATTTTGGCCCTGGGGTAACTTTAGCACAATCTTAGTAACCAATAAGAACATCAGAAACAGTTTCTACTGTTCAATGAGTTCAGGTCAAAGTATCTAACTCATGCCCAAAGTAGGTAATCCCACTTTGCGGTATTTGAAACTCACAAAAGACAAATAACAAAGTAAAGAAACAATATTAACTCTTTATAAAATGTATCTAATTTAAAATAAAAAAGTACAGTAAACATTTTGAAAAGAAAAATGCAATATGTGTAAGGCCAAAAAGCATATCCATATGTTACGTTATTAAAAAAAAAGAACGTAGTGCTGGTATTCTGAAAGGGCCGGTAAATATACAATTTTCCCCATTTATACACACTTTACTCTAAAATCAGGCATGTTAGATACTAGGCCTCTTCATCCTGAAAAATAACTCTAGATAAGTAGGTACTCATCGGAATGGACCAAACAGCTTACGCCTCGGACTCTCGAACAACTCCCAGCTCTGCTGGTGTTAGGTAATTTGGCTTTTTTCCTGCTTATAGCAACAGGCAGTTTTCTTCTTTATCTTTTCTTTAGAATGAGAATAGCGAAGCTTAATTATCTTTGTGACAGATCGAATTTTCGACAGTTCAGAAGTGCCTGCAAATGTTTTAAGTGGGAAACATAAAAACCCCAGACAAAATGCAGGTATGCTGAACACCCCTACTAATTCCATTCGGAAAGTAGATCAGCCCTAAAAGCGTGTTGCTATGTTATGATTATGGCTCATGTAAGAGTGCACAGTGGACCCATCTAAACTCTAGTAGAGCCTAGGCCATGCTAGGGCACGTGAAGGTGACGGATGAAGTCGAGGTGACACGTCACTGCGATGGTTTGATTCTGGCCAAGTCTGCTTCCAGTGCCTGCTAACAATAATTGATATGATTAGTAAAATGTATGCATAGAATCAAATTAAAAAAATATGGAAAATGGTAAAGAGATGAAAGAGAAAAAAATGTGCTGCAGGCTAATTTTTTCAAATGCGGTAAGGTCAAAGTTATAAAGTAATTATGAAGTTGATGACTCTAAAGAAGTTGTGAGATTCTAAAAAGATTACAAAATGGAGTCCCAACAAGACTGATCTTGCTGAACAGACATCACAAGACCAGAAAACTCAAAACTGCTTCATGCGAGACGCACGAGACCGGCGCCTTCATGTGGTGACGCCTGAGAGAAGTCTACCAATACATATAGGTATGTCTAGAGCAGTTGATGTAATTCTGCTAAAATGATAATGATTTGCGATCACTTCTTAGACCTTGTGCAAGGTTATGGCGAACAGTGGATGTCTCAAGTCAATGACTCTACTATTCAGATTATCAGATCACAAACTTTCAAGTGATGGACCTTCATATCCAAGCTTCTCAGCTTGTCTTGCAGCTCGAGCAGGCCGGGGTCTCCAGGGGAATAGACGCGGCAATCTTCTTCGAACTGCCTTCTCAATCGACGCCTCCTCTCTTCATTGTATCGGCGCCGGTTTTCCGCCAGTTCGGACGCATATTTCAAATCTGCGTTCAGCAATTCGTCGTCTACATCAGTGTCCAGGTACATGTATCTGTAATATGGATATCTTAGCAAGGTAAGTTAGCTTCTGTCCATTTTGTTATAGTTCTTTGTTAAATAGGTCGGCTATAGATGATCTCGCCTGATAGAAAAGTGAAGTTTACAGTGGAAAAAGTCTCTACAATTATCTATTATTGACATTGTAATAGAGAGTTTGGTTAGAAGTTTCATTACCAAACAAATTAACAAAATGTACAAAGAACACATAATACCTATTATCACAAAATAAGTAGATAATAGTCCACGTGCTCATTGAGTTTAACTTTTCCATTATTATTTACCTATTATTGCGAGAAAAATAATATCATTTTTTCAACAGAAAATCATACCTCTAGCTATATTCGGAAATTTTGTATTTGTCGAAGTGAGTTCGACCCACTTTAGTTATAATACCTGAAACGGCTTTTAAGACATCTAACAAACAGCTTTCCTTGAAAGTTTTGATTTATATAAGAACTTAGTTGAACAAATAGCACTGGTTTCAATCCGTTCTCATTTCAACTTGAGAAAACTTTACATAAGTTTTCGTTTAAGCTTCTCTACCTTTTCCTTCCATGTTTCAGAGCTACTTGCAGTTGACCAACGACCAAGTTCAATTGCACATTTCTTACAAACAACTTTTGGATAGATTGAATGAACACCCACCTACAGTATATTTGATTAAGTAATTACCTGTTCAGAGAGGCCAAATAATCCGACGGGAAGGCGTAGACAGCATCTCGCAAGTGTCCCCATGTGTCTGGGTAGTTGCAGTTCCTGTACTGCAAACACCCGGCTCGTTAACGATTTGTACAACAGAATTGTAACACGTAGAAAATTTTAGCTGATTTAGGTTTCAATCAAATTATTACTATTTCTGCGAGGCAGTAATGCTAGCAAAGGAGGAGGCCGACCGCATAGCTTGCGGACGGCGAGCATTGCGTAGCCTACCGTCCGGTCGTCTGGTAACAATCCGGCCCGGGCTCAAGTCGTCGACGGCGCACGCTGTTCCCGCGCGCCTCAAGGAGTTGTAAGCAAATTGTAGGGGCCCTACAGGGTCGAAGCCTCCTGGGGCCAAGGGTTGATGTGAAAGCGTAACACCAGGGCTCTGGGATTAAAGCAAGGAAGGAACGGGGTAGGGTGTTTTAGTCATTAAAAGTCTGACAGTTTCCCGCTCCGCCCAAAGGCGGGATTCGTTATTGAATGATTTTACCTACCATAAAAAAGCTACAAATTAGGTACCAACCCGTTTGTAAAACTCGTAGTCAATCTCAGAATCCGTCATGGCTCTGGACAGCGCTATACTGGAATCCGTACTGAGCGTAGCTTTGTCGTACTCCGTCAAACTGTCTGACAGCAAACTGCCATTCTTCCAGTAGTAGTAGTCCTCAGGATAGGTCCACAAGTAAGGCCTCAACGTTATGTCCGGGATTTCCAAGTCTTCAACGTAGTCTAAACGGTTCTTTGGCAACGAGCTCAGGTAGGATTTGAACATGTTCATTCTATTCGTTATATCACGTTCTAACTTTGGCCAGTTGTAGGACAAGTGTGATCTATAATAAGGCCAATATCTCCTAGGCATTGGCTGTAAGAAGGCACTAGGGATGTCACTTACAAAAGATGAATCACACGAGAAATATTCAGTGTATACTTGTGGTGTAAAACACGTCTTGTCTCACGTATGTGGCCCCGTCGGAACTGTTGTGTAATACTAAAGTTTGTTCGATGCGACGTGATGGTTGCCACGCGACTGGTACCCCTGGGTTCAAGGTGGGTGTCACGTTTGCAGAATTTCGCGGAAGCGATACCGGATATATAAAGCAAGAATAATATTTGTACTGCGTTGATGACACATATTGCTATCCTTTTCTTTTCTGAAGCCTTTCTGATTTCTGGTATTGGAAGCATTCAATATTCGTGTAGCTCAAGCCTGGGACTACTAAGAAGTTCAACCACTTGATGAACAATACCAAAGAAAGGACATTTGGGTGGGTTGCATTAAATAATCAAAACTACCAGACATGTTATAATTACAGAAAAGGACAAAGCAAGATAAGATTAGCCCATCGTCCAACTATCCGGACCAAGCCCATGTCGTCGACGGCCCGCACTCTTCCCGCGCGCCTCAAGGAATTGTCAGCAAACTGTAGAGACCCTGGCGGCCATGGCGACCGCGTACCGGCCGACGCTTCGTCGGCAGGCCCCCTACGATTCGCGGATTCGCGTTTGAAAGGAAGGCTCGGCCCGGGTATGCAACCTAAGAAAAAGGTAGGTTGTTTAGTCAGTAAGTCTGCCACTATCTCCTGCTCCACCCAAGAGCGGAAATTGTCTTAGATTATTTTTAACCGACTTCAAAAAAAGGAGGAGGTTCTCAATTCGATTGTATTTTTTTTTTTTTTTTTTTTTTATGTTTGTTACCTCAGAACTCCGTTGTTTATGGATGGATTTGCAAAATTTTTTTTGTACTTGAAAGGATATGCTTCCAGATTGGTCCCATTTTTTTCAAAATCGAGTTTTGATGATGGGATCCATGAGAAATCGAGGGAACTCCTCAAATATTATAGGCGACTATGTAGTTTTTTTTATATTTTCATCGAGAACTCAAGCATTTACAGTTAAAAAGTAACATTTGATGAGGTGGAACTGGTGAAGAAGATCAGAAAATGGCTAACGAAACTTGATACTCGCATAGATATCACAATCAAGGTAGTTAAGCAACTATGAAAATGCACTATAAACCATTGATCTTAAAAAATGATGTTGAAAAAGTTATCATCGAACTGATCTGATGATGATGAGCTGGAAGGTAGGCACTGGAACTGCGTAACTAATTAATATATCCTAGCCGTGTTTGGGCTTGTTAGAATTGTCATAAGATGCACTTTGGCTGTAAGGTACTATTGAACTGATGTGATGATGAAGCTGGAAGGTGGAAGGTCGGCTTGGGAACTTCAAAATAAAATAATGTATCCTACCATTGTTTGAGCTTATTAGAGCTGTCATGGGCAATGCTGTCAAGAGCAATGGAAAGGGCTATGCTCGAGTTTCCTTGCGTGTTCGAAACAGAAATGAAGAAATGCGCAGGAGAACCAGGGTCACCGACATAGCCCGAAGAATTGCCAAACTTAAGTGGCAGTGGGCAGGGCACATTGCTCGTAGAACAGATGGCCGATGGGGCCGAAAGGTTCTAGAGTGGCGACCGCGCACCAAAAGACGCAGCTTTGGAAGGCCTCCCACAAGGTGGACCGACGGCCTGGTGAGAATCACGGGAACGCGATGGATGCGAGTCGCACAGAATCGGTCGTTATGGCGACGCTTGGGGGAGGTCCATGTCCAACAGTGGACGTTTTCTGGCTGAAATGATGATAATTTAGAGAGCTGTCATAAGATGTACTCATGAGATGAATCATAAGTATTTCATGCATCATATCATCTCTCCACGAGATCAAAACGATTACACTGTAACAATGTACCTTTAATATGTATTCCTACTTTTATGACATTGGTAACTTTTTCAAAAGAAATGTAGGAACGATATTGACTTCGTTGCCATAACACATTATAATGAAAAACACTAAACGGCTACAAATAAAAAAAATTTTTACAAAAAAAAAACCGCCTTCAAAAAAAGACAAACGATAAAAGTTCCTACACTAAAAAGTTGAAAATAAAAATTTGAATTACTGTAAAGAAACTTAATTTATAGGTAAAGTTATTTGACATTAATGCTTTGCAAATATTCAAAATTTATTACTTCTTTTTGGAGTCGGTGCCAGTGAAGGCAAGGAATTACGAATGGGCAACAATCCTTTGAAAAACTACCTCTAACTTAACTATAAAACTACTTAGTACCTATTTGCATACTCAAATATTATAATACTTAATTAAGACGTAAATACATATTAGACTTCTCTAAAAAAATCATCCGATTTGCACATTTTTTTAAAATAAAAAATTTATACTTACAAAAACCTTCTGCCACATTTTAAGGACATTGAAAATGTTTAAGCATTATGTACGAAAAATGGCACCGAATATTAAAAAGCTACCTAACATTAAGTTTCAACAATAAAAATGATGGCACCGACTCCAAAAAGAAGTAATAAATTTTGAATATTTGCAAAGTATTAATGTCAAATAACTTTACATATAAATTAAGTTTCTTTACAGTAATTCAAATTTTTATTTTCAACTTTTTAGTGTAGGAACTTTTATCGTTTGTCTTTTTTTGAAGGCGGTTTTTTTTTGTAAAAAATTTTTTTATTACTCACTACTTATAATAAAAGTAACATAAGATATACATAGTCGCAGTAGTTATAGGTTGTACTAACATTACCGTCTGTATAACGATATTGACCTGATACTGTTTAATACTTTAATTGCTCGCAATCAACAATCAATAACAGTTTCTATTGAAACAGAGTCCATCCAAAGGTCTTGTCTGAGAGATTGCTCTGTGCGATAAGACAGACCGTCCATAATATTTACTTACACTCGTTTTTATAAATGTTTATCCTATTTTATTTTATCGTACTAAACTTATGGACAAAAAAACAGTTGAATATCAAAACGATACAATAGTACATTTTGATACAAGTGCAGGAAGTTTGTCATTGCGACGGAGGCGAAATTCGCCTCGCGCCTGATTCGATAAACTAAGTAAAACAAAATAATCACCCTTGACCGTGACGATAAGGAAGGAATAAAAAAGCCCTTGTTGTGATAAACTCAAAAAAGCACTTGGGTGATATACATGCTATATTGAACCTAATAGAAGTGCGATAAGAGGCAGTTTTCGAGTAAGTGTATTGAAAAAGGATTTTTCAGATAATATCCAAGGGAAATTTCTAAGTAACACGTGTTCCTAGAACGCATAAGGCAACTGAAGGGCAGAGATGCGGTTTTAGTCAGTAAAAGTCTTAAAGTGCGGCCGTCAGGTCTTGGCTAGTCTGAAGTTAGTCTCTGCGAATTAAACGCTTGAAAACTCGTACAAAAAATAGGGTTTAAATAAATAAATACAATTTGTAGTTGTTATTGCTGTTAAAAACTGTTATTGGCATTTTTTTTTTATTATCTTTATTTTTTAACAAGTTTTCAAGCGCCAAAATTCGCAGTCTAACTTTGAGATTCGCCAAGATACGACGGCCGTATTGTACAAAGCCTTCTCCTACACCCTAAATGAGCCAGAGACGTCAATTTGATGATTCTCGAGACCTAGAAAAAGACCATTAAAACATATACCTACAAACATTAGATATTGCGCAGTAGCACACGCGGAGTAATCGCTAGTGTATACATCTGTGTATGTGTATACCTAATATCAATACAATTATCATTCGATCCGATTCTTGGGTTCCGAAAAGGCTATAGTACCATAGACCACATTCATACGCTGCGGCAAGTTATACAGAAGACCGAAGAGTACAACTTGCCACTTTGTTTAGCGTTCGTGGACTATGAGAAAGCCTTTGATTCGATTGAGACCTGGGCAGTTCTGCAGTCTCTCCAAAGGTGCCAAATAGACTACAGGTACATCGAGGTGCTAAAGTACTTATACCAAAACGCCACCATGTCGGTCCAATTACAGAACCAGAGCTCTAATCCGATCCAACTACAGCGAGGCGTGAGACAAGGAGACGTTATCTCTCCGAAACTATTCACAGCTGCGTTGGAGGATATTTTCAAGCTTCTGGACTGGAAAGGACGCGGCATCAACGTCAATGGTGAGTACTTTACACGCCTGCGATTTGCCGATGACATAGTTCTTATGGCTGAGACCTTGGAAGACCTGAACATAATGCTCGAAGATCTCGGTAATGCTTCCAGAAGAGTGGGTCTTAAGATGAACATGGACAAGACGAAAATCATGTTAAATGCCCATGTTGCACCCGCTCCAGTTAACGTTGGGAACATTACACTCGAAGTTGTTGACCACTATGTTTACCTGGGACAGACAATTCAGTTAGGTAAGTCCAACTTCGAGAAAGAGATCTCTCGTCGAATCCAACTCGGATGGGCAGCGTTCGGGAAGCTCCGGCATATATTCGCGTCCGAAATACCTCAGTGTCTCAAGACAAAAGTCTTTGACCAGTGCGTGTTGCCAGTGATTACTTACGGTAGTGAGACGTGGTCGCTTACTATGGGTCTCTTAAGAAGGCTCAAGGTCACCCAGCGAGCAATGGAGAAAGCGATGCTTGGTATTTCCCTGCTTGATCGAATCAAGAATGATGAGATCCGCAGGAGAACGAAATCAACCGACCGTCGTTTAATCGACCGTCTGAAGGACTAATCGACCGTCTGAAGGACTCTTTTCGTTTTGTAGGTGATGAGCAGTCTGATATTTTGAGAAAGGTCAGTGAGTTTAGCAAACAAAACCAAGACTACACTGAATCTAAACAGACTATATCCGAACTTATTGCTAAAATCGACTCCCTGGAACAGAGCGCTCGCAGCTGCAACATTGAAATCTGCAATATTCCTGAAAGGCGCAACGAAGACCTGATTGCACTTATAACCAGCATTGGATCATCTATTAATTATAATTTGAAGCAGAGCGACATTATTTCAATACACCGAGTACCACATGCGCATCGAGATAATGATAGACCTAAGAATATTATTGTAAAACTAAACTCACGTATATTACGCGATAATATTTTAAGCGCGTACCGAATCAATAAGGGACTCAACACCGGAAAATTGGGTTTATCAGGAAAGTCCCTTCCTATTTATATGCATGAACACCTTACTTTAAAAAACAAAATTTTATTTCGTCAGTGCCGCGATGCAGCAAAAGCAAACAATTACCGGTTTTTATGGGTTAAGCATGGCACCATCCTTGTTCGTGAGAGAGAGGGAACCAAGTCATTTGCAATCAGATCACCAGAAGATATTGCTAAGATTAAGCCCAGTCAGTCTGTCTCCGTACCTGGGATTGCTAAGTGAAGGAATTCGTGTAAAAGTTAAGCTCTATTTTTATTTTTATATTTTTGTTTGTAGCTTCATATACATTGTAGTATTATTGTGCCATTCAAATTACTCATATTCAATCATTTTTGCAAATCACTTAATATTTGATTTACTTTTTTGGTATGTTTTTCGGGAGTTACTGAAATATGATCTGCTCCTTTATTGTTGGCTCAATACTGAAAATATCATATTATTATACTTTTTTGCTCATGTACTTATCACTATTTTTGTGTGTTACCTTATCTTGTTGCACTCAATTAAATTCGGGTATTACGCTAGTTACTTTTTACTAACTGTTAAAATAAGTTTAGATACTAATCGGATATGTTATTTTAAAGGATTTGTTTTATTAAGAAATGTGTTTGTTCACATATGTACTGAAATTTTGCAGCTTAGTTTTGATTTCAAAATTATGTATATTTCTGTGATATTTTTTATATACCTTTGTTTATTGAATGTTGAATACGTTGATGTATTTATAGAACATTTATATATTTTTGTTCGCACACTCATATTGAGTTATAGATTTTTGTTAATTACGAATTTCTTCATAACCAGATGTGTCCTTATATGTAACGCTATATTGCTGCACACATTGGGATTGAAATGCCGTGTCCGTTGGTTAATGTTTCTTGAGACGTGTAATGCTGGTATGATTATTAATTACAGAGTTAACTTTTTCGATGGGGGATAACCTGGTTATTTATTATCAAAATTGTCGAGGGATTCGCACTAAAATGCACATTTTATTCATGAATATTTTATCAAATTGTTATGACATTATAATACTCACTGAGACATGGTTGACGCCTGAAGTATTTGATAACGAGTTCATTGATTCTCGTTACGTGGTACATAGGTGTGATCGAGACCGTAGTGCCACGAATAAAAAAGAGGGAGGTGGGGTCCTTGTAGCGGTATTAAAGGAGCTTCGTTCAGTTAGGTTGGCTTCTCAATCTGCTCTAGAAGCTAATTTGGAGCACGTTCTTCTTAGATTTCCAAGCTCAACTAGTGGAAAAAACAACATCGTCGGAGCTGCATATATTCCACCTAGAACACCTGAATCCGTATATGCTCAATACTTTGATCTTCTTCAGCCTTTACTTGGCGATACTGACGTGGATCACTTCTACCTCCTGGATGATTACAACCTTCCTGATATTACCTGGATTCCATACAATAATAATGCAGCAGTATCGGGATTAGTTTCCAGCGGAAACACTCCTATTTGCAGAAGTCTGAATGCATTTATGTCTTTTCTTGATGCTTTACAGTACAATTCTATCACGAACCCGAATAGGAAAATACTGGATCTAGCTATCAGTAACTGCGAATGTTCTGTGTACACTCCTACCAATTATTTACTGCAACTCGATATGCACCACCCACCATTCTGTGTTTTAATACCATTTAAACAACACCAACAATGTATGATTCGACAGTCGGTAAAAAAATTCAATTACTATAAGGCTAACTACGATAGGATAAATGAAGAATTATGCGAAATAAATTGGGATGAGCTGATCGGTTCAGAACACTCTGTAGATGTAGCAGTTACTAAATTCTATGACAAAATTTTTAGTTTAATTAGATCTTATGTTCCACTTGTTAAAGCAAAGTCTTTGAGATTCCCGATTTGGTTTTCCCCTTCCCTGATACGCATTTATAAAGATAAGGCAAAGGCCTGGGTTAAATGGAAATTGTATCACAATGTCAGCGATTATGAACAATTCTCGTTGTACAGATCTAGATTTCATGCAGAGTGTAAATCTTGCTACACGAAGTACATGGAATCTGTTGAAGACGGTATTCGCAGTAACGTAAAATCCTTTTGGACGTATATTGCTAACCGAAAATCTTCTACTGGCATACCTGCTGATATGAAATACAAAGACAAAAGCACCAATGACCCTGAGGAAATTTGCAGCTTTTTTTCTGAATTCTTTAACTCAGTCTATGAACAGTCATCTGGGAGGAATCTGACACCGAGCGAGGAGTCTTTGGAGCACGACACCCTTATTTGTAAGATTGAGCTTAGCATGGACGAGATATTAAGAGCTCTCAATTCTTTAGACTCAACAAAGGGTCCAGGTCCTGACGGTCTCCCAGTTATTTTCCTTAAAGCCACCGCCAAAAACATCTGTGCTCCTATACATATTCTTTTTAATAAATCTCTTATACAAGGAATTTTTCCTGATGTATGGAAGAGTGCAAACATAACACCAATTTATAAATCAGGTTCTAAGCAGGACGTTGAGAACTATCGTCCCATATCCATTATGTCAGCTCTACCGAAGCTTTTTGAGAGATTAGTCCATGATAAGGTATATCCTGTTCTTCACCACTCTATAATTCAGCAACAGCATGGATTTGTAAAGAAGAGATCAACTACAACGAATTTGGTTGCATTTATGGATTATCTATTTAACAATATGGATAATCGCGTACAAGTAGACGCCATTTATACTGACTTCCGAAAGGCATTCGATAAAGTTGATCATGAGTTGCTCTTGAAAAAAATTTCCTACAACGGCATACGTGGTGATTTACTCAGATGGTTCTCTTCATATATCACAAATAGAACCCAGAGAGTTGTAGTTAATGGTTTTAGATCTGCCACAAACATAACTGTGACTTCCGGTGTACCGCAGGGCTCAATACTGGGACCTCTTTTGTTTATTTTATTTATTAATGATATTAACACTTGTTTTCGTAATTCTAAAATCTTACTTTATGCTGATGATCTAAAAATTTATAGACCCATCAAAAACTTACAAGATAGCATTTTACTACAGGAAGATCTGGATCGCTTTAGCGATTATTGTAGGCTTAATAAATTGCAACTGAGTCTGCCTAAATGCTGTTGTATTAGTTTTACGAAGAATAGGCATGTTTTCAGGCACACTTATTCTTTGGATAATACTGCTCTCTCGCGAGTGTCGGTTATACGTGATCTTGGAGTTTTACTTGACAATAAACTTCACCTAGATGCTCACATTGACAAAGTTGTGAACAATGCCTTTCGCATGTACGGTTTTGTCATGAGATCTACGAAGGAGTTTGTGCGACCCTCCACCTATTTATACCTCTATAAATCGCTAATCAGATCTCAGCTCGAGTACGCAGTGCCAGTGTGGAATCCCTTCTACAATAAATATTCGGAACAAATTGAAAAGGTTCAAAGAAAATTCCTTAAAGCCATGCATTACCGTTGCTTTCATACGTATTTGACATATGATGAATTACTTAAAAAGTATAAATTACTTGGTTTGAAATCAAGACGTACTCTCCTAGAGACGGTATTCTTGTTTGATTTGTGTAGCAATGTATATGACTGCATTGATATCCGCAATAAAATATGTTACGTAGTTCCTAGGACAACGGTCGGTCGCGAGGTGCGCGCACGTCCCCTGTTTGCAGTGTCCTCTTGTCGCACTAAGGCGGGTGAGCGGGCGCCTCTACGTCGACTTACCTCAAATTATAATAAGAATTTCCTTCATATTGATATGTTTGCTCTTTCTTCTCATAAATTCAAATTTAAACTGTTGAAAACTTTAAGTCTGTAGTAGTTTGTATATTAATTAGATTTACACACGTTTTTTCCTCATTTTATTAATGTCCATAAAAGCAGCTTAAAATAAAAACTATATTTATTTATTAAATGTTGTAGTAATGTAGGTTTTACTTTTGAATCACATACTTTGCAAATTTTTATATGTGTATTCCGTGGAAAACGTCGTTGGTTACACATTTAACCACATTGTTTTGCATTTTATTTATGTACAAATTGTAATGTGTCACTGTTTGTTTTTCCCTTAATAAATAAATAAATAAATAAACCGACATCGCTCGAAGGATTGCATCGCTGAAGTGGCAGTGGGCGGGACACATAGCGCGGAGAACCAATGGCCGTTGGGGTGGAAAGGTTCTCGAATGGCGACCGCGTACCGGACGACGCTCCGTGGGCAGGCCCCCTACAAGGTGGACCGACGATCTGGTGAAGGTCGCGGGAAGCCGCTGGATGCGGACAGCACAGGACCGATCGTTGTGGAGATCCTTGGGGGAGGCCTATGCCCAGCAGTGGGCGTCGCTCGGCTGACATGATGATCATTCGATACCTATAGCAAAAATGCATTTTTTAGTTCTATCTGTCTACCTGTTTGTTTCAACAAATCTCCTTAATGGCTGGACCGATTTTGACGAGACTTTCACTGACACATTTTCACGGAGATAATTGTAATGATAACCAAATTTTATTTGCTGTTTTGTTAGTCTGGCGCAGAGGAAGTCGCGGGTACCAACCTGTATTATATGTATGTATAAATAATCACCTATTGACTAAGTAAGTAGACAGCACTTTAGCTCATGAGCATTACTAAAGAGTGTTCAGTTTCCTGAACCATTGTCCCGCGTTCGGTAATACTAGGTAACGTGATATCTATTGACCGCTCGTCTGCCTAACTACGGTATTGTAAGGCGCCTGATATGTACTTAGCTGTAGGTACACCTAGGTACATATCAAGCTATTACAGGTAGAGAGAGATGTTACGGAGTTCCGACGTCACAACATGGCCATCGATACTATTCTCATTAGGAACAGGTTGTACTGCGCAGTCAGTGATGTCTTTGAAGGGACAGCGTGATCTGCTACGCAGACGACACGCTCCTGCCCTGGTCCAGGGAGAGTCATACCAGGCGGTGGTCGAACTAGCAAAACACGGGGTTACGATAGTCTTTGACAGGATCCAACAGTTGGGACTAGAGGTGGCGTTGCCTCGTCTAAGGCCATACGGTTCCACATTTCTATTCACACATGCACTATTTGTCATTAGTCATTTAAGATTTGTCATTGAATGATTTTTTCCAACATAAAATTAACCGACCAAGAGCGTGTCGGGCCACGCTCAGTGTAGGGTTCCGTAATTTCCCTACCGTCACAAATTCACAATGTAACAGAACCCAGTAGCCCATAAAAATTAGTACCCCAATTTCCCGAGAGATGGCGCTGTACCCGGTGGTAATTTTGGACTGTGTTAACCGATTTTAATTTTTCTTCTTCTTTAAGAAAATACGCTCAGGATAATATTATAATTATGTAAACGAAGTTAAAAAAATGCTTGCATGTACGGTTAAATTAAAAAAAATTGTTGCAGAACGCATTAAAAGCCCACCCCGCTGGTCATGCGAAGAGTCGACCAGCTATTTGCTGATGTCACGAATAACACTGAGCGCTCGGACTCCATGGCCCCATTGTTTGCTCAATCAAATAACTTCCGATAACCGCCGTTTGAGGTTTTCTGCACTTGCAGCGGCCGTCCCAGAACCCCGCCCGCCGTACCTACTCAGAAGATGTGATAGCGCAAGGGTGTCTAGGCGGATTACCTTTGCTAGTTCGCTGCCGGTTTAAGGACATAAAAGGACACTCTTTTATTGTAGTGCATGTTGACCGATATCGAAGTCTCAGAAAAACAATAACAGATATATCTAATCAATGTTGCAACCAGAATATAATCCATGTAAGATGTGTACACTACCACTCAAAGTATTTGGTCTCCAAGAAGAGGCTTAGGTGCTTTTAAAGTTTAAATAAAAGGAGTTTTTGCGTATAATTTTAACTAATTATTAGCGTTTGTTTAGATAGAAAAATGTTGACCTGGCCAATTTTTACAATAATAAAATGAAAAATATTGACTTGAATAGCCAGACGACGACTAAAAAAAAAAAGAAAATTGCGGGTAAAGTCTCTCTATAGTCTGTGGCCGATTTGGTCTTTCTTGATTTTTTTTTTCGAGGTGTAGAGTTTTGTTTACATTTTGCTGAATCTCTGTTATAAGAAATTTGTATTAACACGATAAGTTCATCAGCTTCAGTTATAAATTTAACGCAAGATTCTTTGAGGAGAAAACTTACCGCCTAAATCAAAAGAAATATACCTACCTAAAACAAACGAAGACATTTGACGACGATTCAGGTTTTTATTATTATTTTTATTTTCCTCGTATTCGTAATGAAAAGCACAGTGTTTACCTCGGGTTAAAGAGTTATTTAGTCCCTCGAACTGTCGCTCGGTCGCCAAGAAATTTCTCGGGACTAAAGCCGGATTTACATTGAGTCAGTGGCTGTCGTCAGTGCTGGCGCCGAAAACTGACGCGTACTATTTACAAGCAGTCAGTAGTCGAGAATATTTCTTTTGGTGTACACACGTTCGTAAAGTCAGTGCGGGAAAATATTTTCTCAAAAACAGCAAAGAATCAAAGAATTTTGTGCAATATTCTGCAATGCTATTGCACGCATTTCTTTATTTCTATAATTTTATTTATTTATTTAAACTTCATGTACAGTAGTGGTACATAGGCGGACTTAATGCTACAAGGCATTCTCTACCAATCAACCTTTGGGTTAAAAAAGACAACACTGTGGTAGGTGTGCAGAATAAATAAATAACAGATTAATTATCACGGTAAAGTTGTACAAGTTTTAAGTTTTCCGTGTCGCTCAATTTTCGCGTCATTTTGTGATCCGGTGCGACGAATCGTGGTCACCGTACAACAGAGCGGCAGCAACTGACTTGGGCAATTTACACGTTGTCAGTAGCGCTGGCGCGGGTGGCGGGGGAGTGGACTGACGCCGAAAATATTGCAGCGCGAATATTGAAGTCAGTACTGACGTGACAGTGCTGTGCTGACTTGAAATCAATTTACACTATGGCAGTGCCAGGTCAGCACTGACTCGTCAGTGGACTGACGTCAGTTACTTACTCAATATAAATCTGCCTTAAATAACTAACTTTCATCCCTCGTATAACAATGTACTATTTCATTACTCATACTCTGCAAGTAGGTATAAAGTCGCCTGCGGACAGGGTTGGAAGAAGTACTTTTACTCCCTAGGGAGTTTTACTTTACAACCGACTGTTGTTTTTTTAATATTTAGCAAATATTAAAAAAAAAACTAGTTCTATTTTGACATTTCTATTGAACCGTGACCCGAATTTTTATACTGTCAGTACAATTGAAATGGCATTGAGATAGAAATAATTTAAGAATACTTTTTTAATGACTTTATTTTAATTTACTTTCAACTATTTCATTAAAACTAATATTATATTTGAGAAAAATGTTGATCTGACCCACATTTACAATGATAAAATAAAAAATATTGACTGAATAGCCAGCCATGGCGGGTAAATGGTAGTCTCTCTGTAATCTGTGGCCGACTTGGTCTTTCTTGATTTTTTTTTCGAGGTGTAGAGTTTTGTTTACATTTTGTTAAATCTCTGTTATAAGAAATTCGTATCAGATATAAATTTAACGCAAGATTCTTAATATCAAAAGAAATATATATACCTACCTAAAAACATACGAAGACCTTCGACGACGACTCAGGTTTTTATTAGTTTTCGTAATGAAAAGCACAGTGTTTACCTCGGGTTCAAGAGTTATAACTTTCATCCCTCGTATAACAATGTACTATTTTTCAACTAAGGCAAGAAGGAATGGTGGGCGCTCCACCCAAGGGAGGACTTCGTCATTCGATGATTATTCCCACCATAAAAAAAACTAACAATCGTTTAATGTAGGTACCTACGGTCTTTATTGCGTTTAATAATCGAATAATTTTGATGCGTTGGAAGTGATGACGCTAGCTCTTCTTTTGTTCGCTCAAAGTAGCTGGCATTTAATGTCGATTTAGTGTCGCCTTAATGACTATGAATCCGTCACGCAGTAGGAATGATGGTACTAGCGACTCTCCAGGAATAACCTACTCCTAGATAAGTACGATAGCATCGAACTAATACAATAGGTATGGACCAATATTTATCTGTCTAGTGGTTCACATATGTAGATACCGTTAGGTAAAATGAATTTCGACAAATCAACTGATTTGTCGAAATTACTTTTATCAAACAAAACTAAATAATTATGATAATGTTTTATGTTAAATTTTACAAAGAACCAGCTTAATAAAGTATTACATGGTTACATTTTACAGTTACTTAGTTATTTTTATTTTAACCGACTTCGAAAAGGTACCTACATACATGTTTTTTTTTCTAGCATTACTGCTTCGCCGAAGGACGTGAACGCCTGCCTCTCTTCCTCGCTCCGGACCATGGCTAGAGGCCACGGCCCGTCGCGAGAGATCGCCGCCTCCGATCGCCTCCACGAGAACACGGCGATGCTCTTCCCACGCGGGGCACACCTCTACCGTGTGCTCTGCCGTGTCCTCCGGGCGGTCCGAACAGTGGCGACACCCGGGCGTTGCTTCCTCATGAATTCGGTGCAGGAACCTACCGAACTTGCCATGTCTGGTAAGAACCTGCGTCATAAGGAAAATGAGGACACCGTGAGATCTTTCAAGCCACGCCTCGAAAAAGGAGACTTTTTCGAGGCGTGGCTTGATGACTCTGATGATGAATACCAACAATAAATTGGGTATTAAAATAAAATACAAACGACTTAATTGTTTTTTAATAGTTTTAGCCAAACTTTTAGAAATTTATAGAAAAAATGAAGCTGTTGTATTTTATTTTGTGGGAAGTTTTTTAGTTAGTTTTAGCTTGCATTTTACCACTTGCTCTCATAATTCTTTACAGTTTACAATTTAAAAATAACAATTGTGAACTCAGTAATCTATTTCCAAACTTGATCTTATTTATTGTAACACCCTGTATATTAGTCAGTTTCGTCACGTCATGGAATGTAATTGAATGAACATAATCGATCGAGATGGGTATCGTTTAGGACAACAGTGTTAATGATGGCGCGTGACGAGATGACGATACGCACACTTATCGACACACGTAACTCAACGAAAAAGATACGCCACATCGTGATGACGCATCGATTTCTAAAAATAACCAATCTATTAAGTAATTTAAGTTGGCCTTACACTTGAATATTTTCAATCGTTAACTGTCAAACTCTCAGCTCATTTCGCTTACTAATTTGGCTTCCAATTCCCCCTACCCCTCAAATCAATCACGATTCAATGAGTGAACCCAAGAGAGACAATAACATGTATCCCGCTCATCAGGGATCCAGTACAGAGTACAGCGTCTCGGAAGTGTTTACGTTAGTCGAATGGCACGCTGCCCATCTCCCCGTGAGAGCGGCGTGACGTGCCCTGCCGAGCGCCCTTGCACTTGAATGTCGTCCCCACAGCGCATGCAAAGCACAGGCAGACACGCAGATATTGCCGTCTCACCCGCCCAGATAACGCTGTCTCACCCGACACGAACACAATCAGCTGTGGACATCGCACGACGCGAGCGAGCCGAACGACTCGATTCCACTTCTCAGTCATGCTCCGATAGCGCACACAGATGGATGTTCCAAACGGGTCGCCCTCGCTGCGACTTCGCGGTGGCGTGAATAGTAGTAGTGATAGTAAAAAACATGAGTTGAATCTGTGCCCGAGTGTGATGTCCCCGGAGACGCAGCGGCTGCTGCCGCCGACCACGGAGACCATCATGACGAAGCCGTTCCCTATCCGAGGTAACTATAACAGCTTCTGTAGAATAATAGTTGTGTTGGACTAAAAATACGCCGGACGCGCGAATTTGTGACAGCTGCTCGGTCGTCGTCCGTCGTTCTTCTCCCGGACGCTCAGCGCTCGAACGTCGACAATTTGCAATGTGTTCGCATCGGAACAGGACTATCATATTTTATTGCCTCTCAGGGAGCGCGGTGTCGTAATTTGTATCGATTATACATAATTACACAGCTTAGCGTTGTAACGTAGCAGTATTACTTGTGTAAAAACGATACGTACCAGAGATATGAGTGTTAGGGCAGTTGTGCGCATGATTCCAGTAATTAAAATGAAAATTCCTGTTTCGTCACACAGAATCATCGTTTCGATCGGAGTGTTTTGATTTATTTAATACTCGGATTATGTTCACTCGTTCAATTGTTTGTGGTTCCTGGAGGAGTTGACATCTCGACCACAATAAATGAATGAATGTTTTAAACAAACAACACCCTGTGTGCACCCTTTCTTTTTACATTCTCAGAAGATAACCTAAAAATATGTGACTTGAATAAGAATACAATAGGAAATTCAAATAAAGTTCATTTAGACATAGGTATTAACGCTGAGTCTTTTCTTAACAAACAATACATTTCACAAGATATAATTTACTGTACATTTTTTAAGAAATTCTAATGTTTCATATCTCAATTTATTTATAAAACTCTCTGATAGAGTAAACCGGCTTAATCCTACTTTATGGGATTTTCAAGTACTTACTAATAATGTTTATTTATAGCTGATACAAGTAGATTCCTTATCTATCTAATAATATCTAGTTGAACAAACTTCTTAAACGAACTCGTGATTATTTTATGATTTCATTCTTTTGTCTTCGTTTCTGAGCGAGGGATTTTTAATTGAATTTAAATGAATTCTATTATATTCTCGCAGAGTGTAGGTATTATTTGTTATCTTACAGACTTTTGACATAGTTTTGCAAGGGTATCTAAATAATACTATTATCTAAGTTTCTACTATTATCAGACATAGGTATTAATTACGAAACAAATCTGTTAAATGTTCTTACTTTTTTATGTAATAAAATTGAGTTCAGACTCAAAGTTAGTATGCTAAAACGCAAGTGAACCAAGACCATAGAAATATTTCTTGTGTCTATGGTACTGACCATAGACAATACTGTGGTAAGCTACGGACACACAGAGTTCTTTGTAATAAGTAGATACTTATACTAAATTCAAGACCGAATAATTACACATGTAGGTATATGACCCACGACCTTGCGTTTCGTTGACCCACAATCTAGACGAAGCCTGTCATGTGACTGTAACCGATCACTCGTTGGATTAAAACAGCTATACTTAGCTATATAGTCTATACTTATACTTAAACTTCACAAATACGTATATAGACCGGTTTTACACATAAATAAATACAACGACGACACACAACTGGTCTAAAGACATAAACGTATAAATAATTCAGATAATCCGTTCAGGAATTTTGTTTGTACAGCTTTATTTATTACTAGTTTTTTTTTTAATTCTAATGATTTTGAACCTCTCTTGAGATATGAAAAAATATTCCTATCGGCCATATACTAACCGCCGCACCGGGTAAAAATCAAAAAATGATATTTAAACTAATTTGCTCAAAAAAAAAAATATCGCGAATCTGATACTAATTTATGATTTCAAACGTATAATTGTGAAAGTTACAAAAAATAATAAAGCTTTGTTAAACAATATAGGTAAGTCATAATTTAGTACCTATTATGTTAATATAACTTATTAACATAATTATAAAATATTAAATTAACAATACTTAATTAAAATACATCATAAAATTAAAATTCAAAACTATTCATCTGTTTTCATGGAAACTCGAACTATATCTGACGAGTGACGTCCCTGGTTATTACTTGCTTCCTTTGTTTCATAGATACATTATTATGCTCAGATCAAACATGAATCACTCATTATAATTACTGATAGATTTCTACCATTTCTGTACAATCGGATCTACATAGTTGCCCCACTTCGTGTAATCGTCACGAGGCAAAAAGATACAATTTACGATAATTTACATCCAACTCAAGATATGGGTGCAATTGTCAAATAATCCACCTCTTACAATTCCTTGATAAGCGAGATAAAAGCGTGACAGTTATTTTATTATTCTATGTTTTTTATTCATTAAATATTTTATACGAATAGTGTAGAAATTAACTAAATGTCTGAGGGCAGTAAATTGCCCATAAATTTTTGGATAATGCAGAAAAAAATAGTGTTAAAATAGATGCACTAAAAATAAAGTTTATATATTTAAAAAAACCATGGATAGAATAATAATTTGTATATAATTAACGAATTAACTAAATATACAAATTTAGATATTTCCATTCAAATTACTCGTCCAAATCGTCATTTGGGAAACATAAACGTTGTGATGATGTGATGCTACTGCCAATTTCTCGCGAACTTTATTTTGGATGTTAATTTAGTTTTAGTAGATGTTAAATAAACGATTGTGGTGAGAGTGTATGGAATGTCAGTCTTGCCCGAATACTAAACAAGGTGCCAAAACACATAGTCTTTAAAATGCAAAACAAAAATAAAAGGCAGACCTATAGCATATTGAATATTTTCTCTGCCATCCGGACATGTCATACTTGGTGACCAGCCACGTGAAAATATTTTATTTGTGAATTCAATGCAACACAATAATTCTATGTAGACATAAAAGGTAACAACTACAATATGAGAAGTCTCTGAGTCTTCAAACCAGGCAGACCTGTAAGTCAAGAGAGGTAACACCATCTTCATTTTAATTTAATTTAAAGTATTTGAAAAATAAAATAACCAAACCTAACCATAACGTGCTGATGAATTCCAAATGGCCCATTCAATACTATTATTAGCTGAAAGTCATTTAAAATGAACTTCATCACTTCTCTATAGCACTTGCCTCAGATTATGAGGTGGCGCTATGCTATACTATACCAAAATCTTGCTTCATATTATTTTGCCAACATGGTACTGACCTCAGGGCGGTTACAAAGCCTTGCTTGGGGGCGACAAATCATATAGTCACAAGCCTCACTACACCAAAATTAAGACAGAATAAAGGTTATTTATTCATTTAATCGAAGGAGAACCAACAGCTAGATAACAAAAGGATAACAATTTTATAAAAAACATTAAGCCAATTACAGGTTCTGACAGGTAGAAACTGAAAAAATAGCAGACAATTTTGGATCACTAACAAGCATGATAAAAAAGTAGAATATATTAAAATATCGCTTGGTACAATCAGCGCCGCAATGCACACAAAAAGCCTGTTTAATCTTTAATACTTTTTCTAATGTTATAAGAATAAGTATTTTGCAACACAATCAACTTAGATATAAAAAAATTTGGTCACAAGAGTGCAGAGTACACCGTCTGAGCCCATTGTTAGGGTCTAAGATTGAGAAATACTGATTTAAATTTAATTCAAATCAAATATTCCAAACTAATTTGTAACGATATAAACGCACGTGTAAATTTAATAAACCATAATAAACATTAAGACTTTCAAAGCAAATGATATCAAGTAGCTTATCGAATTAAACATTTATTAGCTTGTTAAGAACAATTGATAAATATTATAATATCAGCTATTGAAGTGATACTGGCTCAAAGATATTGCATACACACATAAAACTTGCATCCTACCTATACGCACAAAACGTTTTGGGAATACATTCATTTTGCGTACAGTTAACAAGTAGAATTCTCTCCCAGAGCCTACATTTCCTGATGGTTACAACGCAGAAATCTTTAATTCAAGAATGAATACGTTACTTCTAGGTAAACATGCCCCATTGTCAACTACATCATCGCTTTCCATCAGTACTCTTGTCAAATAGAAATCCAATTTTCTTAGGAAATTTAATTTTGGAAAGTTCGCAGCTGTTCCAATAATATGAAATCGCGAGCACTCGCTTTCAATCAAATCGTGAAACGGGTTTGATTGAGTTGTCTAGTTCTAAATTGACTATTTCCCTACCTATGTAGGCGTTTTATTGGTTTTCTCTTAATTCACATCTATAGTCTAGAGACATATCTCATCTCAATATGTCTCTAACGTGGATCGATAACATCTAATTGATATTCGTGAAGTTCACCAAATAAGGCTTCTCAAGGGGAACGTCTTGGGACCCTAAATAATTCATACTAGGAAAATTACTTTCTACTTTTCCCTTAAAAGGTAGAAACAAAATACCTTTGGAACATTAGTGATTATATGAACGGACTGCTGAAGAATCCAGTTAAACTGAGATTCATCCAACTTTTTGAAGTGGGAGTGGGTAGTACCTAACTAAAGTTAACAAAGTAAAGATGAGACTTAATGCTTGGTATCTGGTGACTACCAACAATTTAAACACTAATTCTAGTCGAGACATAACTATCTAGTCCTACGCAGAGAGAGTAGTATGCTTTGCGTAGTCTAGTCGTAGTTTTAAAGAAAATTTTCTATACGACCAAATCGTTTTAGAAAAAAACCTTGATTGTCACACATCACACTAATATTATAGAAGCGAAAGTTTATATGTGTGCTTGTGTGTACGAGCTTAGATATTTGGTACTTCTTTATTCTTTTACGTTAATGATTTTGGATGAGTTTTGGCGCACGGGTATACTATGGATAGTTCCTTTTAAAAAACTTTATATTTACACGTTTTTTTAATAAATTAATAAATATTAAGTTGTAAAGATTGAATTGCGTGGAGGATCAAGCATGTAAAAATATGAAATTACAAAACCGCTAAGGTTTTGAAAAGAGAAGTTATTTTATAATAAACTGTGGATAACGTTAACAATAACGTATCGTTAGTATTGGATGTTACTCTTATTGACTAAATGTTGATATTATTGTATTGTATACTGCTGTTTGTTATCTCTACAAAATAAAATAAAATAAACCTTATTTTGTCACCACTCAGCACACAAAAAGTGCTACTAAAACTCGAAAGTGTAACTTCCAGCTCGCGTTACATACGCTATCGCCTGTTCACGTAAAGATCCAATGACATCGGCAGCAGACGCCATTACCGCGAAAAACTGGGCCAGAACGTCTTGGGACCCTAAATAATTCATACTAGGAAAATAACTTAATACTTTTCCCTTAAAAGGTAGAAACAAAATACCTTTGGAACATTAGTGATTATATGAACGGACTGCTGAAGAATCCAGTTAAACTGAGATTCATCCAACTTTTTGAAGTGGGAGTGGGTAGTACCTAACTAAAGTTAACAAAGTAAAGATGAGACTTAATGCTTGGTATCTGGTGACTACCAACAATTTAAACACTAATTCTAGTCGAGACATAACTATCTAGTCCTACGCAGAGAGAGAGAGTAGTATGCTTTGCGTAAGTCCTATTAAAGAAAATTTTCTATACGACAAAATCGTTTTGGAAAAAAACATTGATTGTCACACATCACACTAATATTATAGAAACGAAAGTTAATATTTGTGCTTGTGTGTACGAGCTTCGATATTTGGTACTTCTTTATTCTTTTACGTTAATGTAAAAAACGTTAAATACTTGCCCAAGTCATTTGGCTATTAAATTGCATACCTGCCTTGGTGGCCCGAACACTAATTGTCCATGTCCGTGCTTTGAACAGGTAGCTTACATAAAATATCTTGGTATCTACATTGACAAAAACCTCACTTGGATAAAGCAAATAGAGCATGTGAGTGGACGTGTTAGAAAACTGCTACATGTCTTTAAGAGAATGGGTCAGATTGCAAACTTGAAGATTCTGAAGATTATTTATCACACTCTCTGCGAATCTATTATTAGTTATTGTATAGTCGCATGGGGTGCTGCATTAAAAACTCATGTAATAAGAGCGGAACGTGCCCAACGGGCCGTTCTCAAGGTAGCCTACAAAAAGCCAAGGCGATTCCCTACTGATACCTTATATCAAGAAACCGGTGATTTGAGCGTGCGCCAAATATATATAATGGCTGCTGTTCTGAGGTTTCATAAAGTAGCTTTGACCCTAGTGGTGTCCAAATTATACTCCCGTAGGGGACCTGGGTGGGACAAACCAAAACGACGACTTGACTTTGGCAAAAGGTGTTTTCACTATATGGGACCATTTCTTTATAGCAAATTGAACAAGAAATCTAATTTATTACATACGACGAGATCAAAATGCAAATCTCTTGTCAAAACTTACCTTAAAAATCTAAACTACGATGACACAGAGAAACTATTAACCATAAAATGAACACAAGTAGGTATACATTTTTTCAAATTCTGTCACTATAATTTTATTAGTTATCAGAGACATGACAAGCATATACACATGCACACATCACAAACATACACACACAAATACGCACTTACATCATCACACACAACCACACAATCACAACCTCATACTCACATTACACGCACCAACACCACACGACTTACTTTATAGCATACTCTGCAAACGCCATTTATACTTTGTGTAACTACTATTGATTTATTTGTTTAACTTATCCTCTGTTCTACATAATCTAAGTGTTACATTATATATTATTATTTTTTTGAACCATGATGAAAGAGACTGGTCTCCACGACACAGGGAATCCTAGTGTGGAGATCAGTGAAGTATTTAATGTAAAAGTGCATATTTTTCTCGAACAATAAATCATTATTATTATTATTATATATATATTATTATTAATGATTTTGGATGAGTTTCGGCGCACGCGTATCCTGAAATAAAGGTGATTTTTTAAACTCCGAAATACTATGGATAGTTCCTTTTAAACAACTTTCTATTTACACGTTTTTTTAACAAATTAATAAATAGCAAGCTGTAAAGATTGAATTGCGTGGAGGATCAAGTATGTAAAAATATGAAATATTTAAGTAAAATTCGTCTTGATAACAAAACCGCTAAGGTTTTGAAAGCTCTAAAAAAAGAAGTTATTTTATATAATAAACTGTGGATAACGTTTACAATAACGTATCGTTAGTATTGGATGTTACTCTTATTGACTAAATGTTGATATTATTGTATTGTGTACTGCTGTTTGTTATCCCTATAAAATAAAATAAACCTTATTTTGTCACCACTCACTCAGCACACAAAAAGTGCTACTAAAACTCGAAAGTGTAACTTCCAGCTCGCGTTACATACGCTATCGCCTGTTCACGTAAAGATCCAATGACATCGGCAGCAGACGCCATTACCGTGGCGGAAAACTGGGCCAGACGAGGAATTCAATTTAGATAATACCATCGTCATAAAGTGATCGATGGCGACACACTAAAACTAATATAATAACAATATTAACAATACGTTCATCAATCATCAAATCAAAATGGTTTTTATTGCACATAGGCCTACATGGGCACTTATATATTGTCAGAAGCTTGGTTCCAAATTGATCGTTTCCTATAAAGAAGAACGGGCAAGAAACTCCATGGTTACTCTTTAAAAAAAAATGGTTTCTTACAATATTTAGTTACAGTTTTTATATCATTATGTAAGAACAGTGTAGACCAGTCAATATTGTACTCAAAAGCACAATAAAAATAATCATAATAATAAAAAAATCCGATGCCTTTTAATATAGTGAAGAAGTACTCTAATAAATACATATTATGGTTTGTCAATGTAGGTAGAGCAATGAGTTCCGTATATTATTGATCCTGCGAGGCTGTGTCGCCGCTATCCTCAAGGTCATGGCTCCTCCCAGTTATCTCACTGCGACCTCCTCTAAGTTATGAGGGCCGACCCAAGGTTTAGGAAAAGGCCTGTTTGTTACATTTAGCTGCTGTTCTACTTTTTGTTATAAGAAATGGCTGTGATGACGTGTGAAATATGCTATATTTATTTATTGATCCATCTTTAATTGCGTAAAAAATTAAAGATACATTACATTTAATGATATCTGTTATTATAAAAGGATGAATATTTTTTTACAATTATAAAACACATAGGTATACATAAAACTTAGCAACTAGATTTGCTACATAATTTCTAATTGAAGAAATTACTTGTTCAGTGTCTTGGCTCCATTCATCACTAGTGATAAATGCTTGGACGTGAAAGTATCTCGTATATAATAAGTATTTAGGTTCAAATAGCACACCTCTCTTGTGAAGTACGACAAGAATAATTACCTTACCTTTGAACATTGTTAAGAAAGCAGTATGTCTACGTACAGTATAGGTGTAGTTACGGAAATACGCGATAAGCATAATCTACATTTGGCGGCGAGCGGTGCCAAGACGCCTCGTGCATTTCAGTAGACAAATACACTCTATTTGTTTAGTGTTTACTAAATAAACGTATGTTGTGTAGTGCTGAGCTATACTTACTACTAGACTGTTATTTTTCATACGTAATAAAAAAGGATTTACTTTCTCGGTATCCGGCTCGAAGGACTATTTGTGAAATATGTGTTCTACAAAATTTATGATATTTACTAAAAACGTGCGAATACTATCTTCTTATTACTGTACACGATTTGGTAAGCTATTTTAAATTATTCTTCCCGGAAACTATATCGTTAGTAAATTATCAATTCATTGAGTGACTAATTCTACGTTAGGGTCAGGGCAAGTTGCCCGTTCAAGTTCATTAACGATCGCGTCGGTACTATTGTCACATTTGTCACCTAGTTCTACTGTCGTCTGTTTACAATGAGCATTGTTCATTTGAGTTAATTGATTAGGTATTTTGATTAAGTATACTATTTTATTCATCGTCGTCAGTGCGCCAACTGAAAATAAGCCCTTGGATGCTATTCTCCAGTGCTGGCCCAGTGACGAATTCCAAATTCTCCTTAGTCGTTCACTCTTGACAGAGTGGTCGTGGTTGACAACGTTGCATTTTCGTTGGCTTGTGAGCCTCACGCGATGCGTCTTCTCACACGGTTTACGGCATCTCTGTAACTCTAGACCATGAAGGTTTGTGTTCCGAATAGGAATGAAATCCAAAGTACATTCAAATCCTATGTACCTATTTGACTTTCACAACTGGGCCAGCGCGATCAAGCCTTTTTCTTAGAGAATAGGGGCAGCAAAATGTTAAATAGGAACCCATTCGGTATGTTAGTAATAAAGAGATCCAGGGTACTGTACTTACCTAAGTTACCTTTCGTTTTCTTATGAGGTGTGTAAATATTGGCCCCCAAATTGTAATTGAATGGTTAAAAAGCAAAGCATTAGGTTATTTTTTTTTTAATCATTATTATCAAGGTTTTATAAAATAAGTCGAATGTCTAATTCCCAAAGTGGCCTAAGTTTACCATTAGCACTTGTCTTAATAGTTCTAGTTGATGTTACACACCGGAACTAGTATGCGTCACTGTTACTTGTTCAAAAAAATCAGGAAAACCTATATTAGATACTTATTCAATTACTTCGAGTCAAAGGTTACCAAACGTAACGGTTATTTACTATTTTAAAACTGCTAATGACTTAAAATTTGTTGCGTAATTAATGTAAAACCTCTACTGTGATCCACGGAAGTACATTAATTAAAGTAGTAAACACTTTTAAAGAATAACATAAATTGCGCCAAAGACAATACTAAAATAATATGCAGCTATTTGAGAGATACTAGATAAGCCCTGATGCTGGCATAGAGCCAAACCAACAACGTAAACAGTACAGATTCTACGGTGTTAACTGGCACGAAAACTATTCAACTTTATTGAAAGATAATTATTTTAGTACCGTCAGAGTCACTTACAAAATACCTAACATAGCAATGTTGCTTACGACATTGTCATAAGTAATCTGCTCATAAATTTCTTCCATTAACCTTTTGAATATCGTAATTAATTAGAGACACAATTAAAGATCAATATGTGTGCGGACCGGACACTGCCCGGTTTCCTCTTGGAGCTTAATGAACTAAAATATAAATTCAATTAGTAAATAAAAAGCCTTACAATATTATTCTTTAATTATTAATTAAATTGACATTTCAACTTAAAGGCAAATTAATTTTGCTTAATTAACAAGACTTCAAAATTGTTTTTCTTTTACACAAAGAGGGAAGCTCTCGCTGCCGCTGTAGAAAAACTGTTGCAACCACGCTAGTGTAAGCCATTTCTGTTTGGAATCTTTAATTAATTCGTCACGAAAGCAAAAATGGAAATGGTCAGGTCATGTAGCTAGATCATCATCTTCCTACCCCTTTCCATGTTTTTGTGGTCAGCGCAACAGGATTTCTTCTTACTTTCTGCCCTATCACTCGTTATGCTACCACTAACATCCTTTTCCTTCATATCACTCCTCACACCATCCAACTTTTCTTTAGCCTCCCTCTCCCTCCCGTTTCATCCACTTTTATACTCATAACCCCATAGATTAACCACGAGTATAACAATTTGTGAACTCTCGGTTCTCTGTTAGCAGTGGCAGTGACCACAGTTCTAAAATTAACTGGTTTATTTATAGTTTAATCTTCTCATAGTTTGAAATGGACATGAGGTTAAGACGTGGCCGCGTGGCGATCACCTCGGGGATGCAAACGGTAAAGACCGAATAATAAATAATATATATGTAATGAGATTACAATTTGTTTTCATTTTGATACCGGATGTTTTGGTTTTTCATATCTCTCAGCATTTCTGGTTTTCTCTAGAATATCAAAAAGTTGAATATATTATGCTTAGTTTTTTGTTTGGGATTGTATCAGTTCGTAATAGAGTCGTGTTATATGTAACAGTAACACATTTAAGTTCCTTCTTTATCCGTTGTATGATTGGAAAGAATTACCGTGGTCCACTAAGTGATATTTAATTTGCATAATAAGGTACTTTTAGTTAGTTTTGAGGGTTTTTTTTATTTTATGTCATAACCTATAAGACATAAAATAAAAAAAAACCTCAAAACTAACTAAACTAACTTAGGCATTGTAAATAAAAAAATAAGATACTTAGACCATTTTTTAAATATCTTCTTCATTTCTCGAAAAAGCTATGAAACTTTTGCATAAATGGTTTAAAAAAACACTTAATTAAACTTTTTTTTTCATCAGTTCAAACTAGTTGAGGCTACTGTTTCCTAGCAATAGCGACTATACCTAATAACGCAATAGACGATTGAAGGAACATCGATGAATTTTAGTCAGCAAAGGACTGAAAATGTCACGCTTCGTTCTACTTAAAGCAAAATAAGTTATTTTATAATTTCTCAAGAAAGAAAAAAATAAGATTCTATATACGTTAAGAAAATCGCAGCGGAAACGTTATTATGTGTTAAGCCCGAAATTCCTGCTATAAAAATGATTAATGGAGAATTTTCTTTCATATTTTGATAAATTTCCTCTCTCCCTGGGGATTTTCTTTCTTTGTAAAATGATTTTATGTTGAAGAATAATATTGTTCTTGTAGCGTTACAAGAAAATGAATTTTAGCATTTTCACGTCTTATTAATATTTCCTGTCTTATTAGAATACGGTACAATTTTGGCGAGTGTTGGACATCAAGAGAAGTTGTTTTTAGCTCTGTCAGCACTTTTTCTGTACTCAGCAATCAATGTACGCAAGTACATTACATTATGTATATACATTTCAAAATGTGTTAACTCAATTCAAAGTCGATCAATTAGAAGGTAAGCTATAAATAAAAACGAGTAAAAAAAATCCATGGAAAAACAAAATAGTTAAAATAAAAATAACCCAGTGGATTGGCTATTATTTAACTGATGAGGCCCGTTCACAAGCATGATGCGCGTATCAGCATCACTCAGCTTAACCATTTTGTAGAGAACTGAAAGATCCAGGATACTCCACTCCATAATAAGTGAGACATTTGAATGAACATGAAAAATTCTCATCTACCGTTTTTGTCCAACTCTCATTCATTCTCATTTGGAACGCATAGTTGATAGTACATAGTTACGGCCATCGTCGGCCGCATCGTCGCTTTCCATTAGGTGAGATAGCGGTCAAGCGCGAACCTATCGATAATAAAAAATTAAGTATACACAAATGGCTCAATGAAACTCAAATTTACAAGATTAAAAAACAAATACTTTTAAAAATTTGTATTAGTTGAATCGTAAACAACTTTATAGTATCCCTGACCGTGAACAGCTTGTGACAAAGATTTTCTAATAAGCATAATGTTGTTTATTCTCACAAGCAAAAAAAGATTCCATTTCATACGAATTAATGGAAATCACCTCAAAACAAGTTAAGACAGATAAGGATGTTATTACAGACTTCGAGTACTCATAAAATACCTACTTACTGGTTTTTATTAATACCAATTTCCTTTTAATCCATTCATTTGTGTTCATAACATATTATGACTACTTCGACATCATCAGCATCCTGAGTCATTTATTTTTATATGAGCCGTTATTTACATATACTCGTACTTGTTCCGTTCGACAGCAATCCAATGGGTAGGTACTTATACTTAATTTAATAACTGTCTAGAGAAACATACTAAAGAATTAATTAATTAATAAATCAGAACCAAATGAATTAAACTTATTTTATACATAAGTACGTTTTAAAATCATACCTCAGTAGGTATTTTATTATACTCTAACACTTGAGAGTATTTTATTTGAATACGTAATTTAATATATGAACGTTCGAAAATTAAAATTTAAAATGTCGTTCTCAGACTTCTTAAACATCAACGAAAAATCGTTCGCCAGCGAATCAGAATCAGAGTTCAACCGCGACGTGTCCTTGACCTAGAAAGTAACACATTCCGAATTCTCCTACGAACAAAAGACCAGACAGTTATTCACCTAGAAAGCGAAAAACCTGTATTAATAAACTATGTTGGTATTTAATTTACCCGGGCAGCTGTGTTGGCTGATAATGTGAGAAATCACGAGCAGGCCGCGTGCCGACCGAGATAACCACACAACAAATTGTGTAATGCAAACCGTTGCCATAACAAACGGCGCGTAATAAACGTGTTTATGGTCGGAACATGCTCATTGTATTTTTTTTTTAAGCTGAAGTCATCAAACTACGTGACGACACGACTCTTTTGGAATAGTTTCCGAATACAAATGAGGATTCTATTTTTCATTACTCATACTCTGAAAGTAGGTGTAAAGTTGCCTGCGGACAGGGTTGGAAGAAGTACTTTTACTCCCTAGGGAGTTTTACTTTACAACTGACAGTAGTTTTTTAATATTTAGACAGCAAATATTAAAAAAAAACTAGTTCTGTTTTGACATTTCTACTGAACCGTGACCCGAAACTTTATACCGAATTAAAATGACATAGAAATAGAAATAATTTAAGAATTCTTTTTTTAATTACTTTATTTTAATTTACTTTCAATTATTTCATTAAAACTAATATTTATTTGAGAAAAATGTTGACCAGACCAATTTTTACAATGACAAAATGAAAGCTATTGACTGAAAAGCCAGGGAGCCGAACACTGAAAAAAAGAATTGGCGGGTAAATGGTAGACTCTCTATAATCTGTGACCGATTTGATCTTCCTTTTTTTTTGAGGTGTATAGTTTTGTTAACATTTTGCTAAATCTCTGTTACAAGAAATTTTTATTAACACGATAAGTTCATCAGCTTCAGTTATAAATTTAACGCAAGATTCTTTGAGGAGAAAACCGCTTACCGCCTAAATCAAAAGAAATATACCTACCTAAAAACGTACGAAGACATTTGACGACGACTCAGGTTTTTATTATTATTTTATTTTCCTCGTATTCGTAATGAAAAGCACAGTGTTTACCTCGGGTTCAAGAGTTATTTAGTCCCTCGAACTATTAGCGACCTCGCTGTCGCTCGGTCGCCAAGAAATTTCTCGGGACTAAATAACTAACTTTCATCCCTCGTATAACAATGTACTATTCTTTATTTGAATATTTGCGACATCAACATTAGTTTTTTAAATCGTTCGTCTATCTCTACGGAGACCACCCTCACAATTTCATACATTTATTTTCTTCGTTTTGAAATTTAATGAATGTCAATGACATCAATAAAATTCCTACATTTTAGTGCATGGGGATCATTGAGGGGTAATGATACAGGTTTTAAATCGAGCTCTCCTTTTAGTTTTTATAGAGTTCTTGGTTAAGGAAATAAATAAATAATAATATAAATCTTTATTTCATTAATAGTAATATAAATCTTCATTTAAATGTATCCTTAGTCTCGTACCCGCCAATTAGATATCTAAGTACGTAATTATTAAATGAAGCCTATTATAATTTATAATTGCAAGTAATAAAAATTAGTGTAACTGATCTACAAAACCAGTTAAATGACAATTATCTGTTCAACAGTGCCTAGTAAACCTAAATATAAAAACTAATTCAGACCGGTCATTGTTCCCGATACAATCATGATCCAACCATGTGCTCCGAACTGTTCCAAATAACAGTGATAAATATTGTGGACAACACTAGTGAAGTGCGGTGTTTAATCTAAGTAATAAACCGATTGAGGTGATGGATATCGATTCTGTGTCAATTTTGATACAAGTGGAAATACTGACTATTGTAACCGAGGCGGAAGTCAAGAGCCGAGCGCTATAGTAACATTTCCACGTGCATCAAAAATATTATTCAATATAGGTACTAACTTACGAATATACCTATAATATAATCAATTGGGAGCTCCCCATCGACTAGTGGAGCCTCTTGACGCCCAGCCTTTTACAATGCTTACATGCAATAAAATGTGGAGGACTCACTAGTGCACTTTTCCGCGCCAGTGCGAAAAACGGTAAAACAGGATTTTTCTTTGCTCTATTTTTATGTGTCACAGTGGAATGGATCTTAGAGATTAGAGAAAGAAAATAGAGACATTTTTCACGGGTTTCATTCATCTAAATAATGGCAGTTGCCAATTTTAGCATAGGACGGGGGCGTGAGCAATTGAGATTGACGACTAATCGTAATTCGGTCCATAGGACTGTATATTAGGACTGAACATAATATCTAATTGTTTGAAATGAAAAGGTGATTAAAAATGCTTTTTCATTACTCATACTCTGAAAGTAGGTGTAAAGTTGCCTGCGGACAGGGTTGGAAGAAGTACTTTTACTCCCTAGGGAGTTTTACTTTACAAGTGACAGTTGTTTTTTTAATATTTAGACAGCAAATATTTAAAAAAAAACTAGTTCTATTTTGACATTTCTATTGAACCGTGACCCGAATTTTTATACTGCCAGTACAATTAAAATGACAGAGATAGAAATAATTTAAGAATACTTTTTTTTAATGACTTTATTTTAATTTACTTTCAACTATTTCATTAAAACTAATATTATATTTGAGAAAAATGTTGACATGACCAATTTTTACAAAGATAAAATGAAAAATATTGACTGAATAGCCAGAAGACGACTAAAAAAAAAATGGCGGGTAAAGTCTCTCTATAATCTGTGGCCGATTTGGCCTTTCTTGATTTTTTTTTCGAGGTGTAGAGTTTTGTTTACATTTTGCTAAATCTCTGTTATAAGAAATTTGTATTAACACGATAAGTTCATCAGCTTCAGTTATAAATTTAACACAAGATTCTTTGAGGAGAAAACCGCTTACCGCCTAAATCAAAAGAAATATACCTACCTAAAAACATACGAAGACATTTGACGACGATTCAGGTTTTTATTATTATTTTTATTTTTATTTTCCTCGTATTCGTAATGAAAAGCACAGTGTTTACCTCGGGTTAAAGAGTTATTTAGTCCCTCGAACTATTAGCGACCTCGCTATCGCTCGGTCGCCAAGAAATTTCTCGGGACTAAATAACTAACTTTCATCCCTCGTATAACAATGTGCTCTTTTTCATTTACAAAGATTTGAAAACAATGTCAAAATCGTTTATAAATTTCAAATAGACCAATTGTAGGCCCTTTTAAATTGTCAAAATGTCGGTCAGTAAAAAAAAAGTGAAGCTAAATTGTACGTTCCAAGGCGTAGATCTCTATGGAGAAGAACGTGCAAGAAGCTCAATGGACACTCTTTTAAATCATATCATGAGTTACGTAAAATCTTGCTTACATATGTTTGTCACTTTTATGTATTAACAACCACCCATTGTGCGTGATTGAAAACTGTTACCTCGATTCCAGGAATAAGGCATGGAAGGTACGGGGTAGGTTTTTTAGTCAGTAAGAGTCTGACACTGGTCTCCCGCTCCGCCCAAGAGCGGGTTTCGTCATTGGATGATTTTCACCTACCTACCATAAAAAAAACCCATTGTGTGTGATAGGTCAATCATTAAGCCCCAAGTGCACACCTATTGTTCTTTAATTGTGTCTGTAATTACCAAAGTCGAAAGGTTAATTTAAAACTCCTACCACCTCCTACTGTATTTTTTTAAGGTGTAAATACAGTAAAGAGTATATTGGCTACTCCAGAATCTAGATTAGCGCTGTGAAGCTCCGTAAACAGGCATGAACTTGAATGTGAACGGTTTTCTCGAAGTAATTAATAGTAGTGTAGTGTATTCATGGCGTAAATTCATGGCAGTAATATGTAGCGGCCAAACAAAACTAAAAAACATTGTACTCGATTGTGAACACAACTAATTGTATTTAGTGTTCACAGTAGGTATACAATATTTTTTTAATTCCAAAAAAGCGCTCTTTTACATAATAGTGCGCGCACTATTATGTAAAAAAGCGCTTTTAACCTTCAAACGTAAAAGTTTGGTGAGTTTTTAGAAATAAGGAAATCTCTAATCTAATCTTTAATTCTTTATTTTACACAACAACTTAATATAAATACAATGATATGACAGTTCATGTACAAAGGCGAGCTTAACTCAACAATGAGTTTTCTGCCAGCAAACCTTGAAGTAACAGAGAGAGATTACATAAGAGGGTAGAAACCAGTGTACAATCTAAACCTACATAAATACGTCTAATATATACATACATACATAAATATGTAGATATAATATACATAAGTACTAATACATACTAATATTATGTCAATTGAGAAAGGAAGTGCTCTTTAATCCTTTTATAACTTCAATAAATGAATTTAAAAAATATTGTATACTTACTCTCTCTATGAATGCTCATTGTGGAGGCATCTAAAAAAGGTTTAGACAAACTAAAAGTTACACATTGTAATTACATTACATTGTATCTATATTACTGTATTTAAATAAACATACCACCGCTACACTGTTAACATTCATAGAAGCCATCTTTTTCTTCTAACTTATCACAAATACTTGCTTTTAAGGTCAACGTCTAATAAACATTCGTATCTAAATCTGCAATATATTCTTATACAATAATAAACAAATAAAATACTTATGTAATCTTGGAGATAACATCGAATGCTGATAGACAAATCGATGAGAAAAACTTTGTCAATAAAACTGACAAAAATGACTGAGTGACTGTCTGACTGATTATCTGATTGTCTGTCTGACTGACTGTCTGTCTGACTTCTGTCTGATCGATTATTTTACTTTTTGGTGACAAATCGTCTAATAACTTTTTCTCGTCTGGGCGGAGCTTCTAAATTTTCTTTCTAGAGATGATATTTATTATACTGGCCTATGTCCAACAGTGGACATCTTACGGGTGAATTAATAATATCAGACATTTACTAACTAAAAACATATACGCGGTCGAATTGAGAAACCTCCTCCTTTTTTGAAGTCCGTTAAAAACGTACCCTCATTTGATTTTTACAATAAAAAGTAGAGTAAAAGGGGTTTCCCCTTTTACTCTACTTTTTATCCTGATTGTACAAAGTATTAGATTGTATAAATACTTTGTAATTTATCTCTCTTTATCTTTGTATTTTTGTTTTACTTAAGTATGTTTGCTTAGCTATTATTTATTTATGTCGATGACGAGTATTTAACACTCAGTAAAGTAGCTCACGGCACAGAGTACGCTCAGAGCACTGGCAAATAATAATCCAAGTGCTCATGGCCTTTAGAGACAATAAGCTGGAACTCAAAGAATAACAAACAAGTTTTCAATGAAAATATTTTTTTTATAACAAGCTTTTATACTTATATAATTAAAACTCGTCAAGACGATTCACACGAGCCCAAACTCGACGTGGTTGTGCCGTTTAATTACTGAGTTCCTATGGCTACTTTGCGATTCCATCATCAGATCAGCTCCATGTCATCATAATATTGCAATGTCATGCGATTTACACCTGCATGCACAATTGCAGCTCAATCGGTTGAAGATATTGGCTTCAAAATTGAGTTGCAAGATTTGAGCCGAACATAAATAGTTACATTGCAAGCTAATAAAAAGCTTGTAAAAGAAAAACCGAAATAATCGCCATTAATACAAGTAAGCCTCTCAAGTATAATGTACCCACAAGACTCATAACTGACCGCTTCTAGAATCAATTTTCTTTTATGATAGACACCTTAAAGGTCCTTCTCTCAAGGTTACCAAACTCTATGGTTATTTAAGTCAAAAAGGTCAGGTGTCAAGTTAGAGTACACAGCGTTGCAAAAAATAGCAGACATCTTTAAAAATGACGGAGTTGTCAGTTTAAAATTCGGAGAAGATTGTGTGACTCTCGAAATTCACTTGAGACGAGATATTGTAGAGATAAGATGAGAGATATCTTAGGTAGACACGCTTTATTAAGATGATTTTTCATATTTTTATGGGTTTTCCTTTCGGTTTTATCTTGTTCTGATATAAAAATTACACTATAATCTAGATATTGTTTTCCTCATGAAGATAGATTTAAGAAGCCAATGTTTATCTATAAGAAAATAAAACTTTTTTCCTGCTGTATTTTAATATTAGGTAGGTATATTGATAGATTCGTGTTTAATATTACAATAATGGCAAAGCATATTTGTGTATCTTTTTATAAAATCTACTATATATATTTCAATTCAATAAGTGCCTATATTTTGCAAATATGATTTTGTTAGAATTTGAATTTGGAACAACATTTTATTGCCTCGTAATTAGTGATCCGAATTTTGCCAGTGCTGAAAAAATGCTTTCAAGACTCAAATAAATAGATATCTGGCAATCCTAGAGTTAAGAAAAAAAATGCCGAAAGAAGCCAAATTCCGTTAAAAAAAAAACTACAGACATTTTCATCACTTGCTGAAGTCATTATTCAACCAAATGTTGTGTTACATTTTCGCGCTATAAAGAAACAACTGTCATCATGAATTTTATTTTCTTTTACACAACCGACCTTGGCTACAAGTCTGTTGAACCGGTTGCATCTCGCTGTCACCTGCATGTCGGACGTGCAATGAATCACGACAATACCGCCTCGACTGGATCTATCCACTTTCTGTCGGTGCGACTTATGTCATGCTTGCTTGATTGCCACGACACGAGTTGAGGCAAAGGATGTACGTTCTGTCTGCCTTAATTTTTATTAGGCTAACTCCTAGCTATCTGCTTTTATGTTGGCACTATGTGTAATGTTTAATGTGTCAATTTAGCGATTATCAAAGCAGATATAGGTAGCTTTCACTTTGATTTATCTTCTCCTAACTCAAATATATATGTGGTATATGTACCTATATTATTTTGTATTGTATGTATGTATTCGTGTTATTATGTCTTATTAGTATTACTTCTATTAATTGTACACCGACAACCCTAAATATATCTCCTTTCGCACAGTCCATCCAAAGGTTGTCTGTAAGAGATTGCCCTGTGCGATAAGACCGCCCATTGTACCTAATATTTGTCCTATGTATATTAAAATATATTTAGTTTTTAGTAAAATTTATTTAGTATAAATAAATAAATAAATTTTGGAAAATCCTATCTTAGTGCTCATCTTCGTCATAAAAGGAACCTTGTACAAAATTTTACCAACCTAGTCTCATCAAATGTAGGGGTTTTTTAGAGTAAAGTGCAGTTGCAGTTTTATTTATTAGTAAATTGATTCCTAATGGATATTATAGTGCTATAAAATAAATGTAGTTTTGTATATAAAAATGTTTCTTAGGTAACAAAGGTAATTATTATATCATAATAAGCACGACCTCGTTAAAAAAATGTCGCTAGAAGTTTTTACTTCATTCTGTTTTCATTAATATTTAGTTTGCGACCGTAATAAATATGGCTTTACCGCTTTACTGAGTTAATTCCGTAAATAAATACTTGTTACGGTCGCAAATCATATTTTAATGAAAATAAACCCTAATAATGATTTTCAAAATGCAAAAAAAAAAAATCTACCTATAAGTTAAATTATGGGGGTTGCTGTAAAAAGTCTAGAGCATAAATTATTCCCAATAAACAAGCACTTTTGAATTGTCAAGACGCATGGTGAAATAAATGCTCGTTACACCGGGTTTGGTTATGGCATTTTCATAATCATTTCTTCTCTCTTGACTCTGATAGACATAGGCTCCCTCCCCCAAGTGTAGTTACAATGAACGGCCCTCCCTAATCAAGCGACGTTTTTCAATACATTTACGACTCGAAGGGTGTGATACGAAAAACATAATAAAATTGTGGCAGAGCGAGCACGCGTATTTTCTGCACAAGTGCGGAAAACAGTCAATTGCTAATTGTGAGAGCGGGTTTAAGAAAACCTAAGTGTATTGAAAAATGTAATAAAGAAAGATGAAATCGGTTTATTGTTTGTTTATTTACAAAACCGTTGCACGTACGCAATGAGGATGAGAGGTGCTCTGCCAAGTGACGGAGATATTCATTACTGAACAGCTGTTTGCTGATGACAATTCCACGAGTTTGTCAAACTATTTGTTATTGTATGAATGGCTCTATACAAGATCACAGATTATTAAATAGTTGAAGATGTAACCATATAACAGAAATGGAAAGAAAGAAAATCTTTTTATTTGCGTGGTTGTTATTTGCATTTAAGGAATCATTTAGGGTGGCTGGTAATTAGTGACCGGTGTACCCGTAACATATATTTCGTACAAGTGCGAAAAAGAAGAAAGTTAAATTTTGATCGTTTTATTTCCGTGGAGGGTCGATCCGTTACATGAAACACTATCAATTTGTTACAATGAATTAAATATTAATACTATACTAATATTATTTACTGAATACTTTTTTTATAAACTTGAATTAATTTACCTACGTGTCTTACTTTTTTTTTAATACATATTTAATTTTATATTAAATGTGTCTTATCGCTGACAGCGATATCTACCCAGACAACCTTAAGATGGACTTAACAAAAAAACATCTACATAGGTAAGTACATAATAGATGCCATAATATAAATCCAAAAATACATTCGTAAACACACATCACACTCAAATCATGTACCTAGTATTTATCATGCCGTGTGTAGGTACATAATGATGATGAGCCATCATTATGTGCACAATGTATATATAGACAGTTTATTTTATTGTCTGTCATCATCATCATCAGCCTAGCGTAAGTCCCGGTTGCTACCTTGGCTTTCACCTCGGTGCCCGGGGTCCGCTTTCCTGCCTAATCTTCTCCACTTCGCTCGGTCTTTTGCATCCTCTGCCTTAAGCCCATTAGCACGCATATCGTCCCTTACGACGTCGATCCAACGCCTCTTAGGCCTACCTCGTTTTCCGGGTCCCGGCGGAGGCGGCATGGCGAGGCATCTGTTACCCACGTAGTCTGCCGGTTTTCGTAAAACGTGGCCATACCAGCGTAAGCGACCCTCCTGCAGTTTACCCGCTATGTCACGGACCTGAAGGCTGCCCCGGATGCGGGAGTTCTTAATGCGGTCTTTCCGCGAAACTCCAGACATCCAGCGCAGCATATTCATTTCCGTGACACGCAGGCTTTGCTTATGTCGCTCAAGTACAGGCCACGCTTCACTGCCATACAAAAGGACAGGCCTAATGATGGTCTTATAGACCTGTCCTTTGAGCCTAACCGGCATTTTGGGGTCACAGATAACCCCCGCCACCTCACGCCATTTCGCCCAGGCCGCCGAGATACGTGAGTCGACGTCGCAATCGACGTCCCCGGACTCGTGGAGCACCGATCCCAAGTACCTGACTTGTTCCGTGCGCTCAACTGTGTCTTCGCCAATGCGAACAGGAGCAGCGTTAGTTGTGTTACAGGCCAAGTACTCGGTCTTCGCCGCATTAATCTTCAGACCGCCGTTTTCCAGCGATTCCTTCCACGCTGCCACACGTCGAACCAAGCGCCCACTGTCCGAGTCCGCCAGCGCGATGTCGTCTGCATACATGAGCAGCCACGGCGGCTGCTCATGTAAGTCCCTGATGGTGGAGGACAGCACGTCCAGCACCACGCTGAACAGAAACGGACTAAGGACAGAGCCCTGGTGAACTCCGACGGTGATGGGGAAGGGTTTCGTATCGCCAACAGCGGTCCGAACCACAGAACCGGAGTCTCGGTACATATCTCGGATGATGTCAACATAGGTCTCGGGCACTCCTTTGGATCTCAGCGCCCACCAGATCACATCACGGGGGACACAGTCGAAGGCCTTCTGCATGTCTAGGAACAAGAGGTGCAGAGGCGTATTCTTCGATCTGTATCCTTCCATGGTAACCCTTAGGGCAAAGATGGGGTCCATGGCGCCATGGCCTGGTCGAAACCCATATTGACATCCCGAGACGGTGCACTCCTGCCGGATCCGAGAGTCAATCACCCGCTCGAAGAGCTTCATGGTGTGGGACATAACCTTAATCCCACGGTAGTCGCCACACTCCTGCACCGATCCCTTGCCTTTGAAGACTGGAGTGATAATACTCAGTCTCCATTGACTCGGGATCTTTCCGGTGAGGAGCATGCGGTTAAATAGGTGGGTTAAGATGCCCACACCACGAGGTCCCATCGCCTTCCAGGCTTCAATGGGGACTCCGTCGGCACCGACAGCTTTCCGGTTCTTCATGCGGCGAAGAGCCACATGCACTTCTTCAGGCGTAACCGGGGGCACAAGTCCCTGATTTGGAGGGAGAACCGTAGACAGCACCTCTTTGTGCTGCTTGTTCAGCAGCTCGTGGAAGTACGAGCGCCATCTCTCCTTCACCGCGAGGTCCTCGCATAACAGATTGCCGTCAGGGTCTCTTACACAGCGGCACTTAGTGATATCCAGTGCCGCTTTGACCCTGGAACGTGCCAACTTATAAATGAGCTTTTGCCCCTCAGACGATTCCAACTTATCATAAAGTGGCTGTAAGTGGTCTCGTCTGGCTCTGGCTACGGCCCTCTTGGCGGCACGTTTAGCAGCTCTGTATGCGTCGCGGTCTTCGGGAGATTTGGAAGCTTGCCACGTTTTGAAGAGAGCTTTCTTCTCTCTGATCTCCCTCTGGACTGTGTCATCCCACCACCAAGTCTCCTTGTCACACTTGCGGCCGCCCCTGGACAAGCCGAGCACCGACTTTGCCGCTTTAGTGATGGCAACCTGAATCCTGTCCCAGTGGCTTTGCACCGGTTCGCCATCGGTTCCGTCGCACTTATCGCCGATGGCCGACGCGAACGACTGGGACGTGGCTTCATCCAGTCGCCACCACCGTATTCGGCGTTGTTGGCGCTCAACAAACTTGACCCTAGGCTTGACGCGCAAGTCCATGACAAGGAGACGGAGATTTATCATGCCGTGTGTAGGTACATAATGATGATGAGCCATCATTATGTGCACAATGTATATATAGACAGTTTATTTTATTGTCTGTACATAATGTAAATACGTCTCCGTATTGTCATTACTCCTTAGATTATGGCTGAAAAATATGACATCATCAAATATTAAATTTTAATTGTTGATTTACTTTTACCAACGGTTTTTCTGTCTCTGAAAGTCGGGACTCGGAATATTTTTATTTTTCTTTAATTTATATAAATTAATGCTTCACTGCGATCCCACCTGATGGTAAGCAGTGATGCAATCGTTGATAGTGAGGTGCACTAGTTTATTAAGAGCCTATTCACTCTAGCCTTGAAGACACCTTCATTATAGTCGGACGGGAAGACCACAGCAGTCAAACTGTTCCTGTCCCTCGATGTACGCGTATGTAATTAAAAGGAAACTTATAAGAGATGAAAATTCATTCCTTTGTCATGATTTTAATAAGTAGTAGTACAGTGTAGACTAATCCCAAATCTAGCCATAACCACTGATCCTGTGCATCTCGATTGCATCGGATTTCCATAACCCTCACCAGGTCACCGGTCCTTCTAGCACTGCGTCTTGCGGTTCTCGGTCGCCACTCCAGAACCTGTCGGCCCTATCGACCATCTGTTCTGTGAGCAACGTGTCCTGCATCTTACCCACTGCCACATTTGAATTCGACAACTATTTGATTGGTTTGATCCTCTATCCTTTGTCCTAATCCGAATTGCGCTCAGCTGGTGTGTCAAGTTACATCCAAATCCATACAACGTATTTTTTAGTTAAAAAGCATCTAACACACACCAAACTTACAGTGAAACCTTGTTCACTGGGACCTCAATGAGTCCTAGGATAGGTCACGTTCATGACTCGAACTCGGTATTCAAAATACTAAATTAAATTATAATAATTTGTACATAGAAATCAAAATATATATTTAAGTTATTAAGATTTATTACGGTCTGTAACAGAAGTAGATATTTCTGTAATAGTAGTAGGGCTATCATATTTATTTAGTAAACTGTACAAATAATTAGATATCTAACCTTAAAACTACATCATCATCATCCTACCCTTATCCCATTTTACTTGGGGTCGGTGCAACATGTTTTTTTCTTCCACTCTGTCCTGTCACCCGTCACACTATCACTAACTCCCTTTTCTTTCATATCACTCTTCACACAATCCATCTATCTCTTCTTCGGCCTCCCTCTTCCTCTCCATCCATCCACGTGTAAACTCAGAACTCTTTTTGTGACATGCGTTTCATCTCTCCTCTTCACATGTTCATACCAAAACAAACGATTTCCTTTCAACTTTTCAGTCACTGGCGTCACTTTCAGACTTCCTCTAATAGACTCATTTCTCACTTTATCCATTCTCGTCACACCACACATCCATCTCAACATTTTCATCTCCGCTACATGCAGTCTTTTTTCATCCGTCTTTTTCACAGCCCAACATTCTGATCCATACAGTAGGACAGGTCTTCTCACGGACTTGTACTTAAATTTTACCCTTCAACTTGAGGGGCATCCGTGGGTCGCAAATTGTTCCCGTGACTACATAACCCTAATTAACTTAACTAAAAATACCTAATTTAACCGCTTGAGCCCCGCCGGTACAAAAACGTGCCACCAAGCACCGACCGATTTAAAACTGTATTTATGGTTAAGATAAGTCTTAAAATCGTTTGTGAACGATTGTTCTCGACGGCAGATAATATTATACAACCATAGACAAAGATAGAAACTAAAAATATTATTGGTAACATTATAAAAAAAAAGTGCGAAGTTGGTACAAAAATCTCGCGTTCGCCATTACGGCACGCGTCAGTGAATTGCTGTGTTTTCGTGATTTTTATGTGTATTTCTACGGTAAGTGGGTGAATATTCATTTATAAGTGTTTCACGCAACTTTGTGGATAGTTTTTCATATGAAATATATTACAAAACTTGTTTTATTGAGCTAACAAAACTTACATCGTACTGGGTTAGTGGAACCCGCCATTGTTATTGTACGATTTTGTGAGATAATTCAACGAAATTTCATCTTTGCAATGGCTGAAGTAACGTAAAATCTATTGATAATTCATAATTACACGTAGTCCGTGCATATTTCAGTAATTTATTCATAATATGATGGTAAATTCCATTACTAGGTAACGGAATCGTATTTGAAATTTGAGCTGTCAAACGTCAAAATGGTTCAAGGCCCTGCTAGTGCTTAGGCTAATGTCGATAAAAATTATCGATGACACATCGATTGTTTGTGTAAAATTGTTGGGATATATGTATAAAATGAAAGTATTTTTTCTTAGTATTTTATAGTTTTATTTCCGTTAGTGTAGTTTGAATGTAGTTTTTTTTTATATTCTTATAGATATAAAAAAAACTACATTTTTTTTTTCATTACTACATTTTTTTATTATTATTCTTATAGATTTGAGATGGCTGCGAGGCGAAACTGGTGCGTTGGACGCGAGAATGCTCCGGAGAACTTTGATGAGCTTCTCCGGGACACCGACTCGGAGGACGAGGGTGTTCAGTGTGTGACAGTTCTATCTAGGCTTATTGGAACAGCCGCTCGGTCTGCCTAGTGTTTTCGCAGTTCCCGAGTATTTTGTAAATAAATAAATAGTATTATTTTACTAATATGCATAATAAGTAAAGTTATGTCGATCTAAAATGTTTTTTATTTTCCTTCCTGAACTCAGTCAAACTTATCGATAATATAGTGGTGTGGTCCCAACCCTACGGAATGTTTACAACTTCGTACATTTTTATGACCACTTGAGACGTTGATAGTGTTAGTTTTTTCTATGAAAGATAAGGTAAGTATGGGTAGAATTCGATAGACTACTTTGTTCTTGTTCATTTTCAAGTAACATTCAAATTCGAAAGCCTAAATTACCTGGTGAAAAAAAGCTTACAAAAAAGTTATCAGATTTGTTCCCTAATCGTGGTTATTTTGAGGTTTTACAATTATAGTGGCATATTTTAACGATTTATTGTTACTAATGGGTCAATGAATATATAAGTAGTATGCTAGAAATATTTATAAAGGCCATCTGTTTGTTATACCTCGGATGATCGATTTACAAAGTAGTGTAGGTATTGAACAATGCAAATTCATGAAATCTGCGTCGCGCGCTATGAAGTTCGAGTTTGAATTTTGCAGGAATCCTATCTAACACCCGTAAAATAACTTTACCATTAGATTACCAGTCTATTCACGAGTCAGTTCCTAAAATTTCGTGTAAAAATATCACACAGTTTAGTTATAAATCGACATAATTTAGCAACATAACTATATTCGGCAAGTACTACGATTTCAATAGGGTATGTTTATTTCTTGAGGTCTAATCAGAATCTTGTTTACATTGTATTTCATAGCCACATTATTGAACAACCCGACACTGTTTAGAGTGTGTGAATCGAAACAACAGAGACGAAGTTATAACAGTTTTTGTGACCGGTGTCAGATTACGCTGACGTCAAGTGCCCGCCCGCGGGGCTCAAGAGGCTAATAAAGGTAGTAGACCATAGATATAAGAAAAGAGAGATATGTTGAGTAGTCAAAAATGTACGGGAACCCGCTGTCTGCAGTCATCCCCACTTCTACGTTCACTCGCACGTTTGCAAATATACTTACGCACTCGCGCACACATCCGCAATTCATAAATCGGATCATAATATACAGTGAATTTTAAACTTTATTGCTTTTATACAGCGTATATTTTCCATTCACCGAACAAATTGCGCACACATTTGCACCAACAAACGTCGATGTGCTGTGCAAAAGCAATTTATTTTACATTTACGCTAGTGATTGACTAAATAGAAAAGTTATCGATTTTTTTTGTGCTATTTTTTTGGGTCCCAAAAAATAAATGAAATAAAAATCAATATGTCCAGAAAATAATATATTAATAATAAAACAATAAAAATGGTTTTCATAAAGCTCAAAAATTAATTTTAGCTAATAAATTAAATTAATGTTTGAGAATGGTAGGACTCCTTACTATACCGTAACGACGAAATTTATCTCCGCACCGGATAACTATGGTGATTCTCAAGAAAATCGTTTGTTCAATTAATGTACTGCTGTTGGTTACCTATATTACTCACTGACCTGTGAAATTAAGGTATTTACGACGCTTTGATATTATAGGGCTGACTTTTTTAGTCAAATATTGTAATCTTAAATTTATGTATTTTCCATGACTGCTTTAATATGTATTATTCAATAATATTAAGAATTATTCCATGAAAATGATATGTTTAAAAATCAAAAGAAAAACTTTATCTCACTTCTGCAAAAATATGCCTTGAACATATTGTACTATTTTTAATAGAGGACCAATTAGGTGGCCTTCTAGTAAAAAAAAAAGTATCAATCCATTTATTTTTTTTAAATTGCATCTTTCAGGAATCTGAAAACTTTTTTACCTAAGCTTAGTACTAGCTTACCCACGCCATGTTAAAAGCTTTTGTAAAAGAACGTAGTAGAGCATATTAAATACATATTATATGAAATACAACACACCCATAAATAAAAAATAAAGATGTAATACATGTTGTCTTATTTTAAGCAAAAGTTGTTAATTCTGAATCATGCTCTTTATTAAGCACATTTGAAGCTTTTAAGCAAAATAGTAAAAATATTAAATCCAGAAAAAATAAGGAAATAACAAAAAGGTAAGGCATAACACAGACACCATGAAATAGTCCACTGAATTTAACTTACAATTTAACCAACCCACTTTATGACAGTTACTTACATAATTATTTCTCTACAACTCTGTAAAATAATCAAAACATGTAAATACAAATACATAGGTACTTTTTTTATTCTTGTTATATTATTATTATTTCACATCGGATACCCGACCATTCAATATTGTGTTGTTATCGATAAGTCGACATTAATGGATCTGCAACAAGTGCAATAGTGGCATCACTAGCTAACCGCCGCTCAGAGCGGCCGTACTATGAAACACGCCGCATTGAGAAAGTATCGTTATGTTCCTATTACATTGCTGGTCTAGTTACTGAGCGTCAAAATTAAGTAGTGGTTAAAGAGCAATGTATTTACTGCACAAGTAATACAGTCACTTTAAAATTTAAAAACAAAAATAACGTAGTGACAGCCAAGAACATTATAAGAATTATTGTTTTTACTGATTTTAAAGAGAAATATAGTATTAAACTTAGACTTACATATGGTAAGAGATTCCGTGATTATCCAGGTTACTTTTATCACATCGGTTCTTACAAAAAAACACTGAACAACACGGCATTTTAAATATTTTATGAGCACGTACCGCGAGTCTCACAAGTTTACAACTGAGTGCCGCACGACGGCCGTTTGCCCGAAAGTGTGCTTATTGCACAAGTCGCGATCTACACGAACACGCCCACTTGCCACTTCTCCTGTTTTTTATATTTCTATGTAGTAGACAGTACTTACAATAATTTCTTCCGACACTTTTGTAATGAAATATAATAGTGCCATTAAACTTATTGCAATAAAACTTAGCGCGGTTGAAACAATACAAGGCAGAATAATGAGCATTAAATAGAATACAAAAAAAGGAAAAAGAAAAATTAATTAACTTCTCAGTTTCCTGTAACGCTTATGCCTACACTTATACGTTTTAAATTAATTCCCTTTCAAGACAGAAAACCTAAAAGCAAAAAGGTAAATGAAAATCGGCCCTTTGTTATAACTTATAATGTTTCGTCTTCATTTCTTTTTCCGAGACCCTCTCCGGAGTCAAAGAAAAAATAAAAATTGTAAAAGTACAAGGCAAATTGTATTCAGCCAGTAAAAGGGTTACTTTCAAGAGTTCAATATTGCAAAAAGGTATTGCTTCGTTACCTTTCCGAGTGCTAGGTACCTAGTCTGTCTTATATTTTTACTGTGAGGATTACGATCACATGGTCCAAATACGTACCTACACATTTACCGACTTACGATTTGTAGGTCGCGGGTTCAAACCCAGGCGCATTACTTTGTGTAATTTATTTCATTAACACTGCTCTCAAAACGGCGAAGGAAAACATCGTGAGGAAACCGACATGTCCTAGAACCAAAAATTCGAAGACATGTGACATCCACCAATCCGCACTGGGCCCACGTAGTGGATTATGGCACATTCCCTATCCTAGAGAGGAGGCCTGTGTCCCAGCAGTGGGAACATTAAAAAGGCTGTTGATGATGAATATATTATTTGATATTAGCTCTTAGATATAGTTAAAAGTACACAAACTGCGTAATAATTTGTACTCATTTGTCATTACAAAGTCTGAACTGCATATATCTGGGTTCAAAGTTCAGCGCGATTATATAAACAACAAATAAATGCGCTCCATTGGTCAACAGACAGCGCATAACATAGGGACCTATTTAGTTATTTCATTTTTTGATACGCTACTACAATATTTAATGAATGCTACTTTTTTTATTGACGTCATGTTCGTGAACGAGCGTTGTCAGTTCTTAGCGACGAATCTGATCATTGGTCGGTTAGTGGTCTCAAATAAAATTGTACGAGCTGTCTCGTAATGAATTAAAAGCAAGACTGCAAATTGACATTCTAATGGTAGGTCACTGATCAAAGGAACTGTCACAATTTTAGCAGATTACCGCAAGTAACATTAGACATTAATTTGTCAATATGTAAAAGATAGTCATTCTATGCCATTTCTTTCAATGGAGTGTCAGTGGTTGATCATTGGAAAGTCATAATGACGCCATTATACTAGATTACCAAACTTGTCTAAAGCAACAATTATGAAATCAATGATAGACTATTCTTACACTAATGTATGTAATAGCAGACTTGAGGCAGAGTTGTAATGTCGATGCCGTAACTACATATACAGTGACATCTATGACGCCACGTAGGAACTAAAAAACAAAATCCTGCATCGCGATATCAGAGTTTTTCGCCTAATTAGAGCATATTATAACAACAGTCCACTATTGAGCAGTAACTCAGAGCAGATAAAATACAATACCCGTCTGGTCGGAGTATTTTCCCTTTTCAACACATGTTTGCGGGACTTTAGGTACAATCTCTTCCGCATACCTCTAAAATTGTTATACATTCTATACTAATCCACATATGAATCCTTCGTTGAATCAATTTGCTTAGGTACGGCTAGGTCAATAAACTCTGTCTAAACAATAAACCGTAAACGGTTGATATCAGTTGCGTTATGAAACTTTATCGCTACAAGTGCTGTGTGAGTTCGCACCTGTACGGGCTAAAACTGATATAGGCTCAAAAGCCAGGTTGTCTGTCTGTGCGGGTGGCCTATCTTGGGCTCGAGACAGAGGCGTAGCTACCGCATCTGACGTACCAATGACTCGGGGCCCCGGCGGCGTAGAAAAAAAACGCAACATATTATCCACAACCGTCTCGTAGGGTAAACCAAGCATTTGTAAAGAAACACTACCGCACGATGGGGCTATTTGCAAACCACGAGGCTATTTGGAATTTCCTAAAAAAAAGTTTTGATCGTGTGTATCTTTAAATCTAAGAACAGTAGGAATTATTTATTTTACCATTTGGCAATACAGTGACATCTAATGTCAATGTCACAAAGGAATTTTGACACATAACGGCTTTCTAAGTGGGTTAAAACGTAATTTTAAAAAAGGTTGTTCATTTTGTGCCTTGATAACTTTCGTCTGCCACACAAAATCTACACAGGTTTGTAAGAAAAAGAATAAACTAAGTTATAGTTTGTTTAATGCGCTTTTCAGTGCTTCTATTTGCTCGTTTCTACCTTTTACGAGCTGGCGTATATTTCGATTTTTCTAAATGGGGCTATTTGGTTTCTGTTTTGGGGTTAATTATAACGTAGTTTCAAATAGCCCCTCTAAACAGTGTTATACATTGCCAAGGAATTTAATCATAGTTCCAAATAGTCCCAATTGCGTATTTTGAGCATGTTAAGGGCAAGACATTTTTCGGCTTAGGTTCTCACAAAATAATTTACCTATACTGCTGTATAAAATAGAGAACTTTTCCTGCATGTTTGATTGCCATACCTGAATGATCAATAGTTATTATTTAGTTTCCTTTTTTTTCGTTCCATGTACCTACCATAAAGTGGGGCGGTTAAGTCTGGAAAACTTTAGCTAACTGATGCTGCCGATACTTATGACATACCTAAGAGTACGCTATGAAGAATAATTGCTGTGTTAGGCGTTCAGAATCATGTAGGTACCTACTGAATACCTACGTGGTAACTAATCGATTGTGCGTCGATGCGGCCCCTCCATCCTGTATTGTTTATCATAAGTATAAACTAGTAACGTTACCCAGGTTTTAATTGTGGTTAATTCCTTGCCAAATATTTATTTTTTATCTATTTCACATTTTATTTTAAGTGGGTAGGTACCTTCTTACTTAGGTAGGTAGGTACCTATTTCACGGTTTATAAAGATCTCAATGTATAAGTATATTTTTAGCTTCCCCTTAAATGTTCCAAATATTGCCTTAATTCATAAACAATTGTAAGTATGAGATTTTACTACAGATTCCAAATAGCCCAAAAGTTGCGAATCGCTTTTTTATAATAAATGTTACGATGCTAAATATTCGGCTTTTTATTTAAAATTAAACCACAAAACTATGATACAATGAAAGGCCGTTTATCCTTCTGTTGGTCTAAATGTCGCAAAACCTGTTTAAATTGATACAGCTCCAACGGTCGATGAAAAACAAAATTAGAATATGTCGATTACAAAAAGCCCCAAACCGGTGATATTTGGAATTGCACTTTTGAAAAAAGATATCTCTGTATCTATATTCAATACATAAATACAAGCGCATTTTTCTAGAAGGTATTGATAAGGTTAGTCGTAAAAAAAATTGTCTAAGTTCATAACCTAAGTAGTTTTTGTGAAAAACGTAATTTTTCATAAAAAATGTACCAAATAGCCCCATCGTACGGTATTTTTTATACAGCGGGGGACTTTTGATAGACGGGGCCCTCTATGGGATAAGCTACGCCACTGGCTCGATTAGTAGGTATATATGGTTACGAACAAAATTATCTTTTTATTTATTAATTCAGCTCCGGAATTAGCGACGGATCCAAAGGAAAATGTAAATTATTTATGTATATAATTATAGGAAATTTTAATTATGGATTCGAGGTTAGAAGTCATATGGCAAAGGTATCTTGACTTGTTTGACTTGAGGCCTAATCCGCCACAAGATCTAACAGCAGTTTGAAGGGCAAAAAATCATCCAATGACCAATCTCGCTCTTGGGCGGAGCAGTAAACAGTATCAGACTCCTACTAACTAAACACTCCACCCCGTTCCTTCCCTGCCCTTCGCAGTTCTGCTTGAACTCAGATATTAACTTCAAATGGTCAAATGCATTTTACTACAGAAACTGCTATCTGAATAATTATAATTACGCTGGAACTGGAAAACAATTATCTTTGTCCAGTGTAATTGTAAATGCATTTTAAATGAGTAGTGTAACATTAATGAAAGAACACAACAACAATCAATGAATGAAGGTTTGGTGGGAGAAAACTCATTGTAGAGTAAGCTCGCCTTTGTACATGAATCGTCTAACTACTGTGTACTATTAAATGTTTTGTATACAATAAAGACATGGCGGTCCGTGACAGACTATATTAATTTTGTATACAAGACTAAGTTTTCACATACATATTATAACAGACAGGGGTTTTTTATGGTGGACAAAATCATCATCTAATGTCGAATTTTTTTTTGCCTTTCGCACTGAGGCCAAGTCTTCCTTTCGGAAAGAAACCCTGGGCTCCAGTAGGCTTCGATCGTTTTTTTGATAACAGACAAAGGTCACAAGTAAGTAGGTATCTAATCTTCCTGCTACTACTTGCTTAGGTAATTTACCTAATTTGCATTATGTTACTAACTCATCCTACATATGCACCTTTTTTTTTCTCGTGGTGGAAACCACATGCACCTACCTTAACTCTTAATACGAACAAAACCCCTTCAAACCCAGTTAACTTTCTGACAAATGTTTTTAACTAAACTCTCAACACAGACATGCCTACATAAAAGTTATGTCTGATATGATAAAAAAACATTGATCGACAAAAATAAATAAACAAAGATAATAAATCGAAACAAAAAGTTATAGCGATGACAACACTACGTCGTTATCTCTCACAACAATAATAATATTTGGAAATAACCAGATTCACCTTAACTAATCATTTTGATGACATCACCAATCGGTTCGTGGTAATTTTCATTAAAAAGTAATTAGAGAAACACAGGAAACCATCCGATGCAACGTTTATTGAAGGCAAATAAGCGTCAACTAATTTGACCACAAATGTTGTCTGCAATCTAAGGTTTTCCTAATCTATTTGCTGACCGTGTCACATAGAATAGTATCAGTTAGGTAATGTACTTATTTTTTACTAACTTAACTACTTTAGATTCTGAGAAACGCGAAAGATATTGTTGTAGTGTTACTTAAAATGAAACTGAGAACAAAATAGCAACGGTCCCAAAATATTGCCTTGGGGTATCCCCTTTGTAACCTATTCACCTTACTCTTTTGGCATCAAATTAGTAGAATGAATAAATATTATAGCTGCAAAAAATGTCATTCAATTCATTCGTAAGTTAAAGAAAACTTATACGTTGTTCTGTTTTATTTCTTTGTCGTGTACCGTAATTCCCGGCGTCAGATGACTTGGTCAAACGCCGGAGACAGGACGTGGTAATAGCACGTAGGTTGCAATTTCCTTGATGATCCCATTGTTGCTTCTGATATTTCGCTTATTACGATATAAACATTATATCTACTGTGTATAACAACTAGTTATGTTCAGAAACGGTCAGATAAACTAGGTACTTATCTAATTGGCAACTAAAAAGCTCTACATATGTGAAACATTGCTTGATTCAATGCTGCACTATCTAAAGTCTAAACTCTAGAAATAGCATATTATCTAATAAAATTAGGAATTTTAAAAATAAATAGTTTGTGTACTTCTCCTTATTTAGAGGTTATAGTGACATGGCATGACGTACTATCGTACATACATGCAATCAAAGTGATGTTTGCATATTTATAATAATTTATCGATGTTTTGTCACAACAATTATTGTTTTTACTATGCGATTTTTTATCACTTGATGAATATTTCAAGTCTTGCCAGGTTTACTCGAGCACGTGTATCGTAAATAGCTAGCTATGCACAAATATAACAGAAATATTTACACGCTGTGCATGACTAACGAATAAGAATAACTAGGTCCCTACAATATTTATGGCTTTTAAACTATTACTCACTGAGTTAGAATTAAAGATAAATAAAACCAGATTCAGGAAAGTGGCAGCTACATTGAGAAACCAGATTTCTTGAAAATAAAACCTGCACTTAAACTTCCAGTTAAGAAGATAATAATCAAAAACTTAAAACCGAAAAGCAATTCAAAATAAAATGATTACAATCAACGATCTTTGTCAGACAACCTTAGGATGACCAAATATCCTAAGGTTGTAGTCAAAATAAAATTAATGAAAATATAATATAAAGATCCAACCAGTTTCACTCTCGCAACCAAACAGGAACGATGAAATGATGTCTCTGGGATAAACAGGGGACTATTACTTTTACTGATAATGTAATTTTCATATTTGTAAACTAAGTAATTATAACAATTTTCAAATATAAACCAACGATTAGGTACAATACCGGCCGCTTTAACTTGGTGGGCCCCAATGTACAAAAAAGGTTAAAAAAAACAAGTATTGGCATTAATTTTTTAAAACCATTAATTTTTTACTAGTGCGCAGACACTAGAGTTGGCAGAATCTAAGATAAAAGATATAAGAAAGGAGTGAAAACTGTTTTTTTTTTATATATTTCTATGGGCATATGGCTCATAGATAATGGTTTTCGCGTTGGAAATCATCCAATTTGTCTCACTCCCTCATCACCCTCATCAGCCTTTTTAATATTCCCACTGCTGGTACACAGGCCTCCTCCCTAAGAGAGGGAATGGGCCATAATCCACCACGCAGGCCCAGTGCGGATTGGTGGATACGCTCTCTCACTCCATTCCCGATTGCCGATTTAATGAGGTTTGAAGTATCATTAAAAATATTTAAAGTAAGCATTTTTTTAAAGTCTTATTTAAACAAATATCAGTAGCGAATGCAATGCTTCCAACAACCAAAAGGTCGCCCGAGCGTCTGTTCCAAGATTACATGATGTGTAAATTGTAATCGCAGTAGAAATTGGCAATAAGCCTCATCCGAACCTTATCGATCCCCAATCTATGAAACGTGAAATGACAAGCGATTGCTCGCCTGTCGCTCACTTCAATGCGTTATCTTGCCATTTATTGTCAAGTGACAATACGCTTGTGTTGTGTCTATCACTTTCTTTTTATCTATTTTACTTATTACATTCCAATTGTCTTACACTTTAGGTATTAACTACTCTCGCAATAGATACTTCGACTTCGCCCCCGTAAAAGTAGAAAATTGTCCCAAGCGAAAATATTTCCTGGATTAAAAATATCCTATGGACTGCTTCAAGACATGTTCTGACACCCATTCGAGCGTGCAAAAGACAGTACGGCCGTCCTAACTTGGCGAGTCTGAAGTTAAAAGGGCCGTACTGTGACAAACATATTCACACCCGAACTCACAATTTTTTCCTTTTTATTATTAGTGACCGTCATGTAGAGAACGACACTAGACCACGAGACGATCATATTTGGTAATTACACGGATATCGCTGGATATCTATGGGTAATGATTTGACCCCAAGCGAACGCCTGTCTTTCTATTATGTCTCTAATTACGGTACTCGAAAGGTTAAAATTATTTTTCAAGATAAAGACCATGTCTTCAAAAAAAGAGGAGTTAGTTTAGTTGTTGTTGTTACCTATTTCTGGGCTAGCCTCGGTGGCATATACTGGCATATAGGTACTCAATACGATGCATGTTAGCTAAAACCGCTTGCTTGCCTGAGTATGGTATCACTGAACTGACTGAACTCATTTAAGGTCTCTGCACACAGCGGGCGCGGCGTGGCGGGACCGGACGGCGACGCGACGACGCCATACAGATCCGAGGTTACCGTCGCGTTGAGCGGGACGGCGTCGTCCGTAATATCTAGTACATTACAACTGCTCAGCGTCGCGTCGCCGTCACGTCCCGCCGCGCCGCGCCCGCTCCGTGCAGAGACCTTTAGACGTTTTCTCAGAAAACCTTGTCCAAGACATTTCCTGATAGCCATAAAATAGATCTATACAGTGAATTGTTTTTGATTACAGACAGTTTCAATGTCCCTGATCTGATCGTATTAATTATGAGATTTCCTCAATCAAATAAGATCGGACTATTGGACCTCATTTAGAATTAGCAAAAAATACTCGAAACTGTAGGTAATAGAGTAATTTATAGTTGTTTATGAGGGGTCTACCTTTTAAAGCAGAACTTTTTTCGTCATAATTTTGTTTTGCATAACAACGCATAGCATAATCTTCATTTCGCAGAAAGTTGTTTGGCATACACTCACTTATCATAAATTCGAAAATCATAATTTTGTTAGTCCGAATAATCGTTAGGCATAAACTTCATGTCCATAATAATTGAATAGCAGAACCATCATATCGCAGAAAATTCGCAGTCAATGTATTTCTTTATTAGCCATGCAAGCAGGCATGCAGCAAGCATGCAAGCAGACGTGCAGCATGCAAGCAGGCATGCAGCATGCAAGCAGTCATGCAGCATGAAAGCAGGCATGCAAGCAGGCATGCAGCATGCAAGCAGGCATGCAGCATGCAAGCAGTCATGCAGCATGCAAGCAGGCATGCAGCAGGCAAGCAGGCATGCAGCAGGCAAGCAGGCATGCAGCATACAAGCAGGCATGTAGCATGCAAGCAGGCATGTAGCATGCAAGCAGGCATGCAGCATACAGCAAGCATCGTTTCTGTCACGGCTCCGGTGCTGCGGGGTTTGGGCGGCCCCACGCGAGCTTATCGTCGCAGATGGTTACAACGCTCACCACCTCACCCGCGGTGGCAGGCCTTCAAACCACCTGCTCCTCAGCTCGCGGGCCGCCCTACCCATCCGCGCCTACGCGATTTTAAATTACACTCTAGGGGTAGGGCAGACAAGACTACGGAAAGTCGGTTTTGTGGCGATTCGTTTCTGTCAATAAATTTTTAGCATAGTATATTGACAGTGAAAATGAAATTCAAGGAAAAAAATACCGGCTCCTCAAATATCACCATCCCTCTAAATAAACATAATGCTAAACGAAACTGTATGTAATATTAAATAATATGACAATCGTAATTATGCCAAATAAAATTCTGCCATGGTAAAAGTATGCCGTTGCAAATTCGGACATGTAAACGTTCTGCCAATCAATAGTTATGCTAACTAATTTTTATTCCTTAAAAATATTCGACGAAAGAAGATTCTGCCAAGTGTGTTATGCCAAATAAAATTCGGACTATCAAGATTCTGCCAGATAGATGGAACCCGTTTATGAGACCCATCGATCTCTAATAAAGAATTCGACTCTATTAAATACGTAGAGCTCAGCAATTAATTCATTTTTTTTTATGGTAGATTAGGCTTCTTCAGTTCTAGTACCACTACAGAACGAAAGGAGCTTGCTTAACGGGAAGGCGTCATTTGATGAGAGCTTGTCTGACTTTTGCTGATGAAAATCACCCTGTGTTTCTTCATTTCCCTTTCCTTTCTAGGCTACAGTAACTCTTTAGAACATTCCAACAGCCTATACAGACGTTGGCCCTATTGAGCCCCTTCAGTTCTCCATTTTTGCTGATATCATCATTTCAGGCTCGATCCTTACCGACGGCCTTTACTAGCAAGGCATTACTCGGTATCTGCAAACCCGCGCCGACCTTGAATCGCCCAGCTACTCCCAATTGGGGGCGTACATAAGGTACGCTCCTTACACGCTCCCGCTCGGAAGTCCACGCTACATTACCAAAATCAAACGGACATCCAATTTAACAACGCACAAGTCTGGGTTTCCAGACGTCCAGGCAATCTCTTTCCATCCCAGGTTGCCTGGAAGAAACCGCAGAATGCGATAAGGCCGCCCATTGTGTATCTATATTATTAAGTCTTGTGTACAATAAAGTTTATATAAATAAATAAGACTGGACTGGTCAGGTTTTCCTAAATATGATATTGTATATAACAATATCGTATGTAGTTGTAGTAGTTATGCCCTTTTTAATTACGACGACTGTCGTACGGAGTCGTACCTATACGAGATTGCATTGCGATCACACGATTCCCTGGCAGAGAGACCGAATGCTCAAGCGATGTAGGTGTGTCAGCTCTGCCCAAATCTCTATGGAGTATTGAAAGCATTTGAAGACTATTTTTATCTCAAATGTATGTACGTCAATTGTACGTTCTTATATGGCAGAATTGTTAGTGGTTCTCTACTTACTGTGACATCATAAGATAAACTAACTTATGCCATCGGCTTCGCTCGTGTGAAAGTAGGCTCCTCCGTAAAAACTTTAGAACTCCTTTTCCTCCTTTTTTCAGGATATTAGTTTTTTTTTTTAATTGCAATAAACTAGTGCTTGTTTGCGATCCCACCTGATGGTAGGCAGTAATGCAATCGTTGATGGTAAGGTGCACTAGTTTATTATTTTGTATTGTATGTATGTATTCGTGTTAATATGTCTTATTAGTATTATTTCTAATAATAGTACACTGACAACCCTAAATGTATCTCTTTTCGCGCAGTCTGTAAGATTGTCTGTAAGAGATTGTCCTGTGCGATAAGACCGCCCATTATACCATTATTTTTAATAATATTTGTCCTATGTATATTAAAATATATTTAGTTTTTAGTAAAATTTATTTAGTATAAATAAATTTTGGAAAATCCTATCTTAGTGCTCGTCTTCGTCATAAAAGGAACCTTGTACAAAATTTTACCAACCTTGTTTCTGGAGTTTCGGCTGTGCGTTGATATATTAGTCAGTCAGTATCTCCTTTTATATATATAGATGTATGTAGATGAAGATTTCTGTTGGATAACAGGTTAGATCACCAGTAGGGTCAGAAGTCAGGTTATCAGATAAGTCATGTACTTATAGAACGATGGGTGTAGACTGTAGATGCTATTGCAAGATAGGAAGTAGGTTTAACTTCTAGATTGAATCGTGTTTATATAGATTACTGTTTGAACAACATGTATTTTGACCACCAGTTGGTCCTAATTAGTTAAAACTTGAAATAAATTTATTTATTGTTTAGTAACTCACTTCACAGACGTCGATTTCCCATATCAATTGTTTGTAGTGATAGGTAGTAGGTAGTCAAATAAAAATAAATTTACCTACTTACCTTGTTTAGTAGTTTCTCAGTTTATCGTGTTCTTATAAACCTTAGTTATAAACAGACAAACGTTCTCTATATAAAAGAAGTGGATACCTTGGCGTGTGCTACTGAACTTAAATAAAATACTGTTAAAATATAAATTCTAATTTTTGTAATGCATTGTTTTAATGATTAAACATCTTCTCTATATTGTTGTCATTGTAATGAAACCAGTTTGGGGCACATGATGTAGGTTAGATGGTTTCAAAGTCCAACTCCGAGACAGAACAAACCATGAGAAACATTTTCAGGTGTACTTGAATCTTTGAAATTCGTCGAACACCAAGCGATCGCATAGATTATAAAATATTGAGCGTTTTTTTTCATAAAGTGTTTATTCAAGAACGTAAATAAAAAGTGTTTTCATAGACTAATAAATTTAAATATGGAAAAAAGGCCTGCGCGAACACTGGCGTTCGTTTGGGAATCAAGAGGTATACAGCTGTACCTTCCACATGAAAATCCGTTCAGTAGTTTTATTTTTTTTTTTTTACTAATATGATTTACAATCAGTATTCTATACTATACAGACGGATAGACATGGTGGTGGACTTTGCTTTAAAATATATCTATGTAAAGATAGATACTACTAAGATATCAGTCTTGAAACGATACAACGGAGCTGCGGCTCTAGTACTGATATTGATGTAAGATATGCCCTCTAGCCAGAAGCATGACATGCTTACACACATAGACACATTGTATCTATTCGGGATGTTACGGAGGTAGTTTTTTCGGAACCGAAGTCGAAACTGGAGATTTGAAATTTGTTTTAACGGAACCGAAATAGGAACCGGAGGTGAACCATGGAGCGTCGCGTTGGGGACAAATAAGAACCAATTTTAAGGCCGGGTCAAATAATCGTCACAAATACACTAATTTGTGACGATGACACAAAAATAAAAAACCGGTGAGTGAAACCAAAAGTGTGAAATGAACCGAAAGTTTCGGTATATTAGAACCGAAGCCGCAACTCCGTAATAACTCTAGTGTCTATACTGCTTTTTCAACCCCTTATTGGTCTGGCGGTCCCAAGCGCTAGTGTGTGAGTGTGGCGTTCTGGATTTTATTCCCGGATTGGGTAAAGCCGAGTTTCTTCCAATAAAAATAATTCTGTAGCAAACCATTTGCAAGTTGGTAGTGTAAGACCCTTTGCGTCCGAAAGCTATATCTCTCGTCGGTTGTGTCAGATGGCCGACCATCTGAGTAAAAGAGTAAAGGAACAGACCCCCTAGCTAAGTTACGATCATTTCGTTAACTTCGACCGCTTTGAATTGGCCACTGCACCGTTGCCTGTTCCAAGCGTTCAACGATAACGAAACTACACCGTTAAATTTTAGTCGTTTTAATCCCGAAGAGGGTCGATCCAGTACATGAAACACTATCGATTTGTGCAGATAAAATAAAAAAATAAAGTACTTTTTTTCTAAATCTCTTATTGAGATACGCATTTACGACATTAATTTCTTTAAGTAAACGAGTCATTGACCTTGTAGGTAGTTGTCGATCGTTGCGTACTAACTACCTACAGGTCATTAAACTCGCCCAGCTGACGTTTACTTAAAGAAATCAATTTAGAACATGCGTAAATTAATTCGAGTTTTAAAAAAAAGTACTTTGTTTTTTCATTCTAACTTTACCAATCGATAGTGTTTCATGTACTGAATCGATCCTCCAAGGGATTAAAACGACTAAAATTTAACGGTGTATAGTGACTTGGCTAGTTAGGGGGCAGAGAGTATAACTGTGTTTGCGCATACGCTTGAGCACTATATCTACGGTATTCTTGACTAATCGCTGTTGAGATTGGCCACCGTGATGTAAATTTGGCTGGAAGCGTTACAAACCCTTCTCTCTGCTTTCTAAATAGAGCTGAAGAAGTGGCTCACACCTGTTGGAATGTCCCAGTGGACATTTCATGTGTGTGGAGGAGTGTAATTCCTTGCCGGAGTCTGTGTTTCCTCATGACTAAAATCCGGGAATCTTTAAGTCAAGAGTGAATACGTTACTTCTAGGCAAGCGCGCTCCATCGTCGACTGCATCGTCACTTTCCATCAGGTGACATAGCGGTCAAGCGCGAACCAATAAACAATAAAAAATGTTTTTTTTTTAAAGGGAGCGTAGTCACTCCCTTTGATTTTATTATTAAATCATGTAGGTACGTAGCAGTTGCACAGTCAACCGACTACGAGTCGAATTGGACACAATGTCAAGGACATTCAATGACGTCGCCATTTGTGAACTAAATTAGCACGTCCCGCCCACCGCTCATCGTTCACTTTCATTCAAAGACTGACATGTGACGTCACAAACGTATTGGTAAACAAACGCCGCAATTTGCACGTTAGCGCCAAACACTACAATAGTTTATATTGGAGGGGGGTTAGCGACTATATTTCTATTGTACGCGGCTAACAAGTTGAACTAAGTAACTAAAGCAAATGGTTCTACTTATTTGCCGCGTACCTACTATACCTCTACTTACTTTTTGGAGTTAGCTTCCGACAGCGGGTTCGCCCGCCTAAAAATATTTTGCTCAACGCAATGAGTAACATACTTCTAGGCGGGCGAATAGACTTCCGCTTCATAATTTTTGGAAAACGCTCCCTTAATTCTCGCTTACGTCAGAAAAAGAAGCCTTGCGCAAAATTACACGCTCCTAATCCTACTAGGTATTAGAGCTCTGCTTTGATAACTCAGTCCGTCAGTTTCTTAATTTATTTAAACAGGAGCTGAGGAGAAGCATCTAATAGCCGCACAGAAGAACTAATCCTGCTTGGCGCTAAGTTCTCCGCGCGATTTGAATGCACTTAAAGAACAGCCCAAAACCACCAAACATAACACCTTTCTGGATCGGAGGATTCTCCCTTTCCAACGGAGGTATATGACACAGCTAGAGAGCAGAGTGTCTCTTACTTAAAGATATAGAATGGAGATAATTATGTAAAGGAACCAATACATCCAAGTTTCGACTAGCATAGTACACAGGAACAGCAATCGATCTGTGTGAATGAGGTTGGCTTGAATAAATAGGTCACAAAATTGTTGTCAGCACAAAAAAAAAGAATTGGCCATTAAAATTCTATCTATTAATGCCATCTAGAGCAATGAGCACGAACTATCAACTGAAATGCGTAAGTAGGACTAGAAATAGCGATGTCGCTTCTTTCGATTAAAGTAAATGAAAGGACAACTACAATAATTACCAATTATGTATTTACGGGTCGTTAGCTGTAGGTAAGCAGCGTTGTGAGACGCAGATTATCTTAACTCAATCTAAAGCTAATTTGCGTAAAACCGCAACTCCGTCTTGATTTTTCAAAACAAAGCGTAAAATTCTTGCTTAGATGTGTGAAGTTGTGAACCTGTGAATTAGACACGTGGATGTCGAACGTGACTATAAGTTTATATAGCATCAATAAAAAACCTGGTTGATTAAATAAACAACTAGCGACATCTGTATTGATTTGGTGACGTTTTTTACTTGCCTGTATCACACTGTACCGAGCAAACGCGAAAGATACTAATTGATGATATCCGCCCAATACTCTATACGTATGAACATAGTGCCAAGTGCTTGGCCGAGTGCTTATCTCTACAACTCGCTCACATCACTGTCTCGGCCAAGCAACATCTTACTATTTTTCCCATTTACCTACTCCGGTACGTATGTGATCATAGAAATATTAGAAATATAAGAGAAATATATCTTTTCTTATATCTATGTATGTGATCATGGCAATAGGGAGTGATGTGTCAACAAATCTAGCTGCTATGTTTTTAACTTGCTTATACTTACCTAAGCTTACAAGGTACAAAATTATGTAAGTACCTACCTTTGTAATTAATAGGTAATCTGTAAAAAGCAGAACATGTAGCTTGATTGTAGAGTATAAAAGTCCCTACTACTGAATAACTGTTATTAACAACTGTTATCTTTTAATAACGCTACTTTATTGTTGACATCTACCGCAATGCGTTATTTTATATTGATTCTTGTCAAAAAAGAAATGGATTACCTAGATAATAAAACAACTAAACCACTGCAAAACACGCCTCAAAAGCAATTTTCGCGGATTATGCGGATTGCGGCGGATTATAGACTAACACAAAATTCGCAAATCCAATTTCGTTCTAAGGCGTGGGTTCGACGTAGGTTTTCTGAACAATGAACTTTTAATTCTATCGAAGGAAATGGGGTGTCTACATATGTATACCAAATATTAGTTCCGTCTAGGTGTTTAAATATTACGAATAGAAGAAGCGAACCCGTAATGGCTAGAGTGACTAGTAGGTATCTACGCTAATACGTAACCTTGAAATCGAAAGCCCTTCTTAGGATTTTTCTAATTCAATACCGCTGCTGACCCATCCGAATTGAATGAGCATGATTGTTAATTAAACCCAAGATAAGAATTAAAATTCTGTAGTATGCACCAATTAGGTACAAGCAACGACATCTATGAAGCCATTATGAACTTATTTAAATTGTTAACTCCTAAAACTACTTCAATGCATTGCATTAATTACCTATTTAGTGGACTTAGGAACGATTAGTTATTATGTCGACGTGGAAATATTACAAGTCGTTATCATGCAATTTATGTAAAGGTTATCATTGGGATGCCATAACGTCAACTGGATTCATCAACACACGGCGTGATCTCTGACGCATTTCTCTTGCTAACAATATTACAGAGGTTACATTTGCCGTAATTTTTAGATCTATCTTAATCTTGTAGGTAACTAAGTGCCTAATGGCCTTGTCTGAACAACGAAATTATTGTATAAATCAAATATTGCAACCACTTAAATATAGAAAGCAAAGTGATAAAATGCTATATTTTATTGATTTGAAACAATGCTTCGAAAGCCAAAATTACAGTATACGCCTATCAGAACAAAATGATACGTAACTGCCGCAAAAGTTGCTTAACAATCGCAGCAAAACTAATAAGTGGCTAAAAAGGCTTCTGTCCACGGCTGGTAAATCCTGTCATGCTAGACGTCAATCGATTTCACAATTCAGTTGACAGTGACAGTTGGCGAATTGCCGTCCGTGGTGCTGATCGAGTGCGAATTAATTAAATTTATTAATAAAAAATCGTATATACTCTACCAACAGCGGTAAAACATATATCAGCGTACTATGGACTCTGAAGATAACCGGGCCGAAGGTTGGAAGTACCTCAACAAGCAGTATTTTGGTGATGGTTAGTGAAAACTCTTGTTTCATGAATTCCGTTGGAGAATTTAGCTCTAGTTTACATGCTGTCGTCACAAGGACACACATACTTCCTATGTCGATGAGTTCTTAATGTCTAATTTATTAGAAGTTGTATCATGACGAGATTTTTTGCTAAAAACTAGTGACTACATAGGATGTAGAGTAACCAATTAATTGTAACGTAGTGATGGATTATTATCTATAAGATAAGTGTTATAATCGAATTAACATGTCGATCATATCTATTGTGGGCATACAGTTGTATTAGAAGAGGATAGAACATTGTTTTAAAGAGTTAATATGTCAGATAATCATCCGTTAAAAACACTAGATAAGTAAATCCTAAGCAGATTATCTGAATGGATTTTGTTCCATACATAAAAATCAGTTACATATATTAAATTCAAAGTATTTAAGAGCCATCATAAATTAATTTGCTCAACTTTCAAACGGACCCAATTTAACACAGTTTGAATATAAAAAACTTAAAGTATCTTCTCCCAAAACAAAAGACCATTTCACATTCAGCCTCTAAAGGTGCTAAAAACAAATAGCAGTAGCATAGACAAGATAAGTTGGCAATTTATTTTAATCTCCATTCCATTATTGTTTTCAACTGTATGACCTATGGATCTACCGACTGACCTTGCTGGAACATTTATTGATTTCATATTCATAATCATGTCAAGTGGATGAATAAGCAATATGGTAGCTTTAAAATGCCAGCTAAATATAATTTCTTTGAATTAAAATGGTATAATTAGACTTGATTGTTTTTTAAAAAAATATTTTGTGTTTTAAAGTGACCTGTCCCGGCTTCATATATGTTTAATATAATATAATATTTAAAAAAATATATTTTATATATACAAAAATCTTCCTTGTTTATTGCCCTTTTTATTAATGAAAACCACATCAGTATTTGTTGCATTGTTTAGGAGTTATCAGCTAAAAAGAAAGACTTGGAAAGCAATTTTATTTAATTAATATGTAAAGTTATGTCTTTATTTATTTAATTTTCATGTGCAGTACTGGTACACAGGCTTTTTTAAAGCAACAAGCCAATAAAAAATAAGGTCTTTCTAGATCAGTGCTTCCTAACCTGTGGTCCGTAACAGCTAAGATAATGGTTCACAAAATATTTCATACTCACCCTTTAGACTAAAAATTGGATACCATTGATGTAACAGGTTTTGCGCTTTATCACAAATGTAATCTATGAAAATAAAAAAATATGTTGCTTTTGATTATAAAAGGTAGGTGAGCTACAAGTTTTGAGTAAGTATAAGACACAACTAAGTTTTTTTTTTATTAACATAGATTTCTTATGTAATTCTGCTAATAGCAAAATCTAATCTTGAGACCCAAACAAACATTTGCACACCTATTGTCTTATCTTATTATCTTTCTATTATGTTTCTAATTAGGATATTCGAAAGGTTAAACCTTAATATTATATAATAAGGTTTAAGTTAACTGGTATGAAGTGAACCATATTTGGTACACTGATGCCTGAAACATTAAAATAAAAAAGACTCCATTGAAAAAGTGAAGTTTTCACATAGGAAAATCAAGGAAAGGTATTATGAAGTTTTACCAACCAAGGTACAATCATTACATAGTATAAAACAAAGTTACTTACCGCTGTCCTTATACATGCTTAATCTTTAAAAGTACGCAATGGATTTTGATGCAGCTTTTTTTTAAAAGATAGAGTGATTCAAGAGGAAGGTTTATGTGTATAATACATGCATAATACACTCTTTATCAGTAGGTACCCCTGGGACAGGTCGCTAGTTTAAAAATAATCCATAATCAGCAATATGATGCCAACAGTCAATACAGCCAGCAAAACATTTACATAGACTATCAAGCCTATCATAAAACTAAGCATAAACAAGAGTTATTTGATGATAACCTCCTGTATTACCTCGAGGCATCACGTGTGTGCTTGTAAACATCCTAGGTATATATAGCGCAGTAATAACTGATAAAAATGGACTTTATTTTATGTGAATCATACTTTGCTTGGCCATTTTTTTTTGTCTTTGGGGAATAATTATTATGTGTACCTAAATAGTCGTGCAGCTCGCCGTCCGATTGTCTGGTAACCGTTCAGAACAAGCCTAGTCGTCAACGGCGCGCACTGTTTTCGAGCGTTTCAAGGAGTTATCAGCAAACGTAGATGCCCAGCTGCAGTACCGAATCCTACTTGGGTCTTGACCAGTTTCTGAAAGGAAAGTCCAACCTCGGTATGAAAGCTAAGAAGGAACGGGTTGGGCCGTTTAGTCAGTAAAAGTCGGACACTACCGCTCCGCCCAAGGGCGTCATTGGAAGATTTTTCCCACCATAAAATAAAAACATTGTACGATAATGTTCCAAAAAGTTAAGGCAACTGAAAAATCATGGAACAATTACTTTCTCTTCAGAGTGATTCACAAAATAGAATGCAGTTAATTTTTACGTTAAATTATAATAGAAACTGATAAGCCATTCATTTGCTTGTACAAATATAGTTGGCATATGCATGCTTGTGGTGTTGTTGCATGCAATTTAATTTCTAACATCAACTTATCATTAGTCTATCTACAAAGATCAATAAAAAATAATAATGGTAGTGTTGTCTTACTTAATACCTACTAGTGCTTGACTAAAACTGGTTTTCAAGGCCGAAACCAAACACGAATTTCGGCTTTGGTCTCTGTTTTCTACTTCCTCATAAAGTCAGGTTTTCATGAGAAAAAAAATAGTCATTATTAATCAGTCAATCTCTCTTTAAACAAATTAACTTCTAACTTCTTCGCCTATGAGTTCGTCTGCGTGGATGTCAGTTATTGCGAATACGAATGCAAGGTTGAAGCCAAATAAAAAGTATCAAATGTCCTTCTATGGGATTCAAACTTACCAAATTTCGTCAAAATCGGTTTACCTAATAGTTCACCTGTCAAATTGTGACATACAGACAGAGTTATTGTAACATTTAGTATGATGAACAAAACAGAATTAACATATAGCTAATACAAACAAAATAAAAGGCAATATAACATGTCCGATCGTAGCATGAAACCTCTCGAATTCAGTTCTGGTTTCAGTAGAAATTTTGATTGCTTGGCAGCCAAAGGCAAAAAAAAGACGGAAATCATTTTTTTGCCACTGTACCGCTATACCGGTTTCGGTACAGCCGAAACCAGTAAGTTCGGTGGAACACTAGTTAGGAACTAACTTCATAAACTAACTAACTGACGATTCACTCGGCAGTCTAGATTGACTATTAATTTACTAAATCCAGTGGGCGAGAGACACCTCTTATAATAACCGTGCTGATCACAAACCGCATATATTCTACAGGTCAAGGAGTTGCTCCAGCGGCTATTATCAAAGACGGAACTGCCAATTTCCATACAAATAAACAAGATTGTGCTAAGCGGGAATTACATTAGGCCGATGCAAACGTGTGCCACGCCTTATTTGTAGGTAGAGTCGCGCCGCGTGGCGTAGATCGAATGGTATGAAGAACGACGCTCTTAGATCAGCGTACGTAGTGGCCCACGGGTGCCCAATGTATGATAGTTCTACCTTTCTTAGGCCCTCACTACACATTAGGTATACGCGTTGGCGCTTGAGCGCCGTGACACGCCATGTGCTCGCATCGCTCACACAATCGAGGACACGTCACAAATGGCATGTCGAATCTAATTGCTTTTAATGAAGAATATGGCAGAAATTGTGCGTTCAACGAACGTTCCGCACTCCCAATTTTATCGGTACTCCCGTCTCTGGTCATGTAACCAAGTCACAGGTCACTGGAATATTACTAAAAGGCATTTTTCTGTTCTTTCCCAGGTGAACGCGCTAACTATGTGAACATACCACATGTGATCGCGATGGTCGGGCTCCCGGCCCGCGGCAAGACCTACATCTCCAAGAAATTGTCCAGATACCTCAACTGGATAGGAATTAATACTAGGGGTAAGTTTCCTTCCTCTTCTTGAAGGTTTTTTTATAACACAGAAATTGGCGAAGCGATTTTATGCGTTAAAAAAGAATAGGTTCAGCCCTCCAAGCTAAGTTACGATCGCTTCGTTATCGTCCAACGCAGTTGACCCATCCGTTCTGACGTCATTTTAACGCTTGTGACCATACAATGTGTGATGCGAATCGATTTGCAAGTTCTTGCGTTTAGTTGTGCGAGCTCATAGATTTTGACGATGCGACAATGCACCGCAGTTTTGGGTTTTTCTTTTTTTTTACTTGTAATAAGCTAGTGCTTGACTGCGATCCCACCTGATGGTAAGCGGTGATGCAATCGTTGGTGGTAAGGCGCACTAGTTTATTAAGAGCCTACTCACTCTAGCCTTGAAGACACCCAAATTATATTCGGACGGAAAGACTGCAGCCGGCAAACTGTTCCAATCCCTCGATGTACGCGGTATAAATGACGAGGCAAAACGCTTAGTCCGGGCCGCAGGTGTCTCAACAACGTAAGGGTGGATATTTGCCGTACGCCGGGATGCCGTGTTTAGGTCGAAAGAGAGACCTGTTACGGGGTTCTCGTTCTACATACGAACCTGTTACTGATCTGATAGTGTGTGAAGCGAAACAGTGGTTGGCCTGATGATGAGTGTCAGCAGAAAATTTTAATAAAACAAGTAAATTAAGGGTCTATTTCATAATATAGACATCATGATATTGATGATTAACATCGATGGTACGCTACATCGAAAACAAAAATCCTTCACTTCACACTTTCGTTTCGTATTTAGTACTGTCGATGTAGCGTACCATCAATTAGGGGTACTGTCGATACATTAGCCTATCATCGATGGAAAGTTTTCGATACAGCGATCGTCGGTGTAGTCACTGTGGATATAAGGAACTAGACCCGTAAATCAATTGATGTCCATTTTATCTCATCTTATTTAGATGATGATATATACTCGTAAAAAGAGAAACTGACTGACTGACATATCAACGCACAGCCCTAAACTACTGGGACTACGAGCTTGAAATTTTGCAAAAGGCTTCCTTTTATGACGTAGGCGAACACTAAGAAAGGGTTTTTCAAAATGTAGTTCCAAAAAGGATGTAATGGGGTAACTTAAGTTTGCATGGAGAACCTTACTTTCACACCGGCCTAACCGCTGGCAGAAGGCTAGTTTTAATTAAACAAGTAAATTGGTCAAGTTCATAATATAGAAATCATGACATCTACATCTACATCAAAGACAAAAATCCTACACTTCACACTTTCGTTTCGTATTTAGTACTGTCTATGTACTAAATACGAAACGAAAGTGTATCAACTTGGTGCTGTCGATACATTAGCCCGTCGATGGAAAGTTTTCGATACAGCGGCCATCGATGTAGTGAGAATCGATATTATGAACTAGACACGTAAATTAATTGATGTCAACTTCATCTCATAATTAAATCCATTTCCCTGATGAGTCCGTCCAGCCACACGACACGCGCTGTTGTCATAGCGATCGAGTGTCGGACTCGTTTTATACGCTTGTTTTCTTCATTACTCAAGCTAATGGTGTTTTGTCTGAAAGATACGTATGTCACTTGTCTTTTGTAAACCCATTATTTCTAATTGAGTATAATCCTTGTCACACAAGTTGAACCATGATGGTATTTATAATAAAATACATGAACTAAAGCATATTATGTTACTTGAGCAAGATTTATGTAGTGGTACTTAACATTAAAATTTAACCAAAAATCATGATATTTATCATCGTAAAAAATCTGGTCAATTTAGTTTACAAATAAAATATTCTTTTTGTGATCCTTAAACTGGCCATTATCTTGATTTGATAAAACTTATTCAATTATTTCGTTAACATGTATCATGGTAACTTACGTAAGGTAGACACATAATAATTTCGTCAACAATTTCCTCGCCGTAGTTCTTTCTCGTCAGAAACCCTATACACTACCCGACCACGCAAAGCCTGCCTGGTATATATATATTATGAAGAATACGAAGTACCTGCACACCCTAATTTATTTAAATTGAGTTTGAAATGGTATGCTAACGACTAGTGCAATTTTACAGTCACGCGATTTCTAATACGGTAATGTTGAATGTATACATTATTTTTAATGTAAATGCGAAACCTGAATATAGATTTTTCAGAATCAGCAACTCCATTTCAATTATTTTTATATTGTGTTATATTTTTTCCCAAAAATATTTAAATAAGGTCACCACCACTAGGTACAACACATATCAAGGCCAGTCATAGCAGGCATAAGGAACCAGTGCACAGCTAAATGCGAGAGTACAACAAACTCTCAGCCGCCCGTATGGCCAAATGACCATGTATTTATGTGTATAACTCGGTTTAAATAGTACGGTCGTCGGATCTTGGGGAGTGTGAAGTTAGGCTCTGCGAATTTTAGCGCTTGAAAACTCGTACAAAAATAAAAGTACTTAAAAAAAAAATGCCAATAACAGTTTTTAAAAGCAATAACAGCGGCAAGTTGCATTTATTTATTTATTATACTTAACACAAAAATACTAGATCCGTGTTTGGGGTTTCGCATACACTAAACCTAATGTTGCTGGTATAAACGTTTGTATACAAATCGAGGTACATTAAAAATACATAGAAACACGAGCCGTGTCGCCAGTAGTAGGTACACGGTGTATCAACTAACTACGTTTGCCTGCATTGACGTAGAAGATAGCCTGTACTAAGCAATTAACTTCGCACCGGCGAGATTGTTTCAAAGCTAAATGAATAAATCGATATTTAGGTGAAACCACGCCATTTTTCCTGGTATTTGCAGAAGTAAAACTAAGTCTATAAAGAAACATATTCACTACTACTAGTACTCTTCAGTGTAAGTAGGCTAGATATTATTATATTATCACTAAATATATCGATCATATAATAGCCGTTTTAATTCCTTACTTCTATAGTTTTCCCTTTTACCAAACAACGTATCACTAATCATCCAAAGAATGGGATTCGTTATTGGATGATTTTTGTCTACAATAAAAAAAAAAACCATAGTATTAGTATCTATAAAATAAAGTCGCTACCCGATATAAAAAAAGCTGGTTATTTCTATTAAACCACAGTTTTACACAATTCTTAACTTAATCTTATCTGTCCCTATGTAGGCTCAGATCTTTAAAACTACGCAACGGATTTAATAGATGGAGTGATTCAAGAGGAATGTTTATACGTATTGTATAATACATGCATAATATAATTAATATCAGCTTTGCACCCGTGCAAAGCTGCGGCGAGTTGATATTAATACCATAAACGTATAAATACTTTTTTTTTAATTTTGCTGCGCCCATAGACTGCCCGCCATTTTACATTTAAGTATAGTTTTTTTAAACAGGCACCGGTAATAATTGTAACAGCCTTTTATTATTGTGTGACTGTCAAGGAATGTTACACGTGCTACAAATGCAGTGTGCTGCCAAAAACTGATTGCAGATATAAATAAAACATTCGGTATAGAAATGGACTTGTTAAATAACTGGGTATAATAATAGCTAGTCTCTGCATTGGTCACATTTTGAAGAGTGTGCGCAAGAATTACATGACTTCCGCCATCATCTTTTTACCATTTTCTTTTTTATGGTAGGAAAAATCATCTAATGAATCCAACAAACAAAACAGTGTCAGACTCTTACTGAATAAACTACCCCGTTTCTTCTTTGCCTTTCGCACTGGGGCCAAGCCTTCCTTTCAGAAAGAGACCCTGGGCCCCAGTAGGCTTCGATCCTTTTGCAGAATCTACCCATCCCATTCCTTCTTAGCCCCCATACCGGGATCGGACCTTCCTTTCAGAACCCGGGTCGGGACCCCAGTAGGCTTCGGACCTTTACCATCGGACTGCCCGACGTACGGCGAGTGTCCATCCTTACGTTATTGACACTTTTTTATTATTATTATTGATAGGCTCGCGTTTGACCACAAAATCACTAAGTGAAGACGTGGCCAAAATGAAACACGCTTGCCTAGAAGTAACCTATTTACTCTTGACTTAAAGACCCCTAGGTTGTAGCTGTCAGGAAACACAGACTCCGGCAGAGAAATCCACTTCTTAGTTGTACGCATATGAATGTGTTCCCAAAACGCTTTCTACGTGTGGGTGGTCCATAAGCGATGTGGCCAACGATGGAGCAGTCTTACTTAGAAGTAACGTATTCATTCGTGACTTAAAGATCCCTAGGTTGTAGTCATTTACAACTCAAGTGAGAGCAGTGGTGTCCGATTGTTGTCAGCATTGAAAACATTATGATGAAAACTCAAGTAGTAATAAGTTTCAAGGAGTTGTCAGCAACCGTAGGGAACCTGCAGAAGGGTCGTAGCCAATTAGGGCCAAGGGCTCGTGTCTGAAAGGAAGGCTCTTGCTTTAGTAGGTATGGCAATGTAGGAACGGGGTAGGTGGTTTAGTCAGTAAGAGTCTGACACTGATTCCTGTTCCGCCCAAGGGCGGGATTCGTCATTGGATGATTTTTAGTTACCTACTTTGGAGGTATGCGGTACAGAGAGTAAACTCCCACAAACCTCCATTGAAAAGGGAGGATCCTCCGACCAGACAGGTGTTATAGGCTGGTGGGCTACTACCCGATAGTTGACTTCGGGCTGTCCTATATGTTCTAATCGCGCGGAGAACTTTCATTACGCGATGCAGGATTCTTGTAGTTCTTATGTGGCGTCATAGATGTCGCTACACCTACCATAAAAAGAAAAGTAGTAATAAGTTGGTTTGTTCCATTCCAGTATTCAACCTAGGCGAATACAGGCGGCATGCGACGACGGCGTACACCAGCCACGAGTTCTTCCGCGCAGACAACAAGGAGGCCATGGCCATCCGCCAGCAGTGCGCGCTGGACGCCCTGCACGACGTCTGCGAGTGGCTCGTCAAGGGCGGAGAGGTCGCTGTGAGTATCAACCACCTACTAAGTCAAATAATTTATTTCAAACTAGCTTTTGCCCGCGGCGTCGCCCGCGTGGTATTGGGGTTGGGGTTTCCGGGATAAAAAGTAGCCTATGTCCTATTCCGGAGTGTAATAAAGAGGTAAAGTTTGTTTTTTTGTTTGTAGGAGGTAATCTCTGGAACTACTGGTCCGATTGGAAAAAAAATAGCAACAACAGAAAGCTGCTTTATTCCTGAGTGACATAGGCTACATTTTATGTACGCGGGCGAAGTCGCTGACAAAACTAGTATTTCATATGATAGGGATATTATTTTACTTCTTTTTTCACACGGATAGGCTGATATGTAAATTATACTAGTATATCCAAGGAGTATCGCGTTGCTCAGTTACTGGGTTGTGAAGGACATAAATATCTTTTCTTTTTCAATTCGTAGGTGGAAGATAATTCTTTAGAAATAGGCATCACTTATTTTCCTGTTTCTTTCTTTTTGTCTCTCTACTAGATGATTAAATTTATTGTTGAATAAATAATTCATAAGCCATCTTCCTTATAACTACGGAAAGATTTTTTGAAATCTTCATAAAGACACTTGTGAGTGCCCTTGTCCTTTTCCATGGTAACATTATAATAGAAAAGGATCCTTGCTATGATAGAATGAAAAAAATGGTCAAAGAAAACAAATGCCTTAAGGCACCGAAAGTAAAAAGAAAAATAGACCTTACTTAAATTGTATTAAAACCTCTTTTGCAGGTGTTCGACGCGACAAACTCGACGCTGGACCGGCGGCGCATGATCCGCGACATCGTGGTGCACAAGATGGGCTTCAAGCTGTTCTTCGTGGAGTCCATCTGCGACGACCCTAGGATTATCGAACAGAATATTATGGTGAGGTATATCAACAGGGCAGGCTTTTCTATAGTTCTCTTGCCCTTATCAGTAATTGTTGGGCTTCAATGCTACATACTTGCATCAACATCAGCCTTTTTAATGTTCCCACTGCTGGGACACAGGCCTCCTTTCTAGGAGAGCGAATGGGCCATAATCCACCACGCGGGCCCACTGCGAATTGATGGATGTCACATGTCTTCGAATTTTTGGTTCTAGGACATGCCGATTTCCTCACGATGTTTTCCTTCACCATTTTGAGAGCAGTGGTGATGAAATAAATTACACAAAGTAATGCGCCTAAACTCGCGAGCTACAACTCGTAAGTCGGGGCCGTTACCACTGGCCGATACCACCACCGCTCTCTACATACCTGCATACGTATATTTATTTATTATATGCTTTATTGTACACCTCATAACGTGGACAGGACATTAAAAAACTAAGTGTACAATGGGCGGTCTTATCACACAGGGCAATCTCTTACAGACAACAGATATATTATTATTTGTTCCCATATTGTGACTTAGCAAGTCATGTTCGTAAAACGCAAAACTTTAATATAGTTCAAACATCTGCCCAGTATAAATGAAAATGGACAGGATGTCCTGTCCATTCCGATCATACAGTGGATGTCTTTCGGCAGAAATGATGATGATGATTTGCCACAAACTATATCTGTTTTTTTTTAATTATTTACTAATTAATTAATTACATATTACATTACATATTATACTAAAACTAATGCTTGACTACGATCCCACCTGATATATATTCTACTCTATCTGGATACTCGCCGTCCGTCCGGGTTGTCCGATGATAGAAAAGAGTTGTAGGAATCAACTCATGCAATCAATTTCCAGTGTGTACCAAATAAACATATTCCCCTTCCCTTCCAGGAAGTAAAAGTAAGCAGTCCAGACTACACAAACATTCAGAACACTGACAACGTTCTGAACGACTTCCTCCTCCGGATAGAGCACTACAAGGAGAAGTACGAGCCCCTGGACGAGAGCATGGAGTCGGACTACAGCTACATGAAGATTTACGACACCGGGGAGAAGGTGGTCGTCCACAAGCACGAGGGACATATACAGAGCAGGATCGTATATTACCTCATGAATATACATATTGTTCCCAGGACTATATATTTGACTAGAGTAAGTGGTATTTTTATTTTATTATTATTTTATCAATATTTACACACATTTTTATGTACACACATCAAAATACAAGTAGGAGGATACAGAAAAATAGGTACAGAGGTGATGCTAAATCTCTGCCAGCATACGCGGGTGCGTAGGAGAGTTAGAAAAATAGAGATATTTTATATTTTTTTCAGCAAGTAATTTCTTAAAGCTAAGATTATAGTTGCGAAGAAATTTAAAGAAAAAATGTAGACCTCTTTTTGGTTACTTTAGAAATAAATCATTGAACTAATTTTGATAGCATGGTTAGCGCAGTCAGTGGTTGAGAAATAAGCAGCAGATTAATAGACAGGTGGTATTCAGTTTTCTTTTGCATTCCAGAGTCACTCTTTTATTAATTCCCGCAGGTATAAACCTGCGGGAATGAACTTGAATAATAATAAATTAAGGCAAGATTCGCAGACATCACAGTGACTTAACTTTATATATTTTTAAATAATTGTGTACAAGAACGTTCTTCTAATAAGAGTTCATTTAATTTCAACAACTTATAATACCTAATACATATTTATGCAAGCGGTTTAGCCCACTTTTGGTAGTCCGAAATAATACTAAAAGTAATCCTGAGATAAAAAAAAGTATTTATTTATTTGTTTATCCTCACATCAGAACGCCTTACAGCAATTACACCAATGGAGCACTATTAGTTCAGAATCTGCTGCGTGTAGTCTTCTAAAGAGCGACTCAAACGCTGTGGTGGGTCACGAAGGCTCGCTTGCGCAGCATCAGGTTAGCACTTCTCCAGGATCCCACGTGGATCAAACCAACAGTGAACATATTTTAAAATCATAAAGCTTTTTGAATGAGTTTTTCAAACGAAAATTGAAAAATACGGATTTTTTTTATGTATATGTCATCCTGACGGTTGTATCTAATGTCCCTTTACAGGACATGGTCTACTGTGTGTCAAGTTTCATCCAATTCGCTTCAGCCATTAAGACGTGAAGAGGTAACAAATAGACCGAGTTACTTTCGCATTTATGTTTATGATCAAGTCTTTACCTAACAAAGTAAAGTCGAAGTTTTCAGTTTGTGAATCTGGCCTTAACACTCTGCAAGTCTGTTACACTACAATTGCTTATATTTGCATAAAAAAAAATAACTTTGTTCAAAATAGTAAATATATATTTTTTTTTCAAATCCGTGTAATAGTATATGTATAAAAATTACCCATCCAATTACTCACGCACTAATAATATAAAGGCGATAGCTTAAGAAGAGTACGTACACACATACTGACAAGCTTTCGCGTTTTTGTAACGGAATTTTATTGAAACTTGGCAAACGGGAAGACCATGTCCTGAAATAGTACACAGGGCTTTTTATATTGTTTTTTTTTATTTATTTAATCGCATTTTGTTACATAAAAAAGTCTTAATATAACATCTGCCAAACTGCATAGCAGTTTGTCGGCAGTACGTTCTCGTGAACTTTGCATATAATTATATATAGATACCTAATACTCTGGTCTGTGAGCTTTCTGTAAAATAAAGTAAATAAATAAATAATAAGGATTCTTTGCGATACAGTACTACGTATACCCATACTAAATATCATCGGTCGTTGATTGGTGTCGTGAGACCAAATCTGTTCACTCCCCAAGTTTGGTAAACAGATGCAGCCCCACAACACCTAGTAGTATGCTCCTTTAAATGATGTTCTACTAACACGTGGGTAAATCTGCTAGCTGCAGCTAGTGACACCAACAATCTTTTACATGCTTCATCCAAACTAAGTTCATTATATTTAATTCATATTTGGTACTAGCTTTCTGCCAGCGCCTTAACCCGAATGTAAGTAGGTTTCTGCATACAACATTTTGGACCCCCGTTTTATTTTGGTAAATCCTTTCTTAGTCCTCGCTTACGCCTTAAAAGGAAGTCTTGTGCAAAATATCACGTTCGGCTACGCGTTGATATGTCAGTCAGTCAGTTTCTCCTTTTATGTATTTAGATATACTGTCCCACTGCTGGGTAAAAGCCTCTCTCCATTCCTTCCATTGTATCCGACTTTCAGCCACTTCTTGTCAATTCCCAAGGAAGACTCAGAAGAATCTAAGTCGTCCCGCCATCTTCTTTTTGGTCTGCCGCGATCCCATCGTGCTAAACTAAAATGTAACATTAATACCACATTTTTCCAGCACGGTGAAAGCACACACAACATAGTAGGTCGTATAGGCGGCGACAGTGACTTGTCATCCCGAGGCCAACAGTACGCGAAAGCGCTAGCCAACTATATAGACCAGCAGCAGATCCCGGGGCTGCGCGTGTGGACCTCCTGGATGAAGAGGGCCATCCAGACCGTCAAGGATGTGAAGGCTCCTCAGGAAAGGTGGAAGGCTCTCAATGAAATTGATGCGGTAAGATTTTTGTTTTTGCTTACCTTGTTATGTCGTAGGATGATTGTAAATTAGGTTTTTTTTTGTGTTAGTCCTAGGGAAGTATAAAGTTGGGTTGTCTTTTTATCGATGAATGACATTTGTTTTTGTTTTTTAAAGCCTCTTTCCATTTCTTCTTCTTTTCCTTCTTTTCCTGTAGCGCAATTTCTAATTAGCAAGAGGAACCAGGGTATTTTATTTACGATGTATATCAATAAATATTTTTTTATTACTGCCTTAAATTTAATGTTAAAATATCACCAAATAAAAAAGTTTGTAAATTTTTTCTTCAAGTTTGACATTTGCTTACATTACAGTTTGACATTTGTTGAGTTTTGCATTTGTTTTACTTAATTATATATTTTTTAGCTTTTTTAAATTTTAGCGACGAAGATGGTGTTAAATGATAAATGATCTTTACTTTGCAAGTAGGTTTAAAAAAAAAAACACTTGGACGTCATTTCTTTGATTTTTTTTTCTTTGAATTTGATTATGTTACAATTTTAATTCGCAGGGTATTTGCGAAGAGATGACGTACGCGGAGATCCAGCAGAAGTATCCGTCGGACTTCAACGCGCGCGACGCCAACAAGTTCGCGTACCGCTACCCGCGCGGCGAGAGCTACGAGGACCTGGTGGCGCGCCTGGAGCCCGTCATCATGGAGCTGGAGCGCCAGGGCAACGTGCTCGTCGTCAGCCACCAGGCCGTCATGCGCTGTCTGCTCGCCTACTTCTTGGACAAGTCTGCAGGTAAGACTTTAATGGCCAAGGGTTCGTGTCTGAACGGAAGGCTCTGGCCCTGATATATAGGGCAATGTAGGAATGGGGTTACCTACCACTAAATAAAACCTTAATAAAATTATTCAACTGAAACATCCGGGAATCTTTAAGGCAAGAGTGAATAGGTTACTTCTAGGTAAGCGCGCTCCGTCGTCGAGCGCATCGTCGCGCACCATCAGGTAGATAGCGATCAAGCGCGAACCTATAATCAATAAAAAAAAAACATCATTCGCAAAGACTTTTAAACAAACTTCTTTTATTGTCCGTTCAACCGATTTTTACTTCTATTATGTAGTCATAAGGACGGCATTTAAAGCAAAAAAGTGGTTACAATACAAACTATTTAGTGCAGCCGTTTTTTTCATGGCAACAAAGCTTTGAAGTCAAAACCGTTTGAACTGACAATAAATCGTTTAAACGTGTAAACTTATTGCGAATGTTGATAGCTGAATAAATGGAAGTACAGAACATGGATGGCAGCAAGCATTTATTTATATTATAGTTGGTTTGGTTATATTTAAGAGACCAAATTAATATCTAGCGTACATGGCGTTGTTATGAGGGTGCATTTTTTTTCATATGTACTTCTTTTCTTGCATTCTTTGTGCGAAACGCTTAGATAACTCTTAGAATCAGTGTCGTAACTTTAGCATACAAATAGTTGTAGAAATGTATTTTGGACTACAACTCAAAAAAATCACAGCTACTAACCAGTAACACTGGCCCCACAGAGGAGCTGCCGTACCTGCACGTGCCGCTGCACACGGTGATCAAGCTGACGCCGGTGGCGTACGGCTGCCGCGAGGAGCACATCAAGCTCTCCGTGCCCGCCGTCGACACGCACCGACCCAAACCTTCTGTAAGTATATCTTCGACAGACTACTTGACAAGTGTGAACACGTAGGGGAACGTTCAAGTATTACGTAACGCAATTTTTGAAGATTTTTGACCCCCTCTCTCCCCCTTGTAACGCACCGTAAATTTATCTGTCCCCCTCTCTAAACGTTACGTATCACTCAAGTGACCATTTTTACCTTAATTTTAAATTTCTTTATTTTTTAGCTTTTCTTTAGCCGTTGTCGACGACCAGACTAATACAATCGAGGGATTCCTAAATGAAAAGTACTACGTAAATGAAAAGTGTTGCCAATTTTTGAGTTTTAATTCCTTAATTTTTTATTAAAAAAAAAAATAACGTAACGTTTGACAAGACACCCCCTCCCCAAATTCCAAATTGCGTTACGTAATACTTGAACGCACCCTAGACTACACTACGGTGACACTCCACTTTTCACTTGATAAGTGTGAACACGTAGATTACACTACGGTGACAGTCCACTTTTCATTTGACAAGTGTGAACACGTAGACTACAGTACCCAGGTCTTGTTTGAAAACATACCATGAGCTAGGACATAGAATCTAGAATCATAGATTTTATCCTAGTTCAACCCTAGTTGTACAAACTCCGACTACGAACTAGGTATTTTGTAGATCTGTTAATGATTAATGGTAGTTTTTTTTCCATTAGTTTAAACTAAATGAGGACGGATCTTTAATTCTTTACTGTACACCTTAACAACTTAATAAGTGAATATTAATTAATTTGAGGTCGAAGAACCTCATAGTTGGTTAACATGTTATATTTTAGGTAGGCGAACTGGCCTCGTTTAAAAAAACAAAAAAGTTTATTTACGAAAGAGTATGGCGCATACCATAAAAAAAAAAACAACTAAATACTAAAAATATGCGACACACCCGCACTGGCCGGGTTTGATCATATCGAAGTAGAATTTATTAGTTATTCTTCATTTAAGTATGAAGATGAGCATGTTAGACCATAATATACCTATAGTAGAAGTATTATGGTCCAATTTTAAAAAAAGCAGAACAATACAAGCGCAAATTTTATTGTTTTCTAGTGTTTAATGGAAACGGCCAGTAATAATCTACTAACCTTTATCTATATTGTCGCCAGTAGTAAATCCTCCTTGATAAGGGTTTTACAACTATAATAGCTAAAATCATGTATTTCATCGCAATGTTAAAGAAACAGTTTTGAAACTTTAAAGTAACTTAAACCTTATTACAATGACAACAAGATTTAATTTAGCTACTGCCAAGGTGTACCGAATTAGGTATACTGATGCCTTAGAAGGTAATAATAATACACTTGCAACAAATACGAGGTCTAATGAGAAAAACAAGCTATCTACCAGATAACTTTAGGTAATATTGAAAAAGCTATAATAATACAAAATAACAGTTAATAAAATAATTAAAGGTTTAACGAAAATCTTTAATCATAAAATGCCTATAAAATTCACCGTATCACTCCTTCTCCATATAAATCTTTCTTTCTTCATAAAACAATTTGAATAATAGTCAAACCAAACAAAAACATACAAAAAATATTAATAGGCGATTTATTTGACAGGACGACGAAGAGGCGGCTGAGGTCCAAGTACGAAATGTTTGAAGCATGCATAGCGTAGTAGCGCATAGATAGCATGGGTAGTATACGTCATGTTGTTGTGAAAACCTGTAATCGTAACTCGAACTAGTCATTATGCTAATACCTTTTGACAACTGTTACAGATCTTCGATGGCGATTCACTCCGTGAATTTAGTCTAAATAATCGTGTAATTGATTTGGTTTTTTAGGTTAAATGCCACGTAATAATTACAAGAAAAAAAATATAATACATGCACTCCACAACTGGTCTCACCAAACAGTGCTTAGGGCGGGTATAGACTAGAGGAGGAGCTAAGCACGTACCGAGTTCAAATTCATATAGTGTTGACAGATTTTAGAGGATGAGCGACATTACAATGCGTTCCAAATGAGAATAGGATCGATTGCCATGTTGTGACGTCACGATTTACTGTCAAATCGAGGCAAGATATTTTTTGAATTCAGTTTATTTACGAAAAACTAAATTTATTTATGAACTGTGAACAAAAAAAGTTAAATCAGAATCCAGTTTTTTTTTTTCAATTTTAAGTACTTATCTCTGAGTTCTTTAATTTTGCAAAAATATCTTCGATTTGCCAGTACGGCGTGACGTCACATCCTGTCAATCGATCCTATTCTTATTTGGAACGCATAGTACACGAATTTGAGATCGGCTTCTCTAGGCCCCCCATTTAAGCCCACGTTTACGAACTGTGTAATGCAAAATACAAAGTGAATATTCTCATGAAGTTGAGCCAGTGAGCCTAATGGGAGTTATTTTTACGTTAATGCGATTATAACGTGTATCGCGTCTAGCTCTTTGATTGGTGGAGAACTTGGAGCTGACCAATCAGAGTGCGCAACGTCATAAACGTATCGATCGCGTTGACATAAAACTAACTCGCACTAGACAGACAGAAAACAACAAGGCACATTGTACAAATGTACATCTAATGCGCCTATGGAAAAGTTAATAGTTACTTGTCACGTCTATGTGACTTAAACTGGTTGCATAAATTGTAGGGGATGCATATTATTTTTTTACACGACTAGATACGAAGTATTTTTATTAAGAATTAAATCTGCTGGCAATGCTGGCATCCAGTTTTACAATAAATTCGCAGTTTATGTAGCCAGCTGATGTGCAACTCACGCGGAATTCCAGCTCTGCTTCAATATGGCTTCTACTGTGTATCTAATAGAAGCTCTATGAGCTTATTATATTATATTATATTATACTCTAGGGCCTACAAAGTCTTACTTGTAGCTTTGTATCCAGATGTGATACTTTTTCTACACTCGAGCGGCCTCTACCGGTCTGCTCAACCAATCCATCTGAGTTTATCTTTAAACTCTTAACCAATTCGCATAATAATTAGTAATTACGCCCTCGCGACGTATTATGGATTTTTACAGCAACATGGTTGACACTTTTTTGGCGGGAAAAGTGACAGTTGACAGGTGGTGGTTATCTATGTGTGTTTGCTTGGGGCAGAGGCGGAGATTTTTTTTTTATAAATAAAAACGTGTTAATTGTTGCGTTCAAAATTTTGTGTGTTTATTCTTTTGGATATTTGTACGTTTATGTATTTATTGGTACGGGTGGTTTATATTGTGCCAGTATTCCCCATATTGGCGCCACCTCATACCGTTCTTTCCCCGTTCCTTTCCCAGTTGGGGTCAAGCAAATCATCGTGATACCAACACAAGTCAGTTCTGTTAAAATTCATTTAAAAAGGTTATGGTTCAAAGAGTATGTAATAATGAAAACTATCCCTGCTATTTTTGGTTCATAAAAAGATTAAATGACCACTTTTAAAAGTCCTTCATGGACAAAGTGTGGAAACCAACCTCCACTAAATAGATTAGTTGATCATATAAATGTAAAAAAAAAAATAGTTTATTTCGTAGTTAACATTCTATCAAAGATTCAAACTAATAATTTTGAATGTTTCATACTTTAGAATAGTATTTTGAATAATAAACGCATGGATTATATCCATTGTATTATATTCGTTTCAGCAGGAATATGGTAAGGACTGTAAGTTGTGGCGTTCATATGTTTCTGTCTACCACTTCCATGGGGGGAAAAGCGTGATGGCGAATATTTACTGACATGGTGACGGGCAAAACAGAAAATCCATTCGTGATAAAAAAAATCCATATTTTTCCAGGGCCCGGGACATAAAATATTAAATAACCATATATCATACTCTATGCTGTACAATAAATGGCCTAGTCCGCAATTTCGTATTTTGAATATCGTTATATCGTTGTTGGCCTGATCTTCCTCCAAAAATAGTTTTGCGTCGATGAAAATGGAAACCAGATGGCCCTACTACCACCATTTTTTAACGCAATCCATTTTACAACTTAAACTGAACTGTTAAAGGTATTTTTTTTTTGGTGGGAAAAATCTTCTAATGACTAAACGACCCACTGGTCCTTCCTTCCTTAGTTCCAGGGTTCAGGTGTTCCGCTTTCGCATCAACCGTTGACCCTGCTGGGCCCCTACAGTTACTGATCACTCCTAGAGGCGCGTGGGAACAGTGCGCGCCGTCAACGACTTAATGGGCTCGGTCCGGATGGTTACCGGATGGGCGGACTGCGAGCTAAACATTGCTCGCCGTCCACAAGCTCGCGACTACGATGGCCGGAAATCGGGATCGGAGACACTGCGGCGGCGGCTGTGGCGTGAACGCCGTTGCCTTTGGCTGATGCGATCGGCCTCCTTTTTTGCTAGCATTACTGCTTCGCAGAAGGAGGCGACCGCCTGTACTGTTAAAAGGGATGGAACTATCTTTATAAAGAGTTTGCACGATTAACATTTTAACACGTCATGGTAAGGCCTCTGGTACCGTGCGAGTGAGAAAAACGGAGCTATACAACTTACACAGCATCAGTTTAAGTCGTAAAATGGATCATGATAAAGTCTCGGTTGTGGTTCAAACGGAGTTCTTTGCCGGAGTCGGTGTTTCCTGATAGCTACAATCCGGGTATCTTTAAGTCAAGAGTGAATAGGTTACTTCTAGGTAAGCGCGCTCCATCGTCGACCGCATCGTCGCTTTCCATCAGGTGAGATAGCGGTCAAGCGCGAACCTATAATCAATAAAAAAAAAAAACGGTTCTAAAAATGGATCAACCATTTTACCATTTTTAGTTGGCCACAGTTCTATAGTACGGGTGGTGGTAATATTACATACAATTCTCTCGCTCAAGTTATTGGTTGATCTTTTTATATTAAAATGGAGTTTAATTAATGAATATCGCTAGCCCGAAATTCGGTACCTACTCGTATAGTAATAGCTAATACCTAGTTTGGTGATAACGCAAAATTTATTCAAGGCGTTCCCGCGCTCTGGCAAATCTGAACTGGTTATACGACGGTACAGTCTGCAACAAAAGTCAATTAAAATAAATAATTTTTTTTAATAGCATAATTATACGAATCATAATGAAACGCTAAATGACAGTTTATCAAGTTACCATCCATTATTTGAATTTAGATAATTCGAAATCTATAAGGTGGAAATATACATCTAGCTGTGCCAAAATTCAGACTTCCTATTATTAACTATTGCGTTGTTTAGAGGAAAAGCCACATCAACTTAGGCAGGTCTTATCAATCTGAAGGCCATCGGCCAGAAATCTAATGTGTCCATACCCACTGTGAATGTCCAGTGTGTACAGAAACTATTTGTTCCGTCAATGTCTTCTCACACACGAAAATATTAAAGTTCGATTTTTAATCCCAGACTACGATTTGACAACTTAAAATGTTAAACTCCAGAAAATTGGGAACATATTCTTAGCGTGTGACATTCTGAGTTGTAAAATCCTAGTCTAGAATTAAAAAACGAACTATATTTGTTCACAATTTGTTATGTCTGCACGTGCGTGAAGCACATTGTAATTAAACACCACTGCAAGAATCAAGTCTTTCCTCCGCAGGTGATACCGGCCCCGCTCATCAAGACACCTATCCCGCCATTACTCAACGGAGACACCAACGGCGAACAAAGCGAGGAAAACCAAACACATTAACACTATTTAATGGACTCACTAGATAATGAAATAAATACATTGTCCATGCTAGTTCAAAAATTAGATTAAAATGACATTTGGGTATTTCTTTTATCTGTGTGAACGAGTTAAAAATAAAAAAAAAATGTATCGTGGAGGTTATCTGTGACTGTCTGCAATCAGTCAAGTCGACGAATTTGAGACTGATGATAAGTGAGTTTAGATTTTTAAATTTTTAAGTCGTTTTACTGTCTTTGTATAATACCTTAAATACGTTCACATGTAATAATACACTTGGCCGTTTGTCACCGTTCACTCAGAGTCAGCGCGGGGTCACAACATCCTGAAATTATTTTCTGTTCGACGGAAATTTGGCGGAACTTCCCGAAGCTGTTTTTTAATCAACTGTTGCTGTTCCAATGTAGAGCAATGGCCTTTTCTCGTACTGATGAAGCTAGGAGAAGCTATAGTCAAGCTAGGTGGGACGGCAAATTTTTTACCGCCCACGTCGAATTGTCACATCAAGTATTTTTGCGTCTTTTTCATCAGGGTTGTGTTTTGGAGACTGAGCACTCCATCTCGTGTAGCTCTTCAATGCCCATTGGTGACAAAAAGCTGACGAAATAGAGTATTTTGTCGTGGATTTACGACCCTGGCAGAATAAAAGCCAAAATTTGTTGTACTTACATCCGACGTTGGCGGTTAAAAAAAAAAAAAACTGGTATAATATGACGCGCGACGCTTTGCAGTTCTTCAATACGCTTTGTTTGACGTGATTCACAGTCACACTCTGGCCCAGCTGTTCTCAAAAGCGCTTTATTCGCTTACTAGCGTCAAACGCAAGTACAGCGTTCATAAAAAAGGCGCGATTTCTCGATAATGTGCCCCCACGCTTATATATTTTTATAAGCTGTCTAGTTTTGTCTTATTTAGTTATTATCATCCTATCATATTTATAAATACTATTTAACTATACATAAGAATTTTTACAAAGTGGCTATGTATATTAAATGTAATAAATTGTAAAATTATAATGTTAACTTTATTTAAATATAAGTTTAATATAAGTGGGTTTTTGTGTTTTATTTGACTATCCATGTGTCTAATGAGTGTACTAAATAGGTAAGTATTAAACCGATCATCCATCGCCAACTAAGTGTAATTTAGCTCGCATAGTTGAACCAGCTCTTCACATAGATTTTCTTTATACACATGCTCCCATCGCAAATTATGCCAGCTAAGTATTTACGAAAAAAAAAATATCTGCGAATTGATAACTCCTTTTTTGAAGTTGGTTAAAAACTATCTCAACTATGCGAGCTAAGCTAAACTAGTTTAGTTGGCGTTGGACGGTGGCTTTATTCACTGAAGCATAGCGGCGAGCTGCGCATAACCATAGCAATTACAAAAAACAATTATTTTAGTTCAATTTATTTGGCGCGTACAACACCTAACATGATTGGAACATTAGGCAATTATTAATAGTTTTTTCGATGTTTGTGCGAAGTCTCTCCGCAGAACATGCCCCACCTTTTCTGGCACTACATGCCCCAAATAAGGGCCTGATGAAAGAAGTAGAGGACAAATAGTGGCTAAATATTTTGGGATTAATAAAAAAAAAACCATTCCCACTATCACGCTAACAAGAAATGCGCCTAGTTCTAGTAGCTGAGCAACAATAACCATAACAGACTCTCATATAACCTTTCGACTACTCTAATTTACAGACGCAATTAAAAGACAATATGTTTTGCGGACACCGGTGTCCTCTTGGGGTTTAATGCCTAAGGCATCAAGGTTTTGTTCACAGTTTTTGGTTCGTGAATAGTGTCACTGGCCTGTTGGTCTAGTGTGCCAGAGGTCGTGGGTTCGATTCCCGCCCAGGACAAAAGTTTTTGTGATGAGTTCAATCATTTATTCTGTGTCTGGGTGTAATCACTAGTCACTACATAGTATAAAACAAAGTCTGTCCCTATGTAGTTAGTATACACGACAAATGTGTCAAAAAATAAAAGACTCGTTTTGACATTTGTATTTAGATTGGCCTTTTATTTTTTGTCAACTTTAGTAGAGTAGTTAACATACAAGGTTTTTTCCGCAACAGCGGGACAAGAATATTCGATAATGTAGTCACAGATTAGGGTCAGCACACACTGAGACGTGTCTGACTAACCTAACTGCGCGCATGATCCTTCAGCATCTCATAACGACTAAACCACAACAGAGCTTCATTATGTTTGCTTTTACCCAGCTACAACAAGCACAAAAAGAAGGAATAATGATTTTATCAGCCCATGTAAGTTTGGCCATCCTAGTGCAATTTTACTTTGCTTGAGGACTACTAGCGCCATCGTCCGGCAGTTTGTAAATTGTTGTTTTACTGTTTACAACAGCTTGATACAAAAAAGAGAAAAAAAATGTTTATTTATGTTTTTAAAATAAAAATCAATTATTTATTTTATTTGTTTATTATAGGTTAGTATTCCAACAGCGTGTACATTGCTAATTGGAACAAATGATTAAGTTTGAATATTAAGTAAACGTACACGTCATACCCAACATTCACGTAATTTACTAACTTCGGCCAGTGGCTTTGCCCGCGTAAAAGTAGAATTAGTATTCCCAAGGAACACGCTCAATTCAATTCAGAATTTCAATCAATCAATATCAGAATTTTATTCTCATTTATTTATACAGGGTTTTTTGTATCCAAACTCTCCCTGATGATTAGGTGGTATTAGAAGTTATAATCCTTGGAATGCTTTGGTGAATTCTCAACTAGGTGTTATACTAACCAGCAGTGGCGGATTTGCAGTCCTGGCCGCTGTAGGCCCCAGGCTACGTGCCGCCCCCTTTCTCAGCACTCATCATTACTAGACACATTATTCATGAATTACTTTATTCCCATTTTTAATTGATTCCGTAAACTGTTTAACTAAAAGTATTAGCTTATAAAGCTAGTTTAGAATATTTTTGGACATTTAAATAAAACATTTAAAACGGTTTTAGGTTTTATTTTTAATAAAATAAATGTTTTACAAAACTCGTCTATCTTTTATATTTTATCGTTTTCTTCTGTTTTATTGTTTTAAAAAAGAATTTTTTCGGCTTCCTTAAGTTTGATTGATTGCAAATTGTCGTCTCCTCTCCTCTCCGCTTTGGTGGATACCGGGCCTCATACAGATAAGATTTGCCGTTTACAGTATAGTCCAGTGCAATTAGCACTGTTAACGATAAAAAGTGGACCTAAATAGTAGTAGAATGAAACCCATTAGAAAAGGAAGATAATATAGCAAAAATTTAAGGAAAAATAAATTACGGTCTATCTGAGGTCGGGAAGTGGATGGGTGTGCGGTTTTAAGGGTAAAAAATGGTTTATCTCTAATTCCGGCAAAATTACCGGTTCTATGGAAAAAAGCCACATTTCCAACATGAAATCCCCTTTAAATCTTATAAAAAATTTAATAAACACCTCAGTACATTATTACATAGTATACCTGTTGCTTATACCTGTGTATGCTTACATCTTTAAAAGTTCGCAACGGATTTTGATGCGGTTTTTTTAATAGATAGAGTGATTCCAAAGGAAGGTTTATATGTATAATATATCACCTTTGCACCCGCACGAAGCTGGAGCGGGTCGCTAATAATGATTAAACAAAAGTAATTTCCGATTCGAGATTTTTTAGTTTTTTGCATTTTCTGAAAAAACTTACTGTATTAATGTATACTTTTTTTACACTATCAAAAAGTAAAGATTTCAATGAATAAGAAGACAACAAACTTTAAAAAATATCACATATTTTTACGTGAGATTTTTCGATTGAAAAATAGGCTGTTTTTTCGATGTTAAGTCAAAATAAAGAACAACTGTGAATATTTTAAATCAAAAAAAATATAGTAAGTTTGGGACATGAAAAGGAAACTTTTATCCAAATTTTGTGAAAAAAAAGTAATTTTTAAAAGAGATAAAAATTAAATTAAAAAACTCGGTTTTTTGGACTTCACATCGATTTTGAGGCTATGTGAAAAAGTGTAAATAAAAAATTGATAGATCTTCTTATGACCTACAAGTTTGCTATTAGACATTTTTCCATAAAACCAATAGTTTTGCCAGAAATCGTGAGAAACCATTTTTTACCCTTAAAACCGCACACCCGTCCACTTACCGACCTCAGATCGACGGTAATTTATTTTTCCTTAAATTTTTACTGTATTATCTTCCTTTTCCAATGGGTTTCATTCTACTACTATTTTGTTCCCTTTCAAAAGCTATCTGCACTGGTCTAGTATGTCAGTTGGTCATACAGTTTCGGAGATAATATAAAATTACTAAAAAGTCAAATGCCGCTACCACAACTTTCATTACGGACGTTATATCCATTTACCCATAGATGGCGTTCTGCAAATACGTCATTTTTCTGAATCGCGGTGTTAAGATTTTCCATGCATTGATGACCCTCTCGAATTTTTGTGTCAACGTTCCATTCAATTGATGTTCAAATTGATGTAAAAAAAACGTAATGATACTTGATTCTGGTACGTTTTATTTATGTAGGTAGGTATGGAGAATTAGAGATTGAGTGAGACCTTTTTCATTATCTAAATATAGCGCCTGTCGAACTCCAGAGTCGCGCCCATTGCCACCAGCTTCACACTGCCGTCGCACCCAATACAATTTTTTTTTTGCACGATTTGCCGCCCTTTATATCCGGCCGCCCTAGGCCCGGGCCTACTGGGCCTTAGGGCAAATCCGCCACTGCTAACCAGAACATTGCATTGCAAGTTAAATAGCTCACTTACAGCTTCTTTAAAATATCCAGCATGTGTGAATAGGTGAATCATATAATTTCATAAAATTTTAACACACTGGAGAACACTTCAGCCATTCTTATCATACTGGTGATTTTGGCCTGCAAAAGGTCCATCATGGATGACATATTTCTCCTTGAACATGATGGTGATGAGAGTATCCTTGCAACTTCTTTGCCTCTTCTTAATTACATTCTGGGTGTTCTCATTCTGTGTCAAGACCCATCTTCCGAGTAAAGGTTTTCTAATTAATAAACCAAAGTAAATGCAGAAATAGTATCCCATTTCAATGCTTTAATCTTTGTTCTGAGCAATTGGTTGCAAAGCTCTAGGATTAAATCCTTTAGCTTTCGGTTTCGCCTTGGGTTCCTTTGGGAGAGTCCATGGTTTGTCATAAGCGAAATACTTGTTAAAGTGCTCTGCAGTGAAGGGCCCAGTTATTCCCTCGTACTTGCGACATTCATGGTAATAGTCGATGATTTGTTGGAAGTCCCAGATGTCTCCTTCAGGCTCAGGTGGAGAAGGAGGGTGGGCCATTATTCTCTCTGAACTTAGAGAAATTTCTAATGTAGAACACGAATTGAAACTCTACGATGACTTTTAATTGAGACACTATAATTTAGTTAATTTACAAAATATTCTAATGTTTCACAAAGTCGATATAACAGCGGAGTTTAAAATATGTCCGAGTGTCGCAAACGATTTGGGGCAAGTACCTAAGGGGTGGAGTGGGGTAGCAAGTAGCAACAGGTACGGTCCGCCGGGGGGGCCCCGATTCTTGACAGGTGCCCCTGTTTTTTGTTATGGCTCAATAAACAGTCGGTACTTTTAACTAAATAAGTAAGTAGGTACATTAAAAATAACCTGAAGATGGGATTGAAGGAATGGAGGGTAGGTAACAGCAATTTGAACTTTTTGATAAATATACGTTTTTTTTACGGTTGCGTTGCCAAATGGCAAAACGGAAGCCTTATAGATTAGATTCATCATGTGTGGGTATCACAGTCACTTTTTTTCGAAAGTATAAGAACTTTAGGTATTGTTGCAATTTGGTAAGTAAGCAGATGTATTCTGTGAACCACTTTAAAGCATTTATTAAAAATAGAAGATAAAAACAATAAATTTTGGAATTCTCCATACATAGAACTGACACTCTTCCTTTTTTTTTCATCAAACCCCTACAATTCTAATATCATTTTTTTCTAAACTGAATAGCTTGCGCAAGAGACACTGCCAAAGACCCAAAGTGGAAAGAACCAAACCCCCCCCCCCGCCTCTGTAATTTCTCAAATAAAAGAATGATAAAACTAAAGAAAATATAGGTATGATGTATGTGTAAACCATGTAAACTTCCACCGAAAATTGGTTTAAACAAAAGCAAGTTTTTTTTTTAATACGTCATAAATCGTAAACCGCAATGGGTACGGAACACTCAATGTGCGAATCCGACTGGCACTTACCCAGATTATTTAACTAATATTGCCATACTCTGAAAATTAGATATTAGGTACTCCAAAATCGTGGGCGCGTTCACAGTATGTGTGTAATTGTAAACTCACACACGCAAAACACCCAATATATGGAACATCTATCTACAGGCAGGGTACCTATATAACGTACGAGAATCGAACTTGCGATACGCAGGCTCACCTACTGCGCTGCCGAGCTGCAAAGTAAATCACAATATTTATTATAATTTATATATATAGTTTTGATATAAGTGCAGAAAGTTTATCATTGCGATAGAGGCGGAATTCGCATGAGCCGTAGGCGAGTGTCCTATGGAGCCAAGTGACTGACTTTGCCCGTGTGCCAAGCGACGTTTTTCAATATACTTAAGACACGTGTGGGATGACCTGCGTCTCGTGGCGGTTGACGCGCGCCCTGCCTCATACGATAAAAAATTTGATTACAATAAAATTGTGGCCGGGATAGCACGCGCACTTTTCCGCAGTAGTGCAGAAAATATCCTATTGTATGCCTGTAAGGGGTGTGATATGAGCCGTTGTCCGAGTAAGTGTACTGAAAAATTATAATATCTATTGATGAATAGACTCAAAATTTCCACATGTTAGGTTGTCCTATAATATCAAAGTCTGCGTTTTAAAGCGGGGGCCTTCATTTAGTTTTTCTACCTTGGGTCCCCAACAGGCTCAGTCCGCCTCTGTAGGGACCACTGAACCAAAGAGCAGAGACTAGCAGACAAAGCTTCAGAGAGAGAGATTATCGATCCGGTGCCCCGCGCGCACCCGTCTAACGCAGATTGGTCCAGGCGTGACTCCAATCCATAGACCAAGGACGTGGCTCCAATTGCTCTAAGCAACTAAACAAATTTAATTTAAAAGTTTACCATGTATCCACCATCTTAATTAGCAGCTTTACTTTATTTTGTAATCAAAGGACTTCATAATTTCGCGCCAAATACAAGCTTTGCATACGATACTGTTTCGCGCCATCTATTAACACATAGAGACAAGTGACTAACATTGTCATTCTTAAGGTTATTTCATCCTGCAACTAGATGGCGTTACTTGCTCTCGTAGTCGTCGTAGTCGACGACGGAAGGACGATCGCAGGGAGCGCAGAGTTTAGAGTACAAGCAAAACGATTAGCCCCAAACATTCTTCAAATACTATTGCCATATTTACACATTCAAGTTCTCCATTTGTTTCGTTATTCGTTCTACCATTAGCACGAATGTGTAAATGCGGTTTACTCGAATAACTTAATTATGGAACAACACAGAGTCACACCTTATTCAATAAGTTTCAGGATATTACAAAGTACAGTTTTATTAAACCTACCGAAGTACCGAACTTTCCGCTCAACTCCCTTTGCGTAGTTCAAATAAGGGATCGGATTAAATTTGACGTCAAGCTGTAGAAAGAGAAACCTTTGTCTCACTGTACTTGTTAGATTTAGCTCTATTTACACCAATGGCTCCCAACCTTTGGTCCATAGGAGCTAAAATACCTTGACCCCTGGTGATAAAATTTTAAACTTTCCCACAAAACTAAATAGATTTTAAGAGTCTATTACAAATGCTGTGTTTTCTATAACAATGCTCTTTACTTCTGGTTTTAAAGAATATCCATGCTACAACCAAACCCTGCTTTCCCTGGTGTCCCAGCTAAGAACAAAGAAAGTTAAGTGGTCGGTTATGAAAAGGTTGGGAGCCACTGATCTACAGTATCTACTATCTATGCTTCAAGCCATTATAATCAGTAGGTAGGCAGCTTCACAGGAAAGTTCAAATTAGTCTCAGAATTTGTCTCCAAAACAAACGGAATAAGACTATAAATATTTTATAGGTAAGTAAACAAAGACAACTCTACTTATTTAAAGGTAATCCTGACCTGTGTTAGAGTTTCAAACATAATGCTTTGGTCATTTGCGATTATGTATGATAATAGTAATAGCCATAAAAACTTGTAAGTAGAAACGCTAAGGTAAAATTGTAAATCATTATACGTTATTGAACACATAAATGCAGCCCGGGGAACGTAGGCTCAATTCCAGGTAAACATCCGGGCGACCTACTTAGCTTTTACTGTGCAAAATAAACGGGCCGAGCCGCCGTACCTACTGTACCTAGATAACTATGTAACATGAACGTCCACAACACGAATACATGCAAGCACGTGAGCAATCAATAAAATACTATATAGACGGTCATGTACTGCCAATGCCTACCTATACCTACTACGTGTCCCGGCCGGCGGCTATGGAAACGAATGGAGTTGATTTAACATTTATTGGACCGGTGTATTTATTTGTTACGGAGTAGTGAAGTTTCCATCCACAAGTGGGCAGTACGTAACTACAAAGTGTTTTCCTAGTATAAATAATTGCACACATTTTGTTGAGCAATTATTAAAATAAAAAATAAAAATTGTACAAGTGGTTCACAAATCCTTTATTTATAATATTTAAATTAGACAAATTTTATATTAATTTGCAAAGAGTACATCAGTATAATATATAAATATAATAATTGCATCCTGTGTTATAATAAAAATGTGATATCGATTGCAATATCGATTTTTACCATAGATCTACAGCAAGTCTTTTCTCTATTCTTCACAGCTGTCAATGACATTTCGACGTTTGAAACGGACGTACTTATTTTACGAAATGTATTTTTGCCTAATTTTCTTAGTTGAATCCTAAACTTACATAATTATTTATTTAAAAATACTAAAGTAAAGCATAAAAAGACAAACTCGCATTGATTATGTGCTGTTAAAGTTAGTGGATTTTCCATACCCTTGAAACTTGATAACAAAAATGGTATCAACTTTGAATTTAGACGAAAAATATAATAGAGGTGCGTGCGTCATATTTTCAATGTGACCTATTTTACCTACACAGTTGGTTTATAATTCGGTTTTATCATAATACTGTTGGTGTGTTGCAGTGAGGAGGAATTTCTGTTTTTATTTGGATATTCAAGACCATGGTTTGGCTAGATCCATATCTCGCAGGATTCAAGACATGGGTTTGGTGAGTACATAAGGCTTTTACCGCCAAAATTCTTATTCCACGAAGTAGCACTAGTGTATACTTACGTTGCCACATAATTTTTGGTTATGTATAGATGTAGTGTGACCAAAACAGGGATAACAGTATTTTTTAATTCGTTTGGCTTTTAGTCAGGCTAACTGCATTTGGTCATGTTATTTACGTTCTGTTTCGTAATTTGTACGCTTTTCAAGTTTAACAATTTATATTTTTATTCAATACCGCTAAGGTTTTTAGGTGTTCCATTAAATATTTCCTTATCAATTTCGTCGTTTATCTTATTTTTTTAAGTTTCTTACTAATTTATTTGTTTCAAACTCTCGTAGTAAAACATCGTCGAAACGAAAGATTTCTATTTGAATTGGAACGCAATTTGAACGGACCAATACGAAGCGTCTCCCCTTCCACCTGACAGCAGCGCCCCCAGTGTCAAAAACATGAACTAACGTGAAATATCTCCATCTTGTATGACAGATTTGTGTTTGTTGTTACTTTTTCGATTTTATTTATCAATTGTGTATAAATACGTTAAAAAAGTGTATCAGACGTTGCGTAATTAATCCACAATCACATAATTCAATGTGTGCTATAGACAATTTGCAAGGTTTTACCAACAGAAAGTAAATCTATGAGTGACGAACATAGTGGTCGTCTGAGTGACTAGTATATAGTTACTTATTTTTGTGATAAGCGGAGCGCGGGGCCCTTGCGGACGGCTTTTATGTAAGTATATACAGTGTATATTACCCACACGTGCGTACCGACACAGCGATCGTGTCAGAATTGTTTAGAAAACAGTTTAAAAACAGTTGGAGTGGCTAGTGGGTCGCATAGCTTGCGTTCAATTTTAGGTCATCTTTTGTACGGTCGCGTTAGAGCCGCCGCCGCCGCACCGCGAAATGCAGCGGGCCGAGGCCGCGCGGCGCGCTCTCTCGCGCTGCGTTGCACTACATCCATTTTAAAAGCCGTTTGAAATGTAGTTTCCTTCGGGTTACGCGTGTGTCTGCTTAATTTTTGACAGTTGATATTACTTGTTATAATCAAGGGGTTGTGAGTCTTAAGTAGAACTTCTTAAGGGTGAGATTTGTGTGTGTCAGTTGAGTGTGTTATTTTTTTGCGCGGGACGGTTGGCGCGAGTCGTGGAGGGCGCGATGGCGCGGCCCGCCGGCGTCGTCTCGTTGTGCGGAGCGCATTTCAAGGAAAACTCGGCGATGTGTGTTCCGGCGCGTCGATAACTCGCGGCGCTGATGCCCGCCCCGTTACATTGTGCCGTCGCATGCATCGCTCAATAACATATTCCGAGAATGCCCTCTGACCAAGCGCCGTCACTCGCGACGAGTAGGCAGCCGTTGCGACACATACATTACACGTATTAGGTCAGCCTGCTGCAATGCTGACTTTCACATAATGTCACTGCACTCTGCATTACCTAAACAATAACATTTGCTGACACTAAATTCTTATAAGAGTTGCCACATTTACCCTTAATTTTCTCAGCCATATTTTAATTGAAAGCTGGCAACTTCTAACTAGGTAATTAAAATTTTAAATATTTTTGTTCACAATAGCTCACTTTATCAGTAGTTTTTTATTGACATGTAAATGAGATATGTGTAATATATATAGGTTGAAATATATTTGAGTGGTCTGTTATGTAAAATGATGATGAAATGATTATGGTGTATAATCATACTGACAGATGCATTCAGCGAGTCTATTATGTGTTGACAGTTAACCTTAGTGTTAATAATATGTCAACTTGTACATTGCAAGGTTAACAAGACTATGCAATAACTATGACATGTAGATTTTTAATAAAAATGCAATGAAACACCTATAAACTTGTAGCAACTTGCTAGATCGACATCTTTTGAAGTCATGTCCCAACACTGCTTTTTTGATGAAAAACAATATAAATTTTATTTATCTGCACAATAATAATAGCAGATATTTTTTTATTACAAAATAATAGCGCAAAACAACACACCTATGTAGATATCTGTTTTATATGTTGTTATCTCCTTCATTATATATTCATTGCTAGTATAGGTACCTACTGTTTATGCGAATCAACCACATTTTATATTTATAGATTGTGTGTGGGACATGAGTTCTTAAGCATAGTGAATGAATAATTAAAACTGAAAATTTTTATATGGGTTTCCTGTTTTGATATCTGGCTAGAGATATTGTGAGAACATTACACATATTTATTATGTTTCTGTTGTGCAAGAAAAATAGATGACAGTATTAGCTTAACACATTAGATTTTCCTTTTTGGTGAAACAGACTATAGAATGCCATTTGTCCATTGTTTTTATTTTCCACATTGTTGAGCTTGTCCCGTTTTAGGTTTAGTATGTAGGTAGAAACTTGAAACTATAATGACTAAGACTTGTGTCTCGGTTACTCCTGTGTCTTCAAATTTAAGTTACCAATCTAAATTACTAGTCAGTAATTTAGATTCTAATCTAGTCAGATTTTAGCCATAATAAGTTTAGTTTTAAACTACCCAAGGCAAGTTTATAGCTAGTTTTTGCTAATTCTCATGGTTAGTCTAACCCTGCCTACCTTATAAAACCAGCTTTATAATGAATTTGATTCTTGTTCAACAACAACACACACAACAACATTCTTGTTCTCCAAAATCCGCTGGTTCACGGAGGAATTTTAGTCACCTGTTGCAGTGTTGCTGCTCATAAACATACTAAATAATTAATGTTTAGAAACAACAGTTTGTATTTGTACCTGAAACTGTAAATACTATTTGTTTACTGTTATTATTATTTCTATTTAATAGTAGATGTTACATAAAAAAATAGACAACTTAAATTTTTAATGACTACTTTAACTTGATGTAAGTTGGGATCGGAGTTTTAATTTAAAACAAATGATGAGTTAAAAACTAACTAAAATAATTATAATGAAGTTGTGTAATGTATTGTTGCTGAAGCTGTATGATTAAACATACAAAAATAATTTGCTGCCATGTATATTTAATTTGCTTGGGGATAAATATTTCTATAATCATAAAGTTCTCAATATTTTCCTGAAATTAAACTATATTCAATCTCGAATTTCCTAAATAAGTGACCTGCTTGTAGCTAACCCATTCTTAGACAAATTGTGAAATATTCAATATCTCAAAAAAGTGAAGTGAGATAATTTACCACAATCATTGATTTTATGCTTTAATATGACATACTTGTAATAAGCCAATTAACTCGAATTATGGTCAGATTATTCTTTTTATGTTTGTAAGATGTAATTTTAAGTATATGCAAAACATAAAAAACAATTTATTGTGAAATTATATCATAATCATTAAAATTGTCCACCCTAGCGCTTTTGATCATAGCCATTTTCTCACTAGATTGTCTATTTCTAGTGTCGTAATTAGCACTAACTAGAGATATAACTTTAACATTAACAGCCAGAATTAGATGAATTTCTTTGACTTATTAATGTTCCCATACACTGAAAACAAAATAAACTGAAAATGCTAAATTCAACGCAATCTAGTGAGGAAAAAGCCATGTTTGATGCGTTTGCTTAGCACTTTAACGGCCTGGTATTAATGACAAGTGTTTGTTTCCAGCACCAAGAAGTGTTCCTAACGTCGCGCGTGACGCACGTGGTGCGCGAGCGGGCGGTGAGCTCGTGGGCCCGCGCGGGCGCGCGATGGGCGCGGCGTGAGGGGCGCGCGCGCGCCGATGCCATGCTGGAGCGCGTGCGGCCGGACCCGCCACACCTTTCGCCCAACAACAAGTACATACAGCTCACTGTGCACAAGGTATACCCCACGCCTCACCCCTCACACACACTCGCCACTTCCCTAACATAAGCAAAGGTGCGAGTTTGATGGATAACATGTGGCAATATTTAAACTCAAACAGTTTCATGTAAATACTTACCAATAGGTGCTTAGGAGTCTCACTTAGCTACTTCGTATCCATGAAATTGATACCTTGTATAATAATAATTGTAGCAATTAAGATCAGAGAGAGAGACACATACAGTTTGTGTGAGATAAAAATAAAATAATTATTATGTAGTTAGATTATGTAGGTCTTCATAGAGCTTGTTGCAACTGAACATCTATTCTACGCATGCTACTATCTGTCTAAAACTTTTAACAATTTTCTCTTTCCTTCTAATATTTCTATTTATTTATATCTGAATGTGCGCTTTATTATTATATATCTTTACAAAATATTTATTAATCTTTCAGGCTATAAGTCTATTGGATAAACTGTATGATACATTCTTCACGGCGTCGCGCAAAGCGCATGTCACGCTCTTCACTAAACACTTTATCAAGATTGAATTTTTGGACAAGTATGGAATGACATTTATAAGAAACAGTATGTCTTTTCATTCACTAATAACAACGATAACTCACGTATTTTGTGCAATTCCAGGTTGTGCAGACCTATTTACAAGGAATTCGATGAATGGCCCGAGATATCACTAGAGCCGGACCCTCCAAAAGAAAAAAAGAAGGAGACGCCAGAAAACATTACTACCACTAACCAAAATATCAAAGATATTGCCATACAAAAGTAAGTAAGAGTTGCGTAAGTGTGAATAACTGGAATTACTCAATATATTCTTATAGTGAAAAAACATTTCTTTTTACAGAATGACGAGAAAAAGTCGTCCAAGAATCAAAGAGAAGGAAGACAAAGAGGTGAAGGGCGGCTACTGTGAGATGTGCAACACCGAGTACGTGGACGCGTCGCTGCACCGCCGCTCGCCGCACCACCTCGCCTTCGTGCGCAACCACACCAACTTCCTCGCGCTCGACTCGCTCATCGGCGCCGGCACCGACGTGTCCAGCTTCCTCGACAAGGCCACGCCCATCAACGGCGAGAGGCGCTCCCTCCGGAAAATGTGCAACGGCGACGTCGACCAGCCCAAGAACAAGAGGTCCAAGCGCTCGCAGTCGCCGGACTCTACCGTCAACGGCAACGCGAGCCCGCGCCGCAACGGACTCGCCGACGACGACAGGAAGCACAACACCCGCTGCAGCAGACGAGCGAACGAGGCGCTGTCCGAAGACCGACAGTATTACAAAGTTGTCGGCGTCAGTACCAAGCTGAGGTCGAGCGGCGGCTTCGCTAACAAGAGGAAAGACTCGCCGCCCGCGTGCAACGGCACTAAGCCGCTAGTCGTCAAGTTTAGGAAGGTGCGGCGCTCGGAGCTATCGGTATTGAGTGACGAAGCCGAACAGTTTATGTTCCCCAAGCGAGCCAGTTCCACGAGCTCGACGTCGTCCGACGACGACGACGACGTGGAGCTGAGCGCGCGCCGCAAGAGCTCCCCGCCGCCGCCGCCCGTGTCGGCCGAGCGCCGCCGCCTCGCTCGCCCGCTCGCGCTCAAGGAGGACTCGTCAGAAGAGGACAGCTGGCCCGACGACCGGCGCAGGCGGAAGAAACGAGCGCCCGCCACGGCCAAGCGTGCGCGCAGAGTGCCCTGCAAGGCTCAGGCTACAGAACCTCCACCAGAACCACCCGAGGTCGTGGAACAACTTGTACCCGTAGAGACCCCAGTTCCCCCAGAACCTGAAGTTAGTCCATTGAGAGAAGAACCTATAGAGAAATGCATGAAGTGGGAAGATGGGAAATTAAAGTATACCCCAGCTGTAGAACAGTTAGAGTTTGCTTTTGAATCCGTTCCACTCAGCGAGCCTTGGTTCGAGACCTTTAAAAGACAAGATGAAGACAAAGTACTAGCAAAAAATATACCCCAGTATTTTGGTAAGTAACATTGAGCAACACACACAACCGCAACAGCAGTTAATAAATTTAACTTAAATAATTATAATTTGATTCAATCATCAAAATAATTTAAAATTTATATTCAATAAATTCTAAAACGAACAAAATTAAAAATACTTACAAATTAAAATTGTATTTTAATCAATGTTGTGTTATTTTTTCAGCACTATACTCAAAATCGCCAAAGTTACCGTATGAAATCGGTCAGTTACCGCCCTTGAAGCCAAATTGCTGTCCATTGAGTGATTTAGTAAAACGGGAAGAAAAGCCCGGACCGTCGCGTTCTTACGGGACTCGAGGGATGAAGAAGCAGAAGATCAGAAAGCGCACCGCCGCAGCACTGCTGGCGCTGGAGGGTCACCCGCGGAAGTCTCCGCGCGAGCACGCCTCCACGCTCGCCATCCTGGGCTCCGCGGGCCTGGTGCACCGCCGCAGGCACAACGACGACACCAAGTCCACGGCCTCGGAAGACACCATCAGCGACACACACAGCAATGTCAAAGTTGATCCAGTCATTTCTGAGACTCAGGAGGCATCCGAAAGATTGCAACAGTTTCTATCAGAAGTGTTTGAGGACGCGGCCGAGTATGACGTGTCCGATGAAGTGATGGACGGTGATGCCGCCGTCACTACGTCCACCAACGTGCCTGACGTGTCCAGTCTCGTGTCGGAATGCGACAACTGCGACCTCATTCGCAACGAGATCAAGCAGGCGGAAGACAGGCCCAGAGGAAGACGAGGTAAATTCAAAAAGAGGAATCGAACTGGCTGGCCGAATAAAACTAAGCATACTAAAAAGGGGTCTAGAACAAACAGTGTCGAATCTGAAATAAAAGGGGGGAGCAGTTTGGACCGGTCCTCAGCGGAGCCTCCCGATGATGACACGACGCAAGACACCATCAGTGAGGAGGACACAAATCTATCAGAGACTGAAAAAGAAGATACAACTATCATAGAAAACTCCAAATCAGAGGGTGACTCGCAAGACAAAACTCTGACAGAAGATTCAATAGAAGAGCAATGTGAATCAATGGACATATCTGAAAGTAAAGATAAGACGTTAATTGATAGTAAAGAAAAGACATTACAAGAATTGAAGGTATCGGCGGAAAAGGCGAAGGCTGAGGAGAAAGAGGAACGGAGATTGCGTTCAGAGACTGAGGATAAGGAGAGTAAGAAGAAAAAGCGCGCGCTGCACGGGCTCGGCGACTGGCTGCAGCCCGTCGTGCGCGTCGCGCGCGTCGACCCCGGCGCCGCGCGCCGCCTGCGCTCGGCCGCGCGCGCGCGCTCGCAGCGCCACAGGTAGCGCCGCTGAACCTGTGAGTGTTGTGTTCGCGTTGCGTACCCGTACGCTGCAGTAGACTCCTCACCGATCACTTCGGTTATTGTTTTGTTGTTATTTATTTTGTAAATACGCTGTTGTTGTCTGTGTCAGCATGAACTTGGCCATTTATGGCAGTCGAGAAACTGGGAGTATCAGTATTTAAATTGTTTTTTTTTTGTTTATAAAAGAATAATATATCTTGAGGCTGCGATCTTCAGATGAAAGTGTACATAGTGGTGTAATATAATATGAGATATGTGGACTCGTGCATGTGTGTGTGTAAGGAAAGTGCGGTCGTAGATGTCGCGAGCTTAGTCTGTATATAAATGTTATTATTGTATGCTTAGAAAGTATCTTTCTTTTCTAAAGATAAATGGAGATGCAGGAATAATGTTGTAATATTTCAATCAATAACCTATATATTAATAAATATTAATAATTACCGAAATAATCATGCTGTTAATAGAAACTATAGATATTGTAATGAATGTGTTTTTAATCTCAATGTCCATGTCTACCGTTACCGACTAGTCAAATCTGATAACAATTTTGCTGGTACTACCTACATTTCGTATTTCTGCTCCCATCTCCTTTATCTATGTGAAAATTCATCAAAAAGTTGTATAAATACTATGATTCTCAATTATTTGTTTGTTTTTCTGAATTATACACAACACTATCCATTCTAAATACGTAACAGGTAGACTCAAACTTGATAGTAGACAAACACGATGTAAATTCGTGCGACGTCACTGTGCCTGGAGGACACTGTCGAAGTGTGCCCTGCTTGGGCAGATTATACGCCGTGTCTTCGTAGAGGAGATCGGCGGCGACGAAGAAATGCAGGCAAAGGAGAAAGGCCGACCGCATAAGGCAATGGCGCTCAGACGCCGCCGGGATTCTCCGATCTCGAATTCTGGCCGCAATGGACAGCTCGCCATCCCATCGTCTTGGTTCTACATCTTTATTCTTAGCTGCCAAAATGTCTCGCTCACTTAACCATTCATTATTATTGTGGTTGAAAGCTACCCCTACCAATTTTCAGCCAAGTCGGTTCAGCCGTTCTTGAGTTACAAGTAGTGTAACTAACACGACTTTCTCTTCGATACTATTATGTAAGATTATTTCACGGGCATCCATATATCTGAAAGCTTTTTAACCCGTTAATTTGTGCGATCCTCTTTGAACTCGCAAGAGAAGCCGTGAAATGGAATAGTCATGTCACTTTTTTTAATTTACGCTAGGCTAATAAAGTATGCGTAGTATATTTTATCACTTCATGTTGCGCGACGAGCGTGTCCGTTACCCAGGCCAGATGTGGTCGACAATGGTCATTTGAATCTTATAGATAATTAGTTGTGCGGCTTCTGTAATTGTTGCGCACATTTTTAAATTTGTTGCGCTTATAGTTTTTTAATTATTTCACAAAAACATTTCCTGCTGCGGTAACGTTACGCCAGCCAGACCTTTTTCTTTCTAATGGGAATATTTAAATAAATATTAGCTATAAAATTAGTTGTCTAGATAAAGTAAATGTTGTGCCTTATTTTGTATTTGTTCTTTCTTCGGTTGCGAAGTTATTCGAGATTTTGCTGCGGTAACGTTTTGGGTTTTGCTAGATCTTTGAGATGGTTAAGCGTATTCTAATCATGTTTTGTACACGACTTCCTAGGACTTAGTTTAAATTTGTTGTGCAATAACAAAACCAAAATAATGCATATCTTAAAGGTTATTTCATTAAATAGAAAAACACTTCAATTGGTCCCAGCACTCTCAATAAGAAGTCTAAAGACTTACTTTAAACGTTATTTTAAAGCTTGTAACTGCCTTCAAATGTATGTGAAGTTTCATTAGTATCCTGTAAGTATTTAACAAGTTATGATGATATTCAGTTCTTCACGAGCACGGTCTTGATACGCGCGGTGTTTTTTGGCCACTGGATTGGATATATGAACTGAATGTTATGTCAATTATTAGTTGTTTAGATCAGTTGTATATCAGTAAAATTTCAGCTCATTACATTGGATAATTAATGAGATAATACGATTAAAGTCATTAGGAAGTAAATGTCCGTGATAACCCGACCAAGTTTAGGTGGTTACGAAAAAGCGAAAACGCAGAACATTATACTATCTTTTGAAATGTTTAGTATAATAAACCTGACAATTTCGATACAGACGCGTACACTGTTAAATACCTATATAATAATAATTTAACATTATGTACACTATGAAAACATTATTATTATCTTCCAGTTGCACAAACTTATCAAAAATCACCGCTAGAGCATGCCGTTCGGTAGGACACGGCAGGGGTGGGGTGAAGGGGTAATACATTGTTTGCATAACGCACTAAACATGTTCCATAAACACATAATTCATCTTGTAGAGTGCGCGTGCGCTTCGTCAGTTCCGTTTCCTGTTTTTGCAAATATTTATCGATAGCGTGAGATTTATTGTATAATAACAAGGGTGGCGAATTACTGCTAACGTGGAATGCTTGTATTGAAGATCATAATTATGGTGCGGGCTGCTTGATGAATTCACGAACAAGGTAAGCTTGCATAATGTAACTATAGAAATAGTAGCAAAATTATTATTAATATGTACGCGTCGTTAGGTACTTATCTAAAATTGTATTTTTAAAGGCTTAAATATTTTAATTTAGGAACTTAGGTACTCATTATTTTCTGTTTTTTTCGTACTTAATTATTACCTGGGACTAGAATTCTCAACAATGATAACATATTTATCCTTTACTACATAGTACCTATAAAAAAAGTCGCTTCCAGTTTGTCTGTCCCTGTTTGCTTAGATCTTTAAAACTACGCAACGGATTCTGAAGCAGTTTTTTTTAATAGATACCTAAATTGATTCAAGTGGAAGGTGATGACTTGAAACTTGATTAATGAAATTCATGACTTAGCGACCAATTTTTTTCGTTATCAATGTCGGGAGTTGGGACTACCGCAACAGGTAGGTAGGTAGGTATTTATTTCCACAAACTCCTTGGACACGTAGACTTTAAGAAATCCATAATAATTACCTTGTTGCGACACTTGCGTTGATAAACTAAACTTGCAAATAGATGACGATGCGAATTTCAAATTACAAATTTGAAACCCGATTAAGGATTTACACAAAAAATGTACTTACTCTTTCTTTTTATTGTAGGCATAAACAGAATGGCAACAGAGCAATAGCCGTGGGCCGTCACTTGCCAACTCTATTCGTTGAAATAGAAATGACAAGGATAGGTGATGTTTAATCGGTTGCTAAGCAACACAAGTTTTTATAATTAAGGGAGTAAAAGTTCATTTGAAATGATTATTTTACCTTTCAATAAAAAATCTTTAATAATATCATGTCGTTTTTTTTATAACTTTTGTACGTGTCAGTACTAAATTTATAACACTATCCTACATATTTTAGAAGGTACCATAATGTTCTGCGTTTTCGCTTTTTCGTAACCACCTAAACTTGGTCGGGTTACCACGGTCATTCACTTCCTAATGACTTTAATCGTATTATCTCATTAATTATTCAATGTAATGAGCTGAAATTTTACTGATATACAACTGATCTAAACAACTAATAATTGACATAACATTCAGTTCATATATCCAATCCAGTGGCCAAATAACACCGCGCGCATCAAGACCGTGCTCGTGAAGAACTGAATATCATCATAACTTGTTAAATACTTACAGGATACTAATGAAACTTCACATACATTTAAAGGCAGTTACAAGCTTTAAAATAACGTTTAAAGTAAGTCTTTAGACTTCTTATTGAGAGTGCTGGGACCAATTGAAGTGTTTTTCTATTTAATGAAATAACCTTTAAGATATGCATTATTTTGGTTTTGTTATTGCACAACAAATTTAAACTAAGTCCTAGGAAGTCGTGTACAAAACATGATTAGAATACGCTTAACCATCTCAAAGATCTAGCAAAAACCAAAACGTTACCGCAGCAAAATCTCGAATAACTTCGCAACCGAAGAAAGAACAAATACAAAATAATGCACAACATTTACTTTATCTAGACAACTAATTTTATAGCTAATATTTATTTAAATATTCCCATTAGAAAGAAAAAGGTCTGGCTGGCGTAACGTTACCGCAGCAGGAAATGTTTTTGTGAAATAATTAAAAAACTATAAGCGCAACAAATTTAAAAATGTGCGCAACAATTACAGAAGCCGCACAACTAATTATCTATAAGATTCAAATGTCCATTGTCGACAACATCTGGCCTGGGTAACGGACACGCGACGAGCTATTGCCCGATAAGCTTGTGTGTGTGACTAGCTAACGTTATCTTACATATTTGTATAGTTAGGTCCTACTTTCGAAATCTATGGGTACTTCCTTGCCTAAGTCTAGAATATCTAGACGAATGGATATGGTTGAGGTAGTTTAATCTACTAACAGTACCAGCGACCCGCCCCAGTTTCAAAAAGTAGTTGAAAATCTTTGAATTTCTTTTTAACCGACTTTCTCTATATCTAAATCTTAATTACAACACAAACCTGAGATGTTGTAGTAAAAAAATATCCCTAGGGAAAATACTATCAAATGTCATCCCAATCCGGTCAGCCATTCGAACATGAAGACGTAACAAACGTACACTCACAAACTTTACAATTATTATTGGTGTGGTGATGAATAGACAGACAGATGGACGAGGTGGTATTAATGTTATGTTAGGATATGGGTTTTAATAGGTAGGTACATAGGTACTTTACAGAAGTACATTATTATTGTAAATAGGAACAAGAAAAGTTAGTGTTGCAAGAAAAGTTCTACAAACTTACTGATACTCAGTTACAAATAAGCTTAAAGCAACTAAGTGATATTATACAATCATGGATAACGGTATTTCCTAAAATAACTTGCGTAAATAAAGGGAGGATAGTTATTAGAATATTGAAAACAACGCCATCTAGGCGCTTCATTACGAACTGATAGGTAACGAGATTGTATGTTTACTTAGCTGGATGGCAACGCACAAGTAAATAATATTACATGTAGCTAAGGTCAGATGGCAGGGTCAGTATTTCTTCACAAAATTCCATGTATTTTACCTATTATGTAAGTTGACTCCATAAATCTAGAGGAAATGATGTATTGATATTAGAGTTTAGGCAACTTGTGAAATAATCCAGACATGATACCCATGTAGATATTGATAAATAAAAGCTTAAAATTGTGTTTTAACATGTTATTTAACAACTGATGATATCACAATATTATAATGAGGAGATCTATTACTAAAGATGTTTACAAAACAATGGCAAATGCAGTTTTCAGTTGCTTTTCATGAGTTTTAAGTTTTTTTATTGCAGTAATGAATCATTTATTTCTTCAGGAAGTGATATTGACCAAATGAAAAACAAATGATCTACTCTAACAGGCGTATAATCAATAAAAACAGAATTTACACTTTATACATCTTCAGAGATGGATGTTGGATCAGCACAGATTACATTGTTCATTCTTATTTGAATTACAAGTAAAATAAATCAAACTAAACCCTAAGCTCAATGTCTTGTTATCTTAGGCCAGTTGTATTCTAAAGGCACTGGAATTTTTCCAACTGAATTTTTATCAGGCGTTATGCACAACTGGTCTTAAATTCCAGAGACAATGCTACTTTTTTATTTTTAGTTTATTCATAAACATCCTCTTTGTCTGCAACATATTGGATAATGTCTTTGGGTCTAACCAGCCTCTCTGCATCCCCATCAGGAATTTCAAAGCCAAATTCGTCTTCCATTGCCATTATGACCTCTACATGATCCAGAGAGTCCAAGCCAAGATCGTTGATAAAGTGGCAGTCTACGCTCAGCTGAAACAGAGGAATACTTTGTTAGTTACTTGTTTTCTAGACTTTTAAGTCAAAGAAACGCAGAAAGAATCAGAACAAGAACACATTAAGTGAGAAGACATCTCAAATAGAACATGAATAATATTCAGTATAGGCTACCTTTTCAGGATTAATTTTGTCATAAAGTTGAAGTACAAGTAGCACTCTACTTTTAATAAGTTCTAATGTGAGCGGGGGTCCGCCGCTGTAGTTGCGGACACTGATATTCTTGGCCTGAAACAGAATATTATGGAAATAAATGTTATGTATGTACCTTCATACTACTGAGTTTGTCGTATGCTTGGCAAACTTTCAGGACTCGTTCCTCTATTTCTTGTGGAGTGGGCTTGCGGTGCCCGCCTGTCGAGTACTGTTGTGCTTGCTGAACCTAAACAATTGGGGTAATACTGTACACATTTGTTATGCAATAAGATTGAGGTTATAATTTTAGAAAAGACTAATATATTGATACGAGGATTTGGCGACACTGCAAATATCCTTACTTGCACAAATTCCACCTAAATAAAACACTTTGACTGTAAAATATCACATTGTATTGACTATCAAGACCCTTACCCCATTCTGATGGTTCTGGGTGTTGTATGTCTTTAGGACAGTATTTATTGTGCTATAGTTTTGCCGTAGGACAACGGTCGAAAGCCGGCATACTACCGGTGTCTTAATGGAAGTGGATTTTCGTAATAATCCACTTAGAGCACTGCGGGCAATATTTGCAGCAGCCATTTTCCAGCACTTCGAAAATGATTAGATATTTCATAGACAACTGACAAGAAAAACGAGAGAAGAGCACAGATCGATTATTAGCCAATAGACAAAAGAGTTTCAAACAAATGTCGAATTCAGACAGAACAAAACATAATTTTTTGAATTTAACCGCTGATTTAATATTTTGGTTTAATATTTTCGTATAAGAAGATTAAAAGGTATGCTTAATATATTAAAGCATATTTTATAAATTGTTCTTGAGACCCGAAAAGCCAATTCCTTAGGTTTCATATTTTTTTAAAAGTCCTTAATTGTCTTTGACACGTCGTCTTCTGTCAAGTAAACGTTCTGTCAGTTTGTCAGTTTTCATTGTTTTTATGAGAACTTATGTTGAGATGGATTTATTGTATTTAAACAATTAGAAATCGTGAAAAATGGGTAACGCTGACACAAAACTGAACTTTAGGAAAGCTGTCGTCCAGCTTACCTCTAAAACTCAAGTAAGTGTTTCCAATCTTGTACAGAAAATATATTTACGAAGTTGATATTAGAGTATTGATGTAATGATTTCGTTTTAGCCTATTGACTCAGGAGACGACAGTTTTTGGGACCAATTCTGGTCAGAGAGTGTGACCAACGTACAGGATGTGTTCGCACTGGTGCCTGGTGCGGAGATCCGCGCGTTACGAGAAGAATCTCCGAACAATCTCGCGACACTAGTTTATAAGGCTGTAGAGAAGCTAGTGAAGATGGTGGACAGCAGCTGCAGGACTCAGAGGGAACAGCAGATAGGTATGACTACGTCACATACACAGCACGGCTGTAAACAAATTATAGCATGCTACAATTCTCATAATAAGGCCAGTTTATTTAATCCTACATTTTTCTTTAACTTCAGTAAAATTTCTAGAAATATAGATAAAATTGTAAATCTGCATGATATTTTTTTTTTTCATATAAGACATAGGTTTAATATTTAAGTAGTAAAATATCAACAGTTGAATTGATTTTTCAATTTAAATATTTTAACTATGGAACATAGGTTTCTTCATAATACAGGTTTTAAAAAATTTTTAGTCATGCAATAATATACATTACTTTTACAAATTATTATGATTTCACATATAATATAGAAAACAAGTAAAACCTAAGTACATAATCAAGGTACAGTGGTACATGTCAATGAGCTACTGATTTTTTATGATTATCCACAGCTGATTAAGTTAAAACAGTCAAGAAAAAATAAAAAAGTAAAGAAGTAAAAACATAACTAAACATTTAAAAGAATAATATACCATATAAAGATTTTATTTAAATCAATTTAAAAACAAAAGCAATTCCATAAGACCTATTATCATTTCTTGTCCATTTCTAAGGACACTCTTTTCCCTAAATATTATAATTAGTCAAAGCCTATTAAAATCTGTAAAGGATCAAACTTTAACATCTTATTTCATTTCAGCGTTAAATTGTGCTCGTCTCCTGACCCGAGTCCTACCATATATGCTGGAAGAACCAGAATGGCATGGCTTCTTCTGGTCTTCATTACCGGCGGCCGCTGAGAATGAGTCTGTTCCCCTTGCGCAGTCCCTTATCAACGCTGTCTGTGTGAGTGTCTATCATGTCTTATCTTTGATTGAATTTTTGTGACTAAATGATAACATTGTATTTGGTTGCCCTGACAACTGATTCAGGAAAAGTTGATACAACAATATTTATAACTACTCGTTTGAGCTATGGAATGTTCAGAAGAGTTACCCTAGCCCTTGCAAGGAGTAACTGAAGGGAAACTGGGTTTTAGCCAGAAAAGTCTGACACACCCTCTTTTGAACACCCAGTATGGTAGAAGTTATTTATTATTTTGGGAAATTATTTAAAAAAAAAGTAGTTGAATACCTTAAAAAAATTTTAACATATTGTTATTCCGGGTTTCGTGTACATGTGAGTTGACATGTTTGTGAACACACCCATGATACCGGAGTGTGCTGAAATTTGTGTCGCAAAATAAAATTTAAAAAAAAACCTGTATTACCATATATGTTAATGTTGAAACAAAAACACAACTATCCAACTCTCCTGGACCAGACGCATAACCCAGACGGGTTATGTGTTAATATAGGGAACTCCCTATAACCCGTCTGGGTTATGTGAGGGAAAATTCTCCAACGGTCTCATTGGAGAACTCCAACGAGAATGTTGGAGAATTTTCAATGGATATTTACAGGGCTATAGGGTGACTGGTAATTAGCGAATGATACCTAAAAACGTCATTATAGTCTTGATTACAAACAACTTTTATCAGTATTATTATAATGTAAACAAAACTATTGATATAGTCACAAAATATTTATTTATTATTACAAATCAAGTAGAACAGGACTTGGCTTCTATGCGATCTCACTTTTTACGACGATGGAAGACTTGCGTAGGGAGACTTGACTTCTTTACATTTGATGTTTTTGGGGGGACAATCTTGCTTACAAACAACTTTTACTATGGGACCAAATCTGAAATCATGAAAAAAGTCAACAAGTTCAGTACATTTTGACAAGTTAGGGGGTGTACAATAAAGTATAGGTAAATAAATAAACATTAATGTACTCTTACTTGTTTGTTTTTCTCTTGTTGATTTTTTTTGCGATTGGCAGGATTAAATCCGGGTGTGGGCCAAAAAAATAAAATGTTACAGCTAAAAGCAATTCAAATTAATTTTGTATTTGATTCAAAACTATGCTTGTCCACAGGATCTACTTTTCTGCCCAGACTTCACAGTTGCCACCACCAAGAGGGCTGGTCCCGTGAGTATGATTCATGTATTATGTATATCTATACTACCTTCGGAATAGATTCCATTAGACAAAAGTGCATTTTTTTCAGAAGTTTTTTTTTGTAATCATTTATGATTACAAATGTAATAAAGGGAGATATATAAGAAAGAAAAATAGTTTATTTACGCGTAATGACGCAAACTTAAAGCTAGTTAACAAACATAACCAATTTACATAAGGAAGATATGCGCCACTTCTGCGCAAAACGGCCGAACGCTCAGCATAAGGCTGTGGCTTCATGCACATTGCGATGGGCCACAGCGCTGGTTTACAATGGCGTTTGTTAGCTGTTTTGGTTGTCACTTTTGATGATTTTAAATCCATCATCACGTCTGACTTATTGACGTGACAACGTCTTAAATTAGGTTGCGGCTGGGAGTCACTTATGAAAAAGTGTAACGCTCGGTAACGTTACGATGAGTCACCGAACGAGAGAGAGGCCCGCCGAATGCCTTGCGTCTCTCTCCCACTCAACTATGATCGGTCTGCCGCGCGCGCAGCACTAGAGAATTAGGACGTTGTCACGTAAAATCTTCGCCCGTAAAACCGACTTTACAGGCAACCATTTTTTTCCTAATAATTTGATATAAGATAGAATATTAATTTTTTACATTAGGTGTATTTTTATGGAACTTTTACAAACTAAAAGAAAAATTTGAAATCGTAAATTAGGGTTAGGTACGCGATATTGTTTTTATCGAGTCAGCTAATTATATATTGTGTTTTGATTTTTGTTCGGCGCTAAGTCATACACAATTATTATGCCTAGTAATAAAATAATTTGCCAATTTTAATAAAATAATTTTCATGGTGTTGTCTTTTATATTTGTAGATTTCCAGAGGTTTAAAACGTTCAAAAATAGTAGAATCTGGCCTATCGATTTTTATTTTTGCATTATGTTATCAATAATCAGTTTAAGATCACAGTTTTAGAGGCTGGCTAGATGTAAAAAGTTAAAAAAAAAATACTCAAAAATATGTTACAACTTTATTATAAGAGCCATCCTTATAATGTTTTATTTTTTATCTAATCTCAATACTAACCATATCTCCCTGTAGCTCGAATTACTAATGCACTTGACTAGTTTTGTGACGTCATTGTAAAACCACTTAACTTTACATGTTCCACATGTTTAATATATGTTTTTACAAACTTTTATTTAATTTGCAATGTTTGTATGATTCGCGACAGGTAAGTATGTGTATATGTTCACTTCAATGTCCAGTAAGTAACAGATTTTCGGGTCTCAATCGAAGTTCGTTCATTTTATATGCCGCGAACAATTATTGGTATGTATGAGACACAGAAAAAATTATAATGCTCATCACACAAACATTTGTCCTTCATGGGATTCGAATCTGCGAGCTCCGGGGCAGCAGTTAGGGCCATTAGACCAGCAAGTCGTTGATTATATTATACATAGTTACATTTGCTTTGGAATTGTGGAAGAGAAGAAACTAAACCTAAAGTAACTATTTCACGAAAAAATTTCAGAAAAATGTTTTTTTTTTTCGGGTTACCACCAACTTGGGTTCGGTTTACTAATGTTTACCTTATGAAAATAGACAGACAGAGTTACTATAACATCATTACATAGTATAAAACAAAGTCGCTTAGTCCCTAAAATCTTAAATCTTTAAAAACTACGCAACGGATTTTGTTAAGGCTTTTTTTAATAGATAGAGTGATTCAAGAGCAAGGTTTATGTGTCTAATACATGCATTATATATTCAATATCAGTACCCGTGCAAAGCTGGGGCGGGTCGCTAGTTTCTTATAAGAGGGTTTAATTATTTGCTCTCAATAAAACATCATCGTAAGGAAACCGGCATATCCTAGAACCAAACATATCGAAGACATGTATTTTTTTTTTTAGATTTCACCAACCCGTACTGGGCCCGCGTGTTAGATTACGGCACATTCCCTCTCGATCTCCTAAAGAAGAGTTCTGAGTTCCAGCAGTGAGAAGATTAAATTCTGATTGTGTTATTACTGCTTCTTTCAATTTATTTATTTATTAGGCTCACTAACAATTGTTAACACTTCAAATTATTACAAAACCTCACTTAAAATTGTAATACTAGGCTATAGGCCAAGTATTACAATTTTTTACAGGTCAGCACAGCATATGAGGTTTAGGTCTACTTGCCGTATACTGACGCTCCTCTCGAGGTCGATGACCCCCATTGTGAATGTGATAATAGGATTGTTAGATAGGAGAACCCTTGGAGAAATAACGGTATTACCAGTCGCATACCCAAGGGGAATTAGCTAAATCTCATTGAGCTTATAGTGTCACTAGCTTCTGCCAGCGGGTTTGCTCGCATGTAAGGTTTATCCTCTCTGGGGTAGAGTTTCGTAAAATATCGTTCTTTGAGGATGTCTACACCCTATAAGGAACAGTTATAATTTCTGAGATTTTGTGATTAATCAGTGAGTGTCATTTTGCTTTTGTATTTTTTTTTTACACAGATAGATAAAGATAGTAATAGTAGAAAGTAGGCATATTCGGTAGTTATAATAAAACTGCAATTTTTTCTCTGAAATGGTTGGAACAATTTTGATGGGAATTTTACTGGACTTCAAATTTTTTTAGAAAAAAAATTAGAGTAGGGTAAATTGTTACCATTTCACGGACGCAGACAAAGTCGCGGACACCAGGCAACCTGGAAACGAGGTGGCTTGTTTAGTCAGTACAAGACTGACAATGTTTCCCGTTCCGCCCACGGGCGGGATTCGTCATTAGATGATTCTTTCACCACAAAAATAAAAAAACTTGCGCGCCTCACCATCCACGATTGCATCAATGCTTACCGTCAATCGGGATCACAGTCAAACACTAGTATTTATTATTAAAAAAAAACCTTTTACGCCGTTTATTGGCAAAAAGTCTTTTAGTAGTACTTTTTTTTCTACACGCACAAGTAGCATTGGCAAAACATGTGCGTATTCGATCTCAATTCCCACAGTACATTCCTTATCAGTACAGTTTATCTATTGCGTGCTAGTAGGGCGGCGGCAGGACACGATCGCTTCGAGCTGGAAGCCTGTAAGCCGTCGTTGTCATGGCAACGGCGGTAACAGTTGGCGTTTGGCTGGAAGGGTTCATAATTTAGTTAGAGTTAATCCTGTCTGTAGATAAGTTAGTATGGAACCGGATATTTAGGAGAAAAAAGTCGTATAGTACGCGAACAATAAGTTGAACCCATTTTTATAATTAACCGTAGCCTCCCGCATCGATTAAGACTCGAAAATCTGTCACGGCTAATAAATTGAACTAAAATATGGCCGTCAATGCTATGGTTCAATAGAGAAAATCTGTTACTATTTTTACCCGACTACGGCGAATCAAAAGGAGGGTTATGATTTTGACCTGTATGTATGTATGTATGTGGGTATGGATGTTCATCTGTTCCCTCGTAACTTCTAAACTACTTATCAGAATTCGACAAATGACATATCATTCGAAGCGTCTTAATTGTCCGCTGGTTATAGGCTATATGGGATTTCACAAAATCTAATGTGGCGCCCTCTAGCGGACAAAACATACGAAGTAAAAAAATAAAGTTAAGATAAATATGCCGTGTTTGGTATCATTTGAAAGCGCTTTACTTGTACATTTTGAATATATAAATATTACTAGCCTATTTAGAACTCCAAAATATGTTAAATAAAAATAAAGTTTAAAAACTAACACCCGACTACTTAAAAACACGCTCTAAAAAGTACGAAACAAGAAAACAAGAAAGCCGTGGTCGTATGCCATAAGAATAATAAATTAAATACGACCACGGCTTTCTTGTTTTCTTGTTTCGTACTTTTTAGAGCGTGTTTTTAAGTAGTCGGGTGTTATGGTTCAATTTATATGTCGCGCATTGTAACTGGGTTTTCTCTTGCATAATTAAAAAGTCTATCATCAATCATAATAGGATTCTACTTGCACTTTTTTCTAATGTAATATTTTGTCTTGGCTTTTTTATGATAGAACTTACCGTTTTGCTGAAAACCGCGAAAAACACCATTTTTGTCCTCTATCCTAATCCTACCAATTTTCAGTCGGATCCAAATTATTCTAACCTTGGATTTGTAAATTGACTAATGATGATGAGACGTTGTATAAAAAATAAAATACCATTCAGTAATAAAATACCATTTAATTAAATAAATTAACCACCGCCATTACCATTGACCATTTAATTTTATTTAGTCTATTTGCGAACAGACTGACAAACAGTAACAGAAGCGGTTGGCGACATCATTTAAACTCTTGAGCCCCAAGCTAACCCCGGCGTTCGTACACCTATTGTCTTTATATTATGTCTCTAATTTCGGTACTCGAAATGTTAAACAAACGTAAGGATTTATATTACAATTTACATATCGAAATCGGCAAGGAAGCGATAGCGTTAGTCAGTATACAACGTGGTCAAGGCCTGCTCACTTGTAATGTAGGAACAATGGTTCGCGAAGGTCAATCCTTTCGGCCAATCGACGCTCTGATTCATTTAATGTCTGATTGATACTTAAATGTAGTCAGTTGCCTGCATATAGCTGTGCATTGATTACTAGCTGGCTGTTATAATTATGGACTATACAGGTGTCATTGGCATCGTACCACTAAAGAATACCATGGATCCTGTACATGATTCTAGACGCTCCAGTGGTGGAATTTTTTGTCGGTTCTATGTAATAATAATAATATAATAATATGTCCACAACTATCACACAACGCCATCTAGTCCCAAGCTAAGCAGAGCTTGTGTTATGGGTACTAGACAATAGGGCATTCAAACTCGGATAGTTATCAACTCCGGAGCTAGTTACGATGTTAAGCAATCAAATCCGGAACTCCGGAGTTGGCTCCGGAGTTGACAACTTTTTTAGAAATTAATAAAAAAGGCCTTTTTTTTAATTAATAGAAGTTTTATTTGTTAAAGAATCAATGTTTTTGTTTAAAAATGTCTGGCAGATAAAAGTTATAAAAGTCAACTAATACGCATTACAAAATATTAAATTATCATAAAAAATTAACACTTGTTTAGCAAGAATTAGTCTTTTTGTTTAAAAATTTACTGTCTGACAGGCAGACGCCATAACAGACAACTAATACGCATTATAAAATATTAAAAATTAATAATAATCATGAACTTATTAGTAGGTACCTAAAAATCTACTTTTTTTGAGTTCGAAGTTCTTGGTAATAAGTTTTGAGAAACGACAAGGCATTTAAAGATGAGTCAGAAATAGAACTTCTAAGTTTCGTACAGAAAAAGTCTGCTGCCGAGAATGCTCGTTCTGACTCCACGCTCGTCGGCAAGACACACAGCAGATAGTGGTACGCTTCTGAAAGGTATTTTCCTCTGCATCCGCGATTGTCATAAATTGCTTTTTCTACTTTTACAAATCCATCCAGATCCAAATTAGCAGATGAGGTGCTTTGTTTTTAATTTTTATTTGCTACACTCCTGCCCCTGTTGCTCTGCAACACTTAGGTGCAATTCTGGTTCATACGTTTCCATTGGTGATTCTGTTGATAATACATATATGATGTAGATGTCAAATTTACGCGATATTTTATCTTTTCAAAACGTCAACAATTGTCTCAGATATTTGTATCATCTGCTTCTGATGAAAAAAAATATTCGCGGTCGTGAAGGTAGTGTAGAGTTCCGATTATTTTTGCAAGTCTTCTCTCTTTCATTCATTTTCTTAAATTTTTCGATGGGCCGACGTAAGCCGAGCACTACCAAATAATACCGAAATGTTGTGCTAAGGACTTAGGAAGGAATCAAACAGCGGGATACGTTACGTTCAAGAATTAAGATGCGTTTTTTCGTTTTGTAAATAATGTTTACACGGTTTTTGAAAACCGGTTTCAACTCCGGTGTTCTATTTCAACTCCGGATTTGAAAAATGCTTAAAATCGCTTCGAAACTCCGGAGTTGCGAAACTCCGGAACTCCGGATTGAAAGCCCTACTAGACAACTGATAAACATACTCATATATTTTTAAATACATACATATTATAGATAAATTACACCCAGACACAGAACAAATGATCGTGCTCATCACACAAACATTTGTCTTGAGTGGGAATCGAACCCACGACCTCCCGCATAGCAGTCAGGGTCACTAACTACTAGACTGACAGGCCAGTCAAATGGGTATATTTGGCCTGAATAAAAAGATTTATTATTATTATTATATTGCGCGGCGGCCAAGGGTTGATGCGAAAGCGGGGCCTTTTAACTAAGTCAAGAAGGAACGGTGGGATTCGTCAATCGATGATTTTTCCCACCAAAACAATAACACCTCAAAAGAAAAGATGTCACCATAAAATTGGTTTTCTTTTAGGTGATAACAAGTATTTGAATTACATTAATATGATCAAATAGAGAAAATAACAAAAAATAACAAGTTGACGATATATAGCTAAAAATAAACTCGACGACGGAAAAAAACCATTATTGATATTCGTAAACTCAATTGATAACGGTATTAGTATTCATAAAAGTTGAATACCGTAAAATAGTTTTTCTGTTACTGACTGGTATTTGTTTAACATTTTAATACTAGCTGTGCCCGCGACTTCGTCCGCGTGGAATAGTTATTTTGGGCATCATATTTATTGTTGCAAACAACGTCCTCAGCTTTATAAATTATAACTGTTACCCACGACTTTGCCCGTGTCAATTTCTGTTATTTTTTTAGACAATTTAGTTTTTAAAAGAACATAATTATCTAAAAGTACTTCATAGAGCTACACCCCAACTTGGGCACGCCATAATCTCGGCGGTAAGTCCCCTCTTTGAGGCGTGATGTCTATCACGGCATCCTCACCTTCCGCATGACGCAGGTTCTCACCGGACATGAGAAGTTCAGGAGATTCCTGCGCGCCGGATTCGTGCGGAAGAGACGCCCGGGTGTCGCCACTGTGTGGTCAGCCCGGAGGATACGGTGGAGCACACGGTGGAGGTGTGCCCCGCTTGAGAATAGCATCGCCGTGTCCTCGTGGGGGTGATCAGCGGCGGCGACCTCTCGCGCCGGGCCTTAGTTCAGGCCATAGTTCGCAGCGAAGAAGAATGGCAAGCGGTCGCCTCCTTCTGCAGTAATGCTCGTAAAGGAGGAGGCCGACCGCATAAAGCAAAGGCAACAGCGCCCTTGCCGTAGCCGTCACCGCCGCGATCCCGCCGACATCCGGTCTCCGTAGACGCTGGCTTGTGGACGGTGAGCAATGGGTAGCTCGCCGTCCGGTTGTCTGGTAACAGTCCAGACCGAGACCATGTCGTCGACGGCGTGCACTGCTCCCGCGCGCCTCAAGGTGTTGTCAGCAAACTGTGGGGCCCTTCAGGGGCGAAGCCTCCTGCAACTGAGGGTTGGTGCGAAAGCGTTATACCGGGGCTCTGGGAATAAGGCAAGGGAGGAACGGGGTAGGCTGTTTAGTCAGTAAGAATCTGACACTGTTTCCCGCTCCACCCAAGAGCGGGATTCGTCATTGGATGATTTTTACCTACCATAAAAAAACCCATCCGTGCCGCCCGCAAGCAACCCCTCTCCTCGCCCGCCGGCCAGGTGCAGCGTCAAGTTTTGCACATCACGCATCGCGTGTGAATTTTATATCGGAGTTATTTTAAAATTGTAATATCTTCTAAGATGTTCATTGAAATTAAATGATGTCAAAGATAATTTTGTTTACAATTACATACTCTTAATCAAAAATACATTTATTTGGATAAAGATTATATTATTATGTTGATACAACTCTAACAAATAATCGGTAAAAATTGGCTAAATTTGATTCGCATAAAAACGGTTCTAGTAAGTTAATCTTAAAAGATAGACATATACTGTCGCGGACATTTTTTTAGATAATTTTAAGAGGAATAATTCTTTCATACATATTTTTTTGGTATCTTAAACCGTTTTTGCAGCGCACGCAACGGAAGCCCTCAAAGATGAATAATTTTCCCAGTTTTTTCCACATTTTCCGTTGTTTCTTCGCTTCTATTAGTCGCAGCGTGATGTTATATAGCCTAAAGCCTTCCTCAATAAATGGTCTATTCAACGCAAAAAGAATTTTTCAATTCGAACCAGTAGTTCCTGAGATTAGCGCGTTCAAACAAACAAACAAACAAACAAACTCTTCAGCTTTATAATATTAGTATAGATTATATTATTTAAGTATTGGTTTCTTCTTCACGCTCGAAAAGCTTAACGGATTTCGACGAAACTTAGTACACGGATAGACCATGTCCTGAAATGCACATAGGATAGTTTAGAAGTCAACATACCTATGAGTATCAACATATTGTTTGAGTAATATTCTGTTACAATAAAATAAAATATTATTATTTCTTATTACATCGTGTAGTACCGTGATCTTAAACTGATAATAATGCAGAAATACTGGTTAAAAGTGTTTCTTGAATGATTAGTTTTGTCGCTTCTTGATTAGACATTATTTTCTCAACGCGAATACACTGTTATGTTTATGTCAGTAATAGAGGTGCACAGTATTTACATAGATATTAATTAAACATAATTAATTACAATTTAATAAAAATATTTGCTGTAAAAATTTCTTTGGAACAAAAAATTATGTATTTTTTTTTAATATTGTCTGAGCCTAGTATCAATCAATATCATAAAAAATGTTTAAGTCTAAGATTAATTGATCTGTAAGGCGGGTTATTGAAGAGATAAATGATAAAACGAAGGATGGAATAATACTGAATATATTTTAATAAACACATGGGTTAAATAGAGTACAATAAGCATGTCTATATACTAACTTACATACTACACCTCCCTAAAGAGAAAAAAAAATAGAACACAATTTATTTATTTCTAAATAGAATACATTTTTTTTAATTCATGTAGTAAAATATTACAATAATTAATCATTAAACCCTATCTTTCCACCAGGAGCGTGCCGAAGAGCTGTCTTCCCTGGACAGTTGCGAGTACATCTGGGCGGGAGGCGTGGGCTTCGCGCGCTCGCCGCCTCGCGTGTCCACGCACGAGGCGGCGCGCACCGAACTGCTGCGGCTGATGCTCACGTGCTTCAGCGAGACCATATACAAGCCCGCCTCGCATGCCGCATCGCATCATAATAAATGGATTGCGTGAGTTGTCTTTAAACATTGAATTTTAAATCCGTGAATAATTCACTTCAAACTCAAACTCAAAATTATTTATTTCAAATAGACCATTTACAGGCACTTTTGGACTGTCGAAATTGAAGCTAATTTGCACGTTCTAAAGCGTAGATCTCTATGGAGAAGAACGTGCAAGAAACTCCATGGACACTCTTTTAAATCACTTTTCGCGTCTTCTCTCCTCAAAACGCCCTCTGATGGAGAGACAACGGTTTTGAACGTTTAAAAGGCGTACGAGGGACCGAAGTCAACTCGCAGAAATTCCATAGGCACTTTTCGATGAACGTAGTACCAAGTTTCCAATCGACGACTATCCTTGTAAGCACTATGGTACTACACCCAAGGATAACCCTCCTGGTGCCATGGCTTCATGCGAAATCGATAACACCAGGGTCTTGGGATCAAGGCAAGGAAGGAATGCGGTGGGTTGTTTAGTTAGTAAGAGTCTAACACTGTTTCCCGTTCCGCCCAAGGGCGGGATTCGTCATTAGATGATTTTTTCCACCTGAAAAAGGACAACCACCGGTAAAAAAAAAACTTAAAGATGGCTATGGTTTTGGAAACTTTAGGTAGACTGCTTAGGTACCAAGAGCTACGTTAAGACTATGTTCCCGTCCTTCCTGAAAAATGTTATTAATATCAATCGATAAAAAAATATTCCTTTTACTTTGTTCTTATTTTTACAGATACTTGACAAGTCCTGAGAACCGCCATGCGTTGCCCTTATTCACATCTTTAGTGAACACAGTGTGTTCCTATGACCCTGTAGGGCTCGGCCTGCCTTACAACCACCTGCTGTTCGCAGACACGCTGGAGCCGCTCGTAGAAGTAAGTTAGGATTTTAACAAAGTTCGGGTGGGGTCGGATATGGTAGAAAACCAGTTTCGGTTTCCAGTTCGCAGAAGGTGCTCCATGGTAGATATCATTATGCACGTGAAAGCTCTCACTACCGAGTGTCTTGGGGTAAGGCCATCTTGCCGGTGTTTCTCGACATCACCAACGCCTTTGATACCTTGCCCTAGAGTTACATTAGAAAGGCGCTCCGGTATCATCAGATGTAATCTATATTTCTTAGGAGGTTGAGGCCTATTACAAAGCCGAGGAATCGACCAGAGATGTAGTGCGGTGTCTCACAGGGATCGGTTCTGGGGCCGCTCCTGTGGGACATCGGTTACGATTGGGTGCTGTAACATTGCAGGGTCTTATAATATTTGGGGAAATATCAAAGTCACACACTTTAAAGTTTAAATTTAAGCAATGTATAATTTTATTTTGTTTGCAGGTCGCTCTACAAGTGTTGATTGTAACACTGGACCATGACACAAGCAACGCTGTCAACGAGGAATCCGATGAAGTAAGTAATATACTTTTCTTACTTTTAAATCAAGTATACCTTACATAGCCTTATCTTCGAAGAATACATAAAAAAATTAAACGAGAAATTCTAAATATCTAAGAATTCTCAGTATTTCTTAATTTTAAGTTTATTTTTCTTTCTAATGATTAATTCCTGTTTGTGTTACCAGCCACAGCTGGGACCTATGAAACAGAATCAGATGATGACGGTATGACCGGATAAATATATCTAGTAACAAGCAGTCTGCTGTCTTTTTAAAACGCAAATAGTGTAAATATAATTAACTAGCGACCTGCCCCATGGTCGCACGAGTGCAATGCTGATATTGAATATATTAAGCGTTACTATATACATAAACCTTCCTCTTGAATCACTCTATCTATTAAAAAACCGCATCAAAATCATTTTAACATAGGGACAGACGGGAAGCGACTTTGTTTTATACTATGTAATGATGATCTGATCTAAAAACATCTGCTTTAAATTATTCTCAAATCAAAATTCCGTCTGTATCTTTTGAGCCGGTGTTCCAAATTATACATGTTACTGTTGAACATTTCAGTGATTCATATGCAAATTTCCAATCGCAAAGATATCTGCAATTTTGCTACGCCTAGCTATCGCCATCGCCTCGCTCATCAGCCATGCGCCATACATATTCGGTTCAATCCCTCCCACTTAAGAATGGCTAGATACACAGTACAAAACTACCACTTCTTACAGACTCTGCCTGATAACCTCTTCATCAACTACCTTTCCCGTATCCATCGTGATGAAGACTTCCAGTTCATCCTGCGAGGGGTGACTCGACTCCTGAACAATCCATTAGCGCAGACCTATCTACCCAACTCTGCTAAGAAGGTGAACCTACATCAGGAGTTGCTCGTACTGTTCTGGAAGATGTGTGATTATAACAAGGTAAGTGGAGCTAGGAATCTTCAAAGTTAGAAAAAGATAATAAACTAGAACCTGACTATAAGAAAAGGAACGACGAAGATTTTCAGGATGGTTGAATGCTTGCGTTGAAATTGTTATTTATTTTTTCAGAAATTCATGTACTACGTTTTGAAGAGCAGTGATGTGCTAGAAGTGTTGGTACCGATTTTATATCACCTCAACGACTCTCGCGCAGACCAATGTAAGTAAATTTAAAGAGATATATATTTATGTAAAAAAAACTGCTGTATGGTCTATAGATTTTAGCTTGCCATAATCTTTGCTGTTGAATAATTAGTTAATCAAATTATTTTTCACAAAACACAGAAAAATAAATTGATTAACTAATTGTTAACTGAAGAAAAAACGTTACATGATACATGTGAATATTGGTGATTACTGTCCTCTCACATACTTCTATAATAATGTAATATACGGAAAACGAACCCGCACCACGATGTGCAGGGGTCAAAAATAAACAATCAACAGAAACCTAAGTGTAAACGCCAGAGTAGCCCGCGAAATTTAAATTTTGTTTATATATTTTTTTTTTTTGTATATTTGGAACAAATTTAGTGAAATATTCGATTAAATCTCGGAATTACCGAATACTAACCGAGTTTTCAGGCGTTATTTCTCTTTTTTCGCGTTGCCTCTTGATCAAGTATCGCGTTGCGTCTTTTAAACAATGTTCGACGTTGACGACAGGCGATTAGGAAAGGACCCAGGGTGAGGAAGGAGGTTAATGAAACATTGTATAACGTATGTTCAGCGCGCGTGGGGCTGATGCACATCGGCGTGTTCATCCTGCTGCTGCTGTCTGGCGAGCGCAACCTGGGCGTGCGGCTCAACAAGCCGTACACGGCCACCGTGCCCATGGACATCCCCGTCTTCACGGGCTCGCACGCCGACCTGCTCGTCGTGGTCTTCCACAAGATCATCACCACCGGCCACCAGAGGCTGCAGCCGCTCTTCGACTGTCTGCTCACCATACTAGTCAATGGTAAGCCGCACACGGCCACCGTGCCCATGGACATCCCCGTGTTGAGCTCAACCCATATGGTCCGATGACCATGTGTTTTTGCGGACAACCAGGTAACAAGCTTATAACTTCGGATTTTTCATGTTATATTTATGAAAAAATATGTTAAAATCTGTATGTGGCTCTGTACCTACTTGTGTCTAACCAAATAAATGTTTCGGCAATGACTATGTTATTTTTTGCAGAAGTAGGAATTGTTTGTTTAACATTTTAATAGTTTTTATTGTGGTTAAACTCATAAATTAAACATTATTTTTGATGTTAATGTACAGTAGTAACAGTAGTAATATACAGTAACACCATATGGTCCGAGGTTATGAGTACTCTTTTGTATAACATAATCACGTGACTAGTCCTTTATTCTTTAAATAAAAGACTAGACACGTATAAATGATAAATGATATTTATTTTGTAAGTAGGTTTTAAAATAACACTTTTACACGTCAATATTTTTTCTTTTCGTCAGTTTAAGCTAGATGAGTCCGGTGTTTCCTAGCTGACTACCCTGAAAAAAAACACCGAAACAAACTCAGGGGTCAAAGTCTCTTTTAAAGTCCATACAGTAACCATGTATTGGTCAAATCATATGAGAACCATGCAGATTAGTGTCTCAGGTGTTCTTTTTAAGAAAGAACCACCAGATTTGAGTAGACCTGTCCAGTCAGTGCAAGCATTTGTCAGTATTCGTGTAGCTCAAACTTAGGACTACTAAGGAGCTCAACGACTTGACGATCAATACCAAAGAAAGGACATTTGTGTAGGCCGCATCAAATACTCAAATCTGTCAGACATCATATTAAAATTACAGAAAAGGAAAAGTAATCGACATAGTCCTCACATTTACAATAATAAAAAATACAAAAATGTAACACTGCAAAGTAAATTATTGCAAGTCAAAAGTTAAAAAAAAAAAAATATGCTGGGAAAAATCATCGAATGTCGAATCCCGCCCTTGGGCGGAGCAGGAGATAGTGTCAGACTTCCACTGACTAAAGGACCCACCGTTCCTTCTTGCCTTAATTCCAGGGCCCCGGTGATCCGCTTTCGCATCAACCCTTAATGCCTATAACCTAAAGTAATGTACAAAATCTAAATAAATAGGCTTGGTGGATTATTTATTGACTTGCGTTACATTTGCGCAGTGTCTCCATACCTGAAGACGCTATCGATGGTGGCGTCGACGAAACTGCTGCACCTGCTGGAGGCGTTCAGCACGCCCTGGTTCCTGTTCTCGCAGGCGCACCACCACCACCTCGTGTTCTTCCTGCTGGAGATGTTCAACAACATGATACAGTACCAGTTTGATGGTAAGTCTTATCTGTTTGAATGTACGATTTTTCACCCCCAAACAAAAAGTGGTCAAGTGCAGTTCATTATGACGGTTAATTTAGATTAACATCATCTCATTCATTCATTTTATTTTTAAATAAAACGTTGCCCCACACTAGGAATTAATCCTGCGTTTTGGTGCGTTCACAAACATGTAATTACATACACAAGATATCCAGACCCGGAACACCTATCTGTAGGCATACATAGATCATTACCATTGCATCATGCATTACATCACAGCATTATGCTGAGCGACAACTTGATAAAAATCAATTGGCTTCCCATTGTAATATAACGCAGCCAAAATATATTTCGGCATTTTTTTTTTGTAAACTATAAAATTATTTGAAATAAGGGTTTCGTTTGCCTCTCTAGTTGACAATTAATTTGATTCACTATTTAGATACTATTTACCTACTCATTCCGAATTAATTTTTTCTCTCAGGTAACTCCAACCTAGTCTACACAATAATCCGCAAGCGAGCAGTATTCCATAACTTAGCGAACTTACCTCACGAACACACCGCTATCGCTCGCTCGCTAGCGGCCGGCAGAGCTAAGGGACTAGTGCACCATAAGACTACACTACCCAGGTGAGATAGCACTCATTTACTAGCCAAGCTACCGCGCGAGCACGACGCCATCGCTCGCTCGTTAGCGACCGACAGGGCTAAGGGACTAGCGCACCATAAGACTACACTATCTAGGTGAGGTAGCACTCATTAACGAGCCAAGCTACCGCGCGAGCACAACGCCTTCGCTCGCTCGCTAGCGGCCGGCAGAGCTAAGGGACTAGCGCACCATAAGACTACACTACCCAGGTGAGATAGCACTCATTAACTAGCCAAGCTACCGCGAGAGCACGACGCCATCGCTCGCTAGCGGCCGGCAGAGCTAAGGGACTAGTGCACCATAAGACTACACTACCCAGGTGAGATAGCACTCAATAACAAAACAACAGAAAAAAACGTTGAAGAGATTATTACATTCTTTTTAATACGTCCATGTCCTCAAAAACAATTTATACTTACATCCTTTTAAGTTCAATAGATTCACCTTTATTCCTTTTTTTGTACACCTTTTTATTTTATTTTCATAGGACTTATCAGCGAGTTAAAGCGCCAGTGTTAATATGGATGCTGGAACAATTATGATGGATTTATCCCATCTGGTTTCTATTACTATAAGTATTGTTGTCTACCCAGCTTACGGCAGCCCACAGCTGACCAAACGCCTCTCCACCTTGACCATGTCGCCAACGGAGCTCCCAGTGAGCCGGTGCAGCCCGGACACCGACTGCGGTATTTAGTATACGCGCATTGCTATTCACTTAATACACATACGCGTACGTACAGTTAAACTAGAAAAGGTGCGTGCTTCGGCTGTCTTCGTTTTTTCCGAATAAGCGCGAACAGAGAGAATACCAAAAGGTAAACCTTCCTTCTAAGGCAGCAGGATTGGTTGAACGTGTTATTTCGATCCTGATATACAAAGCACAAATGAAAACGGGCGGTTTTTAGTCAGTAAATATCTGAAACTGCCTCGCGCTCCACCCAGGTTAAAAGAGTCTTGATATTTCAGTACCTAATTCCTCATGACTTGAAAACCCACTAGTTTCGTGTTACCAGAAAACATAAACTACATCATCGAAGTACTCCTTAACTATATCTATATATATAAAAGAAAGTCGTGTTTGTTACAACACTTATAACTCGAGAACGGCTGGACCGATTGCCATGGTTTTTGATTTTTTGGATTTGTTTTCGTCCCGAATAGCAGAATACATCTTAAAAACAATGAAAAGGGTAGAGTAGGGTAGAGTAGAATAATCTGTTGCCGGGAGCGAAGCCGCGGGCAAAAGCTAGTACGTACATATTGTCAAAATGTAGAGACGAATACAGATATGTTATACGAGTACACCGTTAAATTTTAGCGACGTCAGTGACCTGTAGGTAGTTAGTACGCAACAACCAACAACTACCTACAGTCGTTGAACCCGCTCAACTGATGTTTACTTAAAGAAAATAATTTCGTACACGCGTATATTACTTCCAGTTTTAGAAAAAAGTGCTTTAATTTTAATTTTTAAGGATCAACCCTCCACGGGATCCTCCTCCAAAATTTAACGATTAAGTCGACGTTAATTCGATTTACCGAAGATAGCCGATGATTCCCGAAGTGCATACTTTTTTGGGATAACTGTAGTTATGTACATATTCACACTAGACTACAGCTAGACAGAAACTAAAAAACTTACCGCTTTGTCCACGTTCATACGTATTGTAGTTGAGACGTGTTTTAGGGTAACAGTACATTTTGTTTGTGTATGTCCTTGTAGGACACATAAGGCCTACTGTTCTTAAACGCGTAGCTTCAAAAACGCATATTCCTCATTATACGCTTGGCTTTTTAGTTTTGTACGTAAACTTCAAGCGTATAATGTAATACGCGTCTATGGCTCAGCGCACACCGCTAGAGGCGCGGCGGAGCGCAATTGAAGACAACAATTTAATATAAAACTTAACTACCTTAACATACGGTCTACAAAAGAATAAATTCGCATGCGGCGCTCGGAGCGCCTTCTAGCTACTACAAGAGCATGCGCGCGAGTGTTTGTAGACCGTATGTCAATGTAGTTAAGGTTTATATTAAATTGTTGTCTTCAATTCCTCCAGCGGTGAGCGCTGGGCCTATGAGGCGACGCGTATTTGGACTGCAGGACTTAGCCTTTTCATTGGTAAATTCATTTTGCTAATCGCCTTTCATGCATTTCAATATTATGTATGTTTGTACTACATTTTATTCGTCATCACCTGCTTATAGTTCGTTTTTGAATCCTAGACTATGATTTGACAACTTAAAATGTCAAACTCCAGACAATTGGGAACATATTTCTAGAGTGTGACATTCTGAGTTGTCAAATCGTAGTCTATAATTTAAAAACCAACTATAATTAAGATTGGCAAAAGCTTGGTGGTGATGAAGATAATCTGTCCAAGTTTGTGATTGTGAGACTTTATCCACATTTCTGAAAGTCTTCTCAATTTTAATCAATAATTAACTCGACTTCTTTATTTGTCAAATTACAGCATGATCTTGTATGATGACTAGCAGTATGCACGTTACTAAATTACTAATACTATCGTTAACCATTTCGACTAATTAAAATTTTATTTAGGTATTTGTGAGTTGAGACTTAAACATACAACCTACGACTTCATATAATATAAAACTTCGACTTCGATCTAAAGAAACGTCCAGAACAACTTTAATTTCGGAAAGAACTCGGAAGTATAATCTTTCAATAAGATGTTTAAAAAAAATACCAATTGTATCCACCTCCACCACCACCTACTTCATTTAGTCGGTTAAAAAGCGTAAATTTTAACAAAGTAGTGTCCGCGTATAAACTCAAACGCCATTTTGAAGCATTGTAGTACATCATTTTGTTTTGATTTTTTACCTCAACTATTTTTGGGCAAAAGCCTTCCCAAGGACTTGAAATTAAATGATTGAGTTTTATTTATCCGACATATTTTTATTTTTTTATAACTCCAAAGAATCCAAATCACTTTTATTTATTTATTAAATGAACCTAGATAAGTAATCTTAAATAAAATGAAACTAAAACTGACAAGGCCTTCAGAAACCAAGGTAAATGTTTCGAGGGTTCAACATTTCAAATTCCATGCAGGATATTCTGACATTGCTGTGTTTCTCCCAGGTCTAGGAGCGCAGAGTCGGTGGCGGAGACTCCCATGGAAGGGTCCAGGCCCGCGCAACCTGCGGAGCCGGGCACCCTCAATCCTACACTTGCTGAGACACCTGGTAACTAAACAATCAATGTAAATTGCAAAGTAAAGTTCTGCAAACAGGTGTTAGCTAGTTGCTGCCAGTGGCTTCGTACGGGAAAATGTAGAAAATTATTCAAGAGAACAGAAGCCCTACAACTTGCTTTTAAAGCGTTCCACTTGACGACCTAAGCAGATTTGTTACATGAATGGATAAACGATGCGCGTTTTCAGCGCGACAGTCGCACCAAGAACCAAAAATTTCGAAGACATGTTAATTCCACAAATTCGTGTCCGCGTGGTGCATTATAGCCCATTCTCTCTCCTATAGAGGAGGTCTGTGTCCCAGCAGTGGGAACATTAATAAGGCTGATGGTGATGAATAATGCAGCACTGCCGTCGTGTGGTACGTTGCGATTAAATTGAAGGTCATCATCCCTTTTTTCCCTCGCACAACTGACATTTTACCACGTCACGGCTTTGAGATATAAAATTGAAATATGTACTAGCAATATCTTTCTTTTCTTTTCAACGCAGCAATCAGCACAATGACAGAACGCGAATCAGCGCACCCTCCGCCTCAACGGCTAGAGGGCGACGCTGTGACGCCGAGCGACGCGACACCGGCGGGGGAGGGGGGCGACGCGGGCGCCGCGCACGACGCGCACGACGCCGACACGCGCGAGCCGCGCGACAGGCTGCTGCCGGCGCGCGCGGGGCCCGACGGGGAAGACCATCCCGATGATATGGACGTGGCGGACGACACTGATAAGAGGACTGTAGCGCATGTGAGTGGACCATTTGTATATTGTTTCACATCATTTATTGATAACTAAATCGATCTGAAATATTCACTACAATAATTAAAGAAGAAAGAAATAACATTTATTGATACAGACACAGGGCATAGCACAATAATAAACATACAAAAATTAAACTATTATTGTTTTTCAATTACTTTAAACTATTTGGTACAAAAATTGTTGTTTGCCCCACGACTGCACCAAACAGGCCCAGTTCAGCATAAATGTCAGGCAACTAAGTGCCTGACGCTGGTTTTCAACTGGACCAGTTTTATTAACATGGTTTATAAATCAGAAATCAAAAGTGTGATTTTCTTTTGAGAAGTTAACTTCTTTAAAATGCTGCTGAAGTTCTATCTGAGCTGGGCTAAGGTTTTCTCTACCTTTTCCACACACATCTGCCTCATCTCTCGACCTTTATCCTTAGTCTATGGCGAAGTCCCATAGCAGAATTGAAAGTTTCTTTCCAAACTATAAGGCTGGCCAACGCGAGGAAACCAGCTTGTCAAAGTACTAAAAATCCGAACTTGTGTCATCTGTTTAACAATACTGTGGTGTGGTGTGTGTACACAAAGCGTGGTGGTGTACAGCCCACTTTCTGTCTCGTCTCAGTAATAAAAAGAATACTATAATCTGATTGTACTCTTTAATTTGCTTTAAATTACTCTGGTGTGTTGTGCTACGGCCACCATTTATATGTATTGTGAACCAACTGTTACGTCAGAATGGTCACAGTAAAACAAGGATACTTCTCATTCAACAAGTTTATAATTATAATTCAAATATTACAGCAGCGAGTAATTTTCTCATAATGTTATTTGCTTAGCAACCGTAACTAAGGAGATTTTTTTTAAGGAAGACTGTCAACACAGCGGCTTTTATAACACACACGAATACATTACTATTAATTTACAATTGAATAATCTAATAAAATGGCTCCTTAAATATTAATTATTAACAATAATATATATCAAAGAATAATGCACAATATAATAACTTTTACTAATTATTTGTTGTACCGGAAGCTGACAAGCGGAAGGCGCTATAATCATTTATTTATAATTATTCGCGTCAATAGACCAAGAAGTTACAATGTCAAGTATGTACTAAGGAGTTTTCATGTCGAGCTGGTATATGACGAACCCGAAGTCTGTAACAGTATATTTATTTCCACGCCAACAAGACGATAAATAATTTAGTTATCTTTAAAAATCTTACTGCTGTTGAAGCTATCAATTAAAACACACACACACACCCAACCCTTAGTTACCAAACCTTTAGTTTTCTTATTACTGTTTTTTTTTAATTTTCAAACGAAGACTTCTTTTGCAATTTTATGACCGTCCATATCTTTCCAGACGAACAGCCTCCAGGTGAGCAGCACAGGGCGGCAGGTGTCGGAGCCGGGCGGCGAGTGGAGGCCGACGGCCGAGTGGGTGGCGAGCTGGCGCGGCAAGCTGCCGCTGCAGACCATCATGCGCCTGCTGCAGGTGCTCGTGCCGCAGGTCGAGAAGATATGCATCGACAAGTCAGTCCTTTTCTTTATTGTCAACTAGCTTTTGCCCGCAGCTTCGCCCGCATGGTATTGGAGTTGGGGTTTCCGGGATAAAAAGTATGTCCTATTCCGGAGTGTATCCTATGCCTGTGCCAAATTTCATCCAGATCCGTCCAGCCGTTTTGGCGTGATTGAGTAACAAACATCCAAACATCGTAACTTTCACATTTATAATATTAGTAAGATAGATTCGTGCTTGACCGCTATCTCACCTGATTGAAAGCGACGATGCGGTCGACGATGGAGCGCGCTTATCTAGATGTAACTTATTCACTCTTGACTTAAACATTGCCGGATTTTAGCTATCTGGAAACACAGACTCCGGCAGGGGTTTTCATTCCTTAGCTGTATACATAATGAATGAATAGTCTTGTAACAGTATACTAGGAATTACATACCTTTTCCTGTCTGCCTCTGTCTGTTTTCCTGCCCACTTATAAAATTCGCAACGAATTATGAGATAATTTCACTATTAGAAAGAGCAATAAATAAAAAAAATCATATAGCATGTAGACCGATACGAAATTAAAATAAGAAAGGCCCAAAAATGTAACCCTGAGGTACCCCATTTTGCTTTTGATCCGATTGTAAGAATTTAAATATTGTTCAATTATTATTTGAACTAATTGCTGCCTATCATTCAACTACCTTTTTTACTTAGCTTAACGCTGATTTGCCTTGTCTGTTGTACTCAAGATTAAGAAGTGATATTTCGTGATTTACGTAATCAAACGCCTAAGATAGTTCGCTTACTTATGGCACATCGTGCTTTTTTCCACACATCTAAAACGTGTTTTAATGTAATGCATTAATTCCAAAGGCATCACTGATAAACTATATCTTTGTGCTGTGTACATTTCCCTTAAAAAAGTATGAAGAGCCTGCAAGGCAGCGATGTTAATCAAAAGCCAAGCTCAGAACGAATGATTTTATTGATGTTCTCCACGCGAGGTCATGTAATCGCTGAAAATCTTAACACCGCGATGCAGCGGATGGCCAAAATGTACAACACCATCTATCGAGGCGATGTGTACTAACAGTCATAAAACAAAATAATGACCGTTCGACTTTTGAATCTTAACATTCTGTTTACAGGGGTCTAACGGATGAGTCAGAAATCCTGCGGTTTCTGCAGCACGGCACGCTGGTGGGCTTGCTGCCCGTGCCGCACCCCATCCTCATCCGCAAGTACCAGGCCAACGCCGGCACCGCCGCCTGGTTCCGTACGTACCTCTGGGGCGTCATTTACATACGGTGAGTGTGTTTATATATAAGACAGCTTTGTTAACAAAACATTTGGAACATTGTTGACAGGAAATACTATCGCAGAAGTTTTTAAGCTAAATTCAGCGTTAAAATTACAGCCATTTTAATAACAATCTTTTTAAAGATACATTTAAAATCATAAACTGATATTCGATTCGTGTATTAAATTTAATGCCTGAAACTGATAGATGATCGAACCGCGGTGAGAAATTCTTCCAACGCTGATATACAACTAGATACTAAAACGTTTCACTGGATTGAACAAACGGGTGGGATTTGTCATTGGTTGATTCTTACATACCATAAAAAAAAAACTACAATTTTATTATTAAGTCATCCACACAAAATAAAACATTTTTATCCAAGTCGTTCCAGGTGTTTAGGAGTAAGGTGAACAAAAGCATTACAATTATATATTTATCCAATATTTTCTCCTACTACAGCAACGTAGACCCGCCGATATGGTATGACACGGACGTCAAACTCTTCGAGATCCAACGGGTATAATCTCCGCGAACACTTAGGACACCGACTAAGCTGCAAGTACCCTTACAACAACCGGCGTGATGATCTCTTAACCGATATGCTGGTAAAATAATACCTTATTAACGAATTAATATTTTTAATTGATACGTTTATAAATATTTGTTTAGTAGGTAATATTAATTTTATTTTTAAAGATCTATTCACACGGTTTTGAGTCCAGATCAATAAGGAATCAGAGAAACAAAATAGTTTGTGTGCTACATTATTAAGATATTCTTATATTCTTTATTGTACACAAAATCACATAAAAGAACAGGTGATGTACACAGGCGAGCTTAACCCATAGTTGGGTTTTCTTACAGCAAACCTATACTTACAAACATAAAGAAATTTTAAACATGAGGATAATCCATTCATGTGCACAACTGATCTTAAACTACTCCAAAACATAAACTGTAGTCTTAAAACTAAACTACACAAATACATAAACATACTATATATACAGTAAATAAAAGATCAAAGTTAGAGAATAATAAGTTCGTAAGTCATATAAAAGTACTAAAAAACTCTTGTCCATCATAAATTTAAGCCAGTTTGATGGCCATGATCGTTTGTGACTCAGAAGTGTGGGTAGATCAAATTACGTAAAAAAATAGTGTATTTCTTGAACTAACGAATATTTGCCTGAAGCTACATTCTGGCCTAGGCAATACTATAGCAGCCATCTTATTACTGGATACTGCTACAAATTGGCTGCTATTTTTTCTGTGTATTTGATCATATTGCATATCTTAATGTGTAGGCTTTAAGAGCCATTTTGCCTTGACTGACAGACTCTTCGAATATGTACGTTGTTCAAGACCAATAAGATCTATTCTTGAATTTTAAAATATTTCCTGAATATATTATAATCATATTATGGTTACTTATTTTACGAACTGAAGTAGATTCTTCAGATAATTTTATTTGTTTTTTTTTGTACAGTCAACTGCATTAATAGTTACACCGACCCGAGGAAGTGGTAACCTATCAATGCAGCTGTCTGTACATTGCATACGATAATATCTTCCAGTGTAGAAAAATAATATTTCAATTATTTCACCATGTCAGTGTTATAAGGTTTTAGTTAAATGCTATTTATGTAATTATTTTCTCATAAATGAAAGTTCTTATGAAAGAAATAGCTACAGTATAGTCTGGTTACTTTGTGGGCCTTAGAATCCATTAAGAACACGTTTGCTATATTTCTGTTGGTCAAAAACTTGGGCCATAGTGACCTGATTTTACGATATCTATTTTAGACGAATGCTCCAGGGTAGCTCGCGAAATTTTCGATCGTTTTTTTTTTTTTTTTTTTTGCAATTTGCAATTCAGTATTGGTAACTTTTCTGTAAGTTGAAAGTTAAACCGGATCTACATTAAACCGATGCAAACTTGGGCCATGCCTGATTTGCACGTGGAGTTGCGTGGTCCGGATAGATTTCACTTGTAGAGCTATATTAGAATTTACGCTACAAGTCTAGTTGTCCTATAAAATGTATGCCGACGCGCCCAGATCGGCTTACGTGGTCCACGTGTAAATGTAGTGTTTTAATGAATACAATTTGTAAATACATTCATGTAATAGTATAATTTTTCTTTGGTAGCTTTTATTTTACAATTAGTATCAGAATACTCAGCTGCAAATTGAAAAAAAAAGCTTTACATAATTTTAATTCCGCGAGCTACCCTATAGTTCACTTTAGTCTCTCTTTAGTTCGTGTGACAGTAAAATGCTGGACACATATCGATGTTACTTTAGTCAATTGAATCATTTCAGATGTAACGGACCATGTCTTATGAGCGCTTTACGTGTTCTAATATTAACTTCAAAGCTGACAGCTAGTCATAATTTTTAATCTGTGTATTCGTAAATGAATTTCTTATGAATGTGTATTTTTATCTCAGTGCTTGCTATATTCTACAGTTTGTATCGCTGACCTTTTATTTATCACACTGGAATGGCTGCCGACAAAGTGCCTTTGTCCCTATTTGATATTCGCCATATTGGCGCTGTCGGCCACGGTGACTGTAGCTAGTGTCTACGGTACTAAAATTGTCAATTGTCAAATTAGTTCTCTGGATGCTCGGTAGTGGCGCTTCAAATAGGTACAAAAAATGAGCTGTCAAATATACGAAACAGCCTGTCCAGTGGTAAATAGTAAAGGTCAGTATTTTGTATTTAAGCTTTTAAACGTCTACGTTGGATATATTCGGAAAAAACTTTCGCGTTTATTCGCCAGTGCTAATCGAGATAGAGTACTTAGTCGCAACCACGCGACACTAGCATATGAGACGCGATAACGCTCGATGAACCAATCCGACGCAAGAAGTTAAAGGGAATACTTGAAAATTGTTCAAACCCTGCTCTACATTACTCGCGAAGTTGCTTCGACGAAGTACTCATCAAAGTGCGAAGTATGTGACTACACACTCGTGCAACCTCCCGAGGAGCTCTTTGAGTCCTTTGACTCGGGCGCAGAAACCGACAACGACTGGATGTCGCCCGAAGCGAGGCGAGGTTGCACGAAGCGAAGCGAAGTACCCTTCTACACTAACGTATTCGTTCAACTTCGCGAGTAGCGTAGAGTAGACTCAAAAGAATATTTGTCAGGTTTTCTTCAAGAAACTCGAGTTCATATACAAAATGAGTAATCTGTGCATCTTAGCTCAATCGTTTGCGAACTACAAAATATTTTTTTCTGTTAACAGAGCAGATTTTACAGTTTTTTTTAAAGCGTATACGAATGTTATGTAATGATGCAATGGGAATCTGTTCCACTAGCAGATAATTGTCAAGTACAAGCTAATCAAACAGTAACAATTATTTATGTTTGTTGTGTTTTTTTTTTAATATTTCAAAACAAACTCGATACAAAAACTGGCTTTAACATCAGTTAGGGAGTGTTTAATTTCATGCGGATTTCATCACGCGTGCGGAATTGCTCCGCATGCAGGGGTCTTGCCCGATATCACGCCCCGCATCCCGGGTGCGTTTTGCACGCATTACAATAAATACTTGTATGAAAAAGAATTTTGCGCTTGCGGAGCAACCCCGCATGCGGGATGAATCAGCACCGTATTCGCACCCATAAGCTGATTTATGTTTTACTATATTATTGAAATTATTATTTATTGATATAGTTAAATATGTGTAATAAACTTGATCAAATCGAATATAAACTTTAATTGATATAGATTTCGCTACTTAATTCATACTTGCCGGTAGTATATCAAAATGTATTGAATATCGAATTATTTTTCTTTATTTTCTTTTATATTATTATGACCAGTAAACGAGGCTTATGACAAATTACAATTATTATGATGTATATACATTCCATGTGATGGTTTTATTTTTATGATTATTGACTGGATGTCTATAATATTATGAGAATTAAATATAAAATAGTTTATAAATGAATTTATCACCAAATTTTAATAGTTATATACTTATGCATTTATGTTATGGCCGGTACACACGATATAACATTTTATTGTACACAAAATGTTGATTGATTTAATTTTTTAATACACAAGAGAGAATTGCAAATGCAAGTCTCTTTAATTTCTGAATTCTTGATATTTTTATTTCTGAAATCCTGGCTTATTAATCGGTATATCTTAGCATATACAGTAATATCTTGAAATAATTGCTAGCAAAACCGTGTCGTGTGTACTAGGCTTTATGTCATGTTAAGTGCACTGTCACCGTAATTCTTATGTAAATGAATAGGGGCCTTAGTGGACCACTTCAAAAGAGAATAAGTAAAACTAGCCAGACTGTCATAAAGTAACACGCAAGGTGGTTGGATGGAAAAGAAACATTTCATAAGTGTGGAGTAGGCGTTCGCACAAATTGTGCGTGTCCGGTACGTTCGACGGAATTTAGCGAGTCTGAATTTAGACTCTGCGAACTTTAACGCTTGTGCACTTGTACAAAAATAAGGTTTTAAAAAAATAAATGCCAATAACAGTTGTTACAGCAATAACAACTGCTAATTGCATTTATTTTTTATAAGTGTACAAGCGTTAAAGTTCGCAGAGCCTAACTTCAGGCTGGCCAAGTTAGCACGGCCGTACAATGTGTTCCAAATGAGAATAGGATCGTTTGCCATATTGTGACGTTACGATTAACTGTTAAATAGAGGCAAGATATTTGTTAAATTCAGTTTATTTACGAAAAATTAATTTTACTTACGAACTGTGATCAAAAAAGTTTAATCAGAATCCAGTTTTTTATACTCATCTCTGAGTCCTTTAATTTTCCAAAAATATCTTCGATTTGACAGTACGGCGTGACATCACATCCTGTCAAACGATCCTATTCTTATTTGGAACACATAGTACTGGATCTACTATAGTTCGTTTTTTTAATCCTAGACTACGATTTGACAACTTAAAATGTCAAACACCAGAAAATTGAGAACATATTTCTAGAGTGTGACATTCTGAGTTGTCAAATCGCAGTCTAGAATTAAAAAACGAACTATAAATAGTTGAAATCCTCTGTTCTTGTGCGTAGTGTGCACGGATCGTACATGCAAGGCGTCCGTACTATGGGATTTCTGTTACAATGCGACAATGTGTACGGAAAATTCTTTGATTGCGTGTTAAATTGCAAGACACGTTACCACAGTCTGTATTTCGCTTTACAATAAATGTTTTACATACGAATATTATGTGATTTATTTATTTGTATAGCAGATAAATTTTATCAATTATGAATGTGTTTATAAAGTTCTAAATACCATTAGATGTTACCCAAACACGTAATTTCAGTGTATTTAAAAGAAAATGTTTTTTTTTTCTTCTTTTCTCTATTAGGAAGTTTAAAGAATCCACTGCGGCCCGCTTTTAGTGTTAAATGTAATTTTAATAATTTATTTGACACAATCACTGTACTTAATGTTATGTAAAATAGAAAATATATAATAATGTGAGCATTGATTTTCTTGTTTCATTTCATATTTTCGTTTTTTGCACCACACTAAGGGTAATTTAATAATATTTGAGGCAACAAAAAACTATGGTGGTCTGCCCCCGCTTGGGTGGAGCAACACCGTGTTTTTAAGGGCCGCAAACCTTAAATAAAAATGGTGGATCCTCCGACCAGATAGGAGTGAAAATTGTGTCTAGTCCGAGCAACTGTCTCATAGTTTATTTTAAAGTCAAAGTCAAAGGTTGTTTTATATATTTTAATCGCACATAGAACTCTGTGATATTGAATTATTGTGATGTTCTCATCACACCCCCAGCGATTAGCATTTCAATTATTGTAATTATTTGAAATGCTAATTGCTGCTTCATTTAATAACAAATATTGATTAAATTTTTATAAACTTTTTCTGTTTAAACATATTGAGGAAAAGTGAAGTGTGAGTGTTGTGTGAAGTGTGTGAGTCTGATCGTAGGACAGTATAAATAAAACAACAAACTCACAGATATACAATCTTTAATAACGAAGCGTCTGTTATAAAAGACGAACCGACTCCCCTTTCTAAAAGGTTCCCTTGTAAATCAATAGTATTGCAAACGCCAACAAAGTATAACTCCAACTAAATAACATCACATTCATTAGAGCTAACATGACTAGACTTAATATTATAATATTATTTGGCGATGATCAACTTCTTGTGTATTCTGTTGAGTATTTTACAAGCTTTTATTCAACTTGTGTAATGTTTAATTTAACCTAGAGCCTGGGGCTAGTGGCGTAGCTGAGTAAACCAACGGTCATACAAGAGGCCTCATTTTTTTGCGTAGAGCAAAAAAAAAATGGGGCCTCTTAGCTTCTAGCCTTCTTCAGTATATGGACTAGACAGCACTAAAATAGTTTTTCAATTCGAACTAGTAGATTAGTTCCTGAGATACTAGTTGTATACTAATAATCATTTGGTTTTTTTTTTTCACTCATATTCACTTTTTATTTATGTATATATAACATATTTACTTTTTGAATTTCATCCATATTAATTGATCCAGGATCCAAAAACTAATTATAGCCAAAAACAATAAGTATATTATAAATATACATTAGTATATTTCTTAGCTTTGCTCAGCTGGCATAAGGAATGCCCATGGATCTTGTCCGATGATGGCGTCGGATATAGGCCATAGGAATTAATGAGCGTGTTTGGAATGGACCCATTTTTGGAATGGTTCTAAACTTTTAATCAGTTCTTTGAATGCTTATAAGCTACTATTTAATTAATAGATGAATATTATCATTGGGTATATATATTTTTTTTAAGTTCATATGCTGCTTTATATGTGAATTAGAATTCGAACCAATTGTCAAATTTTAGAACAGACTCTGTTTTATACTACGAAAGAGTTCAAATTTTACTGCAACTCTTACATTTTTAGAGCCGCAATAATACAAATAATCATTTAAAAACCAACACAACGCTAAAGTCGTTAGTTGAGTTAGTGGCAAGAGTTCAAATTGTGTTGAATTATAAATTGCAAGTCTTTAAATTAGTGAATTTCCCAGCCAAGATTTTCATTAAGGAAATTGTGTTTAGTCATTGGTTTTATACTAAAACCCTTTTTTATCCTGCTAAATAGAAGGTTTGAACTTTACTCACACGGTTGTAATATTTTCTTTTGGCATTTTTAAATTTTTAATCCCTTTCTGCCTTACCTTGCCTTGTAATCAATTTACAGAATAACCAGAACTCCAAACGATAACTTTTCTTTGTGCGTCGATATCTCAGTCAATAGGTCTGGTTATCCCGTTAAATCGTACAAATACTCCCAGAACACACTAGAAGTTAAACACCGCTACCATATTGTTATCAATTCGCCATTTATGAACTATACGAATGAATCCTGCCGATAATTAATTTAATAATCAGTAAGTTTCGAATTGCCAGACTTCTTATATTATTACCATGCATAATGTGTTGAAACAGTTCTGATAAATGTGCATGAAAACCTTTGAAAAACTACCAAAAGCGTATGTTTTTTATTAGATTGGCAACATTATATTACCTTTATCTGGCAACCCTGTGGCATCAGCAGGTTTTTATCAATGACATTGGCTGTGCACTGATGTGCGATTTTAATAACATGGAAGATCTTACAATCTTACATAATGTCCTGTCTGTACACCCAAGCTGCGCGAATTTGTCTTGGCAGGATTTTTACTAGTCTGTAATTCAAGTAAGAAAGTTTGGCATTCCTTAGGGTGTTGCCAAGCCAACCGATGGTAGAATGGATCAGTCGTTTCTACTATCCCAAAGCTAAAGCCACATCACACACCAATCAAAGGAAGTCGCCATCGATCGAAAAATAATTGCTATGGTAACACCCTTAGAAATGTACGCAGATTGGGTGTAAAACGGACGAGTGTAAGCAATAATATCAGCACATATAAATACATGTTTGCTTACCACAGACATACTAAACTATACATACTATCATATACTAAACATGTACAGAATAAATGGGGTTTAAGATTATCTCTCTGTCGTTATATGCGATACAAAACTAGTTCAGAGATAATTCTAAAAATATTTTTTTTTGTCGATTATTGAACACCGTATTTATTGTTATTTACATTTAAAATCGACTTACGAATCATTGCGTGTTGATCGATAAGATTCCTAAATTACAATCTATCTTATGACGTTAGTTATATCAAGATCGGTCTAGCAGTTACGGACAGAGAAAAGTTAAGTATCTTGTCTTGTATATATACTATAACAGCTGTTATTCATATAGACTGGCCGTTATGGATATAATATCATAAAAAATTAAAAACATTCCTTATAAGTTGTTCTCATCAACTTTATCGTTTACAATTCTCACTTTTGTTCCATTATTCATCGATTTTGAGTCGAAAATAAAGTTATTTTATGGAGAATTTTAAGAAATCAATCCTCTCATCTTTTATTTTTACCTATCGTATCCTATTCTGACCATTCTAGCCAATTATACAACGGAGGCTAGGCGATGTTACCAAAACCTGTACCGGTTTAAAAATAAAAATAGGCAATATTTATCTTAAATTACTTACAATCATATTAAAATTCTCCATAAAAAAAGTTTTAAATAACTTAGAAAAAAAAAACACCATAAAATAAAGAAAAAATTGTGTTGTTCTCTCTGATACAACAAGAGGAACAACGAAAACACCTACCACTTTATCGTACAAACTCAGCTTGTTGTTTGAAGTTATCAAAACTTCAGTAGATATTAAAAAAAAACCGTACTTATTAATACCTGTACCTTGATAACAAAACTAAATTATAATTTACATTGGACTATTTTATTAATTTTCTTATGTTTAAAATACTAAGTACCAATTGCTTGAATTTTATTACTGAACAGTGCCAATAAGTCAAATTTACTGGGAAGGGTATACCTTGGAATCATAGTAAAGGGTGGGAAATTTAAAAAGGGTGATCGTGAAGATATTATGATCATTTTGGTGACGATAAGGGTGATAATCGTGAGTCAGGATATAAATGTTTACATATAGACTAGTCTAGGGTAAGGTTTGGCTAGATTTACTATAAAATGCTTGGGTTTACATATTAAAATTACTTGTAAAAATATGTAATGCAAAATACTACACCAATATTAAAAATAACTTAGAGCGACTTCAGCTAAAGTTCTATTCAGACTTCAGCTATTTGGCTTCATTTTTACTTTTATACTCATGGAAGCCACAAAAATTAATTAACAATTCTTCAATTTTAAAATGATATAAAATTGCACTCATATAAATAACCACTCTTTGCCAACTGTCGCAAACACGTTTATTTTCTTCAACTTTCAAATTGTATAATTTGCTAAAACTACCACAAAAACTGGCAACATCGTCAATCTAACATCGGGTGTAGCCAACGAAACGAAAAAGAAAACTACCATTTTGGTAATTTTCTGTAAACAGGTGTGCTGGTAAAACCTTACCCTCATGTGCAGTCTATATAATGAACTCCTGGCTCACGGGCGCTGCCAGCTAGCTGAGCGAGCTGTAAGCAGGGGGCGGAGGGCTAGCGTCGCGGCCGGGCATGAGGACGGCGATCTTGTACGGGGGCGGCGCCTCCGGAGACTCAGTAGCGGGTTGCGATCGCTCTGAGGATTGTAGGAGCGTCGCAAGCGATATGTCGTCTGACGGTTCTGATGGTGGTGGCTGAAAAAGGAAATACGTACGTTGTGAAACAAAATTATATCTGATAAGAAATGCTATTTCTATAGTCGGGATCGGAAAAAAATCCGTCTTGTAGCACTACAACACTCTGGGTTTCTATACACTCTTACAACCCACTATTAGACATGTTGTGAAGTATCATACAGTTGTGTGTAGCCCGCTTGGATAAGTAATGCTGAGCATTGACTGTACTATTAGTGACGTAACTGTGTGTTTCTAGCACTGCCGAAATGAGCATTGACTGTACACATGAGTATGAGTGATGTAATTGTACGTCGTTAGCATTACCGAAAACTTGTTGGGGCCCGTTGTTGCGTGTGGGCACAGATTACTAAATAGTTACTACGTAACAGATACTTCACTCCATACAAAATTCTCAATACCTACTGCTATAATAGCCTACTTCGTCGCGTCAGCAACCACTGCATGCCAAAATGTGTCTTAGTGTTTAAGCGTACAGTTGTGATTGCTTCGGACCGCGTGATCAATCGCAGCTCACCGAGAAATCGCAGGGCTGTTTCTTCGATAAAATTAACTTAACTTTTTCTATGTTATTGAAAACTGTGAATATGTTCTGACTTATATGTGGAAATTTAAAATTGTATCGTTTATAATTATTTTTTTTTATAAATTTTTGTTGACGATGCTGACTCTGTAATACGTCTAAATAAAACCATTGTCAACCTTGTTTTTTCTATAAACCACCACCTACTCAATTCACTCCGCAGTCCGCACAGAAAACCTGATCTCAAAAAACCAGCTGGTCGTCCGAATGTCACCGCAAGGATCCAGCTGAAAATCAGCGTCAGGTACGAGTGCCTGACACATGCTGAGCTGGATTTCCATTTGGTGCAGCACTGAGATACACACCGCGCTATAGTTCTCATTTATGTATTTTCTTTGTTTTTTTCCTAAGTACCTACATGTGTTTCTTGTTTATGACTGTATTTATATAGGTAGGTGCTTAGTTATAAAATTTAATTTTATTGTGCTTTCGTGTATACATTGTGTTGTAACAAATAAATGGTTTATCTATCTATAAAACATAATTATAGACGTCAGTGGGTAGCTAAAATGAAAAATCTATAAAAGTTAAAAATGTTAGGTGTTTATCACTTCTTTTACTTGATATGCGGTACGAGTACGAACGAATGGAACTATTAAAATTGAACAACGTGCGTGCCCTTCGCTTGCGAAAACCGCACTGAATTTAGTCCGCCGTCGGCTCGAGACCGCTCGGCCGGGCGGTAGGTAATTATAGCGCGCAAGTACATGCAGTGACGGAGGCCTGGTGTGGGTAAAACGGGGTTGTTTGTTCTTACCACGTATATACTGACATGGCGGTCCCTCTGCGCCGTAGAAGACACGCGGTCGGGGGTGCGCGGGGGCGGCGGGCGCGCGCGACACAGCGACAGCGCGCAGCCCACGCCGCACACGCACGCCACGGCGGCGCACACCACGCTCGCCTCCCCGCCGCCGCCCGAGCCGCCTCGCTCACGGATCACCTGCACGTTGGGTACAGGTACATATGTGTGATAGTCCGTACTCTCTCTTCAGTTCTTGGTACGGAAGGTTCGAAAACCTTCCATCATGCCCCATTGGAAAGACATCCTTAACTTGAAGCATGTATTAACCCTAATTATGTCATTAAATGATGTTGATTTATAAAGTAAAAATATCGGAAAATCTGCATAAGTGTAACGACGGGATTTTTTAGAATGAAGTTCAGTGGCAGTTTTAATTTTCGAAAATTGAACATAGTGGGTGTTGTGAAAAAAATATTGAAGTAGCTAGGTTTATGTAAATAGGAAAATAACCTCAAAAAACTCTGACAAATACTACAAAAAGTTAAAATGTGTACCTACTAAAGGTCGAAATGTGTTATAACCGCGTTCTAATGGAATACAAAATGACTGCATCTTGTATCTGTAACTAAGTAAAATAACTTTCTTTCTAAACTTAAATCTTGACTAAATGTAATAGCCGTGCGAAGTCAAAAGAAAAAATATGTACTGGTAATGCATATTGTTTTATAAAACTTTCATACAGAAGCTTTCCACATAAGAAGAACCATAAATTTACTTTATACTCTTAATATTCTTCAAACGCTAGAGTAGCTCCAGCTCTTCAAATATAACTCACGAAATCGCATATTTCTTTACAATGAAAAATAACTCTGGATCTATTTGATTTATAATGTTTAAAGTTTTTTCTGCTTGATAACGTAAAATAATGTACGAGTGAAAGATATAGGCCACGCCATTGACGCAAGAAAGTATTTTGTTAATATTGAACGAATTTGATTTTTTTTATTTGCTATTTTAGATAAAGATTTAATAGAAACAATAAAAATAATTGAGTCAGGTATCCAATCGATCTAGATAATTTACCAAAGTCCACAGTATACATATACCGTGTCCTGCGTAGGTTTTCAGCTCTAAAACACGCAATGAGATTTCTGATTTGAAATTCAGCGCGATAAAATAGCTTGCTAAAGCTTGACACGAAGTTATGCCTGATAGGTTAAAAGGTTATTTAAAGAAATAGGTGAACTAACGAAGTGAACTCTCGCAAAGTTCATAAACTGTAGTGTTATTTTTTAACCGAAACATAAATATTTACATTTACTCTGTTAGTTTGCAGAACATTACTGGATCTACTTTATTATTTCTCGCTCATTTGCAGCTCTTTGCTGATTTGTAGAAAAATAACATGCTTTTGAAATTTCAGATTTTATTTGTATCTTACAAAGTGATGATACAGATTTTGAGATGAACGTTTGAAGATGGTTTCAAGGGTACTTTACGTCATTAGCGCTGCAGTTTGAGGCGCTTTGTCTAATACGAGCTAAAGACAGCCAATAGTACTTGAGTTGACGGGCATTTCATTTCATCATAACCCATACACTGCTGAACTGCTTCCCCATTTTCGCACACAGCGGAGATTCACCAGGGTCTAGTTCCACCTTGTGCATTCTCTTACGATATACCTACGCCCCTTTTTTTATTGTGATTTCAGCTGATGTAAAGCTACGATGTATTCGACGATGGAGCGCGCTTACCTAGAAGTAACCTATTCACCATTTATTTTATTGTAACGAATCCCGCCCTTGGACGGAGAGAGAAAAAGTGTCAGACTCTTACTGACTAAACGAGCTACCCTGTTCCTTCCTTGCCTTGATCCCAGGGCCTTGGTAATACGCTTTCGCATCAACCATTGGTCCCGAGGCTTTCACCCTGCTGGATCCCTACAGTTTGCCCGCGCCTACGATGGCCAGAAATCGGGATTGGAGATACTGCAACGGCGGCTGCGACGTGAACGCCGTTACCTTTGCCTAAGCTATTCACTCTTGACTTAAAAATATTCCTTTTTACTAATCTAACTTACAACCAAAAAATAACATCAAAAATAGACTCACGCTCACCTGCCGGTCAAAGTAGTATTTAGCGCCAGCCAGGAACACGGTAGCCAGCGCGAACGACACCAGCATGCCGAACTTGAGGTGCGGCGCCATCATGGGCGAATGGTGGAGGCCTAGGGCTGCGGTCCGGAGGAGAGTGTCGGGGGTGACGGAGCGCGCGGCCGCGAGGCTCGCGATGGTTGGTTGTGGGGGTTCCGCTGGGATCTCCACGTATAAGCTTGGCTCGTCGTTTTGTCGCCGCGCGTGCACCGCAGGCATCGGTGGTGGCCTAAAGAATGAGTTCCATGTCTGATCCACAAGTCGTAACTGATTGTTTTTCTTTTTATCCAAATGTATTTTTTGACATCTAATAAACGTAGTCAGAAACTTAAAATTCTGTCACAGATTCTTGAGTTACCCAATAACAAGGTACAGCTAGATCAAGCTAGATAGACTAGACGGAGACCTAGAGGACCTAGCTTTGGTCCTTCCCTTAGCTGCAGTTGAACTATGATGCTGTTCACAACACGTAGGTGACCCCCTTTGCGCAGGTCCTCGTCAGGCATCTTCGAAGCGAATGCTTCGATAAGGCTACGAAAAGAGGGGTATCAAGAGCTCATTTAGATTACTAGTGAAGAGAACTTTGCTTACAAAACAAGTAGTTGATCATCATCAGCTTCCATGGAACCTAGAAGATGTTTGAGGAGGTATACCCAGCATGTCGATGGCTGCGGTGCGGGCGGCGCGGCGGGCAGTCGACGGCGGCGAAGCGGTGCACGGGCGCTGCCATGCCCTTGCGCCCCCCGCCCCCGCTGGCGCACACGCGGCCCCGCGCTCGCCCTGGACACAACTGGATGCTTAATGCTTGCATCAAGTATCACTAGCCCACCATTACAATTTTAACACAACATCCAAGAAGATACCTGGATAGGGAAGTATATGTATATGTCGTGGTCAGATCATAATACTTGAACACTTCATGATATCAACCACATCCTGTCGGTGGTGGCGTACGACTGCGGCATGATGCAGTCGGCGCCCGTCATGGTCACCATCAAGGTCAACAGGCCCTGCCAGGCCGGCTGGAAAGGTTCGTGCTGGATTTTCTTTTTTTGTTGTTTTAGTATTTCCTTGCCAGATTGTTTAAAAATACACAGATATTTATCGCTAAAAATAGCTGTTCCTATTCCTTGCAGAGTTGAAGATTTTGACATCATAAACATTTTGAATAAAACTAATTCATAGTTCCGAGTGAACTGAGATCTATTGGAACTACCTTGTATAAGACTCAATTTATACTGGGTAAGACAGCGTGGGGCTTGTGCCAATTTTACTAAGGGGGCCCTTAGGGCCTAAGGCTTTAGGCTAAGGTTAATTATCGATCGAAATATCTATCAAATTATCGCGTTAAGTCGTGGCCACACTTATCATTAACGTCGATTATCGCGACATTTCTTGGTATTTCTTGTTAGTTTGGCCCGGACATAAGTATACGTACCCAAACCGATAATTTTTTTCTTTTTTTTTTAAGGAGCACCCTAAAAAAAAAAAGAAAAAAGTTACAAGGATGTAAAAAAGGGTATTCAACATACCAGCAGAGAGTGAAGATGGAACACGATGACGGCCGGTGTAGGCACACTGGCTGCGTTTATCTATCCAAAAATGCATTGGAGCGCCTCTGTGAGCTGCTGCGGGAAGATCAGTGGCCGTGCGACGCTTTCAGTGGGAGGCGCATTGGACCATGGTGTGGAAGGCTGCAAGGAAATGTACTCCATGATATGTGAATATCTTACGGCTAAACGTAGTGCGTAGGTGGTTTTTTTTATGGTAGGTAAAAATCATCCAATGACGAATTCCGCCATTGGGCGGAGCGGGAGACAGTGTCAGACTCTTACTGACTAAACAACTTACCCTGTTCCTACGTCGCCATATATACCAGACCTAGAGCCTTCCTTTCAGACACGAACCCTTGGCCCCAGTTGGCTTCGACCCTTCTGCCCTACGGTTCGCTGACAACTCCTTGAGGCGCGCGGGAACAGTGTGCGCCGTGGACGACGGAGGCTTGGTCCCGAAGACTACCAGACGACCGGACGGCGAGCTACCCATTGTTCGCCGTCCGCAAACCCGCGCCAACGGTGGTGCGTAAGTGGTAACATAAAATTAAGATTGATCGACTAAACTTAGATTTATCGTCGAGAATCAGTAAAAGTTTGATAAGATGCCAATTTTCATCGTGATAGTTTAATTTAGATTTTTAAATTTGAGCAGTGGTGGCCGAGTGGTAACTGCCCTGACTTACGTGTTGTAGGTCGCGGGTTCAAACCCAGCCAGGCTCATTACTTTGTGTAATTTATTTCATCACCACTGCTCTCAAAACGGTGAAGGAAAACATCGTGAGGAAACCGGCATGTCCTAGAACCAAAAATTCGAAGACATGTGACATCCACCAACACGCACTGGGCCCGCGTGGTGGATTACGGCCCATTCCCCTCTCTTAGAGAGGAGGCCTGTGTCCCTGCAGTGGGAACATTAAAAAGGCTGATGATGATGATGATGAGTTTAATTTATACCTACTGCAATCGAAACGACACTGTCCTCTCTTATCATATCTATTACAGTACGGCAGTCGGATTTTGGCGAGTCTGATGTTGTGCTCTACGAATTATAGCACTTGAAAACTCGTACAAAAATCGGTTTTAAATAATATAAAAATACAATATCAGTTTTTAACAATGACAACTGCAAATTGCATTTATTTGTTTAAACCATTTATTTTTTACGAATTTTCAAGCAAAAAATAATTATCTGTGAATTGCTAAAATTCACAGATAATTATTTTTTAAAAGTGTAACTATGAAGTTTCTTGCTCGTTCATCTCCAATCACCAAAGGAAGCTAAACTACCAATTGGAGCCGTTCCCGTGTTTTTGACCTTTTGTGGCGAGTAGGTACCTAAACTTATCTGAAGTCATATTTCGTTTTTTATTTGATATGGATAAAATATGTCGATGGATAGCTTATTAATGAATATTGATTCGTGTCAATAAATAGACAAATATTTCAACGATGTCATTGTAAGATAAAATTATAGTGTGCACGCAAATGCTGCAGATACCTAAATATTCTCTCTACTATTTCATGTTTTTTTTTTTTTTTTTTTTTTTTTTTTTTTTTTTTTTTCAAACTTCCAACTAATTAATAGTTATTAGATAGGTATTTTATGACTAACTAGATATTGTTAAGTGTTTTTTTAAATTGATTATAGGTTCGCGCTTGACCGCTATCTCACCTGATGGAAAGCGACGATGCAGTCGACGATGGAGCGCGCTTACCTAGAAGTAACCTATTCACTCTTGACTTAAAGATACCCGGATTGTAGCCATCAGGAAACGCTGACTCCGGCAAGGAATTCCACTCCTTGGCTGTACGTACAATGAATGTGTTTATTTTGCTATTTTTAGGGTTCCATATCTTAAAAGTGAAAAACGGAACTCTTATAAGATCATTTTGTTGTCCGTCTGTCTATCTGTCAAGACTCTTTATCTCGGGAACGGTTGGAGGTACCGAGCAGAAATTAAAACCATATACAGTACGGCTGTCGGATCTTGCGAGTCTGAAGTTAAGCTCTGCGAATTTAAGCGCTAAAAGGGGGCGTTCAAGTATTACGTAACGCGATTTGGGGGGAGGGGGTGTCTCGTAAAACGTTACGATGCGTTACAGGGACGGGGGGGGAGGTCTTTCTTACTACACGTTACGTAACATTGTTTTTTTTTTTAAATAAAAAATTAGGAAATCAAAACTCCCAAAATGGCAACCTTTTTCATATACGTGGTACTTTTTATAGGAATCCCTCGATTGTATTCGTCTGGTCTTAGACAACGGCTAAAAAAAGCTGAAAAATAAAGAAAAGTTTAGGTAAAAATGCTCACTTTGAATGTTACGTAACGTTTAGAGAGGGGGAGGGGGGGTACAGAAAAAAGTTACGGTGCGTTACAAGGGGGGGAGGGGGCGTCAAAAATCTTCAAAAATTGCGTTACGTAATACTTGAACGCTCCCAAATTCGCAGAGCCTAACTTCTGACTCGCCAAGATCCGACGACCGTACTGTACCTACTCAGGTCTACGGTCCCTTGAAGATATGAAAAAACTTTTGAGTTAATGAAAAAAAAAAGATAAAATATGTCGAACTTCCCGGTTTTTTATTTAAAATTGTTTTGAAATCACGTGTTTGATTCGTCAAACGCACATACGATATTTTGCTAACAACCATTAATTAGCGATTGCAAGCGCGACAGGACAAATCGTGACTGAAAATTAAAGAAAAAATGTTACGAATTTTTTGTAGACGGCGGGCGGCGCCCCCCTTAATTTTGTGATGATGTTAATATGGATCTTCGACATCCGAAATAAATGAATTTTATTTTTATTTTTTACCCTGGGGACCCCATACCATTGATATTTATGGCAGTACTGGCTGGTATTAGTGGCTTAAATAGAGCCTAACTTCAGACTCGCCAAGATCCGACGGCCGACAAAAACAAACATGACAAACAACAACAACAACACACAACAACAACAACAACACACCAACAACATGACAACATGACTTAGTCACCTTAAAACTCAAAATGAGGACATAATAATATTGTCTAGTTAATAAGATAGATAGTAATGGTGTTTATTTCTTAGTAATTTGTATTCCCCTCCCGGTATGCATGACTCATAATGTAATAAATGCTGTTGGTGTATTTGTTAACATAAAACAGATGTGGAAACATTCTTGTTGTGGAAGATCATAATACACTAGTATTTGCACTTAACTTTTCTACTGCTGTAATTACAGACACAATTAAAAGACAATAGGTGTGCAGATATTGGTGTCCTTTTGGGCAAATGAATGAATGTAGAAAATAACATTAGGAAATATTTTTTTGCTACTTTGGAGATTTAACAACTGATTGGGCTTTTGGCTAACAGGAATCATGCTCATCCCATCACAAATTTAAACTCCAACTTCAACTTCATTAAGCCCCAAGCGAGCGCCGGCGCTCGAAAGCTTATTGTTCTTTAATTGTGTCTGTAATTAAGGTAGTCAATAGGTTAAGGATAGAAAGAAGAATATTTTTTTTCTAACAAAATGTTACTACCTAATAACAATATTTTTTTTAAGTAAGTAAGTAAAAGGAACAAAGTAGATATACATTTTTGAGAAAATAGGCATATTATTATGTGTTAGTATAATTGCAATTCAAAACTATAGGAAACAATTGCTTTAAAATGAGCTTAGCATTGTATAAATTACTCTTTCATTTTTGGTATGGAGTTCCACAGGGGACAATTTTAGGGCCTGTTACAAAGCATTAAAAATAACAGAAATCATGTAAAAGGCACTTATATAATAAATACTAGTAATAAATTTAACTTCCTAGTTGATGTAGCAATTATGAAGTTTGTCTTCATCATCATATTTAATTGCAATGTTTTCTGTCAACATTCTACTTACTTATTGTTTCATTTAATAACATCAGATAATTGTCTAAGTAATCAGCTGTGATCTAGAGATCAGTCATGGCAATTAGTGCCTCAGACAATGGGTGGCAAGGCCTGACCTACGATGACCTATTTTTTAATTCTGTTTCTGTGTCACACCTAGTTTAGTGATCTCCTGACCTCTTAGGTGAGGAGGAGGCCGAGAATTTCAAAGTTCTCTTTGTTAATGAGACTACCATACCTAATCAGACCAAAGTTTTATAGCCATACTGTAAATAAAATAATATTTTCTAAAAACATCGACGATCACTCTTTGCAAATATTTGTACAAAATAAAATCAACTTTACAGCTCATTACAAGATTTAAATAAAAATCTGAAATCATAGAAAAATACTTTACCTTTTTATTTATATTATTCACAATTTAAAATGAGATCACGGCCTAAGACCAGCTGGGAATTAATTATCAAATATTTATCTAACAATATATCCATTCATGACTATATTCACTGTATATTCACACGCACGCGGCAATATAAAACCTTCTCACTTATTTAAAAATATATACACTATCTAAATACATAGCTAATACACTAGGGCATAAATCTACCGTGTAATACTTTTAAAATATAATAAAATAAATCATCAATTCACTTTTGCACTTGACAGCCATTTGTGGGCGGGGTGCGCGCGCTAAGCAAAACAATCGGAACTACCAACTGCACCATGATTTTGCAATCAATAGGTATTAATTTGCTCAATTACTTTATTAATTACCATTTTACTAAAGATTTTACAAAACCCTGATCATTAACATATTTCAAAAACATTTTATAGTTTTACATATAAAGGAAAATGTAGTAAAGCTTTAAAATTAAACAAGATGTTTAGTATTTATAGACAAATAAAATTATTTTTAACAATTCATAACATTTTTATGCTCTAATTAACAATATATATTATTTTAATAATAAAACAAACGTTTTTGTTTTAGTCGATATGAATAATATTTAAATTTACCACTCAAAAGTCTAGTAATTTCCGGAAACTTCTACACATTAACTATCGTTCAGAAACCAAAGTCCATTCAATGTAAAAAGTTTTTTAGCTCTTGAAAACAAAATGAAGAATCCTTCGGAAAATACAGTTATTGACTATGATTGCATATATTTTAATTTAGATTTTATTTCTTATCAAGGAGTAACATAAAAATTGCCACTATTTATGAAATAACCAAAGTGAATACAAAATATCTCTTCAACTTAGCCAGCCATGTATTTCTGAACGATCAGAGAGTATAAATACACCCCCTTCCACAAACACCAGTTCAATGTGTCAAAAAATATCAAATCAACAAGCGACGTTAGCGAAAATCCTATTGCGACTGTATTTTTGTTGTAGTGGAGTGAGATTACCCAAGTAAAAATAAATTAAAATTGTGGATTGTGATATTTTACAAGTGAAATAAAAGTTTTTATTGATCAGTGTATCGTGATTTTATAAGGACAAAATGCTAACATCAAGAACTAGGAATAATGAGGATCGTAGGAGGTCAGCGAAACCTTTTTGCCAGTGCTGGAACGAGAGCAGACCTACACCATGGGAACACACTGGTGGCTGTGCATGTGGAGAACACTCAAATAGTAAGTATATTACTATAAACATTTAGTTATTTTCGTTAATCTCTGTCAGGCAGTGGGTCTAGAAGATCAAATACCTGAGTAATTAATACCCACAGCAAACTATTTATGATTTATCTCGTAAAAACGAAGAATCCAAATGCATCTGCTCCAGTCAGCTATATCAAGAATTTCATTATCATATACTTTCCCAACAACGACTAGTAATCAGTGTTGATTAGTACCTATCAATAAATAAGTAGATTCATTTACATAATCCATAGTACCCACTAATAAGGATAAATATTAATTAAAATTTAATCAAATTAGTCAATGTATTTTTAAATTATCTAGATGTTTTGTTTACAAGGCCTAAATATAGACCAAGTTAGTAAATCCTTTGTTCTATATCAAAGTACATTTGTTAAAATTGGTTTTGCATTAATTTAAAAGTCAAATTAAATGGAGCTATGCCTTAACTTGCAGCAAAATGGTATGAAACCTTGGTATTGCTCTAAAGAAGGATTTCATGTGAAAAGGACAACTAAATAATTTTGATGTTTCCGATTTTGATAAAATTTGAGTAGGTATGTTACATTTACACACACTACCCACAATGAAAAATACCACATACCTACATAATATTTTTTATTGTGTTTTGTATGATTTACGATTTCTGAGACTTTGAAGATTTGTTGAGTTTTCAGATAAATGATAAATAATGATAAATGATGATAAATGATAATGGTAATGGATTATATTCTTCATTAAACTTTTGAGCCCCAAGTGAACGCCAGCGTTTGCACACCTGTTGTACTCCAAAGGTCTAATGGTCTATCCGGTTGACATCCAAGCGAGCGCCGGCGCTCGCATATGATTTCGTGCCATCCAGTAGTCAAATTTTCAAAACAAGAATATACATCATATTTGAGTATATTTTTTATAGGGTATTTTGATATTTAGCAAAATAAAATAAAAAATTTAATAAACACCTCAGTACATTATTACATAGCATAAAACAAAGTTGGTTATCCCTGTGTATGCTTAGATCTTTAAAAGTTCGCAACGGATTTTGATGCGGTTTTTTTAAATTGATAGAATGATTCCAGAGGAAGGTTTATAGGTATAATATATCACCTTTGCACAATTTATATGTTTATGTAATTTTAATTATATTAATAATGATTAAACAAAAGAAATTTCTAATTCGAGTTTTTTTTAGTTTTTCGCATTTTCTGAGAAAATTTACTATAGTAATGTATATATTTTTTTACACCATCAAAAAGTAAAAATTTCGACGAATAAGAAGCCAACAAACGTTTTAAAAAAATCACATATTTTTACGTGAGATTTTTCGATTGAAAAATAGTCTATTTTTTCGATTTTCAGTCAAAATAAAGAGCTATAGTGAATATCTTAAATCAAAAAAATTAGGGTAAGTTTGGGACATTAAAAAGTAACTTTTCACAAAGATTTGTGACAAAAAAAGTGATTTTTAAAGAAGATAAAAAATAAAAACTAGAAACACAGTTTTTTGGACTTTTCACATAGATTTTGAAGTTATGTCAAAAAAGTGTAAATACAGAAGTGGTAGATCTTTTTATGATCTACAAGTTTGCCATTTGAATGTTTCCCCTAGAACCAGTAGTTTTGCCGGAATTAGAGATAAACCATGTTTTCCCCTTAAAAGCGCACACCCATCCACTTCCCGACCTCAGATCGACCGTAATTTATTTTTCCTTAAATTTTTGCTATATTATCTTCCTTTTCCAATGGGTTTCATTCTACTACTATTTAGGTCCACTTTTTATCGTTAACGGTGCTATTTGCACTGGACTATGATGAGATGATTTCCTCGATGCAGCATACCAGATATATAATTTTTTTGTGTGTATGGGGCCTGTAAATAGCCTGTGGCCTGATCCCTGTGGCTGTAAATAGCCCCTAATGAAAGTGTTAATATTGCTAGTATCTTACTAATATTATAAATGCGAAAGTTACGATGTTTGGATGTTTGTTACTCAATCACGCAAAAACGGCTGGACGGATCTGGATGAAATTTGGCACAGGCATAGGATGCACTTCGGAATAGGACATAGGCTGCTTTTTATCCCAGAAACCCCAACCCAACCCTCAATACCATGCCGGCGAAGCCGCGGGCAAAAGCTAGTTATTTATATGGCCACGGTTAACCAGCTACAAAGTCACTTATCAGGCTGACAATGAATGGTGGGAATTGAATTGAACTTCCAAAAATTCTTGACATTCAATGTGTTAAAAAATAAAAACAAACATTGGAAAAAATCTAGTTATGTTGCCATGAGAATAGGTAAAAAGTTGTAAAGGCTATCAAAGCTAAAGATCAATGTGTTAATAGATTGTAAAGTAAATGATGCAACTTTTGTTTAATATTACAGCAAGTTACTGATAATCTAGCCCATTGGTTGCCAACCTGTGGCAGCGAGACCCTTGATGGGTCCGTAAATAAATAAAAATGCGAGGTTGATGCATACACTGAGGGCACACATACAAATTTACCTATAAAAAGTACAATTTGAGTCTCAAAAGTTTTTCGAATTGCTTAAGTTTTTTTTTTGTGATATAACTACATATTTTAAATCTTCAGATTTTTCCTATACTTCTGTCTGCTACGAGACAACTTCAAGGGACTACAGACTTGAGCAGGTTTAGATTTCAACTTAATACCTACACGCATTCTCGAGATAAAGGGTTTTGACAGACAAACAAACAACATAGGGAGGGTTCCGCTTTTTCCTTTTGAGGTGCGGAACCCTAAAAAATGGTTCACAAAACGTTTTAAACTAAGAAGTATCATCTTCCTAATCCCAGCCCAAGTTTGCCCTAACGGCACAATTGGCGAAGTGGTTAAGCCATTGACTGCTACATTGCATGTAGCGTTCAGAGTCCTAGTTGATCCGGGCCTGGGTGTTTTGTATATATGTAAATTTACATGTTTCTAAATGCACCCACGATACAGAAGTAACTCCTTGAGTAGAAAAAAAAATTGACAATGCTGAGTCTAAGATAAAGCTCATTATTTTTTACTCGAAAGAATGGTACAAGTTTTGAATGTACCAACATTATCATTACATAGTATAAAACAAAGTTACCGTACCCTATGTATGCTTAAATCTTTAAAAGTGCGCAACGGATTTTGATGCGGTTATTTTAATAGATAGGGTGATTCAAGAGGAAGGTTTATGTGTATAATACATTCATAATATATGCAATATACCCGTGCGAAACTGGGACGGGTCGCTAGTTTATTTATATAGAGTATTTATATAGAGTATTCATTTATTTTTAGATTAACATAAAATCTTCTTCAGGATTTTAAGCCCTTACCAATAAAAAAGAAATTAAAGTTGTGCTAGAGCGCCTTACTCGCTATTCGATCGTCTGGTAACCGTCCGGACCAAATCCAGTTGTCGACGGCTAGCACTGTTCCAGCGAGGCTCAAAAAGTTGTCAGCAAACCGTAGAGACCCTGCAGAAGGGTCGAAACCCACTGGGGCGAAGGGTTCGCGTCTGAAAGGACGGTTCTGGCCTTGGTATAAAGGCAATGTAGAAACGGTGTGAGTTGTTTAGTCAGTAAGAGTCTGACAATATTTCCCGCTGCGCCCAAGGGTGGAATTTGTCATTAGATTATTTTTGCCCTCCATAAAAAATGTAGTCCCTGGCCAAAATAAGATTGGAAGCTGCTGGTCTAGCTATTACATTTTAATTGGTTAGATATTATGTAACCAATTAAAATGTAATGTCAATTAAATTCAACATGAACTTGAAATCATTCACCTTAACCTTAATACATAGTTTGCTCACAAAAATATGCATTATGATGTGATCATGCAAATCTGCAGTCTGTGTACAATGCATTAAAATAACGATAAAATATATGGTGTGAACCACTGCTCTTGAAACGGTAAAAATATCTGAAAATGAAGAAACCGGCATGTCTTAGAACCAAAATTTCGAAGACATTTTGATTTGATTATGATGATATGGAGCTGATCTGATGATGGAATCGCGAGGTAGCCATAGGAACTCTATAATTAAACGGCACAATCACGACGAGTTTGTGAATCGTCTTGACGCGTTTTAATTATATAAGTATAGACCACCGCTATAAAAACTTGTTATGAAAAAAAAATATTTTTGTTGAAAACTTGTTGCATGTACTATCTCAGCTATGTATTAAGGTTACTAACTGCGTGATCGAATGCACTTATTTGCATTAAGGATGATTCACTATTTATTGATAAACAAATACAGGATTTCCCTAATGAGTAGGTACCTAAATCATTTTTATTGAAGTAAATATGGATATTGTTTATTAATTAATAATAATAAAACTAATAAAGCCCTTTGTTATTTATAAACAGCTTTACATTTATAACTTGGTAACACTTCTGTCTTTTTACTTGGTTCTATTTTTTTTTAATCCCAAACATGCAATCTCGCAATGGCAACATTTATCTGTACAGTACGGCGACTGAACTTGGCGAGTCTGAAGCTAGGGTTCTTGTGCACTCGTAGAAAAATAAAGGTTTAAAAACAAATGCCAATAACAGCTTTTAACAGCAATAACAACTGCTAATTGCATTTATTTGTTTAAACCATTTATTTTTTTACGAGTGCACAAGTGCTAAAATTCGCAGAGCCTAACTTCAAACTCGCCAAGGTCCGTCGATCGTACTGTAGGCAGTACAAATATTTATTCCGTACGGGAATAGAACTCGCGACACGCAGCGCAGAAGCCAATCGTTGCCATGAGCCGACGTGATTATAGTTACGTCTCTCGGTTTGGTGTGCTTAAAAAGGTGGGCACGGTTGTAATCCAGCGTTCCAAAAAGGAAGACCTTACTAGTTTCAAAACGTGTATGCAGTAGTTGTAATCCATGATCTTGAACGCCCTTGGCTGGGGGACGCAGCAACTGATTTGCGAACGTGGTGACACAGATTACAACCGTGTTGCGCAATACAATCCAAATCCAAACGCATAAACCAAGTTTTAAGCAATGAGACCTAAGGTGGGATTTTGGATTGCAACTGCTGGATTGGTACGTGCGTAACCCATTTATTTATCGTCACATCGGAACGCCTTACAGCAATTACACCAATAGAGCACTATTAGTTCAGAATCTGCTGCGTGTAGTCTTTTAAAAAGCGGCTCAAACGCTGTGGTGGGTCACGAAAGCTCGTTTGCGCAGCATCAGGCTAGCACTTCTTCAGGATTCCACGTGGATCAAATCACATAGTGAACACATTTTAAAATCTTAAAGCTTGTCATGGAATAACACAGGATACTTTTATCCCGGGATTATGTTCCCTTGGGATACATTTCTACAGAATTTTGGCAGAATAATCTACTAAAGATACCTATTCTTTAAAAATAAATACACGGTCCTTTCTTCCAGTAAGTGAATGGCGATGGGAGATGCCAGACAACGCAGGCACCAGCTGGGTGATGATGTGCCCAGACCAGAAGCAGGTCACCTTCCACCCGTTCTACAGTTCCGGTACCGCTGCAGTCAAAGGTGATACTCCGCTGGTCAACGATTATCATTACTATTGGGAGATCAAGATGCTGACGGAACCTTATGGAACTGATATTGTGAGTATTAATATTCATCATCATCCTTTTGAATATTTCCACTATTGGGACTCAGGCCTCCTCTCAAGGAGAGGGAATTGGCCGCTTCGTCTGCGTCATAAAGAGAGCCTCAATGCAAAATCCTGTCTTCAGCTTTCCAAATCCTGTCTTATCTGATTGGTATTTTGTTTGTAATTTTTTTAATGTAACTGAAGGAGCACACGCACAAGACCCCATGCCTAATGATTTTTACTGTATCTGTGTGACCTTTGTTGGAGATCGAAATAAATAAAAATAAAAAGAATCTGGGCTAGGTACTGATGACTCAGTGAGGTACTCAGTTATGTCTCAGGACGTTTCTATATGGTGGCAATGGCCATCTCCTACTAGAAGTCGAGAGCGACGTAGCCAAGCTACGCCGTGATATAGATTAACATTATTAACAGTTTCTGTCTGGGGTTGGGCAGTGCATTAAACTCTTATACGCTCGGTGTGAACTTCAATAACCACCCACCACTGCGACTATCTATATTTGGTGCTGGAGCCCTGAGTATCCGCAGAATCAGTGTAAAATTTTGCCCTGGTTTGATCATTTCTGCGCCCCTGCAGAACCTAGTCTGCGTCCTGAGCCTGGGCAGCTCTCGCACTGCCCTTTTACAGCACTGCCTTCGGGGCAAAGGCTTTCCCCAAAATTCTGTCGCTCGCGGTTCGCGAAGAAGCCGGAACGTGTCAGGGTTAGTTTACTGATAGAAACAAAATGACAATTTCAATTATAACATTTTCTTTTCTGTTTTCCAACTCCTTATTTCAAATTTTCAATAAAAAAAGAATATCGATTTATATCCATACTAATATTATTAACATGAAAGTAACACTGTCTGTTAACTTTCACCCTGAAACTACTGAACCGGTTTTAATGAAATTTTTGTACGAATTCACGCGAATGAAGTTGCTGACAAAGCAAGTGTATAATTTATAAGCAATGTTTTAAGATAATAGATGTAGTCTTATAAAACGTAATCTTATCTTTTGTATGGCTCTCTGTCTGGTTGGTAGGTAGTAATCATTTTACACATGTCATGTTGTATAAAATAATCTTTATTTAGCCTTCAGTTTATTTGTAAATATGTTACAAAAGATCTGACCATATAAATAGATTACGTAAGGTCCGATTGACTAAATTGAATCGTAAGTGTAAAGTCCCTTAGGACGCTTTTATACGTTAAGAAAAGTCGCCGACAGGCAGGAATTTATATCGTTTCGAAACATGATCTATATACAATACGTGGCTTATAAATTGAACCAAAATGGCGGTCGACCTTTTTTTTTAGATTTTCGGTTCAAAATCGAATGCGAAGTCCAATAAGTGTTCCCGCGTCGTATTCATCAGCGTCTTGTGTTTTTGACCAGGTCCATCTCCTTTAGCACTATGGACCGATTTCTGAAAGGAAGGTCCGACTTTTGTATATAGGGCTACGAAGGAACGGGGTGGCTTGTTCAGTCAGTAAGAGTCTGACACTATTTTCCGCTTCGCTAAAAGACGGGATTTGTCACTGGATGATTTTTCCCATCATAAAAAAAAAGTCTTAAGCTATTCAATCCCCGTATATGACAGAAGAGCTCACGAGATGGAGTACTTCGGGTATAATATTTTTTTCCCCCTAGCAGAATTAACGCAAGAGCGGCCGCCGAATCTTGGCGAGTTTGAAGATAGGCTCTGCTAAATTTACCGCTTAAAGACTCGCACAAAAATAAAGTTTTTAAAAAAATAAATGTCAATAACAGTTTATAACAGCAATAACAACTGAAAATTGCATTTATATGTTTGAACCATTTATTTTTTTACGAGTTTTCAAGCGCTAAAATTCGCAGAGCCGTACTGTATTTGTAGGATATGCGCAGGCAGTTAAAAGTTGAAAAGACATGTAGGTCTCTCTGATGACTATCAAATAATTCTAGTAGTCAACTAGCAACAGCATGGATTGCATAAACAAACATCAAACACTCTTCGGAACACAATAGTGATCTAATACAAACATGTGACGGTTTAAACGCTGTGTTATAAAACAGCTGTGATAATAAATCTAACGCATCGCCTCGCTGAGGATCTGTGATATGATATGATCAATCAATCAATCAGTTCAGCCGAAATTCGTCTACTGTTGGACATAGGCCTGCCCCAAACGTCGTCACAACGACCGGTCCCGTGCAGAACAGATGGCCGCTGGGGCTGAAAAGTTCTGATACCAGTATCTATATATGTAAAAGGAGAAACTAACTGACATATCAACGCACAGCCGAAACTACAGGGACTAGGAGCGTGAAATTTTTCACAAGGCTTCTGTATTCTATTGAAAAAAGCCGCATCAAAATCCATTGCATACTTTTAAAGATATAAGCATACATAGGGCATAAGCAACTTTGTTTTATACTATGTAATGATGTCTAGTTTCATGTACCTAAGCACATAATATTCTACGAGTACTTTCCACATTGGCAAAGCGCCACAATGTCAATGTTGATAAACAAGTTCAAACGCATGCGTTGAACGAGAACTGTTTGTCTAGAAATATTTAAAATAGAACACACTTGACCTTTTGTTTCGTTTCCGATGTTAAGGAGCAGATATATCTCTCTAGCTGATTTTAAATCCAACATCACGTCTAAACGGATTTTATTAATAATCTTTTTTTTATGCACCTGCCATGTTTTCTCTTCACCACCCTTGGTCGATTGGTAGAGAATTCCTAAGGCATTAAGTCCGCCTGTGTACCTCTGTGTTGCATGAAGTTCTTATACCTAAATAAATAAATAAACGGCTAGTCCGTATGTTTAAAAAAAAATAAAAAAATATAGGATTAGAATGTCTTTATTGTGGACATAGGTTTGATACAGATGTTAAAACTTAATAAATTATAGTTCCATTATGTATTATTATACTAGACTTCTTCTTCATACTACTCTTATCCCATATTACTTGAGGTCGGTGCAACACGTTTTTTAACGATAAGTTAGACTATTGGCCTAATAATTTGATACACGAACATTATTTTTTTTCTTTCATAGAACTGGTATGATTTATTTTCAAAGTTATTTTTAGCACAGACATAAAAGCGAAGATCACTAACTAAACAAATATTTTTATTACTAATCTTTTGGCATATGGCTTTTATTCATAACTAGCGACCCGCCCCAGCTTCGCACATGTACTGATATTGAATTTATTATGCATGTATTATACACACAAACCTTCCTCTTGAATCACTCTATCTATTAAAAAAAAACCGCATCAAAATCCGTTGTGTACTTTAAAAGATCTAAGCATACATAGGGACTAAGCAACTTCGTTTTATACTATGTAATGATATGTTTAGTAAATGATGTTCGCTCAAGTTCGCTGGCCTTTTTTAAATCTTTTTTATTTAAGGAACTTTTGTACACTACTGTAACGATGCCATGCCAATCCCATCAGACACTAAATTTATTTTCTAAAATCTATGAAAGAAAATAAAAGTTTTGCTGCATTACAATTTCGCTGGCCTTTAAGCGTGTCCTTAATAACGAGGTATAGAGATATGTAAAGTTATTTATGTATATTACATAATATCCTCGACATTTATATTTACGTCACCTTAGAGACTGAATAAAATAAACTTTCCTGAACACAGTCTGAATGATGAGGGCTCTTCATTTTTCACACAAAAATCATCATCATCCTACCCTTATCCCGTATTACTTGGGGTCGGCGACAACATGTTTTTTTCTTCCACTCTGTCTTGTCACCCATCACACTATCAAGTAAACACAATTTCTTTCATTCATATGACTCCTCACACAATCTATCCATCTCTTCCTTGGCCTCCCTCTTCCTCTCCATCCATCTACGTGTAAACTCAGAACTCTTTTTGTAACATGCGTTTCATCTCTCCTCTTCACATGACCATACCAAGACTAACGATTCGCACAAAAATCTCTTGTCACATGTTTGTTATCGAACTTGTCGGCTTGACGGCTTGTCAGATTTTTTTTTGTTTATATTTAGTACGTCTGGGTATTCCCATTGTTCTGGGTATTGCTCGTAAGCTATTTTATATGTAGTAAGAGTAACCCCAAGTAATTTGTACGTCAACTCAAAAATAGCTCAAAGGATTTTAGTTTTTACCCTTCTACTTACTTTTACCTTACTCTCTTACCATCACCATTTTTTGTTATAGTAGGTAAAAATCATCCAATGACAAATCTCGCTCTTAGGCGGAGCGGGAACCTCGCTCAACCCATATACCATTTCGCACACTAGAAAAATAATTCATCTTCTAAAAACAAGTATCTATACAATTCGACGCCTTCCCGAAATAAGTCAGTAATCCCAAAAAAAGTTTTTCTTGGCAATAATTATCTGTTTGATTTATTGCCAGGAAACATCGAATTGTATAAAATAACTTTAATTTTGGAAGTCGATGTCAAATTAGAAAGAACGACTTCCGAAATTATTATCTACATTTTATCTATTTGAAAGTTTAAAGATTTCTATTTACGATTTAAGACGCCGTTTTTGTAGTTAAATGACAAATGATTTTTATTTTGTAAATAGGTTTTTACAAACTCTTTAACACGTCAATTTCTTTTTTTTTTCGTCCGTTGAAACTAGATGAGGCCGTTCCCGTTGCCAGAGTTGTAGTAGCTACCCCATAACCAAATCACCATATAACATTGCACAAAGAGAACTCCAATAATTGAATTCCACTAAACTTGTCCATCCTAAGGTTGTCTTTAAAAAATCGCTTTTAGCGATAAGACCGCCCATTGTAACAGTAGTTAGTGTAGTTTATTAATTTTAAGAGTCCTAATGTACCAAGTTGTGTTTGGTGTACCTAGAATAAAGAGTATATCTATCTATCTTGTATTATTTATTTATTATATACTTTATTGTACACCAAGACTAAAACATAACATTGAAAGAAAAACTTATAACAAAAAAAAACATACAATCGACGGCCTTATCGCACTCGGCGATTTCTTCCAGGCAACCCTGTATAGAAAGAAATGGCCAAGACACAAAATGGGGTTGCACTTGGTGCAAATACAAAAGTTAACAAAAACAATAGGTATATGAACTAAATACTAAAAATATATAAAAAATAGGTACATTTATACATACATATAAAATATATACAGGCAAGGGAATAAGTAACACGAAGACAAGATCACAGTGTCAAGTAATGCTCCTTCACAAGCCTGTTTTGTATTTCCAGATGGTAGGCGTTGGCACCAACAAAGTGAACATGTCAGATTCTCTGTTCTCCTTCACCTCGTTCCTCGGGCGAGATGCGGAGTCCTACGGGCTGTCGTACACGGGAGCCCTGCGGCACGACGCCGCGGTCTTGCGAGACAACACCGGCTTCTGCAAAGGCAGCATCATAGGCGTCAAAGTTGACCTATGGCAGGGCACGCTGGAGTTCTATCTCAATAGGGTATCACAGGGTGAGTTGCTGACACATCTATACTCTATTTAAGATTAGGCATCTAAAGAAACCTTTTTTTGCTGTCTGTTTAACCGATTTTAATATTATTCCGTAGGGATAAGGATGGCATTAAGGATGGCACAAAGTCGTTAGAAACCAACTATTTACTGCTGCCGCCATTTGTCATTCCATCAACGTAATAAAACTCAAAATCGGTTTACTTATAAAAATATACTATCTTAATTATACATACACATAGTAGAATAACCGGCGAATATCCACCCTTACGTTGTTGAGACATCTTCGGTCAGGACTAAGCGTTTTGCCTCGATGTTTATACCGCGTATATCGAGGGACTGGAACAGTATGCCAGCTGCGGTCTTCCCGTCCGATTATAATTTAGACGTCTTCAAGGCTAGAGCTAGTTCTAAACTAGTTCGCTTTACCATCAAAGATTGCATAACTGCTTACCATCAGGTGGGGTCGCAGTCAAGTACTAGTTTATATCAATAAAATAAATTATACATACACATAAATTATAATACTACACACTGAATAATGGTACATATAATAATACATACTTGTAGCGCCATCTGTGGCGCCACATAAAAACTACATAAATCCTGCTTCACGCAATCAAAGTTCTTTGCGCGATTTGAACATATACGACAACCCGAAATCAATTATCGGGCAGTAGCCCAGCAGACGTAATATCTGTCTGGTCGGAGGATCCTCCCTTTTAAATGTGGGTATGTGGGACTTTACTCTCAGTTCCACACTCCCCTAAATAAAATAAAAAAATAACACTGCTCTAAATACTTTTAAGCAAATACGACGAGTAGTGGTAGCCGAGTGGTATCGGCCCCGACTTAGAGTTGTAGGTCGCGGGTTCAAACCCAACCAGGCGCATTACTTCATATAGTTTATTTCATCACCACTGCTCTCAAAATGGTAAAGGAAAACATCGTGAGGAAACCGGCATGTCCTAGACAGGGCCCGCGTGGTGGATTATGGCCCATTCCTTCTCCTAGAGTAGAGAGAAGGCCAATATCCCAGGCTGGTGATGATGAAGTAGGTACGACGAAATTGAAAGATAGTATTCCTTCAGTCCTTTTTGAAAAGAGTTTGGTAGTATACATTTATTTCACAGAGTAATAAATTAGTACAAGTTAATCAGACTAATAAACTAGTACGAGTCTGAGTTCACCTACCTACAATCAGGCAGACACAATAAAGAATATTTCCTGTAAAAATATTTCCATAATCTTACGCTTGTAGTATTATTGTTTGTTTTGATTAACGTTTATCTGCAGCTGATAGTGTCAGTACCTACGATACTAATCGTTCCATGTTTGTAGGTCTCCGTGTCAAACTTCTAACAGTTATTAATTATGAAAAATAACATTTATCTTTATATAAACATACATTACGTATCTACTACTTTACATGGTTACTAGTTTGGTGTATAATAAAGTTAATTCTATTATGTAATAATCATACAATGGCCCAGAAACCAATATTTAAGTAGAGAAATTTACCATTCCATCTTCTATATACTTTACTGCAATTTTAAATGCGTAATTACCTGTAGTACCTAGACAAAATGGACAGACGTTTGGTATGTATTCAGGTCTTAAGAAAATATTTTTAAGATCTTTTTAATAAAAAAAACTAAAAATTATCTTACCGAAAATAACACGCCCTCCCCGCCGACTTTTAAATGTGTTAAGTCGATGGTACGTTTGAAAAAAAGTCTCAAACTATGGAACAATAAAAATCAGGCCTGCAAAGATAGCATCAGCCTTATAATACCACCCACCGCCTACCCCCTATGTACCACTATTGTACATGAAGATTAAATAAATAATATTCCCACTGCTGGGACTCAGGCCTCCTCTAGGAGAGAGAAAGGGCCGTAATCCACCAAGTGGGCCTAAAACTGATTGCTGCAATTCTGTAATAAATGTTAAATTAGTTGTTACTTTTTCATTGTCACACAGTTCAAACGCCAGTGTGGGAATACATAGCGACTAATTAAGTCATGATCTCTGATATCAAGTGTGTTGAGGTTGTATGACATGTCCGTTATCCGCCAAACGGCTAGCGCTGTGAGTAGAGGTCATGTGCCATGCAGTAGGCTCGGGTAGATAACCGACAGATACTAACTGTTACATTGGACTTGGGGTTAACTGGAGTTATATCACTACTAAACAGTGTCAGATTTTCTGTCTTTTTGTTTTGATGAGATTGGTGAAGTCAAAAATTCAAAGAGTAATCGGCTCTGTTAAATGGGGTGAAATAACGCAAGCAAAGATATAAAACATTAAAAAAAAAAAATTAAAAGCATTTGAGTACTGAAAGGATGATGCCAGTTTCTATAAAATCTAGTTCCTCACATGACACCCTCTAACAGCTGTGTTTTATATAATTGGATTAGTAATTTTGAGCTGAATAAAAATTACTATATTGTTAGGTTCTAAATCTCAAGTTAGTTCAGAATTATTCAAATGTTTTTTTTTTACATAATCTCAAAATACGTTATCATTGTTTATTTTATGTGCCTAGTGTTTAAACTCGCTTTTTTTTTTAAAGTGTGAAAGAAAGTGAAGTTCAAATGTATGGTTATCCCAGGGACCAAGAATTGGAATGTTGCGCCATAGTAGCTCAAAATCCCATCCATAGCTATGGTAAGGTGGCAAGCTTTGCATCCTCCTTTATTATTGAAAAATTAAAACCATGCCTAAGTTCAAAAGACCTAATAACAAACAAAGTAAATTGTTTACTATTGTACAATATTATGGTAATTAACAATACTATATCAGCCTAGGTTGCCCCACTAATTTTAATTAATTGATTATTTACAACAATATGTTTACTGTGTAGCTAGAAAACAATAGCAAAAAATACTGATGAATCTAGTACATTGATCAAGTTACCCTATTCGTCATTAAATTATGTCAAGACTAGCTTTTGCCAGCGGCTTAAAAGTAGAAAATTGACCCAAGGGGACGTACTCGTAAGATAAAGGAAAAAACGTCGATGATCTGTACCCATTTGCGTAAAAGGATTTGAGTACATTAAATGTACAGATATTTTTATCGTAATTTAACTTTCTCGTAGGTCAACTGGAGGACGAATTGGTGCACGCAGGGTTTAGTCAGAAACTCAGAAAGTGTGATACTCCTTGCGCCACCCAGAAGTAGTTGACTTAATTCCGACTTTAAAAATTATATATACATTCGAATTCGTCTATTATTAGAATAATGTTAGTTTGTAGTGTAGTTGGTGATTTGTGATTCTCGGGTTCGTAACTACTAGAACTGTAAAATATTACGAAAGCACCCTACATTTATTAATTGTCCACTTTAATCTGATTCCAGGCATATCATTCTACAACCTTCGACGTCACCAGGAACTCTACCCAATGATCTGCTCCACGGCCGCCCAGTCTTCAATGCGGCTGATATACGCAGCCTCCTGGCAAGCGTCCCTCTTGGTCGACGCAGCGAAGATTTTAGCCTCCTCAGTGAATGGAGACCAGAGGCTCGGTCTACCACCAGGCTTGAGGTGTACCTTGAAGAATCAGTTCTGGTTGACACTGCCTAATCAAAGTAAGTAGTTTCTGAAGTATAAATAATAGAATTGTTCGGCACTGTTGCCGCAGTAGTTAAGTGATTGGCTGCTGCGCTGTGTTGAAGGTTCATTTCCAGCATGTATAGCCTCCAAATAATTGGCCAGGTCTCCGTGTTTTGTGTATATCATTTTACATGTTTGTAAACGATGCAGGAGTTTGTCTGCGTACGCGTGGTTGATTGCGTGGAAAAGAAAAGAAAACAAAAATAACAAATTAATGTTTCGTTTTTTATGTCGGCATTGACTAATATATGGCTGACATAAAAATATTACTGACTGACGTAAATACGATGACTTACAAAAGCAGATTAGGGGCGTCCATTAGGTAATTACCTGAGGTGATATCTTGACCATTGACTTGAATTATTTAGTCTTCTTTAATTCTGATCCGAAAAGTGTGATGAGAGATTTGGCCTGACTCCTTCACTTCCTCTAATCCGACGCAAGATTTAAAAATGGATTTCTCTTTGTAAAAGAAACACGAGTACGATACTATAAATGCCTGATTATGTTGATTACCAGTATAAAAAAAAAAAATTAATTATTTTAGTTAGGAATAATTACGTTTTTCTACAAAAACCAGCTTTCTGGGGTTTTCACACTGATTTACTGGGAAAAAAAATACCTAATACTTGCCCTTCACGTGAGGTTGTATGAGATTTGAATCGCACCACTTCCAACCCCTCCTAAACGCATTAAGCAAATAATTAAAAAAAATAATAATGTATGATTTTTGTAATAACATAGTATTAAGCAAAAAAAAAAGAAGAGTGAGGTGGACTGGCGTAGTTTTTAAGCCTAGCTTTAAGAGAAGATGAGGGCATGACGAATGCCAATTCAAAAACAAAAAAACTGTATAAACAATTATTGTGTATATTATAGAAAAGTGCGCGGACCACCATGTTTGCGGTAAAATAAACTAAGTAACAAAAAAAAACCCTCCTAAACACGTCATGTAATAAATGAACACCTCCTTAGTTTTAAACTATCGTATCATATTATTATGTTAGTGCAGCACTATCCACTTAATATGACCCTTACACACGCGTTCATAACATGATAGACATTCGTCATCGAACAATCTAGACCTAAAAAATATTCCCAGAATTAATTTATTCGAGTTTTTAATCTCGTCGAAAACAGCTGCTGACTTATCTAGATATTTATTTATAAAAGAACCCATGCAGTCATAATATTTACTTGATAATGACTAAAATTGTCAATAGGACATACAGTTATCAATGTTTATTTAGTTCTCGGTGTCAACGGGTCGCAAAAAAAGTATTATATTTTAAACGTTTAGTAGGTACTGTCGCGGTCATTTCTGCCTGAAGAGTTTTAAAAAAATCGCTTGAATTCTACGGCGCGGCGCCATACCAAACCTTTGAAGTTTTCGTTTCTAGTGCAAGCAAAAATGAACTTAGTGGTTGTCAGGCGGAAGTGTCTTCGATGGTACTGATGTTGTCTATTGCTCCAAGTCAGAGGGCATTGGCATTAAAGTGAAAGCAGTAGGGTAGCCTACAAAATTATTAATTTTGAGATTTTTCATTTAGAAGTTTTTTTAATAAATATACAGCTTGACGCTGACCTGCAAAATACAAAGACTTAGGATATTTAGATTTCGGTCTACGGGATATTCCAAAAAAGCATGTCTTCAACACAGTCTTTAACCCGGTAATAAGTTTTCAACGACAAGCGTGATGTGGTGAAAAATAAATTACATAATTGATTTAAAATTTATTATGACATTTCTTATATAATAATAATAATAAATAATATAATTGATAATATATAATAATAATAAATAATATAAATAAAGTAAAAACCAAAAATTGTACCAGGAATAGAAAAACAATTATTGCAGCTACAATTCTTTACATATCTACAAATAAGTAGTAATTAAAATATTTATTGCTCTTAAAACTTTGTTAAGCGTTAAAAAATATTTTCTATACCGTAATTAGAGACATAATAGAAATACAACAGCTGTGCGAGCGCCGGCGTTCGCTCGGGGCTCAAGGGTTTAAAAACTATCCAGTGTTTGTAGTCCGACTATTCAAGGAAGCGACACCAAATGAGACTCCAGAGGTCAGACTCTTTTACAGTCCAGACACTCTTGGTTATATCGCTCAAAACAGACGAGATATCCTCTCATCCCAAAATAAAAGATAACACTTCTATACTATCACGAACACAAATTGTCGCCTGCGGGCAATAAGTCGGTAATTGCAAAAAAGTGTTTTTCGATTTCCGACTCTATTGCCCGTACAATAGAGTCGGTAATGGAACAACAAATTTTGCCGATTTATCGACCGCCCGGGGGCATCTTAGTATGAACGCCAGTGCACACGGAAAGACATTGAGACGAAAATATTATGACCTTAGATAAATGATAAATGTTGCTATTGATTCGGTTTTGTTATTATTTGTTTGTCTTTCATAACCTTTCAAGAAAATGTATTCGATTAAAAATATCCGAGAGTACCAAGGGTATACAAAAAAATAAAACCGGCCATCGTATGAAATGCCCATGTAAATAGGTTTCGCTTGTTAATATTTGATGAAAATTCGTAGATTAATCGTAAAATTACGGTTTTTCTAACGTTTTTCATTGTTTCTTGCCAATTTTCATAATTCTAGGTCATTAGGAAGTCTCCTTTATACATTTTGATTCCTTCGCGAGCGCCAAATTATGCATCATAATCGACCTTAATTTTAGAATGCATTTACTTAGAAGTTTAACTCAGGTTCACGCTTGGCCACTATCTCACTTGATGGCAAGCAATAATGTGGTTGACGATGAAGCATGCTTGTCTAGAAGTACCTTGCTCTTAAAGACCCAAGATCGTAGCTATTAGGAAACACAGACTCCGGCCTAAAATCCCATTCCTTAGCCGTACGCACATTATACATCTACACTAATATAATAAAGAGGTAAAGTTTGTTTTTTTGTTTGTAGGAGGTAATTTCTGGAACTCCTGGTCTGATTGAAATTTTAGCAACAATAGAAAGCTGCCTTACTCCTGAGTGACATAGGCTGTATTTTATGTACGCGGGCGAAGCCGCTGACAAAAACTAGTTTCTTACTAATGAGGGTGTTTAGGAATTTTCACACCACCAGTTAGCGCCACTTTGCCGTCAGGTCTTTTCCTTTGAAAACTTATACATGACATTGACGTCTAACGTTTGACGTTGACGTTGATGTCTAGCTAATGTCAGTAACATTAGCGTTTTGACAGGTGTCTGGACCTGACGCGTCAGTGCTGCCACTTGGTGAATGACATCTCAGAAAACCCTCATTCGAAAACTGATTTCTTCTTCCAGGATGTATCCTAGACGACGATGAGATGCAACCAGAAACAGCACCGAAACCAAATAAAACTAGCACAAATATGGTGAGTTAGAGTTTTTATCAACTCTATCACTATAGGTCTTGTTGTCTATGGCACTCTTAACTAACGCGATGTATTTGCTCTCTTTCTAGCTCAGAGCTAGGGTATATTGCTGGTTCTTTCAATGAAGATGAACTATTGAGATGCTGGTTGAGAATGCCATTGATTAAAATACTCATCAAAAAGTTAATGGAACTAAAAAAATAATATTGTCGCAAGTATGAAACATTGGACTTTGTCTACATTATATTAACAACATAATACGAAATGTTTGTTACTTTTTTTCATCACTATTTTTTTTTTCGGTGGGTAAAGTCATCCAATGACAATTCCCGCCCTTGAGTGGAAAGGAGATAGTGTCAGACTCTTACTGACTAAAAAATCCACCCCACTCCTGTTGTTTTCATACCAGGGCCTAGCCTTCCTCAGAAGCGAACTCTTTTCCCCAGTTGGCTCCAACCCTGCAGGGTCCCTGACTTACAGGCTTCCTTCTACTCTACTCTGCTTACTGAAACAGTCTGTTGGTTTCTCCTGCCAATTTGTCGTAAATATTTTTTTATTATTAAAATAAAAATTTGCTGTTTAAAAACAATTACATTTCGTATTATGTTGCCAAGTTTGAGCAGTTATATCATTTCCATTTTGAATGACGAATTTGCACGCATGAAATGGGTTAAAATAATTAGTCATAAATATTTATTTATTTAGGTTAATATGTATGTATAAACGAATAACAGATATACAAAGCCTTGTATTTATATTTATTTAAGTCTTAAAGACAAATATCTGATTATTTTGTTAAGATGTACATAATATAGTTGTTAAGTATAAGTACAGGTGAAACTTATTAAATCTACACTGAACATTATATTTATGTGCCATCAGTAGTTTTAATTGGTGTCATTAATGACGGATTGCATGGACTGGGGTTTATGAGAATAAGTTTTTAATATTTTGGAAATCTGAAAAAGGGGTTTTGAACAAATCTGGCCTAGTCGATATTGTCCTCGATCCATACACGTTACGATCAGTAATTTGTTGTAACAAAATAACTTAGTTATAATTTGGTCAGGATCTGTTTGAAAAATCTGACGGAGTACTTATAACTGACTAGCTTTTGCCCGCGGCTTCGCCCGCGTGGTATTGGGGTTGCCCTATACAATTTTACACTTGATCAAACGAAATGTGAAATCCCACAGGAACCTTAAGTTTTTTCGGGATAAAAAGTGGCCTATGTCCTATTCCGGAGTGTATCCTATGCTTGTGCCAAATTTCATCCAGATCCGTCCCTCCGTTTTGGCGTGATTGAGTAACAAACATCCAAACATCGTAACTTTCGCATTTATAATATTAGTAAGATATCTTACAGCAAACCGATTTTGGTCGAAGAAATAAATACATATATAAACCAAAGGAGCATCCGAAAACGTTTTGTACCCTAAGTTATCAGGGTAAAAATCATTGGAAATTAGCTCTAGCACGCACACACTAACAAATGTACGAGATAACTACAAACCAGATTCTTCGAATACCATATTTAATACACTAGGCCAGGTTTCGTTGACTATAGTTCATGCTTTACCGTTACATTGACTTGTACTGAACTAATATTATCTGTAAAGAAAAAGGCGCCAAATTAGGTTCTGAGAGACTAAAATGCATGATATTAAATGACTTATCGTACTCTTTAGAACACTCCAAGGCGGAATGAGAAAAAATGTTGCATGCTTCGTAATATGCTCTGTTCTTACTTCAAAACGCTCTTCCCCAGTCCCTGACATCAGCTGGCTTGAAGAGAAAGCACTGGCGTAGGAGGTGGTACAATATGGATCTACAAGACAGGCAGGTTTTTTTCATTGGCCCCCGGTGGTAAACATGGAGGAGCTCAATAAACCCCTACATTTTTTCCCGTGTCGCTGCCGAAAAGGCTGATGAAAAACCGCAAAAAGGAAAATATTGTACCTACATTCTTTGAAAATCGACTGCCATTTTTCCGCGCCGGTGCCGAACTTGCCAATGAAATAAATTAACGGTGTTGCCAGTTTATCAAAATAAGAATTATAATTTTAGGCTTACAGGCACCATGAGTAACGTAAATTATAGGAATTTAAATTATCATTCTATTTTTACCATTTGTTAGAAGGTGATACAGATAGAATGATGCATTTAGTGAGTGACCTGTGGTGCAAGCAGACCTAAAAAGCGTCTGAAATATTTTATAAGTATCAATGTTTAGAAAGACAATTTTTGTGTGATTCATAATATAAGTTAAATAGATAGTTTAAAATGAATAAGAAGACTGTAAATATTGATGTAATTAAATGTTTTTATACTTATATGAAAGTTTTATTTTTATAATCCATTACAAGTGTTTATACAAGTGCAGCTCTTTGCTATCTACCACTTCAATGAAGAATAGACCTTAATGATAAATACAAGGCTTTGTTATACACATAACATAAAACACCTTGTTTCTGAGTAGAAAATGTAGAAAGTACTGAAAACCACCACCTGTTTAATTTCATCCATTAGATTTGGGAGCGTTCAAGTATTACGTAACGCAATTTTTGAAGATTTTTGACCCCCCACGCAACGTAACTTTTTTCTGTACCCCCCCTCCCCCTCTCTAAACGTTACGTAACATTCAAAGTGAGCATTTTTACCTAAACTTTTCTTTATTTTTCAGCTTTTTTTAGCCGTTGTCTAAGACCAGACTAATACAATCGAGGGATTCCTAAATGAAAAGTACCACTTATATAAAAAAGGTTGCCATTTTGGGAGTTTTGATTTCCTAATTTTTTATTTAAAAAAAAAACAACGTTACGTAACGTGTAGTAAGAAAGACCCCCCCCGTCCCTGTAACGCATCGTAACGTTTTACGAGACACCCTCTCCCCCCAAATCGCGTTACGTAATACTTGAACGCCCCCTTTGCCCTCATTGATAGTGTTATCACACGCTCGAACTTGCTGTGACAAATTTGGTCCGTCCGGACTAAGGTCGAGAATAACCCGACGTAATTTTATTAGTATTAAAGGTCAAATCTCTGCCTTAAGCGGACACCCGTGACAATCACGGCTACGGACCACTTTTGAAGATGGACGCTTGCGCGGTCCCATACTAAAATGCTCCGTTGCGGGAACCGGTACCTAATAATGTAGTTCTTTATCGACACCGATACATACGCATTGTTAAAATTTAACTAGCGACACTGCATAGGTTTCTTATCCGGTTTTTGCAACGGCTACCCATCATGAGCATCCGCTTTACTCATTTTCGGCCCTAACTTACGCCGAGTCACGATCGACATTGTTACGTACAGACGGACTAAATCCGCAGTACCAAATTCGAGCGTGTATCAATATTATTATAAACCATGGACAGGAAAGGGTAGCTAGAACAGTCCATTAGTCATTGCGCAGTAGCAAATTCATGTGACAGCAGAGTAACGATGCTTTTGACATTTGCTATGCTAAATTGCTGTGGAAGTGTTTGACCCGTATAGCTTAGCAACTAACGTTTAACTGACGAAGTGAAGAATGGGTTCATTTAGCTCTGTTTTTTACATGTATGGATGCGTACTATGGATAGTAGCAGACTAGAGACCGTACAGAAGGCGCATGCACCTTATCTCTTTCCTATTGTCGATACACTGCATAGCTTGAGCTGAACTGAGCATCTTTGCACACCTAACGCACACACGATGGCGCATTTTTTATAACACCTCATCTCAAGACATCTTACAGAAAAGCTCCTTGAAGCCCCTCGCCCACGGCGACTTTGCAGCAATATTGTCGCTTTCCATCAGGTGAGATAGCAGTCAAGCGCGAACCTATAATCAATAAAAAAATATATATATTGTAGTGCGTTCACATCGATCGCGATGCTATAGGTACTCATCGCGTTTGCAACTTTTGTATAGCGTTCGCGTTGCAAATGCAGTTAACACACGTTAGTAGCAATGCTGTCGCGCGCTTAAGCAACGTGCAACAACATCGCTACAAAAGTCTGGGGCGAGGGTCCTAAGAGGTGAAATCCATGAACTTCACAAACGTCATTAATTTCGACTATACTAATTTAATTTTTAAAGAAACATTTTCAACTCAAAACATTAATGTGTTTTCCAGCTGACCGACATCCTGCCGAGTCCGTTCATGAATGGATACTATGTGGACAGTATTGATAGAGAATTCCGGGTTGTAATCTGGGAAAATACAAACTTCGGTGATGTTATTCTAGCTGAGTAAATTAAGCAACATGTCAGTCGCGAGCAAGTATTGGGTGGATTCTAAGAGTAAGAGAGAGCAGGGCAACACAGCTAAGGAGTGTGAATCCAGCCCAAATGAATTTATAGACCTAGTGGACATATTTACAAATCGTACTTTGACTTTACTTTTCTATTCCGGTAGTTATGTCTCACGACAAATGCATTAAGTAACTATATTTTAATTATATAAAACCTAATTATACATCACAAAAAAGAAAATATACCTAATTATATTATTATTTATTTATTTATCTTCAAATAAATATTGGCCAAGCAGATATAGAGTTATGTAAGCTTTTAATAAAATAAAATATCGCAGAAAAAGGAAATTTCATACATGTATATTCGGTTAGGTACTGGTGTCTAAAGGAATATAAATAAATTATAAGTCTAAATGTAATGGCTCACAGTTTTCAAGAAATGCATAAGTACAAGCATATTGTATAATGTAAAATCGACTAAATTGTGCTAAACTCGTTAAAAAATTAAAGGCCCGTTTTGATATTTGAGAAAGACCCTAGGGTGTAATTTGGAACGAAACTGAAAGAAATAATAATTATTAATTAGGTACGTAAAACGGAAATAATGCAAACATGAAATTTCAAAACGGGTCTTTTATTTTAGATTAGTTCATTGATCGTGTTATGAATGCGTATGAATTATATAATGCCCTAACATATGAAATTGGTGTTTTTTGAGAGAGAGTAATGTAAAGTAAGATTTTTTTTCAAAATATAATATATTTATTTATGTACCATAATACCGTACGCAAAATACGCGCTTTAGTCGTGGAGTTGCGGACACCAGCCCGATTTACCATACCATACTATATGTACCATTGCTATTTATGCATTTTGCCATCTCATAGGTAGTTCATTGATCCCTTTACTAAGAAAACCATTTGGACGGGAATCAATAAAGACTTTGAAGGCGCTTTGGACTGCCCTATCCGAGTTGATTTTTTTCCCTTGCAAGAAGTTATCCAAATTTCGAAAAAAAAATATTAATCTTTTGAAGTTAGGTCCGGAGAGCACGGTGGATGTCATAGACATTCCAATAGGAGTTCTTCTAATTTGGTAACTGTCTGCAGTGTGTGGTCTAGCGTTAAACGCTAGAGACGTGGCCTACGGCAATTGACCAGCCTCGGTTGTTTAGCAACTAGCTTTTCCATCATGGTTTGCAATTGCTGACAATACATATCTGCCGTAATCGTCTGGCCAGATTTGAGAAGACTGAACTGAACAACACCGGCACTATTCCACCAAACGCTCACAAGTAACTTTTTTTGGGTCTTTTTTCGCTTGGGGCAGGATTTGGCTGGTTCGCCAGGATTCAGCCATTGCGATGAATGAGCGTTTCCTATTATCGCTCAAGATCCACTTTTCACGACAGGTAATGAATTGATTTATAATCCCTTAATTTTTGTTATATGATAGGTAAAAATAATAATCATCTGCCAGTTGACTAGTATAACGCAGCAGTTTACGCACGTTTATCGATTTGCTCCACTCAATTCAAGTTTTTTCACCTTCCCAATTTGCTTCAAGTAGATTAAAACAGTTTAGTCACTAACACCGCAACCTGCAGCTAACTCGGATGTTGTTTGCGATGGATCCGCTTCCACAATAGCCTTCAATTCTTCATTATCGCCGCCCATGGGACTTATTTTGCAGGTCGAAATTTCCAGCATGAAAACGTTAGAACTAAAGACCGTACTGTGTTTTCTTTTGCGACACCACCACCACACACATCATTAATCTTTCGCGGCATTTCTGCAGCATTGGTACGACGGTGGAACTCGTACTCGTAAATACGCTATATTTTAAGTTTTCCATTTTATAAACTGAGTGACGCAAAGAAAAACCAATGATGGAAACGATGGAAACAACATATAGATTACGGTTTTCGAAAAACAAATACATGAGTAAATAGCTGTATAAATTTGAAATTGGAATTCCTTACCAAAGAGAAGATATTTGAAATCAAAAAGACAAAACGCCAATTTCTTATGTAAGGACATAATATTTTAATGTTTAGATTTTGATGAAATAGGTTCGGATGTTCTTGTACTTGTATACAATTAAGTGTAATGCATTAAGAAAATAAACATTCTTATTTTTAGATTTATTTGACTATAGTCGTAGTTTTAGAAATATATGTCTATATGATATTTTACAAAATGTAATTTTGCAGTGTGTTGTAATTTACTCTCTTTTTCGAATTATTATGAACCATACATTTTAAAATTAAATGTTCTAATTAAGATGTTGTTGTTTTAATTACGTCCTCATTTGTTTTGTTTGAATTTTGTTTTGAACTTTGAGAAGGAAAATCATCAGATAACTTCTCCTTCTCTAGATGAGAAGGGTTTTATGGTGGGAAAAATCATCTATTATAATGATGAATCCCGCCCTCGGGTGGGTCACATTGTCAGACTCTTACTGACTAAACGACCCGCCCCTTTCCTTCTTAGCCTTCATACCAGGGTCGGACCTTCCTTTCGGAAGCCGGACCGGGGCCCCAGTAGCTTCGGCCCTACAGTTGAACCTCTTCATTTGCTGACAACTCCTTGAGGCGCGCGGGAAAAGAGCGTGCCGTCAACGACTGGGGCGCCGTCGTCGATTGGAGGTGAGAAGGGATTAAGCATTGAAAACAAAAAAATTCAAATGATAAAAATTTACTTCAAAAAATGATTTCGTAATACTAGTATTAACATTAACGAGTATTACGAAATAATTTATCTTATTAAGGGCCCTTCTCCTGTCACGTGTATTTTATCCCGCGCGCGGGTCTCGTCCGCTTGCGGGTGATAGCACGCTCCGGGCCACACGCAGGACAAATATTTCGTTTGCTGCTGCAGTGTTGTACGTGTCGCCGTGGGTAAACTTGTGCACAAACAAATTCGTTCTTTCTGGTTTTTGTAAAGTTCATTCTGTTTGTCCCTCAACATAGCATATATGTATATATGTATCTATTTTTTTTTTAGTATTAAGTTCTTTTATGTGTTTTTTTCTTTTTTATTACTTTTGTATTTGCACCAAGTGCAACCCCATTTTGTGTCCTGGCCATTTCTGTCTATACAGGGTTGCCTGGAAGAAATCGCCGAGTGCGATAAGGCCGCCGATTGTATGTTTTTTATTGCAAGTTCCACGTTCAATGTATTATGTCTTGGTGTACAATAAAGTATATAATAAATAATAAATAAATAAATAAATAAATAGCACGAAGGTGCACTTCAAAAATAACTCTTTCTGTATCAATTTTCATTTTTATTTGCGATATATGCGGACTATGAGCATGCGTGCAACCCGCGTCACAGTAAAAACAACACTGCAGGCAGATCATAGCACGCATCCGGTTAGCACGCACACGGGCTGCACGCCTGCAGCAAATCCACGTTCCGCGCGCGTGTTAGCCGCATGTTAGGAAAAACATGTATCAAATGATAGGATGCGTGCAGTCCGTATGCGGACGGAACCGCGTACGGGCTAAAATACGCGTGACAGGAAAAGGGCCCATAATAATTAACATCGATTGAAGTAAATTTTATGTTTAAGTCGCCTAAATTGTAATCAACGAATTCTATATAAACACACCTCTCGTTGAAAACAGTTTTTTTGACATTTGACTTTGACGTTGGTTGTTATACTTGACAGTGACAGCAGCTGGTCTCGTCACTTGTCATTTGTGAAGCGGCTGTAGTGCTTGTGGTGCAATTACCGTAATAAAATTTAATAATATCTATTGCGTGAATGATTCAGTGTTCGTACAGGCTAATTACAGTCGCCGGTTTTATTTGCAGATATCCAGTGAAATTGTGTCAGTGAAAAAATCCATTAAAATCTTATAAGAATCTTACTGTGATTTCTTTTTCTTCTTGTGAGGCAAAGAAACGCTACGTCAATTAAAAAAAAATGGCATTCCAAGTGAGTATTCGATTGCTTGATTCGTTATTTCCTGGTAATGGTGGGCGTAGGGCGGGTCCCGGTGACATCAGAATACAAATTAGGGCGCAGGGTAGGACTCGCGACCTTGACCCGCGCGGCTTCCAGTACGTAAACATCTAACAAATTGAAATATCGAACCCTTATTTATGGTATAGTATCCTCGTTTTATTTTCTCGTAAATTTTCTTTTTTTTTTCCATTTACGAAGCCAAACCGGCAAGTTCAGCCTAGCCTATACTTACGATTTCTTTTCGGTAAGTTTAAAGGTACCTCTAAACCGGTTTGTAAAATTGCGGCCAAGAATTAAAAAAAGTGGCCCTGAACTGTGTTAACTGTCATGATCATGTATTGCAGTACCTAAAGTAATATGGTTGCCTTAATTAAAATTTTATTTGTTAACAAGTTTTAACAATTTTCAGTCAATGTCTTATAAGAATGAGTTAAACATAAAAATTACATTATTTTACAACAAAGCTTGGTATTTAGAAAGTGGAACTACTTGATATGATCTCTTACTGAAAAGTGAAAGTATGCACAAAGTAATATTTCACTGACATATTTACTTATTTATTATTATTACATACATATAACACACACAAATTACACAAGCACACATATATACAACCACTCTTTCTTCTATACAAACACATTTTAATTTACTCAACATAGATCACTTTTAATTTATAATTAACTACCTACTATTAATTTAAGTATACTAATATGTTTCTGGTACCTGTACTGGAACAATTCACTTCTTTTCTGGAGAGGGGCATTGATAACCGCGACACAGTTTTATACTACTGCTGTTATCATCATTTCAAACTGATGATATTTGTATGTGTTCCTTGTTCCAAATAAATAAATTTGTTTATTATTATTTGATATTATTATTTCTCTTCCACAAAGGTGCCTTACAAATTAACATTACATAAGTATGTACAAGTATTCCTATGTGGGAGAATAACTCCTGTACTAAGAAGCCCTGTCACACATTACCACCTTCCTTTATGACATCTAAAGAACATTTAAACTCTTTAGTTAGCCCCAAGAGATTCACACACTTGTTGTCTTTCTATTATACCTCTAATTATGGTATTTAAAAGGTTAACCTATATTCTGGCCTTATTGTTGTCTCATAACATAATTTAAAATAATCAACTACAACAGACAAAAAGAAATAAAAATTAAAAAAAGTTTATTTACACCAAAATATGGTGCGTACCTTATAAAATTAAACACAAACTATTCTATATAAAAGTGATATGTGACACTTCACTTAGCAATAAGACCGCCCAATGTAACACCTTAGTAATTTTATATACCTTAATATGTACCAAATTGTATTTATAGTGTACCTACCTACAATAAAGATTTCATCTATCTATCTATTTTCCATGCAAAACAGCCAGTGTTTCACAAATTGGTGTTGCACAACACTTTAATAGCTATACAGAACTGCATTTTATAGCAATTAATATACAATTTATGTACTATTATAGTAAGTACTTAGAATTCCATTCATACCTTATCCATTCATTATGATTTATACTAGGTTGATGTACTCAGTAGTACGTCTGGTGAATATTAATGAAAATGATTCATACATTAATTTTATGACTAGATGCAATATGACCATATGTTAGTCATAGTTAAGTAAATGACCATTACATTTATGGTCATCATCATACCATCATCCCAATTTATTTGGTGCAGCATACACTTTTATTTTGTCATTATATCAGTAATCCTAATTAAAGTAACCAACAGGCCAAAAAATCGCCAAACTTAAATGATAGTAGGCATCACAAAGCTTGCAGAGATAAGAAGTTGTTAGGGCTTAAAAGTTCTAGAGTAGAAACTGTGTAGGTACTGACTAGATGCGGCATTGTTAAGTCCTCCTTCAAGGTGGGTCAATTACGGTTATCAAATATATGTGAGAAATGCAAGACTGATTGTTGTGGTGACATTAGGCCTCCCCCTAGGTCAGTCTTTGGCTAGATTTTGTGTTTGTTAGACAGAAATCAATATGCTAAAAAAAAAGAAAAAATATGCTACAACAAAATTTTTTTTTCATAAACTTACAATAAACAATAAATTCAACTCTAACCCACAATAATGAAAAAGAAAAAAAAAAGTGAATAGAGACATTAAATAGAATAAATTAGTTGACAATAACAGTGTAAAATTATGCTGGAAGCTCTCAGGGGCCATCATTATCTATTACCACTATTACTCACAAACTAAGGTGTAACTTCAAGGTCACTGACTAACATCCAGACACTTAGCCATAATTAGTCTGGGCTACTAATGTCACATAAATAAAAATACCACCGATCTTGGTCAATCCTGCAAAAATAATGTTGTTCCTTCTCTTTCTTTGATTCACTGGCCTTTCACAACTCTTGGCTATAAGGCAACAAAGATTTTTAAAATATTTTGGGTTTAGAACAGATTCACTTGATGAAAAGTGAAAGTAAATTGTGTATTTTTGCCACATCATCATCAGCCTTTTTAATGTTCCTACTGCTGCACTGGGACTGGGCCGTCTTCGAATTTTTGGTTCTAGGACATGCCGGTTTGCTCACGATGTTTTCCGTCTCACCGTTTTGAGAGCAGTGGTGACGAAATAAATTACACAAAGTAATGCGCCTGGCTGAGTTTGAACCAGCAACTTACAATTCGTAAGTCGGGGCCTTTACCACTCGGCCACCACTGTTCTCATTTTTGCAACACAACTTATTAAAGCCACAAAAATAATACACGTACAATATTGTACCTAATTTTAAAAAATCTGTGGTTTGACGAATATTTAAGAGTGTAAAATATCTACTGAAAATTAATTAGCAGAATGATAAAAACAACAACAAAAAATAAACAATAAGTAAGTTAAAAATCAATGTGAGGGCAAAAAAGTCTTAACCTTACGAATAGCGTAATTAGAGACGTAATAGAAAGACAACATGTATGCTAACGCCGGCGTTCGCTTGGGCCTCAAGAATTTAAATGCGCGTGTGTGGGTCCATAACATAAACAAAAAATGACACTTCTAAAAGACTTTCTTTCCTATCCAGCGTAACCCAACAGTGGTGGGAGTTCCCAACTTCAACGCCACAGAGGATGCGGCGGCGCTCCGAGCTGCCATGAAGGGCTTCGGGACTGATGAGCAAGCCATCATCGACATCCTGACCACGAGGTCCAACGCTCAGCGGCAGGCCATCGCTAAAGCCTTCACTCACGAGTATGGCAGGGTAAGTATCATCAATAATCAGGATTTCTTAGCTCCAGAAAAATGCTGTACAGAAGACAAATTAAAAAACAAAATCTTCCATTACATTAGTTCAACGATTTGCTGTAAGAAAACCCAATTGTAGGTAAAGCTCGCCTATGTACATCACCTGTTCTGTATTTTTGTAATTTTGGCAATATCCGTGTACAATAAAGAAAGAAGAAAGAAGGCGGCAACTGACTTTACTCGAGATTTTGTGGTGGGGGAAGCTCCCACCTCCCATAATTCCATACATTTTCACATAGAGTTACTCTCACCTTGAAAATCTCAAGACATTTTCCGCCTACTTTACTGTAAACTGGACTTTCATACGCCCGGAGCCCGGTGTGACTGACGCAGAGCAATAAATAGTTCGCCGTCCGTTTGTCCAATAAAGTTCTACAGCGCGTTGACTTCCATGTGCACCTCAAAGGATAGCTCTTTGCAGCTGTTGATTGTTTGAAGAAGGTGCCTACCGTACCTAACCTTGGTAAAAAAATTGCAACTGTACCTAAGTTTTAGTCAGTAAATTCTGACACTCCTTCCCGCTCAACATGCTTTAAAGAGAGAAAAGTCACATTATAATTACCACATCAAAAAGAAACTGTGGAAACGCCTCCACGTTTAAAACTCCAGAGCCTTATTTACCACTTAAAGAAAGGTACGGGAAGATAAATTTTACATGCGGGATTTTTTAACAGTTAAAAGTAATTTTTATTCTAAATATGTAGTTCTAAGTTAGTGTACTATAGGGCGTTGCCCTTTTACTTAACGCGTGCCTTCCGTGATGTAAATATTTTAAGGATTTATAATACCAAAAATTTAGATTCACGCAATCAAGATAAACTAAACTGTAGCTACACTTTTGACGTTATATTGTAAACATTAACCGATAATATATACCACAATAAATATTTACACAAGTGAGCGTAATAAACACGTAAACACTGAAAATATATCCTCAGTCTAGACTTCAGAGAAAAGGTGGTGAGAAAATTGATAGTCATGCTCATTTGATCTCAATCATAGCTAAATATATCTACTCGATTCACTATGCTAATAGCATATTGATAGTGAGCAATCGCGCGTCATACTTAAGTAAATCAGATGAAACCAGCTATCTATCTAGTCTAGAAAGAAAGAAAAACAGTTTATTAACGCAAAACTTAAAGGTAGATTTCAACATAACCAGTGACATAAGGAAGATATGCGCCACTTCCGCGCAAATCTAGGTCCCAGCCTTTCCTACCAAAAACAAGATCCTAGGTCAACGGGATCCTATGAATTTTGATTCCCTTGAGAGTGTAGAACATACGTTTTTTTGTGACGTAAACGGCCATATATTCCTTTTCCGTTATCTTAGAAGTATGATCTTTATCATAGGTTCAAGGGACTTCAGCTTTGAATATAAGGTTTTAATTTCAACTCGATACCTCTATGCAAAGGGTTTTGACAGACAGAAAGACGGACAACAAAGTGATAAGGATTCAGTTTTTTTCCTTTTGAGGTACGGATCCCTAAAAAATATTACGATAGTGTTAACCACACTTTGTTCGTACGATAAAAGATTAAGGTAGGAATGACAGCGTCAGTGGACAGTATTGCCGTGGCCCAATACTGGGCTAGGCCAGGAATGTAGCTGGTTACACACCACGACACGCTAAGAAGAAGAAGAGTAAGAAGTAAAACTGCAGATTAGTTTCATAGTTTGTTACGTGGCATGTTTATCCTTTATCATTAGAGATTAGGCACCTCATGCCCACGTTTACTTCTTATGGTGAAAGAGGGTGAAGTTACACAGGAAGAATTCAACCATTATTATGTTTGAATGGTCCAAATGACGCAAAAGTGCAAGACACGCATTCTGTATTCTACTTTAAAAGCTTCGTAATTTTAAGAAAACCCACAATATTTCTTCCCTTGACACGTTTTCTTCTAAGAAAAAACCCTGTAAATGAAACAAAATTAAAAAAAAAGGCCTCCTCTTTCCCACAAAATACTCACGTAATCTTCAGTTAGCCGTTCTGAAAGTGACTTTGATCTTGATAATAATCAATGATTAATTATAACCAACCAGATAACCACGAGAATCGGCGAGATGAATCATAAAGCTTTTATAACGAGAACAAGACCTCCCGCATATTCCAATTGTATAGGTATTTGTTATAAGAAGTGTGAGAACTTCGTAAAGAGACTTAATAGTCAAAAGGAAATTGTTCATTTACATGTTTACCGGTCGTTGGCACCGCCCCTCCGTTTTCCCTACAAATGTTTGTTTTTGAGATAACGATCTTGAAGAGACTACATCGCTTTGCCCTGTGTTAGAAAGGAAAAGGAGGAACTGACTGACTACCATATAACCCACAGCCGAAACTACTGACTGGTACTAGGAGGGTCAAATTTGCACAAGGTTTACTTTTATATCGTAGGCGAGCTCTTAGAGAAGACCAAAATTTACCTCCTATGGACATGAAACGGTGCTCCAAGATTTGTGCGGGTCTGCTATCTCGTGGGCGAACCAGCTAGCAGGAGCTAGTTAGTCAATAAAAGTTTGACACACTCTGTCGCTCTACCCTAGAGTATAAGAAGTCATTAGATGAACTCCCATGGTGTTATTTCTTTGAGCTAACACGTAATCTAGTATCAAGGTTGTATACCTCATTCATATACCTTCGTCATGATATTAGTCATGCTTCTTGTTTTTTACCGTAAATTGCCATGGTCCTTGGAGTTGGTACAGTCACAATGGTGATTGCTTGAGATACGAAAATCGCCCTTACTGCTATGAATTTAACCAGCTGTCAGCTGCCAAGGTCAAATTCTTACCAAATGCGGTTAGTGGTACCTAGTAAGGTGTTTGTTTCGGAAATATAGTATTTTCTCAAGGTCAAGATAAATTATGAGTTGAATGGGGTTTTTGTTCTACAAATATTATGGTACTGTGTGATGCAATTAAAGTTTTGTCTGGAGGTAATTTGAACTCGGTTTTATTTTGTATAATTTTATACTGTGTACATAATTATGAGTATGCCAGCCTTCTGCCAGGGGATTCGCCGGCGTGAAACTGTGGTTCTCCATACAAACTTTAGACCCCCACTACATCCCTTTAGAAGCTTTCTTAATGTTCGCCTCCGTCATAAAAGGAAGTCTTGTGCATAATTTTACGCTCCTAGGCGCAGTAGTTTTGGCTGTGCGTTGATATGTCAGTCAGTCAGTTTCTCCTTTTATATAGATTACAGTAGTACACATTCAAACAAAGTTTTTCGTTATCTTGGAAAAAACTATGATTAAATATTTTTTATGCTACACATTTTTACGCTATAATGATACCTAGTTGCTATACAGATTTAAGACAAGCTCCAACGGCATTCTTCGAGGGATGGCCGACAAGTATAATGCGCCAGTGATCAATCACTGGTTGCGATTTCTGGTGCGGCAATAGTTTCAGTTTTTTTTTTTTTTTTTAAGTGAGTAACCCTTTACTAACCAACCACCTTTGAGAATTAAATAATTATTATTTTTAGGATTCGTACCCAAAAGGTAAAACGGAACCCTATTATTAAGACTCTACAGTCCATCGGTCGGTCTGTCTGAACTCATGTAGCGTGATAGTTGACAGTTGAAAATTTCCCAGATGATGGATTTCTGTGGTCACTATAACAACAAACACTAAAAACAGAATAAAAGAAATATTTAAGTGGGGCTTCCATACAAAAGTCGTGACTTTTTGTCGTGCACGAATCTGACTCACATAAACCAGTTTTTTTTTTTATTATATGATGAAGCTTTTTCTTCTAAGTTCTTTTTTTTATCTTTTTTTCATAATTATACAATTGACATAAGACAAAAGATTTAGTGCAATCGCAAAACCAATTTGTTCCATGTCTGACTTTTCTCCCTTTCCATCATAGGACATCATAGAGGACCTGAAGTCAGAGCTGGGCGGTCACTTCGAAGACGTGATAGTGGCGCTGATGATGCCCCCCGAGGAGTACCTCTGCAAGGAGCTGCACAAGTGCATGGACGGGCTCGGCACTGAGGAAGACACCCTGGTCGAGATCCTCTGCACCAGGAACAAGCAGGAGATCGCGTCGATCGTGCAGGCTTATGAGAGGAGTGAGTACTTTGATAGATAGATAAAACTTTATTGTACACCAAAAAGTTACAGAACTTATACAAAAACTTAAATCTATGGGTACAAAGGCGGTCTTATTGCTGACAGCGATATCTACCAGACAACCTTAGGATGGATCTTATATGGTACTTTGTAGCCGAAACTTTCAATAGACGGTACGGATCGAAGGTTTTTCACGCTGATTCGCTGAATTCTGGTATAATAGTTGTCGTACTTTTTTTTATCGATCAATATATTTTTATCAAGTAATTTAACCAATATGGTTTTCATATTTTATCATCCTGAACGTATCTTCTTTCAAATAAAAAACCGGCCAAGTGCGAGTCGGGCTCGCGCACAAAGGGTTCCGTAGCAGCAAATATAATATACTTAAACCTGCTACGAAACACTAAAATTTGCACCAAAAACAAATGAATTTATATTATTGGGGGATTTATTAGTACGTGACCGGTTTAATAGCACCTATTAAACCAGTATACCTACTTACTTATTTTTTATAATAGGTACAATTCAATATTAAAAAGTCTCAACGCCAAATTCGACTTGCGAAAGAAGTAAATGGGAACGATGAAATTCTCTTAGCGCGCACAAGTGACAACGACGTCTGCCCTCACGTGTCTGCCCGTTCGGGTCGACGCGGTTAGCTATCTTATCCCCGCCCCCGCGCGAGACCACGCCCCGCAACTCACGCGCTGCAGCGCAGCGAGCGACCGATCTTCTTGAATCGATGTAATAATAATCTATAGGATTAACGCGTTTTAAAAATATTGGTTCGATGGATATGTTTAACCTATTATTACTCAACAATCACATTTGTAATATTAAACTTTATCAAATGCACAATGTATTTAAGGTACATTACTGGATAAGGATTAATGGCGTATTGCTTGAATAAGCTAATATTTCTCGTAAAAAGTACCTACATTATAAAGATTTTATATCATCGCGGATTTTTAAAGGTGTACAATACTGTAGTATATTTTTTGATCTATCTTATAAGGTTCAGCCATCGTTTTCAGTGTAAGCACAATAACTTAACCAAAATTACAGTTAAATCAACCTATCTCAAAAACTATAAGAGATACTTTGATCAAACCAAAAATCGTTGAAAGAGTTAATTAGCATGCATCACCTCTATTTTTTTTAGAATTTTATACCCCGTAGTTATAAAAATAGAGGGGGGGGGGACATACTTTTTACGACTTTGAGAGCTGATATCTCAAAAACCGTTCACTTTAAGAAAAATGTTTTTTAGAAAACTTTATATCATTTTAAAAGACCTTTCCATTGATACCCCACACGGGTATGTACATCGAAAAAAAAATTTTCATCCCTCAGTTACATGTATGGGGGGCCCCACCCCCAATTCTTTTTTTTACTATTTAGTGTCATAATTTTGTAGCGGTTCATACAACACATATTCCCATCAAATTTCATCACTGTAGTACTTATAGTTTCCGAGTAAATCGGCTGTGACAGACGGACAGACGGACATGACGAAACTATAAGGGTTCCGTTTTTGCCATTTTGGCTACGGAACCCTAAAAACTAATTAAAATCGGATCACGCAATCCGAAATTACTACCGAAAGCCCAGTATAGCTACATAAGTACAGAACCCGTCTAGTTTGTATAAATTAGAAACCCATTTTCCACTACTTTGGGCTACTAAGGGATGATTCTCATTAGAGCGAGCCGTGCCAGGGCCGGGGCGTGGACGAGCCGGGGCCCGTCCGTGCTACGCAATTTATTTTCGGACGCAGCACGAAAAAATGTTCTGATTACGATGGGACGTGGAGGGAACGGGGCGGGACCGTGCAACAAACGTGGTATTGAAGTGCGTCGAGCGGGCCCGGACGGGACACGGATAATGCACTGTGTAATATAAATTGATTCATACAAAATATATGAAACAGATTAAAACCGTGCCCCGTCCGGGCCCCGCCCTGGGCACAGCACGTTCTAATGAGAATCATCCCTTACACTGTTATAGTCGTAGTTTAAGGGTTCTGTTACATTGTGAGAAATTTGTGACGGACGGGAAACTGCGGGACCCTACACTGAGCGTGAACCGACCTTGACCGGTTTTTTTTTAAATCACGGCAATAGCAAAACGCCCTTAGAAACTATTCCAAAGAAGTTGAAGTTTGACAATAGCTGAATTGATGTAACGAGTTACGAAAGCGTAACAAATTCATGTCACTGACTGATTTTGAAAGTAAATTGCGAGTTTGACGGTTTGAAACGCCAAAACGAGACTCAACATCTTCCTAACCGAGTCGTAACTGCATGGAACAGGCTGACTTTCAAAAGTACTTGTAATTGGCTTATTTGAAATATATATAATAATATATATAATTAGCTTTTGTCAGCGGCTTCGCCCGCGTACATAAAATATAACATATGTCACTCAGGAGTAAAGCAGCTTTCTATTGTTGCTAATTTTTTTCCAATCGGACCAGTAGTTCCAGAGATTACCTCCTACAAATAAAAAAAAAGAGACAAAAAAACAAATTTTACCTCTTTATTATATTAGTGTAGATTATATGCTTTGATAATGATCTTATGCGGCAGACTAATCTACAATCACCAGCCCCCTAGCCACGTTACAATCGTTTCGTTCCGCGTGAACGCTTGGAGTTGTCTATACCCCCAATTCCTTTGTTGAGATGACGTCAGAACAAAGGAATCCGGATGTGGCAACTCCAAGCCTTCACGTGAAATGAACCGATCGACCGCATCAGTGGACTTATTACATTTTTTTCTCTGTTCAGTGTATGACCGTCCCTTAGCCGAGCATATGTGCTCCGAGACATCGGGCGACTTCCGCCGTCTGCTCACCCTCATTGTCACTGTAAGTATTACCTTGCTAGATGTCACCATGCATGTACTTTGAACTACAACTGTAGTACGCGGCAATTAAGTTGAACCAGTTGCTATGGTGACGCGCAACCCCCCTAGTTTAGGATCCGAAAAACTGTTTAAGATTCGCCATTTTGGTTCAACTTATATTCCGTGTATGTCCTTTATGGTTAATTAATGTAGAAGAATTGGTTGTGGAAAACTAATGTTGCCAATATGAGGTTGATAGATAAGTTTTTTTTGTGAGTCTTAAAAGAACATAAAACAAAGCATGGCAAATTATGTATGTAATTTATAAACGCACATATTTCACAGATTTTAGATAATTTTAAAACAAGTAATTTTATATTCGAAAATAATCAAGTATGTCGATTGCGTTATTAGCGAGTTTGTGTGCTCGCGTAGATAGTATCCATATATTTACCTACTAATGATAAAAAAAACAAAAATCATTTTCTAATTGGGGTTTATAATAAAAATGTGCACTACTCAAGTTATACATACAATGCGTTCCAAATGAGAAAAGATCGATTGCCTTGTTCTGACGTCCCGATTTACAAGGCAAGATATTTTTTAAATTCAGTTTATTTACGAAAAAAATAATTTATTTACGAAGTGTGAACGAAAAAAGTTTAATTAGTATCCAGTTTTTCGATTTTATTCATCTCAGAGTTCTTCAATTTTGCAAAATATCTTCAATTTGATAGTACGGCGTGACGTCACATCCTGGTTATCGATCCTATTCTTATTTGGAATGCATAGTACTTAATATGTTGTTATGTCAAATAAATATTTTATAATATGAAGTAGACCTAGTGTTTGTTAGACGCAACATCCTTGAGTATCTCATGAATAATTCTATTCTAATCCATATCATACTATCTCCTACCTTGAAAATCCAGACGGTTTATGTAGATTCTAGCTTTTCGACTGGAATAATATCTACGAAGCAAAAATAAATCTTGCGAAACCGGTAGCCATTAGACAAAAATGTAATAATAATAATGGTTAGCTAATGTTGCGTTGTCGCCATATTTGTCTCATAAATCATGGCGACAAGTTAATGATTTTATTAGGTGACAGTTTTTTTTTCCGGTGAGTGTCAGACTTTTACTGACCAAAACAAATACACAATAATACTGAATGTTACATATTACTGTTGTAGGTGACAGGTAAATTTGATATCAAATGTAAGTCTGGCACTGGGGCTGGTACTAACACTAACTCCATCAATTAGTGATACTGAATGTATTTAGATACGGCTTTAGCGGTGTTCTCTTTTGCACTTAACGCTTTATTAAATTATAAATATACATATGTACATTATACTACTAACGTAGCAAGTATTACTAGAGTAGGTCTTATAATATTATAAAGGTGAAAGTTATGTATGTGTGTTTGTTACTTCTTCACACTCGAACGGCTGAATATATCTCTATGAAACTTGGTACATGAGTAGACCATGTTCTGGAATAACACATATGGTACTTTTTATCTCTTTGAGATTAAAAGTATGATATGTGTCAAAGCAACATATTCCTTTGTGTTTTTCCAGGATACGGTTGGTCTGTTCATGTGTCAAATTTAATCCAAATCCGTTCAATCAATCAGGAGTATGGAAGTAACGAACAAACAGACAGAATGGATGTATCATGGGACTGGGAGTTTTTACCTCGCGAATGATAGTTTGATATCATCGGTAACCATCCCGACAGTATCGAATTATCGATAACCACCACGTGAGCGAAATTTTGATAGCTTATTGAATTTGACCTTCAATAGTTCGTATGAGATTCTAGAAGTCTTTAATTTTGTAAAATTAGGGCAGCTTTACAAATCAGCACCATTATGACTAGCTGAATCATAAGAGGGCCGAAGTACTTCCCCTGTGGCAGCCCTCTATGCTTGCACCTTCCTTTTGACTTCGCTTCCGCTGTATATTTTGTAACCTTGGAGTGTTGTGATCAATGATACTGTGTATGTGTTCCATTTGATTTATTGATTCTTTGTTTGTTGTACAAATTGCTAGTTTTTAGACTTTAATATCAGTTTTACGTGACGAGTTTGCATGTCTGTTTTTTTCAAGGTGAGTGTTATTGTTTTAGTCATTTTAATTATAAAACTAGTAATGTTAGACTAACAGTCATATTTAATTTACAAAATGACCTTCTATAAAACCTATAAAGTAGCTAAAGGTAATTTTCCAATTATTTTAAAGTATAAAACATGTAGCTACTTATAGCGTGACAGGTGATAAGAGATAATGGAAGAAAAAAACGTGTTGCACCAATCCAAAATATGACCGGACAAAGGTAGGAAGACGATAATCTATATATGTAAAAAGAGAAACTGACTGACTGACATATCAACGCACAACCAAAACTACTGGGCCTAGGAGCGTGGAATTTTGCACAAGGCTTCCTTTTATGACGTAGGCGAACACTAAGAAAGGGTTTTTCAAAATTCAGCTCCTAAATTGATGTAATGGGAGTTAGTAAAGTTTGTATGGAAAAGCCTACTTTCACGCGGGCGAAGCCGCTGGCAGAAGGTTAGTTAGTATAGCATAAAGTATAATCAGCCTTATAATATTCCCACTGTTGGGAATGGGTCATAATAAACCACGCGCGCGGGCACTGTGCAGGTTCGTGATTTTTAGTTCAAGGATAAACCAGCTTCCTCACGATATTTTCCTTCACCGTTTTCAGAGCGGTGATGGTGAACTAAATTACAAAATTTAGGCAAAATAAATAAAAACTAAATAACTACTATTGATGCATTATTATCTGATTAAAAGTGACGTTACTGCTTTCTGCAGCAGATATGTAATGAAATGAGTCGTTAGGTATAGAGTTTCGCGGTTGTCTCTGCGGCCTGGTGTATAAATTAATATTTATTAGCTTTGTGTCCCGTCTGCTGTGCCGTCTGGCGCTTTAATACGAATTCGTTATTGTTGATAGTTTATTTTACTTGTCTTGCATAACTTGTATATTTTTTACATCATTACATAGTATAACACAAAGTTGCTTACCGCTGTCCCTAGCTGCTTAGATCTTTAAAAGTACGCAACAGATTTTGATGCGGTTTTTTTAAATAGATAGAGTGATTCAAGAAGAAGGTTTATGTGCATAATACATGCATCATCATCATAAGCCTTGTTAATGTTCCCACTGCTGGGACACAGGCCTCCTCTCTAGGAGAGGGAATGGGCCATAATCCACCACGCGGACCCAGTGCGGATTGGTGGATGTCACATGTCTTCGAATTTTTGGTTCTAGGACATGCCGGTTTCCTCACGATGTTTTCCTTCACCGTTTTGAGAGCAGTGCTGATGAAATGAATTACACAAAGTAATTCGCCTAGCTGGGTCTGAACCCGCGACCTACAATTCGTTAGTCGGGGCCGATACCACTCGGCCACCACTGCTCTCACTGTTATACATGCATAATATATTCAATATCCGTGAGAAGCTGGGGCGTGTCGCTAGTAATAAATAAATTAGTTGAAGCGTTTAATGGAATAATAAAAACAAAATATAATTGGACCCGGTAAGTAGATACAAATATCTACCGGGTCCAATTGTATTTTGTAGACGTGAACGTTTAACTGCTCAAATATATACACAAAGTATACATACTTACAAAAAATATATATAGAGATGTACAAAATACTTACTGACGACAACAATTTCATCTATTACTTAGAATCGGAGTTAGGTTATTTGAAAACTTTTATTCTTGCTCACCAATCGTGGGGTAAGACATACACAAGGTTACTGATCATCACACCCAAGGTCTGTCAAGAACTTTGGCTACGTGTTAACATAGTCTGCTGGCCGGCAGGGGGCCCGCGACGAGGAGGTCGGTGTGGACCCGGAGAAGGCGAGGGAAGACGCCCAGGCGCTGTACGATGCTGGGGAGGCCAAGTGGGGGACTGACGAGGAAGTGTTCAACAGGGTGAGTAGACCGGGTCGAGAGTGATTGAGGAAGAGAGGGAAGAAGCCCAGGCGCTGTACGATGCTGGGGAGGCCAAGTGGGGGACTGACGAGGAGGTGTTCAACAAGGTGAGTAGACGAGTTGAGAGTGATTGAGGAAGAGAGAGAGAAGACGCCCAGGCACTGTACGATGCTGGGAAGGCCAAGTGGGGGACTGACGAGGAGGTGTTCAACAGGGGGAGTAGACGAGTTGAGAGTGATTGAGGAAGAGAGAGAAGACGCCCAGGCGCTGTACGATGCTGGGGAGGCCAAGTGGGGGACTGACGAGGAGGTGTTCAACAGAGTGAGTAGACGAGTTGAGAGTGATTGAGGAAGAGAGAGAAGACGTTATACTTTAGTAGAGAATAGGCTTTAGTAGGTTAGTGGCTAGAGTGAATAGGCTTTTAATAAACTAGTGCGCCTCACCATCAACGATTGCATCATTGCTTACCATCAGGTGGGATCGCAGTGAACTCTAGTGTAAGACACTCTAGTGTAATTAAAAAAAAGTTATATTTTAGTTTTCTATATTTTTTTAAAAGAAATAAAAACAAACTTGTGGTGAGCAGGGCAGAATTGCTCGTTGAACAGATGGTCGATGGGGACAAAAGGTTCTGACGACCCTGTGCTGGAAGACGCAGCGTTAGAAGGCTTTCCACAAGTTGGATCATGACCTGGTGAGGGTCGCGGAAATTCGATGGATGTAAGACGCACATGATAGGTCGTTATGGCGAGGTTCGGGGAAGACCTATGTCGTTTCCCGCTGTCTATCCCTATGAAGAATTAAAGAACTAAGCATATTAGTTCTTTAAAACTACGCAACGGATTTTGATGCAGTTTTTTTAAATAGATAAAGTGATTTAAGAGGAAAGTTTATACTTATATAATACATCTATAATATATTTAATATCACCATTGCACTCGTGCGAAGCTGGGGCGTGTCGCTAGTTTCCATATAAATATATTAAAACTACACCATTCGACAGATTCTGGCCCACGACAGCTTCCAGCAGCTGCGGCTGGTCTTCGAGGAGTACAAGAACATCTCGGGGCGCACCATCGAGCAAGCCATAAAGGCCGAGATCGGCGGAGAACTCAAGGACGCGCTGTCGGCAATCGGTCGGTATCACCTCGTACTATCTTACTAATATAATGCGAAAGTTACGATGTTTGGATGTTTGTTACTCAATCACGCCAAAACGGCTGGACGGATCTGGATGAAATTTGGCACAGGATACACTCCGGAATAGGACATAGACTACTTTTTATCCCGGAAACCCCAACTCCAATCCCAATACCACGCGGGCAAAGCCGCGGGCAAAAGCTAGTAACTATTATAAACGTCAGTACGGGACCATGGCCTGGAGGGAGAAGGAGCGGCATGCGGTCGCTTTCTACGCTACGCTACGCTAAGCAAAAGAGGAAAGGTTTACACAAGTTACGCGAAAGGCAACGGCCCTCACACCCCAGCCGCTGTCAGGATTCCTATTAATATTTCCAGCCACCGTAGATGCGGGCTTGCGAACAGCTAGCAATTGTTGGTACTTCGCCATCTGACCGTCCTGTAATCGTCCCGACCGACCCCAAGTCGTCGACGGCGGGTATTGTTCCACTTTTTTTTTATGGTAGGTAAAAATCATCGAATGACGAATCCCACTCTTGGGCGAAGCGGGAAACAGTGTCAGACTCTTACTGACTAAAGAACCTACCCCGTGCCTTCCTTGCCTTATTCCCAGAGCCCCGGTGTAACGCTTTCGCACCAACCCTCAGCTCCGGGAGGCTTCGACCCTGTAGGGCCCCCAGGGTTTGCTGAGGGTATTGTTTCACGTGCGATTCAAAGAGTTGTCAGCAAATTTTAGTAGCCCAGCTGGATCGAATCTTACTGGGGTCACTAGCTTCTGAAAGGAAGGTCTGGCCCCGATATAAAGGCCTAGAAACGGCGTGGTTATTTTAGTCAGTACAAGTTTGATACTATCTCCGCAAAAAAATCGATTAAATCTGAAAAAAAATCCAATCACATGTTTCGTTTCAAACGAAGTTTTTTTAACAATCTTTCAACTACATTCTGATCAGTTTATTAATAAAATGTGCGAAGCGTGCCAATAGCGACGTTATCGTAAGACGCGAGTAATTGAGTCAATTGTGTGCTGTACGCTACATAGCAACCGATCCGCGCCGGTGACGCGATCTGACGGAAAGAGATCGTTAATGGTATTGTAGACGAATTATCAGCTTTCATTTTAGACTGGTTTGGTCGGTATAAGAGAATTTTAACTCAAGTGTGTGTGAAATTCCCACGACCTGAAAATTACATAAGCCATCAGGGAAAAAAGATTTACATAAGTCATTAGAAATATATTAATCGGATGGTGTTATTAACAGGCCTGTCAGCCCAGTAGTTAGTGACCCTGACTGCTATGCGGGAGGTCGTGGGTTCGATTCCCTTCCAGGACAAATGTTTGTGTGATGAGCACGATCATTTGTTCTGTGTCTGGGTGTAATTTATCTATAATATGTATTTTTTTAGAAATATATAAGTATGTGTATCAGTTATCTAGTACTCGTAACACAAGCTCTGCTTAACTTGGGACTAGACGACGTTGTGTGATGGTTGTCGAATATTATTATTATATTATTGGCTTTTTTTTTGCAAATTTTTTTGGCTAGGATACTAAGTCCTTTAAGCCATGCCTTGTATTGTCATATGTGAATGAACATTCTAACGTTTTTGCAGCGTTTGGCAATAAATGTATCAAGTCAACCTGTTTTGTGCAACTCGCTGAGATAATCAACACCGCCGTTCCATTTTACCGATATTGCGCCTATTTCAATGTACATATTACATCATCATTAATTCATTATATTAAAAAATAACATTTTTATTATTTCTTTCTATATTGTTTAGTTGCATGCAGACACTTGAAATACAGAACTACACCAATTTTACATAACTATATCCACTAGAAATGAATTAGCGAATAATTAAAACAGCCAATTAAGTTCTCTTGAAAAAAATCCCGCCAAAAACGATCCTATGACGTCATTTCACGGGTCCACAGATAATAACGAAGGCTTATTCATATATTTTTTCTTCATATTGAAATAATTTATCAGTATTGACAAATTCCCTGATTTTTTACAAATTATGTTTTGTTGTTATAACGTGTAATTCTAATAAACATAAATCTTTTTTCTAATTTCCAATACTAATTTAATAACACAGTGGTTTCGCTATGAGCTTTTAACACACTTAACTATTAAATATCTGCAACGCGGGACGCCTACTGACACTGCGGCTCTTTGCTAATATGGTGAGAACAGTCGCAATTACCGTCATTAATTAGTATACTTGTCACAGTGCTCATCCATTTATAGCAAGTTGAATGTACTGTTCTACTAGCAAAGCTACATAGCTTGCATACAGCGGGCACTTTTTTTGATAAAATAAATGCGATTTCCTACAAAATCAACGTTTACTTAAAATATTGTAACAAATATTTTATTACCGTATTTTGAAAGTACCAAATTTCATTTAATAAAAGATTTGACACGGTCGCGCTCCGCCCGGAATGGAATAAGTGACCTGATGATTTCTTACGATGTAAAAAAGCCCTGTCTTTTTTTTTCATGACTACAATTTTGTTTTCATCGAAGGACTGAACAATTTGCCTGCTACGGTCTTCTCGTCTGATTATAATTTAGGTGTCTTCAAACGCTAGAGTGAATGAGTGAGTGAGTGGTTCTTAACAGACTGACGCATTTCACTGTAAATGATTGCCGCACTTCTTTATTCTATCTGGTGGACTAGTGTATAAAAAAATCTAAATAAACCACTATTTATTATCATTATGATCTAATATTCCTTTAATATTTTATCAACTAACACTATTACTATTGTACAAGACTGTGTGGCAACCAAACCTAACCTCACAAGTCAATAACCCATGTGTTTGCCACCCGAATGTTTTCAGTGGAATGTGTGGAAAGCGCCGCGGCTTGGTTCGCGACGCGCCTGCGCAAGGCGATGCAGGGGATGGGCACGGACGACCGCACCCTCATCCGCATCGTCGTCAGCCGCTCCGAGATCGACCTCGGCGCCATCAAGACCGAATACGAACGCCTTTACGATAAAACCCTGGAAAGCGAGATTAGGGTACGTATAATGTTTGGGACCTTCTCTTCCAGTTGAGTGCGTGGAGAATGCGCCAGCCTGGTTCGCTGCGAGGCTCCGCAACGCCATGCAAGGCGCCGGCACTGAAGACCAGACCCTGGTTCGCGTTATTGTCGGCCGCTCTGAAGTAGACCTCGGCAGCATCAAGGAGGAATACGAGAGATTGTATGATAAGACCCTCCAGAGTGACCTATCGGTATGTTGGCTTATGTGGATGGTGGGGGGTGGTGGTGGACTTTTTCTGACTGGAACTTGAAGATACATTCTTCTTTTGATTATTTTGATCTCGTGTCTCGCTTCTGCTGATTTGGAAGCCATAATATTTAAATATGTAGGAAATATAACTGAATAATACACCTGAATACACTTGAAATAATATATTTTTTATTAATCTTTTTTCTTTATAAAAATACATCTTCCATCTTAGTAAATTTTTTCATTCGATCTGTCATTAAATTACCTCCGATCTAGAGTCAAACCTACTTATTTTTAATTTTTTAAACTAGAAATGAGTCGTACAAATATATTTTTAATGATGCTGCTGTAAAATGCAAAAATATTACTGGCATGCTACATTATTTTATTTGACTTACTCATTTTTGGGTAGAACAAACATTACTTACAGATGGCATCTACCTATAGACTTTTATAATTATTGCACATTAATTTCGAATCATCAAATTACATAAAAAAATCCCTTTTATACTTTTGCTTCCAAATCAGCAATTTATAAATATTTATTGAATATTTTAATATTATATATTATGAATAAAGTTAACCGCTGCCCCCTTTGTAATGGTCGAATGCTTGAACTTGACACTTCACTCATTTATGTTATGCAATAGAGAAGCACTCGCTACATATACTTTGCTACAGTACACACAAATTTTAGCTTTCCAAACGGTTTCGTTACAAGGTTTCGCGCCTAAATTTATTTGTTAGGTTGATTAGGAATAGGATAGCCTATAATTCGGTATGTACGCGGCAAATAAATTGAACTAAATGGCCGTTGTTGCTATGTTTACGCTTCGATTAAAACCCAAAATTCCGTTACTGTGCATTGAAAGGTCGATCGCCATTTTGGTTGAAGTCATATGCCGCGCAACCTAATGACGGTGACGTCGCATTTTGGTTTGGGCATAATTTTTTTGTTACTTGATAGTTTCCTCTTCCAATTCTTGATTTCCTAATTTGAACGGATTTGTAGATTTTTTCTATTTATGGTTTTGGAAACAAAAAAAAAAGTAGTAAAGTACCCAAATATCTTCATTAAGATGAAACTTCACTAGGACTAGATAATATCAGTTCTTATATTGATTGAACGCTTTTCCACAAATATTTAAGCACATTATAAGCATGAAAGTAATACTTTATTTATCTTTATAAATCTAAGCATGATTTTTCTTCTAAGATTACGAAAAAATATCTGGCGTATTATATAGTTTTATATTTCCTATTGGTTCTTGGATGCTTTCGTTGTTATTTATATAAACTGAAATATTACTTTTATGTTGTTATGTAATGTGTTTTAATATTTTTCACATTCTTTTTTGTAACTCTCTGCCGTCGTGATTGGAAAGGAGGTGAGAATTATTTGTTTTTAGTATTTATAAACAGAAATATTGATCTTTATGGCTGTTGTAGCTGAAAGCATCATGTATTTAGAAAATAGTTTAGAAAACTGGTTTATGAAAGGCCAAAATGAAAGGGAAAATTCTGTCCAGTAATTTCAGTGATTTTGGTAATCTACTCTTGGCAGTTTGGACCAATAGTCAAAAAGCCTTTTAAAAACGCAGTCATACAATTTAGATTTTTTATTTATATTTATGTATTTGCCATATTTAGTAACTACATATATCACGCTAAATATCTTGTCTTAATGAGTAAATAACCCACAATTTCCGAAACCCGTAAGGACATAAAACATTAAATACTTACACATTATAACCACTTCTATGTCGGTTACGGGTTTCCAAAATATTCACAAAAATACTAATCATGTCGCGTTTCTCTTTCCGCACGCCGCATGCGCCTCTGACGACACATCTCTTCCTTGAACACAACGCCATCTATTGACGACCCACGGAACTACTTGGTAACGCCATCTTGGTTTTGCGACACGTCAGCAGGGCGAGACTTCGGGCGACTACAAGCGCGCCTTGGTGGCTTTGCTGGGACCTGTTTAAGGGGAAGATTAAGGAAATAAGCAGATGGAGGGCTAAAGAGTATAAATTAGCCCTAGATTCCGCATTCGGAACTGCCTGTAGGCATTTTCCTGCACGTGCTGTGACTTAGTATTGCCGAGCCATTGATTGGCAAAAGAAACAAATCTATCATGTGGCATACTTATTATTTCTGCCAACCTTTGCTTTTGCTCTTTAGCGCTCCATTTGCTTACGAATCTACAAAAAATAAGCTTCTGTGTCGTGTGCAGCATAGGATAAAATACTTTATGTGTATTCAAGTTGTCCTAGTAAGATAGTTTGCATCTTTACGTATTTTTTTGCAGTTGAATGCTATAGTGTTGTATTCGGTCGACGGACCTAAAACTGAAGCATAATATTTTAAGGCATGAGATATGATTTATTTTAAGCTCAAATGAAGCAGAGTTAGGTAGCTGTTTTTTTTGCATTATGATGATTTAATAAGGTAACATTGGAAATCAATTGAGACACATTTTGTTTAAGTAATTATTATTCATAAAATGATACTGATAAATGAAAATCTCAATTTTTTAAACTCGAATTTTTTACTCAATTTTGAAAAAAAAAACTACTAATGCCGCAATTAATGGCCTAAAGCTAGATTATTTTGTTAACTCTCGAAGTATACGACTGATCTAACTAAAATAAACCGCTTTTTTGCAGTGTTAGGCAGAGGTGTATCACACCTACATAGTTAGCTAAAGGTTGCTTATGGCGCTTATGTAAACTAGAAAAAAGAATACTGAAGCAGTACATTAGATGTCCGCACGCCGTCCTGCCTTAGCAGTGCCTTCAGTTCATGACTAATTGATTTTACAGAAAATATTTATATATTATTGAAACGTTTCGACTAAAAAATGGCTGCTACCCTAGTATGGGAACAACTTGACATCCTAAACTCAGTCCTAAACCCAGTACATAAGGTCTATTTCTCAGTAATACGGAATGTTTATAAAATAGATCGAATCTAAAAGTTCAATGACCTAGTATAGATTCTATATTGTTGTCAATTCTAGATGTTTATTGTTAATATTGCAAAATGTTAATTGGAAATATTTAATTTATTAATAAAAATGTTTATTGGGACATTGCATTCCACTTCGAATCTTCATTTTAATCTTTGTAGCTTTAATTTTTATTTACAAGTAAATACAATTTTAATGTATTTTTTTGTTTTATTTCCGAACATCTTCACTTCTGTAAGAACGAATTCTAAGGGCAGAGTCCTCGAATTCTAAAGGCCTCTTGGTTGCTCACAGCGCGGCGGCAACACAGTCTCACGCCTGTGGTCCACAGAGAGGAGGATTGGCAGGTCGCTTCACGTGCGAAGCGCACGGGCCAACGCTGCTAACCCTTCATCGCGTCGATGTAGAGCTTGGAATGGTTCTCATTGCGGATGACACGATGTAGATGTGCACTGGACCACTTTTGAACGGAACTGCGAGCGACCGCCTTACGCAGTTTCGGCCTTAATGTGTAGGTATTGTATGGAGTAATAGGATAGTATTGTGTAAAATAAAATTGCAAGTTACATGTTCATAAAACTTATTTAATCGCACGCCATTCGCGCGTTACAGCCATCCGTTAACTGATTCTAACGTTACAATTCATTATAACAATATAATATTTTAAAACTTTCATAAAAATACTTGTAAACACATCAAGCTGTGAATGTAGGAAAATAAAATATGATAAATATCGCCTTCACGTGAATATTTAGAATCTCGTTTGATTTGTATCTGCTAAGCGAAAATAGATATGTTTCTTTCTCCTACTGAACTACTTTAGACTTTCATATACTTTATACAATTCACATACAACAAGATGAATCTCTACAACTTGACGGCAGTGAGATTTATCATGATTCATGGATGCATTTTTACGCTAATAAGACTTGTTACAATACTATATATCATTTCTTGAGTGACTTGTAATATTATACGTTACAGTACTCGCTAGAACGACCTGTGACCGTATCTGGCAACATTGGCAAATAAACAAACAATATATACAACATTTCAACTGTAAAGATTGCACGTTCATACATTACATCGACTCACTACATCTAATTTACGCAAAAGCAACGATAACTAATGTAAATTTACACGAAATACACAATAACATCACATACTGACATTACAGTATCAAAAATATTTGTTTACACTTAATTTTATGAGCCTCTTTTCTTTACAATATGGGGATTATTTTTATACATTTACGTCTACATAACTTCTCCATTTAGGTAATCCGCGGGGATTAAATGTGAACAAATAGATTGATAATGCAACTGTGTGTTGCGTCGAGGAACATCCGCAGTAAGCCAACAGTTGGTACGCGCGCTACAACAGTCTCTCGCGCTCACTCAGTTAAGGCCGGCACATACTATAGCTCATTATAACGCTCCTACAAACAATCAGACAAATAGTTAGGCACATTTACATACATATGGCCTGCATTTACAATTTATGACTTAGCATAGCCTTTGGCGTTACACGGACACTACAATGTGTCCCGGACCTAACATCTAGCACAGGTTTTGTGAAGCTGATTATAATATGATTATATTACGTATGTACAAGTTGAGCAGGTTTGAACCCTCTTAGTTATCTCCTATGTCGGCGTAAGGCGATCCATTCGGTTATGTCTAGTGCGTCGTTTTGAGCATAAAGCTAGAACACAGATACAACTTGAGTATTGTAAGGAGATGGCGGCACGACCCACTCGGTATCAACTTCACAAAACCTGTGCCAGCACGCAACCGAGGTTTCATTTGTGCTTCAAACTGTCAACGTAGCTTTATGTGCGTTCTACTATGTATCAGGCACAGAAAGCTAAATGAAACCTCTCGAACACTACCATAAACAATTTGTAATTCCGTAGTCAATAAAGGCTTATAATATAAATAGTTGTGTGGGTGTCACTGTTTAACGTCCGCAGGGGGACAGGAGGGAGTGTCAGGCCGCGGGAGGGCGCGCGCTCAGTCGTTGGGGCCGAAGAACTTGGCGTGGAGGTCCGACAGAGGGATGATCTGCTCGTCGCCCAGGGCCGGCTGCTGCTCCGCTTTCGACTGTTCCCGCAGTTCTGTGGAAGTGAACGACACGTCACGTTAGCATTCTAAAGCGCTGTTATACTGACAAATATATGGTATACTTACTGAGCCTTCGCTTGGCTGGAAGATAACACAGACTTCTATAGAGAGTGTCCGATAAAACTGACACTCAAGTTGATAGGACAGTTGAGTGCCAGTTCTATGGCGCAGTCAACTACAGGGTCTTTTCAGTGCGGACTTTTGTACAGGGATTTTTTTTTGCTCAAGGTACTAGACATTGAGTTTATTTGCAAAATTTAGTGATTATCATTTGGTTTCTGAATTTAGAATTTGTGGTTAAAAATGTGTCCAATCCCACTCTATTGTAAGTCACTTTATCACGTAGGTCCGTATGACATGCTAAAAGTAACGAGTGTCAAATCCAGGGAATTGTTATTTTTTTTTTTAACAGCTGCAAACTGTGCTCTTCTTAGTCACATAGACATTACTTTAAAAGTAAAATATTTTTGTTGGCCTGCGGTCTACGGACACGTTGCTTCATAGACGCCGATTGGTCATTATTCGCCCTCGTGAAATTTACATACTGATCTATGAAACTATTGATCAAGCAGTAATAACGATGGCTCAATGTTACCGCTGCATGTACAGTAGTAGGCTTTTCTATTACACCATTTACTTTAAGTTGGCCCTCGACAGACTTTTTTTTTATGGTAGGTAAAAATCATCCAATGACGAATCCCGCCCTTGGGTGGAGCGGGAAACAGTGTCAGACTCTTACTGACTAAACAACCTACCCCGTTCCTACATTGCCATACATGCAAAGGCCAGGTTCCTTCCTTTCAGACATAAACCCTTGGCCCTAATTGGTTTCGACCCTCCTGCAACCCTCGACAGACTTTTTATTTTATGCTGTGTAATTTTGTCAAAGATTTTCAAGGTAAATTAAAGTGAGTAGTAGTACTCAACTCCAAATACTCATTTAAAAAATGTTTGGATCGACCAGGTAAGTCTGACTGAGGATGGTGTGTGAGTATCAAGAGTAAGATATTTAGACAGCTAGGTACCTTGCCAGCGCTGCAGCAGGCGGTTGTAGTGGTTGGCGCGGTCGTGGCGCTTGAGCTGCGTGAACACGTGCACCAGGCCGCGGTAGTCGTACTCCAGCCCCGAGTAGCGCTCGCCGAACAGCTTCAGGCCTGCACATACACATTATTTTTATTACAATACAACAACTGATATCTAAAAATCATTAATCTTTTGATTCTGGCAGATAGATAACCATATCATTTATAACCATTATCAAATCCAACCTATATTCTGTTCAACTGCTGAGCAAACGTCTACCTCCAGCCCTTTCGTTGTTCCCGACTCTGAGCCACTTCTTGCAAATTTCTAAGGGCATCGTAAGTTATCCCGCCATCGATATGCTTTGTCGCGACACTAGCGTACGAATTGAGGACAGCAATTTTGTGTTTTACAGGCCAACCGGCAACCGTTCGACCGGCAATTTTTTCAGCTATCCGCTATTTAACCTCTAACAGACTGCCCTTTTCATAGCCATTTTATCCTTACATACATATTATAAAACAAAGTAAAAAGTAAGCAAGTCTGTTGATGCCTATGGCATATGTTTTTAATTAAATAGACCACTAATAGCTATAATAACGGTTTTGTGACAGCTACATAGGCACTGTTCATAAGCCCATCAATTTTTTTTTTTCGATTTTGGCCTGGATACCAAGTCCTTTAAGCCATCAGTCCAGCTTATTAAATATCAGAATTTAGTATATATGTCATAGTTAAAGGTCGATATGCAGTTTCTTCGCGGTATGACTGGTTTATCCTAGGTTAGGTTAGTTTATTTTTTCAAGTCAGACCTGAGGATTGACTAGTCAAACCTAGGAGCGCCGGAGCTTCGAGGATTGACTATAACATATACACATTTTTTTATACAAAATACTTACTGATTGAAATAGATCTAAGATAGAGCTTCTCGGCGGCGAGGTGCATGTTCATGTGGTAGTTGTAGAGCGAGGCGAGGTGGCCGATGCTCAGCCCCACCTCGTAGTCCTCCGGGCCCAGCAGCTCCTCCTTTATGGCTATCGCCTTTAGGTGCATTTCTTCCGCGGCCTGCAAATGTTACGAATATGTGTTTTAGACAACATCAACAGTCGCATAATTAATGTTTCTTTGTGTAATGTACTTTGCGGTGAAAAATTCGAGCACTGGTAAGTTCAGAATCACGTACTGGATCGTAAAAAACTTCTTTTCGATTATTTAGTCAAAATCAAAGTAATTTTATTCTAAACTAGCTTTTGCCCGCGGCTTCGCTCACGTCTGATACTGATATATCATACCTACCCTATTCTACCCATTTTTTTTTTACAAGAACTTTCTCCTAATAATAACAAACACAACAAAAAAGAATTGGTCCAAGCATTGTTGAGTTATGCGATTACCGACACATTTTGCGATTCATTTTTATGTTTAAGTAGATAAACTATTTACAGGCAATTTTTAAAAGTCAAGAAGTGTGTCTGTCCTAAAATGAAGCTAATTGCACGTTCCAAAGCGTAGATCCCTACGGAAAAGAAGAAGTAACAAACATACACACTCAAAAACTTTCGCCTTTTTAATATCAGTGTGATAAAATGAAAAAAGGTTTATTTACGCGACAAATAGTTTGAAGAAAAATTATTGTCGGTACTATCTTTGGACCCACGCTAAATAAAAAACACTCATGACCTTGAAATGCGTCGTTCTGGTGGAAATTATTCAACCTATTTGCCGGAATATAGGAAGTTTCGCCACACGCATGGGATTGATACCACACATCGATTGAGAGCCAAAAATTTGTTACTGCGCATCAGAAGCCGATTGCGATTTTGGTTCAAATTATATGCCGCGCATAGCTTTTGACTTTTTTTCCCGACCTGGAACTTCTGCATGCTCTGGTAGAGGCGTCCGAGGTTGCCGTAGTGCTTGGCGGTCTGAACGTTCTTCTCGCCGAAAGCCATCATGGACAGGTTGAGCGCCGCCTTGTGCAGCGCTTCCGACTCCTCCAGCAGGGTCGGAGCTGCAAACCAGCAATATGTTATTAGATTACATCATAAAAAAATTAAAAAGAGAATGTCCATACCTCGTACTCGTACCATATTTCGCCACATTATTAATTAATACCAAAAATAATGTTTCATTTATTTGTATTGAATGTATTTTTTAACCACATTAAAAATATGTAAATGTCATTAAATGGTTAACAATTCCTATTTCCGCAAAAAACATAATTTATAAAATTCGGAAATCATTTGTTTGGTTTGATACAAGTTGGTACGAAAACCTTTTTTACTATCTTCTACTTTTTTTTCTTCTTTATCTAACTTTAGTATCTGTTTTTTTTATGGTGCGTAAAAATCATCCAAAGAGGAATCGCGCCCTTAGGTGGAGCGGGAAATAGTGACAGATTGTTACAGACTAAACAATCCACCCTGTTCCTAAGAAGGCCTTAATACTAGGGCCAGAACCTTTCAGACGCGAACTCTTAGCCCCCACGGCAGGTCCAGATCTTACACGTTCCCTACGGTACTATAATATGGTCTATTTATTCTACTTTAGTTCGTAGTAGGTCGGTAAAATTTTCTATAGAAAAATAAAGTTAAAATCTTCTTTAGTGCTAAACAACTCTGAGATTATTACGAATAAGATTGATTGGTGGTTTAATTTTCTGTTGCTAGTTATCATTTTTAGATCTTTAGAGACAGTAGTTAGAACCTACAGTAGTCAATCAATAGTTGAGCAAAGGTACTACGTAACCTAGATACTAGTGGAAGTCCGATCACTTCATGATTAAAACAGTTTTTCATTCACTTCTACGGAGTTTTGGAAATTTGATTTATGGCCTACTGATTACGGACTTCATATACGCGGATCGACAGAGTTTCAGTTTCGTATATTAGTTGTAAGTAGGCGTATACGTGGCGTAAAATGAGAAATATGTGTGTATGACGCTAGACGTGTTGGCAGTAGGCGTGTGTCGTGTGGTGCACTGACCGGTCATGTCCTGCCCGGCGGGCGTGTCGAGCGCGATCTCCTCGAGGATGAGCGCCTTCACGCGCTTGGCCGACGCCAGCAGGAGATGTTCCGGCGGCACCAGGTTCTGTAACACGCACAACTCACATCACTACAAACTTCGTCTGTAAGAGATTGCCCTGTGCCATAACACCGCCCATTGTACACATATTTTTAATGTTTGTCCTATGTATATTTGTAGTAAATGCGGTGTACAATCATTACATAATATAAAACAAAGTTTGCTTCGTCCATATGTATGCTTAGATCTTTAAAAGTACGCAACGAATTTTGATGCGGTATTTTTTTAATAGATAGAGTGATTCATGAGGAAGGTTTATGTGTATAATACATGCATAATATATTCAATATCAGTACTAGTGATGTTCAAATCTGCTATAAGCTATGAACATGCTATCAACTATTGAATATATTTTTATAGCGTGGTATAACAAAACTCAGTCATCATCTGAACTTAGTGATGGTCAATTCTGCTATATGCTATGTACGTGCTATAGACTATTGAATATATTTTTATGGAATTGTTTTTTATTATGCTATTTTTATAGCATGATGTTATCGTTTTATACGGCGACACTCAGCGACAATTCAGGTAAATGACTGTGTATTGTAGGGGGTACACAATACACACTCATTGGCGTGTATTGTAAGGTATCTTATAATGCTAAAACCCACCTCAATGATCCGTATGGCGCGCTCAGCATGGTCCCTCGCTTTGTAAAACCTCCCGGAGGAGTACTCGAGCACGTAGAGCGCGTAGGCGAGGTCCTCCTGTGCCGTCGCCACGTGCAGGCTGCTGCGCCCGAACACGCGCCGCAGCGTCTGCAGCGCCTCCTGGAAACCAACACAATACAAGTTTATACTAAACTAGCTTTTGCCCGCGGCTTCGCCAGCGTGGTATTTAGGTTTCCGGGATAAAAAGTAGCCTATGTCCTATTCCGGAGTGTATCCCTATGCCTGTGCCAAATTTCATCCAGATCCGTCTAGACGTTTTGGCGTGATTGAGTAACAAACATCCAAACATCGTAACTTTCGCATTTATAATATTAATAAGATGGAAACGTCAAAATGAAGCAAAATTACTTTTAAATGGCGCTTTCCTCTTTATAACAGGCCTCATATCCACACTGAGCGTATCGAATTTTTTGTAATTTTGGCAAAATTATAAATTTTACTACAATACAACAGAACTATGAACAAAAATATACGAAATAATTAATATTACTGTAACAACCCAAGTAGCCGAGTGGTAACGGCCCTGGCTTACAAATCGTACTTTCAAACTCAGTCAGGCGCATTACTTTGAGTAATTTATTTTATTACCACTGCTCTCAAAACGGTGATGGAAAGCATCGTAAGGAAACCGGCATGTCCTAAAACCAAATATTGGGAGGCTTGAATAAACCCAGCAGTGGGAACATTATATGGCTGACGCTACGCTATGCTTGGTAAGTGTGGTAGCTTGCACCAGCACAGGTGACAAGTGTGAGGTTACCTCGTAGACGGCCACGCTGTGCACGATGGAGTCGATGTTGAGCAGGTAGAAGCCCAGGTCCAGCAGCGCGGCGGCGTAGCGCGGGTGCTGCGGCCCGAAGGCGCGGCGGGCCAGCGCCACCGCCTGCCGCACCAGCACGCCCGCCGACCCGAAGCGACGCTTCACTACGCATGCCTTGCCGCACGCGCGGAGGACTTCTATCGTTATCCTGAAATGAAATTGGCTAGTTGTTAGTACAGAAATCAAAGAGAGCGTTCAAGTATTACGTAATGCAATTTTTGAAGATTTTTGGCCCCCTCCCCCCCTTGTAACGCACCGTAACGTTTTTCTGTACCCCCCTTCCTCTCTTTAAATGTTACGTAACACTCAAGTGACCATTTTTACCTAAACTTTTCTTTATTTTTTGGCTTTTCTTTAGCCGTTGTCGACGACCAGACTAATACAATAGAGGGATTCCTAAATAAAAAGTACTACGAAAATGAAAATTTGGGAGTTTTGATTGCCAAATTTTTTATTTAAAAAAAAAAAGACAATGTTACGTAATGTGTTGTAAGAAAGACCCCCTCCCGCCCCCGTAACGCATCGTAACGTTTTACGAGACACACCCCCCCCCAATTGCTTTACGTAATACTTGAACGCCCCCAAAATCGTATGGGTGTCGATGGCGATAAGAAGGTGGTGTTACTTGGGCGGCGTGTGCGGCGTGAGCAGCTTGAGCGCGCGCATGGCCCAGTCGTAGGCGGCGGAGTAGTCGCAGCGCACGAAGAACAGCGCGCTGAACTCCTTGCACACGCGCGCCGCCAGCGCCGCCGCGCCGCACGCGCGCCGCCCGCAGCAGCCGCGCGCAAAGCAAGTATCCGAGTCCACGCTGCAACGTCATACAAGCTGTTAATTATTCTGCTGACATTCAAGTATTCTCTAGGTGTCAGAAAGTAATACACCTGAGGCCCTCCCGAAGTCATAGTCTCGTGGTAATTGAGAAAGTATATGAGAAAAAAGGCTTCAAGAAAGTATTTGTTTGGGTAATTTTGGAAAGCACCATAAAATGTATAGGAGCTTCATTTCAGGTGGCATAGAAACCTTAACGTAGAATAATTCTATTTTTTTTTACAATTTATTTACTGGCCACACCTACACTAGACCACTGACTTTAAATGGGACAGTCAAAACATAAAACTATTGCGTTCAGAAAGTCATGTCCCAATATTTGACGTTTGTGAAAAAAAAGGACGAATATATCCTGGGATGACTGATACTTAGTGACCGATACTTAAACAGGTGGTTGTAGTCATGATAACAAACAACTTTTACTGTTGTATTTATGTTCGCCTAACTTGTCAAAATGTACTGAATTTACTGTTTTTTTTTCACGTTTATTGTTTTGTTCCCAATAAAAGTTTTTGTTATCACAACTACAATGACCTATCTCAGTATCGGTCATTAGGGTGTTATGTATTATGGGATTGGCAAAAAGTTTAGAAATAAAAAGTTAAACATTTACATACCTGTAATAACATCTGAGGCAAGAGAAAAAAACCTGATGTCAATTATTTTGTTTATCATCATTTTTACAAATTCGAAATTAAAACGATGTACAGTACCCGGCAATAAATATTGCACATCGACCTTTGGAAAGAGACAATCGGCTAATTTCGGCTTCGTAGAGCGTTATCTCTGTCGCACACTACCTATGTGACGTTTGTCAGTCGTTGTTCAAGGTGATTGGTGAACATGTGACGTTTGTCAGTCGTTGTTCAAGGTGATTGGTGAACATGTGACGTTTGTCAGTCGTTGTTCACCAATCACCTTGAACAACGACTGACAAACGTCACATAGGTAGTGTGTGACAGAGATAACGCTCTACGAAGCCGAAATTAGCCGATTGTCTCTTTCCAAAGGTCGATGTGCAATATTTATTGCCGGGTACTGTATCGTTCGTTATCAGGATGTATCATAATGACATCAAGATGATGATGATGATCTATTACATTAGTCCCATATATACTCCCCCTATACACTTATCCCATGTTACTTGGGGTCGGTGCAACATGTTTTTCTCTTCCACTCTGTCCTGTCACCCGTCACACTATCACTAACTGCCTTTTCTTTCATATCACTATGAAATAAATATATTACTATACTTTGTGGTTTAGGCGATAATGATATTTATAATCTGTTACTACATTTACCAGCAGTTTAACTTTTTCCATTTAATTTATTTGTTATACAAATAACGTTGCCCCCGCCTAGATTGACTAGAAAATCGGTTACCGCAAGGTCGACCGCCATGATGGATCAACTTGCAAGCATGGCAACGACGGCCATTTTGGCTCAACTTATTTGCCGCGCAAATAAATTTTCCTTTATGTGTATTTTTGAGAGGACTGAGAAAGGCTATTTTTTACCCTCCTACCAACTCCCATTTTTTTTCTCACTATGGTAGAATAACGTTTGCCGAGTCAGTTAGTACTATATTCGAAAATATATTCCAGAGCCCCTTCTACACAACGTGGTCTAGTCTCAAGCTAAGCAGAGCTTGTGTTATAAGTACTAGACAACTAATAAATATACTTATATATTTCTAAATACATACATATTATAGATACTATTCATATAACATTTATTTTATCGTCATACATACTTGGAGTCCTGTTTATACTGGTCTGTCCGCAGCTCGCGGTCGCTGTCGGCGACGTCCCCGAGCGCGATGGGTCCCTCGGGCCAGTCGGACACCATGCAGTCTTCCGGGATCCCCAGCAGCTCCAGCGCCAGCGCGTACGTCTCCGCGGCGCCCGTGAAGCAGCAGTACGCCGACTGTGTATTTAATAACCTGCAATTAGAAATACATACATTATTATTTATTTAGAAATAGTGATGACCTCAACCCTCGACTTCCAGCTGCGGCAAATAAGTCGATCCCATTGAAAAAAAATCGATTACTGCGCATTGAAGGTCGATCGCCATTATGGTTCAACTTTTATGCCACGTATCGTACACTCTTTTATTGATGTGCCTTTTAGGAGGGTTTTTTATGGGTGTGAAAAATCATCTAATGAAGTTATCTCGCCCTTGGGCGGAGCGGAAATCAGTGTGAGACTCATACTGACTAAACGATCCACCGCTTTCCTTCTTAACCTTTATACCGGGGTTGGACTTCCTTTCAGAAACCGGACCGGTGCCCCAGTAGACTTCGGAACTGCAGTTGCTGCTCTACATTTGCCGCTTTGCAAATTGGTATCGGTGTCCCGGTCGCCCTCCTCCCTTGCTAGCATTACTGCTTCGCAGAAGGAGGCGACCGCCTGCCACTCCCCCTTTATTAGGAGTGGTGGTTAGAGGGTGCCTCACTGGAACACCATAGTGGCATAAGTCATGACGTCAAAAAATTTACAGTTGACTGCGAGTAATAGCCAGATGCTGCGTGAAATGGTCCGAAAATATATTGTTATTAATGCTTGGTTTAGGAGAAGAGTTATGGATCAGTAAGACGACGCAACAATCAAATCATATTAGAATTCGCCGTACACAGACAGATGCAGGAATCGAATGTTATATTCATGTACAGAGTTTTTAGGGGTCTCCTCGCAGCGTCGATACATTCACTCTGTACTTCCTACATTCACTGGATTTTCGCAACCTTGTCTACATTAGAATGTCAATAATAAACATCACAGAACGAATTAACAAAGAACTCAAAAAATAAACTACTTTTTGTTCTTTTGTTACGGTTTATATTAGAAAACGATTGCCAATCGCACAGTATTACTTTTCACAAGTAGTTTAACATTCTAAAAAAAAATATGTCTTAACCTTTCGACCCTGTAATAACAGACACAATTAAAGAACAATAGGTGGGGCTTAATGAATTAAATAAAAGCTAGAAACTGCACATTATCATAATTTCCGTAACATCAAAAATCAGGGGTACACACCGAAACAAACACGCTAGACGCATTGCGTTATATACTAACCGTTACATAGCAGAAATTATGTGCATCAGTTATGCAAATACCGGTAAAATGTATGATATATCATTTTCATGGGGTGTAAGGAGTCCATTAATATCTTTAGGATTCAAGCCAACCTCACCTGCCCGCGGTACACCCTGCTGTTCAACGAACGAGGCTCTGGCGCAACGTCCACCAACCCGCATTGGACTAGCGTGGTGGACTAAAGTCCAAATCCCCCTTTCTTTAAACCAAACTATGACCGAACAATATAACTCTAGGCCCCAAGTGCCCGGGAGCTCTGGCGAACCTAGCGATAATGACGGTAGTCAACGGGTTCCCAGAGCGCGGGGTGCTAAGAATCACCGGGTGGGATCGATACTCCGTCAACAGAACCAAGCTGTGAGAATGGACTCCGATACTAAATTAAATATTTTGACCTTTAATGTACGTACATTAATGAGAGAAGAACGATTGATTGAATTAGAAAATGCATTAAAGGAAATAAATTGGGATGTGATAGGGTTGTCAGAGGTCAGGAGAATGGGAGAGGTCACAGAGGAAAGAGAAAATTCCATATTTTACCATTTTGGAATCACTAGAGGTCTTTATGGCATCGGATTTTTGGTGGCTAAAAGGTGGAAGAACCACATTATGGAGTTTCTCGGATACTCGGAGAGAGTTGCGGTTCTTAAACTTAATGTGACCGAAAAACACTGCTTAACCATTGTTCAGGCGTATGCGCCGACGTCGTCACACAGCGATAGCGAACTTGAAGAATTTTATGATGTCCTCAATAAGGCGTGCGAGGAAAACCGTAGCACCTGGAACATCATTACTGGTGACTTCAACGCTAAGATCGGTGTAAGACAAGATCTAGAAAGTCCGGAAATTATTGGTTTACACGGTTTAGGTACCAGAAACGACCGTGGAAATGCACTCCTTCAGTTTGCATTTGGTCAAGGGTTTAAAATAATGAACAGCTTTTTCTCTAAAAGCCCACAACGTCGGTGGACATGGATTTCGCCAGATGGAAAAACAAAAAACGAAATAGATTTTGTACTTTCTAACAAACAAAATATAATTAAAGATGTTAGTGTAATAAATAAATTTAAATATAGCTCAGACCACAGGCCAGTACGCGCAAAAATTGTCCTTAATGTAAAATTAAACCGCAAAGTAATATTTAAAAACAAAATAAAGAAACTTAACAAAGATATTTTAATGAGTAATATGGACAAATACAATTTAGAGTTACAAAATTCCTTCGATATACTGCCTATTGAAACAGACCAGGACCCTCTAAGCCAGTACCGTAACATTATAGAAAATATTTCAAAAGCTACCAAGAAAATTAAATGCGCTAGAAGAAACAATAACAAATTAAGCAATGAAACTATATCTTTAATAGAGAATAGAGAAACCTTGAAGCATAATAGAGAACAATATAACCAAATAGATAAATTAGTTAAAAGAAGTATAAGAAAGGACATTAGAAATTATAATACTAATACGATAAAATTAGCGTTGCAGACTAACAACTCTTTAAGACTTGCCAAACACGGTATCACGAAAGGGAAAACCTGGATTTCTAACCTGAAGGATGAAAATGGGGTAAAACAGGGAAGTTCTAGCAAGATCATCGAAATTTCGACCAAATTTTATCAAAACCTATACAAAGATCACCACAAACGCCTCAGACACTTTGCTTATCACTGTCCTAATTCTGTCCATCCCATTAGTTCCTACGAAGTTCATCAAGCTCTTCGCGAGATGAAATACAGTAAAAGTCCAGGAACAGACGGAATAACAACAGAGGTGTTGAAGTTGGGACGAAACGTTCTTGTGCCTCATGTCACATCCTTTTTTAACACTATTTTACACACCGGTCAAATTCCCCCTGAAATGTGTCACTCGAACGTAATTTTACTACACAAAAAAGGAGACAAAGCTGACATCTCAAACTACCGACCAATAAGCCTCATTTCTCATTTGTACAAGTTATTTATCAAAATAATACAGAACCGTATCGCTCCAATGCTTGACTTTCATCAGCCTCCGGAACAAGCAGGTTTTCGGCCTCATTTCTCCACAACCGACCACCTCCATACTATCAATCAAGTCATTGAAAAATACAATGAATATAATAAACCACTCTATCTAGCTTTTGTGGACTATGCCAAGGCATTCGACAGTATAGACCATCAGTCGGTATTCAATGCTTTGGAGTCTCAAAATATTGCGCACACTTACATTGACCTCATTGACACTATTTATCGAAGTAGTTCTGCAAACATCAAGTTGCATATTTCTGGTCCAAATTTCAATGTGGAAAAAGGGGTTAAACAGGGCGACCCGCTCTCACCCAAGTTGTTCACAAGCGCACTACAGGAGGTTTTTAACAACTTGCCCGACTCATGGCAGTCACGAGGTATAAATGTTGGCGGCCACCAGCTAACGAACCTCCGCTTTGCTGACGACATAGTGCTATTCTCCACATCACCTTCAGAACTTGGGGAAATGCTCCAAGATTTGAGCACGGCCAGTCTTGAGGTTGGACTCACCATGAATAGATCTAAGACACAGATCATGACCAATAGCACGAAACGTAGGGTCGAGGTAGACGGGCACGTGTTACAATATGTCAATGAGTACACGTACTTAGGCCAGATTGTATCTTTTGAAAATAGGCAAGATATGGAAGTCGAGAGACGAATCCAAAATGCTTGGAAGACATTCTGGGCCTTCAAAGATCACATGAAGGGTAGCCTCCCGATAACGCTTAAAAGGAAACTCATTGATATGTGTATCCTGCCCGTCCTAACCTACGGTGCTCAAAGTTGGTCACTTACGGAACAACAAAAGTCCAAACTGAAGATCTGTCAAAGGGCAATGGAGCGTAGCATAATAGGTGTTAAGCGGACAGATCGCGTTAGAAACACCACGCTGCGCTCCATAACCCGAATAACAGATGTTGGAGTAAAAACTGCCAGGCTGAAGTGGGAGTGGGCTGGCCACGTCGCACGAATGCACCCGGACAGATGGGCGAAGGTTATCACTCACTGGACGCCTGAGGGAGGTCGACGATGTCGAGGTCGACCACGGCGAAGGTGGTGTGATGATCTAACCACGTTCGCGGGGCAAACTTGGCCAGAGATCGCCCAAGACAAAGAAGTTTGGAAGGAGAAAGGGGAGGCCTTTGCCCAGCAGTGGGACACAATGTAGGCTATTAATAAAAAAAAAAAAAAAAAAATCATTTTCATAGTTAACTGAGTTACAAGTCAAGTATTCGCAAGTGTAATTGATAAGTCGGGTCCAGTTCCACAGTCGGGTCCTGTTCCACAGCCGGGTCCAGTTCCACAGCCGGGTCCAGTTCCACAGCCGGGTCCAGTTCCACAGCCGGGTCCTGCCCACAGCCGGGTCCAATTCCACAGCCGGGTCTTGTTCCACAGCTGGATCCAGAAAAGCCGTTTTTAAAACCAGTTCCGAAACCAGGTCCAGTTCGAACCAAGAAAAGTCAACACACAGAACCGAGTTTTTCCAATCTTTTGGGTTTATCTATTAGAATTTTCTTAGTAGCAGATTAGAGATTGGAAGTTAATGGTGTAAAACTCCAAGGGTTCAGAAAGAACGTAAAGCTGTTGGTCTTGAGCCTGGTCTTTGAGCCAGATTGCCGTCCCATCGGACTATAACAATAAAGCTACAGTAAGCTAATGCACCTATGTTTGTTTGCACACACGTTTGTGCACATATCTTCTGTGTACTTAGCTAATCTCCGACGACCGTGGCCGGAATTCGGTCTCAAAGATTATAATCATAGTTAAGTTACATGATCCGAAGACCTTAGTAATTGAGGTGTTATTACAGTAATAAGATGCTAGGAAATAATATGAACTACTACTTATGTCTGGTCCTTGAGTTGTGGTAACGACACCATATTGACATAATCAGCTTATGAGGACTGGTTCGTAATCTAGCTTTGGTGTTTGAATTCACGTATCTCTAAAGTTAATGAAATAAAGATTTAAAATAAAGTTGTTGAAGTTAATGCTTTATTTCAACTTCAACAACTTTATTTCTTAAAAATTGTGTTGTTAAAGTGATGTATGATGATATCACCGTCGTATTATCGATACCTATATATGGACTACGCACTAGATTGGACGTACCGTACAGTGACTTTACTTGATCTGCATGCCATACAGTTTTACATTGATGACATTAGTGCAGTTTTGACGTTCAAGCAGGATGCGAGCGCATTTTTAAAAGTTTTATCAGTCGACGTGTGTAAAAATTTTTCAGTATTTTGACGAATAGTTTCTAAGAACGTGCTTGTCTATTGCTAGGATACAAGTCGATGGAACCCACAACCCCACCATCCTATAGCTATTGTAGCGTAGCAGGTCCTGGCCTCACGATATTTCCTTCACCGTGTTGAGAACAGTGGTGATGAAATAAATAACTTTAAGTAATGCGCCTGGCTAGGTTTGAAACCGCGACCTACTTGTAAGTCGGGGTCGTTATTACTCGACCACTACTGCTCTACAACAAATTCAAAGACATATGACATCCACCAATCCGCAATGAGAACGTGTGGTGGATTGTTGGCCTATTCCCTCACCTAAGAGAGGACGCCTGTGTCCTAGCAGTGGGAACAAAAAAAGGGCTGATGATGAATATGAGTCTTACCTATGACAGCATTCGAGTGTGAGCCTCTTATAGTGCGTGCTCTGTGGCATTAGTAGGCAGAGGTCGCGCACGCGCAGAAGCACGCGCTGCGCGTCCGCGTACCAACCGGCCTCGTTGAGGAACCCACCTGGAAGGCAACGGAATAAAAACATTAGTGAGGATAGACAGACATAAAGTGCCGTGGTCCTATATCTAGGACATTTGAATTTGATTACTCCAGATACACTGTCAATTTTTACGTGTTTTTAAAGAAGACAATGCCAATTAATATACGCGATGAAAAAAAAAAACTGTATAAACAATCATGTATACTATAGAAAAGTGCATGGACCATCATGTCTGCGGTAAAATAAAGTAAAAAAAAAAATATATACGCGATGCAATGAGATATACGATGCTCCAAGCCCTAAACTGTGAGTGGTAGAAGAATGGTGAGGAGATTGCCCTGCACATGGAAAGTAAACTAGGTAGTAATGTACCCACATTTTCTACCTAATTTTATCAAACTGAGCATCTTAGTATTCTGGACGAGAATCTAAGAAATGCGATGCGTGGTGTGACGAGAAATGAAAAAAAAAAGTATGAATGTGGCGCGTCAGTGACTGAAAAGATTAAGGGGAATCTTTTGTCTAAGTGTAGTCATGTGGAGAAGAGGGATGAAACGCATGTTACTTATTGAGGAGTATACATCTTGAGGTAGACAGAGAGAGAGAGGGAGGTCAAAGAAAAATGGCTGGATTGTGTGATATGAAAGACAAGAGGGTTAGATATAGCATGAAGAGTGACAGGATAGAATAGATTAAAAAACGTCTTGTGCCGACCCCAAATTACACGGAACAAGGGCAGGAAGATGACAATGGCATTGATGGCGTATTTCCAGCTAATCTTTAATTCAGAAGTACATGATGTAATCTCCTGTGGGCGCCTAATGTTCGTGCAATTTTTAATGTTCCCGCTTCCTCATAACGACCCACTGTGGGTTGCTCTGGGTGTCTGTATGCTCGTTAAATTGAAACATGGTCAATTAAGTGGCCTGTTCGTTTATTGGTTAGTGGCCCTGACTGCTTTGCCGGAGGTCGTGGGTTCGATTCCCGCCCAGGACAAATTTTTAGAGCAATGATCACGATCATTTGTTCTGTCTCTGGGTGCAACTATCTATAAAATGTACGTATTTTGAAATAAATAAGTATGTATATCAGTTGTCTAGTACTCATAACAAAAGCCCTGCTTGGTTTGTGATTAGACGGCATGGTGTGATAGTTGTGGAATATTATTATATTATTTAATAATTATGATTTAAACCCTTCTTGATGACTAGCAGTTTTTGTTTAGATACTAAAGGAATTTATAACTGAAAGGCTCGTGTGAAAAATATCACTTGACTAGCTTCAGTAGGGGACATTTTGCACAAGAGTACCTTTTATGCCGAAGGCGAGCACTACGTAGGGGTTTTTGGAAATCTACTTCTAACAGGGTAAAACGGGGGTAAAAACTTTGTATGGAGAAATCTACAATCACGCGGGCGAAGCCAAGGCTCAAGGCTAGTGAATAGGCTCTTAGTAACTAGTGCACCTCACCATCTATGATTGCATCAGTTCTTACCATCAGGTGGAATCGCAGTCAAGCATTAGTTTATGTACACTAATATAGTAAAGAGGCAAAGTTTTTTTTTTTGTTTATAGGAGGTAATCTTTGGAACTACTGGTCCGATTGCAAAAAATATTTTTGTATTGGATATTCCATTTTTCGAGGAAGGTTATAGACTGTATAACATCAAGTTATGACCTATGGGGGCTGAGCAGTAACCACAGATGCGGGTGAAGCCGCTGGTAGCCTATACATTGCTAAAATCACGTGGACGAAGCTGCAGGCAAAAGCTACAAAAAAATCCGCTGCAAAAGCTAGTGAAATATAAACTACTTACTTACCGAGTCTGAGTCCAAGATGTATGAGTGTGGTCTTGGTGTAGCGAGGACTCTCCGCCTTGCTCAGGTAGCTGGTGGCCAGCTCCGATGACAGCTTCGACCCATGCTCTATCACTGCCTGGGGAGTAGACAGAAACGAAATTAAATTCATTCATTCAGGACATGCCGGTTTCCTCACGATGTTTTCCTTTCCCGTTTTAAGAGCAGTGGTGATGAAATAAATTACACAAAGTAATGCGCCTGGCTGGGTTTGAACCCGTAACCTACAACTCGTAAGACGAAGCTGACACCACTCGGCCACCACTGCTCAACAGATTGAATTATGATAAATGATTTTTATTTTGTAAATAGGTTTTTTACAAACTCTTTTACACGTCAATATTTTTTAGGTGTTTCCTAGCTGACTACCCTAAGAAGAAACACCGAAACAAATTCAGGGGTCAGTCTCTATTTAACACTTATACCCCGAACGAGCGAACGCGGACGTTCGCACGTGTTGTCTCTATTTACGGTACTCGAAAAGTTAAAAAACAAAATACCCGACTGCACACTAAAAAAAGAGTAAAACAAGCCCCACAATACAAATTTGCTGAATATAATTTATAAATGTTGATGGAAAGCATCGCAGGCGGGGACCAACAGAGGCTTATTTATAGTCATTTCTGTTGTGCACCATTTAGCAGAATTTTCGTTGGTGGCGGTCAAGGTGGTCCCCGCCTGCGATGCTTTCCATCAACATTTATAAATTATATTCAGTAAATTTGTATTGTGGGGCTTGTTTTACTCTTTTTTTAGTGTGCAGTCGGGTATTTTGTTTTTTTAATAATAATTTTTTTATTTATAACTTTTTAGCTGTTTTTATTTAACGAAAATTTTATATTAATTACTCCCGTGAATGAAATGAATCTAATGATACCGCATACATATTTTTTTAAAGGGAAATTTAGAAAAAATATTATTATGTCTTTATCCCGTGGGACTTTTAGGATAAAATGTATCCTATGACACTCCCGTAATCAAGACAAATCTAACGATACCTCATACATCAAAATCCATCAAGCCGTTTAGGCTACAGGAGGTCACAAAGGAAAAGACATACATACATACTTACATACACTCGAAAAACATTACCCTCCTTCTTTGGCAGTCGGGTAAAAAAGGCCATACACAAACATGTAATGGTCAAATCATATGAGAACCATGCAGACTGGTGTCTGAGATGGTCTTTTGAAGAAAGAACCATGCAGATTGGAGTCTGAGATGGTCTTTTGAAGAAAAAACCACACAGTTCTGAGTGGACCTGTCCAGTCAGTGCAAGCATTTGTCAGTTCCACATGAATACAAAGATTGGTAGATTGCTGATCATCAATTATTATGTCTGTATGTTGGCTGCACTAATGGCTATTTGATCAGTCTGTGGGTGGCGTCTAAGTGCGCCTATTTTATACTATATTTATACCTTGAGCATACCTGTTAAAATTGTATGTGTTTATAAATTAATAATGTCACAAAATAATTATTTACATATATGATTGTACTCGTAACGTAGGATCAGTATATTTAAAATCCTGAAACTGGCTTCGGTCAGAGCGGGAGAACTTCTTTCAGGAGGAACTGGGAGTTAAGAACTCCCAGGAACTGGGAGTTCTGAGGTCGAGATGAATAGGTTAATTCTAGGCAATAGTTATCTATCGTCAATCAAATACGTATAGTTGCAAACCTCACTTTCAATCTCTTAGAATATTAACTTTACCTAGCCTTTACATATACGAAACCGCATTATTCGTCAAGAAAAATGGTAAATTGTTTAAAAAAGCTTCAGAGGCACGTTATAGATCCACAAGACCAGAATATCGACACGAATTATGTCTAAGAGCCTCAAAGACGGCCCTCATGCACAAAAGCATTCTCTGTATGGCTCCTAAAATATATAATAAAATCCCAAATGTTATCAAAGATTTAAACTTGACACAATTTAAACGGAAGCTTAATGATTTTTTAATTGAAAAATGCTATTATACCATTGACGAATTCCTTTTTGACAAAATGTTATAAGCTGACAATATATGTATGTAAACTTGACCAATTGATTTTAATGTTTGTATTAATAATAATACATTGTATTCTAAATTTTTAATGTATCTAACTCTTGACATGTTTGTATTGCATTGTATCAATTTTAATTATTTTTTCTTTTTTATCCTATTAAATAGTGTATGCCTAATGGGTAGCTTTTTGAGTTACCAAAAAATAATTTTAAGACCTACTGTATCACCAAAAAGCACACTAATAAATACTTTGACTTTGACTTTGAATCATCGCTTTCCTTCAGGCGAGATAGTGATCAACACGAACAACTCAAATTAAAAACATATATTATTATTGACAGGCCTGTTGGTCTAATGGTTAGTGAGTGACCCTGACTGCTATGCCGGAGGTCGTGGATTTGATTCCCACCCAGGATAAATGGTTGTGTGATGAGCACGATCATTTGTTATGTCTGGGTGTAATTTATCTATAATATGTATGTATTTAGAAGTATGTATGTGTATCAGTTGTATAGTACCCATAACACAAGCTCTGCTAAGTTTGGGACTAGACTGCGATGTGTGAATGTGATAGATAGTTGTGGATATATTATATTATCAAGTGTTATTTTTTATTTCATCGTCATTGTGAAGTTTTGCTAGCTAGTTTATTCTGACCGTGAGGAATGATTGTAACCTCGCTGACATTGAGCAGGCTAATATTAGGACTATTGTAAGAGCCCGTATTGATGACATAACGACGAAATTGATTTGCCTACAGACTCTATGAAGCTAACAATCGCTATTACCTTTAGGGCTGTCGCATTGTACAGGACGTGAGATTTAAACAAATTATCATCATCAGCCTTTTAATTGTTTTATTTATTTATACTTTATTGTACACCGCATTACAAATATATATTAAAAAAATTAAGGGTACAATGGGCAGTCTTATCGCACAAGGCAATCTCTTACAGACAACCTTTGGATGGACTGCGCGAAAGGAGATAGATCTAGGGTAGTAGGGTAGAGGGAATGGGCCGTAATGGACCAGTGCGGATTGGTAGATGTCACATGTATTCGAATTTTAGGTTCTGGGACTTGTCGGTTTCCTCACGATGTTTTCCTTAACTGTTTTGAGAGCAGTGGTGATGAAATAAATTACATAAAATAATGCGTCTAGCTGGGTTCGAAGCGGCAATCTACTCTCGGGGCCTTTACGACTTGGCCACCACAGCTCTAAACAAAACGTGGCAAATAAATTGAACTCAAATCGCCGTCGTTGCTACGGTTAACACCAGGTTCTACTAATTTTAAACCTCAGGAAATCCACAACTATAAAAGAAAACTCTTGAAATATTGCTAGTTAACATCCTTCTAACACGATGTGCCAATTAAACGTAATACAGAATGACGTATAATTGTAAACAATATTATCAGTAACGAGCGGATTAAAGATTACAATTATGTTGTTAAGTTTTATCGCAGCTAATTTGTTTATTTTACTAAATAATCATATCAGAGATAAGACAAGCTGCATCGATGATTGTTTTATTAATGTGTTTGACAAAGGATTTATGTGGCACAGTGATTTCATTTTGAAATAGGTTTTTTTTTATGGTAGGTAAAAATCATCCAATGACGAATCCCGCCCTTAGGCGCAGCCCGAAACAGTGTCAGACTCTTACTGACTAAACAACCTACCCCATTCCTACGTTGCCATATATACCAGGGCCAGAGCCTCCGTTCAGACGCGAACCCTTTGCCCAGTTGGCTTCGACCCTTCTGCTTCTCATCACGCGCGCGGGAACAGTGCGCGCCGCCGACGATTGGGCCTTTTCAAATGAAGTGACGATATCTTTTTGGGTAAACCCAGCTTAAGGTGAATGTTTGAGGATAGTCCGCAAAATTTAAATTTCCCTAAGTGTTTATTTTTTACAGGCCAGATTCAAGATTGAAAACAATATAATTGATGGTCTTAATTCATATTTATACATATTATCTTCTCAATCAATTTTAGCCTACTATTCAGTAGTCTAGGTATTCACCTATTTTATGAAAAGTGAAGTCCAAATATATCGCAAGTTCAATCAATTAACTGAAGCACCATTGTGAAGGTTTTAGTAAGTAAAAGTCTATGATATTCACTCACGTTCCACTCCGGAGCCGGAAGTTATATGATGATTACTCAACTTAAAAAAAAAAAAACAGTTTAGCTTTTTCCTGGGTCTAAATAACCGACTAACCCAGGGTCTTCAGGTTTGACTATATTTTGTCGAGATGGGAAATCAAATCATCAGATAAATTTAGATCTGGGTGGAGAGCGGGGGCGTGTCAGAATTCTATGGACTAAAAACGCGCACGTATTCCTTCAGTTACCACGGAACTTTTTGGAAAAGTCCACATCATTATTTCAGTCGAAAGACGTCCACTGTTGGACCTAAGCCTCCCCCAAGCGTCGCCACAACAAACGATCCCGTGCGTCTCGCATCCATCCAAAAATATATGTGTTTATCAGTTGTCTAGTACTCATAACATAAGCTCTGCTTAGCTTGAGACTAGACTGCGTGTGATGGTTGTCGAATATTATATTATTATTATATTATAATTCGTCTGCCAGCCCTGGTAGTCGTCGAGGCGTGCACTAGTTGAGTGACATTGCGTCGCCGTCGTAAACACAGGCTGTTTACTATCAGCGTGTACGTGACAGGAGATCCATCTGTTTGGACAGTCTGCTGGAGCCCTGACGTCACTAATCCTTACAGTTAGCTGTTTAAGTTTAATAATACTCTGTTTTGACGTAAGAAGGTATGGGTGGAAACAAGCGGTGGGAATTACCGCGTCTTTTTAAAGATTGATTGTCGCCGGGAAGGAGACAGTAGGACTTGAAGTCATATTCGGACCACAAACATATTTTTTTCTATGACAAGACAAACTTTCCGACACTCGCTTCGTTTCTGGATGTCTACTTCCTTTCATAATAGACATAATAATTATTAGCTTTTGCCCGCGGCTTCGCTCCTGACAACAGAAAAATGTTATAAATGAAGAAACGCTCGACCGATTTGGTGCAAACTTCACATAAACTATCTACTAATTAGTACAAACAAAGCCTAACGAAATCGCTCAAAGGTTTGCTTAAATATTATAGTAAGATAAAACTGCAACATCCGACTAAAATTGACACAATTTTTTCTGGAGTTAAAATGACTAGATCGATGCTGAAATATTGGACAAAAGTAAAAGACGAAAATTACGTAGCGAACCACATTTTTTCCATAATGGTATGGCTATTGATCTCTATGATCTCAAATTATCAAATTATATGTGATCTTTGATTTTCAATACAAAAGCCATGTATGCTTTACCTGAAAACACTGCAATAGCCTGAGCTGTGACCCTGCAAACCGCATCAGCCGTTCGAAGATGTCCAGCTCGGAGAGCTCCGCGCCCAGGATGCATAGGCGCTTCTCCTGCAGCATCTGTAACAAAGACGACACGGATTTTAATACAAATCTCAGATACCTTAAGTTCAATAGAGACATTACTAAAATTAAATGCCACTTGGATATGAGCTGCGGTGGCCTGTATGAAAAGCAATCAATAGACTGCGAACCCAAGTAGGCCGCCGCAAACACAACCTGACAAAATAGGGGATTACAGACCCCTGTGACACCCAGTGCGAGTGCGGTGCTCCTGATCAAACAATGGTTCACCAAAAACCAACCAAAGCTGGCTGAGGTGGTCCCGCGGAAGGATAATTTAATCATCCATTGTATATCGAGACACATAAATGTGACTCGTAAAGCATATTAAACTTTTTCTCTCCGGCTATCATTTGTAAATCTTTGACAGTAGTTATGAATAGATTTTGTCCGATTAGATTGAAATCCGGTCTCACTTCAGAGCAGAATTCCCTGCTAGAGTCCGTTTCCTCTGTGTATATATAACCACACCCAAAGAGTCTTAATAAGTCGTAATAGGTTACTTTTAGACATGCATAATCTATCGCTAAATACGTCATAACTTACTATTAAGTGATAGAAATAGGTGGAGAATGGATAGAAATCGAGATAAACAATAAAACCCTTCTCTCTATAAGCACAATAAAATTGAACTTCTACATGAAGTTAGTTCATAAAGAGCGAACACCAGCCACAATACTTTTGATCTTGCTTCTTCCCTAAACGCTAACACTATGCTTAAACTCCTAATCTTCGAAACTGAAACTCGTTAATCAGAAACCGACCTCATCCATTAGCACTGATTAAAATTCCTCATCCTCACAGAACCCAACGAATCATCAATCAGAGTAAATCCCAGATGAGAACCGGCTTTAGTATACTTTGTGAGGGTTCCTACATCGTTGCCAGTGCTACAACAAAACAAATAACATTAACATTGTAAGCTGGAATCCCGTTGGCAACAGGCAGGTCCTATAATGCGCTATAAAAGCAATGTCTTATGTCAACGAACGCGTTTCTGAACACAAACACTGTAAAAACCGTCATATATTCTTTATTCATTTAACAGGTGACTTTGGTAGAAGAGGTAAGCGATAAACAACTTTGATACACTGAGGTAATCAATCATTAATTGTCAACAAGGGAAGATTGAATGATTTAAATATGTTTTTATTCCTTGAATTAACTACTTTGAAAATTAAATGAGTCAATAAATACACCGTCAAATTTTGGTCGTTTTAATCCGGTGGAGAGTCGATCCGGTACATGAAACTATCGATTTGCAAAGATAAAATTAAAAAATAAACTTTTTTTCTAAAACTGTAACTGTAGGCAGTTAGTACGCAACGAGTGACATCTACCTACGATCATTGAACCCACTCAGGTGTTATTTACTTAAAGAAATGAATTTCGTATACGCGTAAATTAATTTTAGTTTAGTTTAATTGCTTCACGGGATTGAAACGACAATAATTTAACGATGTATATCTGGTTCGGTCAGTAAACAGACATTCGCCTGACAATATTTTCCACTTTTTAGAACCTAGTGCAAGTTCATTTTATGCTAATCGAAACGTTTATGACGTTCGGCGCTTCGATTGGCCCGCTCCAAGCTTTTACCCAATCAGAAAGACAATTAAATAGCGGTAATCGTCTTTCTGATATCTATATTTCTTCTGACTTATACGGCTGGAGCTTTCGAGAAAGTACAATTTCATTTATATGAGTTTTAATGTTGTTGTTGTGTTTGTGAACTACATGCTACAGGAGTCAAGTCAAACATTAAGTAGCGTTTTTTTAATTCTAGACTGCGATGTGTCAATTCAGAATGTCAAACTCTAGAAATATGTTCACAATTTTCTGGAGTTTAACATTTTAAGTTGTCAAATCGTAGTCTAGGATTAAAAAACGAACTATAGTCTATATAAATAAAAAAAAAATATACGTCGAGTTTCATAGTTGGCTCCTAACTTTCATGAATTTCAGAGTTTAGTGAGTTTGTTTCAAAAATCCGAAATATTGTCATAATTAATGGCTGAGCCCGCTATTCATTGCTCACTTGGACCGCACCCCATTATAGGACAATGTCGTCGATAAGCTGGACAACAAACTCCTTACATTGTAGTGGCTACTTTGTGGTCCATACATTGTGCAAGTGTTTTTATATGTTTTTATTAGTGCATATCTTTTAACGGACACCGCCTCACCTGCGAGCGGGCACTTGCATTCGTTATAGTCTTGTTTTCAATCGACGAGCTGTTAGTTCCGTTATTGGAATTAAGTGCAACCTTTTAAATGTAGTCTCTACTAACATAGTATGTTAACCCATTTATGAGTACCTTAGTAATTGACACTGTTTTATGCCGCATAGTGGTCATATAACTATCATTTGATAGATATTGAGAGCAGTGGTGGCTGAATGGTAACTGCCCCGATTTTGCTTGCTGTAGGTCGTGGGTTAAACGTGGGGTGCCCAGGCGCCTTAAATGTCACGGCTGTACCGAAACCGGCATGTCCTAGAACCAAAAATTCAAGACATGAACCCGTGTGGTGGATTACGGCCCATTCACTCTGCTAGAAAGGAGGCATGCGTCCCAGCACTGGGAACATTATCTAGTTGCTAGCGTCGTTTCCGTATACAAGTTTATTTTTGCCTAGAACTTGAGGAGCAAAACGCTTAAAATAAAAGAATTACGAATACTGATTTATTTATTACTCTTATTATGGTGGCTGGTTTTAATAAATAGCGGATTAACTGGCGATTTCGCGTGCACGTAGGTCAGAGATGACGCTTCTACCCACATCGCATCGCTTTGGAATCGAATTCAATTTGTAGGACACCGCAGAAAATTCTCATTACCCTAACAGTCCCATGGGTCTTGAAGGAAAAAGGAAAGGTTCTTTTAGGGTGGGTAAATTACCAAGTGGTATGTCACGTTATGTGGTGTAGCACGCCCCAGAGTGGGGAGAAGGGAAAAGTAGAAGGACCGGAAAAATAATGTATGGAGCAATGATATTTTACGACATGACCAATTATGTTATGGACACGAAAAGGTCTTAATTAGGACCTTTTTAGGTGATTGGTGACCAGAACAAAGTTTGTTTACATTCTCGTGTAACTGATAACAATAGCTCTTTTTCTTGTTGGATTTATTATGCTATTACTTTTCTATTTATTTTGACTTGTAGTGAAATGAGCAATGAATAAAAAGTGTGTGTGCTGCCGCTACTGCGCGGAACACATTTTTCGGTTGTTTCGTGAGTGTCTGCAAACCAAGTTCCGGTAGAGCAAGTTGTAAATACGTACATAGTGACGCAATTGCAGGAAAGTATCTTCAATGAGCCCGTATGCCGCCAGACGGGTGATAACCAACAGAGGTGGGAGGTGGAAATTTCTTTCTTGGGTGTAATGAGACGGAGTGTCAGCCTATAAACTAAATCCCAGTATTCCTTTAGTTGTCCTCTGCGTCCCAGAACCGCGGTGAATCGTTCGTGAAATCTTCCGCAAAACAAAAAATACAAAAGAAGAAAAAAAACATATTTATTCTGCCGAACCGACGCATAATAAATTACAACAAAAGACTAACTAAAACAAACAAAAACGAATTCACTATCTGATGAGTGACGCAGCCACACCTCTACCTATAAGTATGTAGGTATTTATACCCTCCCACCACTTATCGTTAATTATACGACTATTTACCCCCCGCTATCCTTATTTATAGCGTTATTGTGGGGGGAATTACAACTTTGTGTACGTCAGACATTTTGTAAGTCGTCGCCACAATGTGTAAAGAATATATCGCTTCTCTGTTCATAATTCATTCATACACTTTGTAAGTTACCGCCACAATCAGCGCTTTGTGGGTCAGCGTAAACTAAAATGTAAGTTTGCAGATTATTCCAGCGAATTTGTGTGATTTCCTTCTCGTGAATACAATGTACACAAAAATGAGCGCCTTCGAGGAAGTCTTTAAAAACAAAGTAAGTTTTAGAAGCTTGAGATAATAATATGTTGCTTTACTGTTTAAGCGCTTACTTGGTTATTGAAAGCGCTATTGTATTTTGTGTGCAAGCTCTGGTTTTTAGCGGTTTTGAAGTTGAGAGAAAAGGAATTTATTGTGTGACTGATGACACGGAAGAGTGGTAGATGCGTCATCATCATCTTCCTTCCCTTTTCACTTGAGGTTGGCGCAATATACTTTTTTTTTCTTCCATTCAGTCCTGTCACCCATCACGCTATCACTAGCTTCTCTTTCTATCATTAACTCTCACACAACCCATCCATCTTTTCTTTGATCTCCCTCTCCATCCAACCACATTAATACTTATAGCTATTTTAGGAACATACGTTTCATCCGGAGAAAATGGAAGATACGTCAAACATAATAAATGAAAACAATGATCTATCTGGCTACCTAGTCTGACTGCTGCGATGTCCTAGGTTCGATTTCCGGGTCGGATCAAAAGCGCTAAGTAGCGTATTCGCCAGAACTGGACGCACCATAATATGTTCTGCTTTTATTGTTGTTGAGTTGACGAAAACGGATTATCATGGGTAGTCCAAATTATGTGCATACAATACTTAATGTCACGTTCGACTTCCATACGGGGTAGGTAGAAGCCCAAGCTCAATTGTGAGCACTGTTATAGCGTTGAATACTTGATAAACCGTATTTTATTAAGACATCCGCAAAAATGTAACGCCACCAAATAAGTAAAGTGTAACGTGACAAACATTTCTTGTTTTTTTTTTGTATGAAATATGATCGCGAAGCACCCGTGTGACTGAGCACTAAAGTTCATGAAAATTCAACTAAATACAATATTTAAAAATACAATTACATATTTCAATTAATCTTTTGAATAACAACAATTAAAAGACAATAGATGTGCGGACACCGGTGTCCCCTTAGGGGTTTAATGAACTAAACCATTTATTTTAGTTCACAGAGCTTAACTTCTGGCTCGCCACATTAGAGCGACCGTACTGTATGCGGAAACCAATTGTTGTCGTTGTACAGCAGTGCTATTCTTTAAGAAAACATCCTTAATCGCAACGTTGGCCGCAACGATAAAATCCAAATAGGTGCATTTGATTAACAATCCTATGTATTGGAAAATTGGGTTAACAATATAATTGCAATGTACCTATTTCGATTTCGTCGCTGCGGCCAACGTTGCGCTTAACGTTGTTTTCTTAGAGAATAGCACACCTGTATTGTCTACGTCCAATTAATTCTATTCAATAATTAAAATTAATGAGCGATTCATTTCACGTCCCCAAATTAGATAGTAAACACGCGTTAATTAGAAACATGACTCATCAATGAATGATCGCCTTTGACTGTAGAAAACTAGAGCAACGCAGGTTGAAGCAACTATGTTTATAAACAATGGCTTAATTGCCACTTGCCATTCATTTAAAATTTTAATATTTGGTACAATATGCTAATCGTAGCATCCGTAAATATATTAGGTTTTTGTAGGTTCACCTTTGAACTAGTGGTTAACTGTAACCGTAATAATACAAATATTGGGGTTTTTGTACGTTAATTTATTTATTTAAACTTCATGTACATTATTACACACAAGCGGTTTGCGCTTAGGAACACATTCAGCGAATAATTTTGTAAATTATTATAGATAAATATTAAGTAATTATAATTAAGAGAGCTTAAGACATGAAAATTATTATTATGACGAAGACTGAAACTAAGGTTGAGAGATACTTTTAGATTTTTTGATGACAAGAGGAAGCACATTCCTGAGTTTTATGGTAGAGACAGCGTAAGAATTAGCCATATCTCATCGTACTGGGTTTAAGTACGATGAGAAGGAATTTGAAGAAGTATATTTTTGGGGGCTCGAAGGTTTAGTTAGATTATGAGAATTGCAAAATCTACACTAATATAATAAAGAGGTTTGTATTTTTTTTTTTTTTAAGTTTGTGTTGTTTTTTTTAAAGTTTGTATTTTTTTTTGTTTGTAGGAGGTAATCTCTGGAACTAATTGTTTGATTGGAAAAATTTTAGCAACAATAGAAAGCTGCTTTACTCCTGAGTGACATAGGCTATAAATTATTTATATAACATGGATGTTAACCGAGCTATCACTACAAGAAATTTTCCGCGGACGAAGTCGCGGACAGAAGCTAGTACTTTATAATATTGTTTTAAATAATTCGCCTTTGACTAAGACCGACACTGAGAAAAAAATACATGAATTTAAATCTGGAATAGAACTTGTTGCAAAAGAAACATAAAACAGAAACATATGAAATGAAGTAGCTCCTGCTAGCTGCTTCGCTTGCGTCAAAGTAAGTACCTGTATTCATTCAAACTTTAGATTAGATAACCATTTCATGCTCTCAGAGAGTGAATTCCAGAAGCCTACGAAATAAAGGAAACCTTAAAGTTATCGTTTGATTTGATTGACAGGCACGTGTACAATGTAAGTATTTTACATTGTTATATATACAGAATAACTGATTGACTGACATATCAACGTACAGCCGAAACTACTGGAGTAAGGATCGTAAAATTTTGCACAAGGTTTACTTTTATGACGCAGGTGAGCATTAAAAGAAGATTTTCCAAAATTCACCTCCTAAGGGGATGAAATGGGGAGTCCAAAGTTTATATGGATATACCTGCAACCTACTAACGCAGACAAAGCCGCTGGCAGAAGCTAGTGATTCATATAGTGTGGTCATCCGACTCGTATTTATTCAAATAAATAAATGATCGTAAGTACAACAAATTGATAGGTTTGGCCCACTTGCGAATCATGTTACTAGTTACTATGCCACCGATAGCAACGAAGCGCTTAATAAACAATATTAGATTACTTATTAACGTTGGTAACACTGAATCGACATCTTGAAATGCATATCGTTGCTCTAAATTGTAGTTGGTAACACTGTAGCCACTTACAAGGTCAAATCTAGCTCGCGAAACGAAGGCACAAGTTAGGGGGCGTCCATCAATTACGCGAGGTGATTTTGGTGCGATTTTTTTATCCTCCTCCTTCCGTTGATTTTATAAGATTTGGCTCAAAACAGATTTATTCTTTCTAAATGCACATTTTTAGTTACATACATTAATTTATGTTTGATTGTGTTGAATGTAAATATTATTTAAAAGAAAAAACGCGACGCGGGGCCGTGGCAGGCCACGAAGGAGATGACGGGACGACCTGGATGTCTTCCTTGAGAATTGGAACGGTAAAGCGAGTAACCGAGATAACTGGAAATAATGGAGGGAGGCCTTTGCCCAGCAGTGGGACAGCACAGGATAATAAAATAATAAAAGAAAAAAAACATGAGTTTTACTTCAATTAACCTGGATTCCTGGATGGTACGACGTATTTTTCGCCGAAACTCCCGCGTCTTATACATGCGATTAGATGAGTCTTGACTTCCTCCTCCCCTAAACGTATCTCATAATTAATGGACGCTCCCGTATTTAGATCTGATACAACAAAAATTCTCATAACAATATCTAGTGAACTGATTTACCTGGTCGTTGACCCTGCTGGAAGATTTTTCTTGTTTATCGCCTTTATAACTTTTATCATCAGATAACCTTAAAATCTTACCTACCTAAAAGTAAATTCAGAATTTTGTTGCTCAATTTATTAAAATTTGTAAACCAGCTTGTCATACCAAATGTCTCAGTTTTTTTATGTGGAGAACGTTGTTGATATCACATAATATATGTAAAACTATTTCTAAGCTTTTCGTTATGTAATACTGCATGTGCTTTTGTTTGTTTTCCCCAGTAAATACAATAAAATACAACCTTTAAAAACCCAAACTAAAAAAAAAATACTAATCTTTTCCTTTTAAATGTTTGCGTCGTATTTTTCCGACGAGTGTTCTCGTGTCCTATTCGCCAAAGTCGTGTATTTGCGACTGGATACTCCATCTTGATTAGCTTTTCCAAATAATCACTATTAAACTACAATCTGCCTGCAATTTACTGTACGCTCTAAGGGCAGGACATAGCTGTTCGTAAAATATTTAATTAACACCATATGTATCACTAGCTTTTGTCAGCGCCTTCGCCCGCGTTATATAGCCTATGTCACTCAGGAGTAAAGCAGCTTTCTATTGTTGCTAATTTTTTTCCAATCGGACCAGTAGTTCCAGAGATTACCTCCTACAAACAAAAAAAAACAAACTTTACCTCTTTATTATATTAGTGTAGATAGATGTACCTATGGCCCACAATAAAGTTGATTTAGTTCATTAAAAAAAAGACCCAAGCGAGCGCCGGCGCTCCAGACCTATTGTTTTTTTATTGTGTCTGTAATTAAGGTAGTCAAAAGGTAAAATCGATCTCTATTATGTGACAGAAGAACCGAAGAGACGTGAGTAATTGGTCGTGGAATTGCGACCTTGAAGGAATAAACACGAGAGAGATTATCGCGTCTTATATATCCGACAAGAGGTTATAGGGTTAATCACAACTTTCCTAAGTAATTTAACTTGTCCTTGTACATTGGTACTGGTACGGTTTAGCACCTTGACATCACACGCGAAAAATCAATATTCTCATTGCGAGAAGACCTTCCAATTGACACCGAATCTTAGTAATTTCAATCAATTGAAGGAGTTGGCAGTCCGTGTAATAGGATATCAAATCATGTGATTGAGGATTGAGTCGATTGATCATTTGATAATTTTCTTCAGGGCTTAATGAGGATTGCCATTGCTTATCTATATTTATAAAAGGAGAAACTGACTGACTGATATATCAATGCACAGCCGAAAGAAACTATTGACATTAGAGAGTGAAATTTTGCACAAGGCTTCCTTTTATGACGTAGGCGAAAACTAAGAAAGAATTTTCCAAAATTCACCCCCTAAAGGGATGAAACGCGTGTCCAAAGTCTGTGCGAAAACTTATTTACACGAGAGCGAAGCCGCTGACAGAAAGCTAGTCATGCATAAGTTTGTGAGTTCGAAGCTGGGCATGTCCTAATGCGAATTTTTCATTTTTTTTTAATGTACCTACTTTTCTAAGTTTAAGAAATGACGGACATCCTGTGCCTCGAAAGCAATTAAAGCCGTTGGTCCCGCTTGTCTTTCGTAGATCTTTTGACAAATAATACAGGCAGTCAGACACCAGAAAGTCTGGACAGTCAGACTAAGGAGCAGGTAAGGGGTGTCGTGTTGGCCGATTACTGGAGTAATGGAGGGCAGTTGCCTTCAAGTAAAATACTGTTTTTCAGACTGGAAGCCAACCCTAACATAGTTGCCAAATTGTACCCTCCTTATGCTATCTGATTCGTTCGTTTCCACTTGAGATATTCACTCAAACAAGCTCAAGCTCAAGTCTTTGAATTTATAAAAGGTGAATGAGCACGGCATCTTCGTTGGACTGTGAATGGATATCATCTCGTCTTACTGTGAAATTCCAGTTTCCTTTATGTGAGTAAGAACAAAAAGCATCAAGCAGTGTTCAATGAATACACCGTAAAGTTTTGAACGTTTTAATCTGCAAAGACCGGACAACTACCTACCGATCATTGAACTCGATCAGCTGATTTACTTAAAAAAAAAATTCGTACGATTTTTTTTCTTCTAAATCTGGAATTAATATACGCATATATTAATTCCAGATTTAGAAGAAAAAAAATCGTTAGTAAATCAATAGTTTCATGAACTGGATCTACCCTCTAGAATTTAGCAGTGTATACAAAATCATAACAAAAAAAACCCAACTGGCCTTCAGAAATAGGTTGAAAATAAACTCGTCAATCAAAATATTCCCATAAAAAAATCAAAATGGCGTCTTTAAAGGTATAATATTACAGACATAAACTCAATTACAGCAACATTAGGCCTTCACGAACGTAGGTAATAAAAACTTCATGACTGTCGTAATATTCTCCCCAAAGACGAATCGGTATTACGCAGTATTTCGTAAAACTAACTAAAATGTGATAAACATCGGAATAAACTATAATAAAAGGAGAAACTGACTGACTGACATATCAACACACAGCCGAAACTAAGAACTAAGACTAGGAATATGGCGCGCTCTGTTCCCGCGCGCCTCAAGGAGTTGTCAGCAAATGTTGTGGTCCAACTGCAGGGCCGAAGCCTACTGGGGCCATAAATTCTCCCCAAAGATGAATCGGTTTTACGCAGGATTTCGTAAAATAACTAAAATGTGATAAACATCAGAATAAGCTATGACAAAAGAAGAAACTGACTGACACATCAACGCATTGCCGAAACTACTAAGACTAGAAATATGCCACGCTCTGTTCCCGCGCGCCTCAAGGAGTTGTCAGCAAATGTAGAGGCCCAACTGCAGAGCCGAAGCCTACTGGGACCCCGTTTCGGTTTCTGAAAGGAAGGTCCGACCCTAGTAAGAGGGCTAAGAAGGAATGAGATGGGTCGCTTAGTCAGTAAAAATCTGACACTGTTTCCCGCTCCGCCCAAGTGCAGCATTCGTCATTAGATGATTTTTTCCACCACAAAACAAAGACTAAGGATATCAAATACATAAGGTATGCCTTATGTATTTTATGACGTAGAATATAATAAACTTTATAGTACTTTGTTGTAAGCAGGCGAGAACTAAGAAGGGGTTTACGGAAATTCAATCTTTATGGGGTGAAAATGGGGAATTTACTTTATATGCAAAATCTCATTCCGTGTACTTATTACATAATTTGTGTTATTTTCTTTCGGTTCATTAAAATACCCCAAAGTACCTTAAACAATTTATAAATATTGGCATAAATATATACCTTAAGCAATTAATATTATAGAATTGTGGGTTTTTAACATTATATGGATCTATTTTCTTGGGTTAATAAACTTGGCACAAACTCTGATAAACATTAAAATACAAAGGCTCAAAAATACCGGTAGAAGGAATCGTGTCTTTTATAAAAACATTCTCACAAATAAAGTCGCATACAAAATACTAGTAAACGATATAAAGTTTACACTAATTGCCCCCCCACTCACAATGGCTCATTAAGGTGGAGGTCTAGCACTAGTATTTGCACTATTATAAACGTAGTGTGTACTAATCGCCTAAGGCTCCAAGTCTAGTTATTGTTTAGACTATGTTGCAACGATTACTGCTAATTATGTCATGACTGCAAAGGTTTTATGTTGACATAGCGAAACATACTACGTACACAGTGGCGTAGCTATCTTGGGTGGCACCCGGTGTGGAAATTGGTAGTGTCACCCCATCGAAAGTAAAAAGCTATAAATTTTATATGATAAAGACATGGATCAGGAGGAGAAGGACAAGGACAGCGTCAGGCTCTTTTGCGGGAATCCCCTAATTATACAGAGCTGAGCTAGTGCTTTGAAAATCATCCAATGACGAAACCCGCTCTTGGGCGGAGCGGGAGACCAGTGTCAGACTCTTACTGACTAAAAAACCTACCCCGTACCTTCCTTGCCTTACTTGCCCGAAAAAGATATTTTTGTGCTAGTGATTTTTTTTTTTGTACATTGTTCTTAAAGTTGTGAGATCGGGTGGGTGTCACCTCAAAAAACGTGACAGCCTGTGCGGCCCGCCCCAGCCGCCCCCCTTTGCTACGCCACTGCGTACATACAAGTAACATAATAAATAAACAATGACCAGTTCAAGAACTTATGTCGAGTAAATTGACCGCCGTTAGCTTTTTTTCTGTAGTATTATTATAGTTTCATACGACTGCCAGTTAGTGGGTTATAGAGGTCAGACAAGCAGTTGATAATTCTGGTATTTAGATGCATTTGTTTAATCTGGAAACCAACTCAGGCATACTAGGTCATACAAATATTTGTTCTGTGCGGGAATAAAACTCGCGGGACACCGCGCAGCATTCAAGTTACAATCAGTTTTTCCGGCAGCTGGTTACTTCAGGAAAATTATGACAAAAATAACGAATGAAATAATGTACCTACAGCTCGGTCGAAATATCTTGACCGCTCCGAACTTCAAATTGTCTGCGCAGTAATTAATTCTAAGGATTTACGCATGTGCGATAGTTTGGATTTCGGTACGTAGGTACGGCAAAATTCAGTGTGGTTATAATCATTTTAACTGTACTGCACTACTGTACAAATAAAAAAAAATATGGCATGGTTACCTGATACAATGGTCGAGCATATGACTGCTGTGCTCCGTGGCACATATTCTTGTATGGTCTACTGATAGGTGTTCCGGCTCTAGGTGTCTTTTGTATGTGATTTCATGTTTATGTACATCCACGTTAAAGAAGTAATTCCCAGTGTAGGGAAGTTAAAAAAGAAAAATTGCTCGGTAGCAAGTGTCTAAGCAACAATCAGTGCAATCGATTTCCACCGCTCGCGCGCGTAAATTATAATTGGATCTGATTTCGATTTTAATTGAACGTATCGGATGTTTAGTGGTGAAGGTTTAATTAATATTGTGCTGCCTTCAATATATCGTAAAACAATTAATATTGTGCTGCCTTCAAGATATCGTAAAACATATTACCTATATTCTTTTAAAAACAACCAAAAGTCCTACTCACGAAGCGGTTTCCACCAGTAGACTAAACAGGTATTTTATATCAAAATTCACGGGACCGCACATTAACGCGGTTATGCAGCCGTCGCGGTTGCGATTTTCAACCGCAAGTCCTGGTGGCCGATTATTATTGAAAACCGCTTCGTGTGTTCTCTTTCTTAGGTTTGCCAACGTGCTATGGAGTACAGTAGATACAAACAGAAACACTACACTGCGCTATAAAACGCGTGTCGTTGACGTGGCTCAGACTGCTGCCCAGATTAAGTGACACAGGGCTGAACAGTTGGACATGTCTGCTCATCTGCTGCATACCGATCGAGCGGTGGACTGATTACAAAAAATTGATAGCCTGAAATCTTAGGACAGTCTCCCGTCCTCCTGGTCGACCGCGGCTTCGGAACGCAAAAAGCGAGTAAAGGAACATTGATGGATTTTAGTCCTAAGTGCCCTCCCGAGTGCAGAGAGAGAGAATGTTAGCATTCTCTCTCTCTGCACTCGGGAGTCGGGAGAAGTTATTTGATAATTCTCACCCGTAAAAAGCTGTCGACATTTAACCACATGAAGGCTCATTATTCACTGTTTCAAGAGATAAATACACGCTTTCTCTTTGTATTCACGTTCTCAGCAAAAGCTGGAGTGGCGCCGGCCGCAAGTTGGTCTGTTCCCTCGGTTTAATGAAGAAAGGGTTGTGTTGTTCAAACGAACGTTGTTTTGTTGTTTGTTTGTTGTCGGGAAGCTTTGAACAGATTGTTTGTAACCTTGAGCTCGATTGTTTAAATTAAAATGTTTTTGCGCTCTCAAATTCTGGAGGTACGGGGGATAATTTTAATGATGTGGTTTTATGTTATTCACTGAAAGCGTTTATGTAATATTTTTGGAAACATATATCATGATCATTCCAGGAAAACTCTTGTCCCAAGTGTCGCCACAAAGATCTGCGTGCGTCTCACATCCATCGGATTCCAGCAACCCTGACTAAGTCATCGATACTCGAGAACCTTTTAGCGTCATCGATCATCTGTTTTGCGAGCAATGTCTCCTGCCCACTACCACCTTAGTTACGGCGCGCACCGTTCCCGCGCGCCTCAAGGAGTGGAGAGCAAATGTAGAGGTCCAACTGCAGGGCCGAAAACTACTCCAGTAGTTTTCGGCTAAAGGTGCCCCGGTCCGGTTTCTGAAAGTAAAATCCGTCCCCTGTATGAGGGCTAAGAAGAAATAGTGTGGGTCGTTTAGTCAGTAAGAGTCTGATACTGTTTCCCGCTCCGCCCAAGGGCGGGATTCGTCATAAGATGACTTTTCCCACAATAACAAAAAACTACCACTTAAGTTTAGCGGTTCCTCAGGCTATACCGGTAACTCTAATTCTTCTACGCAATCGTCATTCGCGACTGGCCACACACGCTATTCAGTTTTGCCGGACCTTCTTACTAAACAGCCGCCCGAAAGATTTTCAGCGTTCAGCACAAAGTAGATTCTTTGAACATTTTACAACTTAATTAAGGGTCCAACTCGTAAAACAGGCTGTATAAAGTAAACGTCCCTATAAAATATCTGTCTGTCACAAACTAGTTCCCTGTGTTTTATATACCGCTGTAAAAATGAGCTGCTTATACTGTTACTAATAGTATAAAAGATGATGAAGATGATGATTTTCCATAGAGATCTGATTTATTGGATTACCGATTGGCCAGGAACGTCGAAATGGTTTATCAACTGGATAAACTAACTGCACTAACATTTTTTTATATTTTTATTATTGGTTGTAGGATACACACCTGACGGAAAGCGACGATGTGGTCGACGATAAAAATATCAACGCACAGCCAAAACTGTTGGACCTAGGAGCGTGAAATTTTGCACTAGGCTTGAACTTCCTCCTTTTAGGGGGTGAAGTTTGGATGGAAAGGTTATAACCTTTTATAAACTTCACCCCCTAAAAGGAGGAAACGAGGGTTCAAAGTTTTTTTGGAGAAACCTGTTTTCACGCGGGCGAAGTCGCAGGCATTAGCTAGTTTAAAATACTTTGAAAAAAAAAACATGACAATGTACGATGGGTGAAGTCGAAGGTCAAGGGAATCCGCTAAATACAAATCAATGGACTAGGACATAGGTCTCTTTCAAGTCTCCAGCCTCAGAGAGGCTTATGTCTCCTATTTGGCAGCAGCCATGTTTTTCTATCGAAATAATGATGGTAATAATGAACAATGGTAGAACTAAAAAAGACGATATTATTGTTTGAAAAAAGAGTTTCTGAAGAGCGTAAGATTTTCTTTGGTATTCGCAAACCTCCGGTGAATAGGGAGGGTCTTCCTACCAGAAGAGAGTTGTATCTAGTCCAAGCAACTGCCCGATAGTTGATTTCTAACTGTTGTGCCTATACGTTCTAATCACGCGCAGAATCACGACGCAGGATAGTTCCTATGGTGCAACATAGATGTCGCTACAATATCATCAAATAATTCTAGGTAGAGCGAGGAGAGTCCGACTTTTGCTGACTAGAACCCAACTGTGTTCCTTCAATTACCCTTTACTTTCCAGGACTACGGTGACGGGATTTGTCCTACAGTAGGATATTACAGTCTAAATGGGTAATTAGATGTTCAAAACATGTTGTATTGATGCTGCACAGCTTTTGTTTGCATATTATCGAGTAATTCACGCGGAATCGATAATGTCTGACAATATACGTCACCTGAGAGATTACGTGCAGAGATTGCATAGAAATATATAATATTATGTAGCTATAACAATAAGTAATGACGTACGTAGTGAGTCAATTCTCGTCAGTATTCAAGCGACCACCATATTCTAATGGCAGCATAACACAACTGCATCGTCAGAATATACAACGCATAGTTTCCTGAGGGTCCCATTTTGTGAGACAGAATAAAACTGAATTATACATAGTAGGTAAAACTTGTCTTAAAACGGGAGCTACAGTATGGCCGTCTGATCTTGGTGAGTCTGTGAGTAAGTTAGCCTCTGCGAATTTTAGCGCTTAAAAACTCAGACTAAAAAACTAGCATAATAATAGCAAAATACAAAAGGAGAAACTGACTGACTGACACGTCAAAACATGTTAAAACTACTGGGACTAGAAACATGAATTTTTGCACAAGGCTTCTTTTTGTGGTACAATGCTAATTAAGAGGTTTTTGTACCCCCATGGAGTTTCTTATCGGTTCTTCTCCATAGTAAACGACCAATTTGGAACCGTGCACTAGCTTCTGACGTTTTAAAAGTGCCCATGTAGCTGTAGGGCTATGTGAAATAAAAAGATTTTGACTTTGGCCATAGGGCATGCCCTTAGGCCGTTTCATAAAACGGGGGTAAAAAAATTGTAAGAAGAAAGAAAGACTCGGGCAAAACCGATATCAGACGCTAATCGCATAATATAATCAGTCGACAGCAGAAACCCTAATGTATGATACGAGTATTAATAGTTGAGCACTAAATAAAGATGTTTTGCACAAGGTCAGGCGCCACACCGCCGTTGTTCGCCAAGCCAAGTTTCTACACGTAACATTTGATTTATTTCAGTAATCTTCCAATTCCGCTCGCGAGCATGCTGAAGACTCGTGGGGGAATCAAAAATCATTTATTCATGTTCATCTGAGAGTCAGCACTGTTTTGAACGACGAAAAATATGAAGGTATTCGCCCAAAATAACCACCGCTCACCTCTAATTTCTAAGGTCTTTTTTACAAGAGGGTGTTTCATGAGAAAGGTTTGTAACACCTGTGCGAAGTCGGGCCGAGTCGCTAGTTTTGTATATTTTGATTTCAAGCAAGGTGAATTCACGGCGAAATTGAATTTTACAGAAGTGTTTTCAAAACTAGTATTGTGTGGGAACCCTTAACCTTTCGAGAACCTTAATTAGAGACAATAAGTGTGCCAACGCCGGCATTCGCTCGGGGCTCAAGAGTTTAATATACAGCTTGAAACAGTTCTAATGCACTTTTGACGTAATTCTAGTCACCACGATCTTATATTGCCTATTTAGAACGTTGACACCTTGCTAATATCCTCTTCTACATAATCTTGGGGCGCCTAACATTAGCCGCAAGGCGCTGCGCGGCTGTTGCTTTGCCGCCGTGCATCGTCACTAGTCGACCGATAACCTGATGCGTAGCCGAAGCGCGGGTGTAGCGTAGCAGTCGCCGGTTTTTTATTTATATGGAATAACAAACAGAGCAGCGCGACGGCTAATTTAAAATGCTCCTTTAGAGTTGCCAAGGGCCTGGTCACCAGAACCATATAGCTATAGACTAGATCACAATACAACAAACAATTCTATTACCAACCACCTCACGACGAGTCAAGCGATGCATTCTGCTCAAAGTATTCGTTTGAGAAGAAACAAACAACAAGACTCGATTGTCTCTCTGGCCGCTGCTCTGGCGTTACTAAACATCGAAATGGATGACATTCTCGCTCTATGCATTCTTGGCATGCAACAGTACAGCCACATCTTTTAAAAACATTTTTTTTTGAGGATTTTCTTTCACGACTCAGGAATTTATATAAATACAGACTATTTAATACTAGCTTTTGTCAGCGGCTTCGCCCGCATACATAAAATATAGCCTATGTCACTCAGGAGTAAAGCAGCTTTCTATTGTTGCAAATTTTTTTCCAGTCGGACCAGTAGTTCCAGACATTATCTTTTACAAACAAAAAAACAAACCTTACCTCTATATTATATTAGTTTAGACTACAAAGGCATATGGAGTATGGTCCCAAGTAAAAATCAGTCGGGAGTCTCGTTTCTAGAACCAATGTTAAGAATCTTCTATAAAAATAAAAACTGACTGACTGATATACGCACACCCGAAACTAGAAGGACTAGGAGCGTGGAATTATCCACAAGGTTTTCTTTTATGACGTAGGCGAGCACTAAGAGAGGATTTCCCAAAATTCACCCCTTAAAGTATGAAAGGTGCACAGTTTGTATAGAAAAACTTACTTTCATACGGTCGAAGCCGCTGTCAAAAGCTAGTAATATAAGAAAGTATAAAGACAAAGACCAAATTTTCTATTCTAATTGACACAAATTCGAGTTCCATTGACCGGATTCTGTTGAAACAATAGTCCTATCATTTTCGATGGTCGCAATAAAATGAAGCTAACGTGTCAAGTAATGAGTGAGGCCGGCCGCGCTGTGAGAAAGGTCACTCGTTTCACTTTCATTCTCTGAATTAATAGTAGCATCAGCGTGAGAAAGTAACTGTTCAAATTAATGATGGAATTTAGCGATACGATAAGACAGACTGCGATTTTTTTTGGGGTCACTTTCTGATGGCGGCGCTAGATTAGTGTCATGATACTCCGTATACAGGCGTGAACGAGAATGTGGACGATTTTCACGGGGTACGACTTAGTTTATTCATGGCGTTAGTTTACTACACGAATGTAGAGCCGCCATGACACAAAAAATCTTAATTATAAGATAGGACGATTGGTGCAGTGATTGAGTGATTGAGCTGCTCCGCTTAGGGTTGCCAGGCCATAAAATGCAAAGGCCGGACTGCGCACTATATAAGGCCGGACATTTTGCCCTAAAAGCCGGACATGTTTTATTTTATTGCCAAAAATAATGTTTTCACAGCTGGGCTGTTGAAAAAAGTATTTATACGTGATGTAAAGTGAGGATGAAATCGAAGAAGGAGTATGCGATGCGCGGACCGGAAGACAGTTTGCTCTCCGCTCGCCCTTGTCCGCTCGGGTCGGGCGCTCGTCCGCCCATCTTCGTACGAATCGCCACTCTGACAAAAAGCCTGACAAAAGCCGGACAGGCCGAACACCTACATATTTGGCCGGACGTGACCGCAAAAAGCCAAACATGTCCGGCTAAAGCCGGACATCTGGCAAGCCTAGCTCCGCTGCGTGTTATAAGTTTTATTCCCGCACTGAACAAATAATTGTATGGCCTATAATGTCCGAGCCACAATAACGAGAAATGCCGTTAATTATCGCGATAATCGACATTTACGTTAGGTGGTCATGACATAACTCGATAATTTGACAACGGCATTACACAAGCTGTGTGATAACTCAAGCTCATTTCAAGTGTAGCCACTTTAGCGTATTAAAATTACCGCGATAATTATTGCGCTAGTGGACATTGCCGTTTTTGTGGCCCCAGCATAACTCATAGTTTATCTGGGTCTGGATGTCTTCTGTATGAGTTTACATATTATTCTGAACGAATCCCAAAATACAGGAGTTATCTACACATAATATAATAAAGTGGTAAAGTTTGTTTTTTTTTTTTTTTTTTGTTCGTAAGAGGTTAGCTCCGGAACTAATGGTCCGTTTGGAAAAATTTTAGCAACAATAGAAAGCTGCTTTACTCATGAGTGACATAGGCTATATTTTATGTACGCGGGCGAAGCCGCTGACATAAAAAAGGCTGACCAGCATTTTTTAAAGATAAATTACCCTTCAGCCCGAAGCGAATGCTGACGTTCGCACACCTATTGTCTTTCTATTATGTATCTAATTACGGTATATGAAAGGTACTTCCTCAAAACGGAGCCCTCGTCACCACTTCCTGACAGAATTATCAAACGTTTACAAGGAAGCAAGTAAATGAAACAAATATCACAACTGCTGTCATATACATTAAGTAACTGAAAAGCAAACATTAGAGGATAATCGTAAACCTCGGTACGGAAGTATAATGTAGCACAAATTCTCGCCTTGAATCAAATTGCCAGAATATTTTCCGACGAAGCACTGTAATAAAAAAAACAAGTAGATAAATAAGGTTTATTACTGCATGTATCTTTTTGTAATAGGTACGTTTTACCAAGTCTTACACGGTTCTCAGTCCACCCTGGAACGGGAGGAGATACCTTCTTCAAAAATACTAAAATACATAATATAGTAAACAAAGATCTCCTTTAGATTTCATTCCATTTGGATTTCATAGAAACTGATGGCTGGATTTGAATGCAAAATAATTAAATTCATAGTAAATAATGGACTCATTAATTAAATTAAAATTCATTCATATCCTTTGATCGGTTTCGGTGAAAACTTCAATTATACCCGACAATTTTTTTTTTCAACATTATCTATTGAAATCATCTACTGCCTTCTCGCGCTCTATGTTGGAACGAGAGAGTGTTTCAGGCTTTTTCTGACCTAGTTATGTCAGTCAGTCTGTTTTTTTTTCTTTACTGACTAAAACCACACCTGTGTGCTTCACAGTGCCCTCACCCTTACCCTTAGTTACCTTTGCACAGTGTGCGGGTTTCCTTTTGAGAAATTATCTACTGTTCCAAGGGGATCTGACGACTCAGTTTATTGTTTACTTATCAGCATTCATTCCGTCTTTGTACCGTTATGTAATCTACACTATCTACATCTACACTAATATAATAAAGAGGTAAAGTTTGTAGGAGGTAATCTCTGGAACTACTGGTCCGATTGGAGAAATTTTAGCAATAATAGAAAGCTGCTTTACTCCTGAGTGACATAGGCTATATTTTATGTACGCGGGCGAAGCCGCTGACAAAAGCTAGTCTTATATATAAAAATGAATCGCAAAATGTGTTGGTAAGCGCAAAACTCGAGAACAGCTGAACCGATTTCGCTGATTCTTTTTTTGTTGTGTTTGTTATTGTTAGGAGAAGGTTCTCATGAAAAAAAAAATAGGGTAGAATGGAGTAGAGTGGAATAATCTGTTGCCGGGAGCGAAGCCGCGGGCTAAAGCTAGTAAATAAATAAATATCACCTTTGCTGAATTTACATACTTAAGTGATTTTAATATCAAATTCAATATAGATAACCGATGCAGTGATCATAGTAGTAATTCCTATTCAATTCTTAGTTGTAACGTTACACTGTGTACTTGCACAGTGTAACGTTACAACAGAGCGCATCTTGCACAACGCGTGTAGATTACATGCTGTGCAGTCACAGGTGAAAGGTCACTTTCACTCGTGAATTAATTAGTGAATGAAACGTGCTCACCTTACAACACTAAGGTTGTGTACGTACCCGTTGCTATGGTTACGAACAGTCAACTGCTTTGAAAGACCCGAAAATCTGTTACTGAGGAAGGTCAGTCGTCATTTTTGATGAACTGGACCTATTTGGCGCAATCTTGCTAGGTACTGTGGTGACTGCATATAGACAGTAATAACATATAAATTAAAGAAGCCTCTATTATTGTAGCGTAGTCCCCGCTACAATACAATGTAAGTAATGTACTTTTTTATCATAAATTTCTACAAATTGGTTGTACACTTTGTAGCCGGCTGTGTAAATAAAACATTTTTGTTTCTTTCCTTCCTTCACTTGTAGACCATGTCCTGCAACAGCATATAGGATAGGTTCCCTAGAGACAATCTCCCTATCACAAACCCTATCAACGAAATCACCAATTGACATTTCCTCACAATAGATATACGAGCAAATATCCCAAGGTCCAATCTAAACCGTCGGCTTTGAACCGGACGCGCCAATGGGGCAACGAGTACAATGGCGGCGCTCGGCAGACAAAGGCTGAGTCAGCAACTGCCAATAACCGGGCTACAGACACTTGAACTTTACAAGGTCGCCACACACCTGTGGACTCCGTGTCTGAGCTGACAAACTGACAAGCCAATCATCACACAAACGCTGACAAGTTCTTTGAAAGAAGGTTGTTCGTACCGTTAACAAACACTGACAGAAAAATAAAAATATGCTACGGAGCTATGTAACTGTACCATCGACTTATTCCTAGCGATAGACAAGCACGTTCATAGAAACGATTTGTCAAAATACTAAAAAGTTAATTCTTCTTCATTGTCCCACTAGCGCAATATTTATCGCGATCATTTTAACGCGCTAAAATGACTATGTATACTGGAAATAAGCTTGAGTTATTTCCTAACGCCAAACGAACAAAATGTTATGCCTTTATCATCTATCTACATCTACACTAATATAATAAAGAGGTAAAGTTTGTTTTTTTGTATTTCTGTTTTTTTGTTTGTAGGAGGTAATCTCTGGAACTACTGGTCCGATTGGAAAAAAATTAGCAACAATAGAAAGTTGCTTCACTCCTGACTGACATAGCTTATATTTTATGTACGCGAGCGAAGCCGCGGACAAAAGCTAGTTATCTATATAGCATTATGTCGTCTAACAAAACTTTTAAAACTTACAGCGCTGATACGTCAAAACTGCATTAATGTCATCAATGTAAAAGTGTATGACATGAGATCACCCAAGTGAAGCAAAGTGACTGTACGGCTCACGCCTAATCTACTTCGGAGTACATACATATCGATGACACACACATTTTCATTAGTTTTCGTGGGGATCAATACCAGTTAATTATCAACATAAGCCCACGTTTGACCTATATATAGCTCTCGATTTTCCATAATCATTACATAGTATAAAACAAAGTTACTTTCCCCTGTCCCTATGTATGCTTAGATCTATAAAACTATGCAACAGATTTTGATGCGGTTTTTTTTATCGCGTTTTTAATAGATAGTGATTCAAGGGGAAGGTTTATATGTATAATACAATATATTTAATGTCACCATTGCACCCGTGCGAAGCTGGGATGGATCGCTAGCAGATCTATAAAAATAAGCAACGGATTTCGATGTGGTTCTTTTTATTAGATAGAGTGATTCAAGAGGAAGGTTTATATGTATAATACGTGCATAATATCAACATTGCATTGCATTGGCGGGTCGCTAGTCCAACATCAATATCAAAACATTACCTGCTTCCTACAATCCTACTCCGAATGTCAGTCGTTCCAACCAGACCACAAGCCAGTCGGCAGACCGGACGTGATTATCGATTAGACCTTGACCTCGCCAGTTTGCATAACAGAAATCGGTCATTCGCCGGTCGCACTATTGCTACAACACAACACATACAGGCTCTCTCAGATAGAACACGATAATGCTGCATTTTCGTAAATAATATTATAAAGAAGTTTCAAAGAAAATATATTTTTTATAGTAAGCTTTTATAGCTCGGTATATACCTATATCTATATGTATAAAAGCAGAAACTGACTGACTGACATATCAATGCACAGCCAAAACTACTGGAACTAGGAGCGCGAAATTTTGCACAAAGGAAGCCTTGTGCTAAATTTGATGATGTAGGCCAACACTAAGAAAGGGTTTTTCAAAATTCAGCTTCGAAAGAGATGTAATGGGGGTTTAAAGTTAGCGTGGAGAATCCTACTTTGACGCGGGCGAAGCCGTTGGCAAAGGGCTAGTAAATGTATAATTACTCGGCGAGACGAATCACACGAGCCCAAACTCGATGCGGTTGTATCGTTTAATTAGAGTTCCTATAGCCACCTTACGGTTCTATAATCAGATCAACTCTACGACATATTAATTTTGCATTGTCCAACTGTTCCAAATGATGTTCCAATCTTTCGGATCACTAAAATGTTCCGGATTAGTGAGTTTGTTTAATAAAGAGTTACACACGCCTATCGGAGTTTCGAGTTCAGAACCAGAAAAATCGTGTTTTAAAACTGTTCAGGATAATAAAAAATAGTTCCAATTGTCATAAATCAACATTTTATTTTATTTTCAAACATTAAACTACGATTGGAATAGCGTGTTTCACAATCTTAGAATAATGCTTGTGATCATGGCATTGAATTGGCAATGGCGGACCGTGTAAAAGGGTGAGACAGAAAAATATTTCACGATGTGATATACGTACAATATTATGACAGTGATTTAAGTGAATTATAATTTGTCGAGATAAGCGCTCGGCCGAGGACTCGGCGCTATGTTCATACCGGACCGAGAATTCGGCCGAGAGCACTGTCCTGTCTATTTGCTCGGTACGTGTGATCAAGGCATAAGAGGGAGTGTGAGTTTTTGATCCCGGAAGCCCTTAAGGGCTTCCGGGATCAAAAACTCACACTCTGCTCCACTCTGTCCGGGTTTCCCGGACAGATGGCGACTCTAGATTCATATGATATTGTCATCATTGTTATTATCAGACTGTACATAAAAGATAACTTATCCCATTGTATCGACACTAGTTATACGAGTAGTTTATAGCATGATAAAAAGATTAGCCTATCTGGTACATTTCACAAACAAACAAGTATATCTAAAGCAACTATATGCTTCTCATTTTTTTTTTTCAGCCTAGTTTAACTTTTAAGTAATTTTGAGTTTGATATTAGATTACCGAGCTCACCTAGGCAATTTAAGCATCCTGGGGCCAAGGGTTGATGTGAAAACGTAACACCAGGGCTCTGGGACTATGGCAAGGAAGGAACGGGGTAGGTAGTTTAGTCAGTAAGAGTCTGACAGATTCCCCGCTCCGCCCAAGGGCGGGATTCGTCATTAGATAATTTTTACCTACCATAAAAAACCTAGGCATTGTACAAAATACTCTATTTACCGTTAAACACTGGCTAGTCGATGATGACGCGCAAATATTTGTATGGCTTACAGATGGTTCTTCCGGGTCTGAGTGTCTTGTATGAGTTTAAATGTTTGTCAACGCATACAAGATCCAGGAGTAATTCCTAGTGTAAGGCAACGTCCTATTTTAGGCATTTCTAGACCAACCATAGCATACGTTTCGCGTCGATAAATTAAGGAAGACGCTGGCCCTAGTATATATTACGGCAACATAGGAATGGGGTAGGTTGTTTAGTACGTAAGAATCTAACACTGTTTCCCTCTGATTTTTACCTACCATAAAAAAAAATAGAAGCGTCGTCGGTGGCATTCATTGCGCCCTCAAAACTGGAGGCGTACAAGCACTTATTGACAAACGATTCATCTATTAAGAACGATGACCCAGAAATGAGAAAAATAAATACAATAGAAGATTGTACACAAAACATAATGTGGCACAAAACCCAAACATGCATGCAACCTTGACCCGCGCTACGTTACGCAAGAGCCCGGCGTGACCCGGTCAGCGCAGCGCAGAGCCCAAAACATACATAACAGACCAACTGACCAACCAGACGATTGAGTAACCGCACGCTTATTTAATCTAAAGCCGGCTGTAGACAGCTGTAACGTACGTAATATGCAATATAGAAAGAAAGAAAGAAAGAAAACATGTTTATTTGGCACTCCATGAGCATTACCAATAAAATAAATAATTACAATCTTAACGTTAAAAAAAAAAAAAATAGAAAGAAAAAGAAATAAGATTAACAATATTAATGTCTCATGGCTGTGCCGAATAGGTCCATTTCAGCATAATGCCAGCCAACTACGTAGCAGTTGCAATATAAATATAACAGAATTCCCATAGCAAAGAAAGAAGAAGAAAAACATTTTATTTGGCGAAAAAGACGCAATGTAAGTCAATATATACAAATTATACACTATGAAAAATTTGCGACACGTCCTCGCAAAACGGCTGAATGCTGAGCATAATGCTGTGACCACATGCAAAATAGCGTGTTATATAGCCTTCCTTGATAAAGAGGCAATTTTTTCCAATAGGATCGGTAGTTCCTGAGATTAGCGCGATCAACCAAACAAACAGCTCATCTTTATAATCTATACTAATATTATAAAGCTGAAGAGTTTGTTTGTTTGTTTGAACGCGCTAATCTCAGGAACTACTGGTTCGAATTGAAAAATTCTTTTTGTGTTGAATAGATCATTTATCGAGGAAGGCTTTAGGCTACATAACATCACGCTGTGACTTATAGGAGCGAAGAAACAATGAAAAATGTGGAAAAAACGGCGAAAAATATTCATCTTTGAGGGCTTCCATTGCGTGCGCTGCGAAAATGGTAGAAGATACCAAAAAAATATGTACGAAAAAATTATTCCTCTTAAAATGATCTAAAAAAATTGTCCGCGACAGTATATGTCTATCATTTAAGATTAACTCACTAGAACCGTTTTTATGGGAATAAAATTTTGCCGAAATTAATGCAAATGCATGCAACCAATGAGTTGTATCAACATAATAATATTAATCTTTATCCAAATAAATGTGTTGTTGATTAAGAGTATGTAATTGTGAACAAAATTGTCTTTGACATCACTTATTTTCAATGAACATCTTAGAAAATATTACAATTTTAAAATAACTCCGATATAAAATTCACACGCGCCGCATGATGTGCAACATATGACGCTGCTCCTGGCCGGCGGGCGAGGAGACGGCTTGCTTGCGGGCGGCGCGGAGGAGTTTTTTTTTATGATAGATAAAAATCATCCAATGACGAATCCCGCTCTTGGGCGGAGCGGGAAACAGTGTCAGACTCTTACTGACTAAACAACCTACCCCGTTCCTCCCTTGCCTTATTCCCAGAGCCCCGGTATAACGCTTTCGCACCAACCCTCGGCTGCAGGAGGCTTCGACCCTGAAGAGCCCCACAGTTTGCTGACAACACCTTGAGGCGCGCGGGAGCAATGCACGCCGTTGACGACTTGGTCTTGATCTGGAACCGGACGGCGAGCTACCCATTGCTCACCGTCCGCAAGCCAGCGTCTACGGTGGCCTGATATCGGCGGGATCGCGGCGGCGACGTCTACGACGAGGGCGCTTTTGCCCTTGCCTTATGCGGTTGGCCTCCTCCTTTACGAGCATTACTGCTTCGCAGAAGGAGGTGACCGCTTGCCGTTCTTTTTCGCTGCGGTCCATGGCCTGAACCAAGGCCAGGCGCGAGAGGTCGCCGCCGCCGATCACCCCACGAGGACACGGCGATGCTCTTCTCAAGCGGGGCACACCTCCACCGTGTCCTCCGTGCTGGCCACACAGTGGCGACACCCGGGCGTCTCTTCCGCACGAATCCGGCGCAGGAATCTCCTGAACTTCCCATGTCCGGTGAGAACCTGCGTCATGTCCTGCGTGATGTCTATCCAACCACGCCTCAAAGAGGGGACTTACCGCCGAGATTATTTCGTGCCCAAGTGGGCGGTGTAGCTCTATGAAGTACTTTTAGATAATTATGTTCTTTTAAAAACTAAATTGTCTAAATTAATAACAGAAATTGATACGGGCAAAGTCGTGGGTAACAGCTATAATTTATAAAGCTGAGGTTGTTTTCAAAAATAAATATGATGCCCAAAATAACTATTCCACGCGGACGAAGTCGCGGGCACAGCTAGTATTAATAATAATTATATGCATAAGTATAGATTGAAGAAAAATACATATTGACCTAATTACTGCGTTGACCCTAAATAAATTGGAATAAGGGCAAGAGCAAATAATGATAAAACAATAATTAAATCTGTTATCAGCAGAGGTCGCAATTAGGGAATCCGATCCCGCAAGCGCGACATCTCGCACCATCTCTGGGGGATTGATTTTTTTCTATGAAAATGAGTTTACATAACGCACAGTTCTGATAACCTATAATCAATGTTACATAACGGTATATTAGGATATCTGATTTTAATCCCGTAAGCTTGCGGGATTGCAATTTTGATGAGGGATTGGATTGCCTAGTCGCAATAGGTAGAGCATATTTACTTGAAAGTTCGTAGAAGTAACTTCGAATTAATAAAATAAATACCTCCTCTAAAATCCTGACACCACAAACATTATGATTGAATTCCGGATCATCGACATATATCCTAGCAATAGATAGACTAGCACGTTCATAGAAACTATTTGTCAAAATACTGAAAAGTTAATACCAAAGTCCCAGCGCATCATTTGCATTATGACGTCTATCTTAATAATATATCATTTAAAACTTACAGGGCTGATACTTCAAAACTCCACTAATGTTATCAATGTAAAAGAACCAAAATTTAACGGAGTATAACATGACGATTCAATTCCGGAATATGCTAGGTTTTTTGACGTGAGCGTGAATAATGTTATTGTGGCACTATAAGCAGAGTAGGGGATGCCTCCTGAGGCCGAGGGTTGATGCGAAAGCGTCACACCGGGGCTCTGGTACTAAGGCAAGGAAGGAACGGGGTAGGTTGTTTAGTCAGTAAAAGTCTGACAGTTTCCCGCTCCGCCTAAGAGCGGGATTTGTCATTCGATGATTTTTACCTACGATAAAAAAAAATACTATAAGCAGTGTGGAAATAATACAGCGCATACGCACATAGACGCTTTATATTTATAAATGTGAACACATAGTGTTTATAGATAACGGTGTTTTCATGTAATGTGGCCATATTTTTTGTCGCGTACATACGAGTATAAGAGGCCTCTTGTAAGTTCAAGAGGTGTAATGAGCGTTCACACTTGACCTTGATATAAATATCAACCATGGCATAAAAAAGATTTTATTTATTTATTAAAAGTGAAGTTTTTAAGTCGGGGATATAAATAACTCCTCGAGTTTTACTAACTACAACCAACCCGTATTCCTTCAGTTTCCTCCCGCGTTTCAGGGCATTGGTTACTTTAGGTATTCCTAAGAGTAGGTTTTAAAACGGAGAGTCAATGATAGCTCGCCATCCGTGTCGATGGCGCGTTATTTACCACGCGCGTTTCAACGAGATATTTAGTATATGATTGACGGGGCAATGGCCGCCTGCACTTAAAAGATGATGAAGTTGTTGTCAAATCCCACCCATTCTAAAATTATCAGTAATTTATAAATAGAAACAGAACTACGAGGCGCAATCATGGAAATTTTCAAAACAGTCGAGTTTGTGGAGCGTCAACACTTGAAAACGGCAATCATGAGCAATTTTGCCTTTTGTTTACCAAAGCTGAAATCATTGGCTCTTGTGCTGCCAAATATTATGGATTCGTTTATGAGTGTGATAGCTTATTATGATTAATTTCATTCCTTACAATACTGTACCTAAGTTTCATCAATATCGTTTCAACTGAAAGACGTCCACCGTTGGACATAGGCCTCCCCCATCGTCGCCACAACGACCGGTCCTGTGCGTCTACCACCCATCGGATTCCAAAGGTGGCCCTCACCAGGTCATCGGTCCACTTTGTGGGAAGCCTTCCAACAGTTCCAACGCTGCGTCTTCTGGTACGCGTCTATAAGCTTTCAGCCCCATCGACTATCAGCTGTTCTGCGAGCAAAACAACACGCCCTGAATTCTTCAATAGGTAAAAGTTTAGTTTACATTATAGTAACTAATGTTTGTAATTGTATTTACGGGGACAAACATTATAAATTAAACAATTTGTAGTGTTATCAATGTGCTTACTATGTATCAATATGATGACGCATTTGTGTTCATTCGGAATGAGAGGTGACATTTGAAATTATTATTTATACTTTTTTTTATCAAATAATGCGCATATTTAATTAGCAATCTCATCGGCAAGATCGTCCATGTCCTTTTAGTAAAACCAACAGAAATGGTCTCCCGAATTTGGGGGTCATTTGATTTGTAAGTTGTCATTTGTGCAATCAAGGGACGTCAGCGTTCGGTTAGTAAGCAAGCCAACCCCTTAGCCTGATCTACACTACTTGCGAAAGTTGCGAAGTTCGTCGAAGTTGAACGAATACTTTAGTGTAGTAGGGTTCTTTGCTTCACTTCGTGCAACCTCGCCTTGCTTCGGGCGACTTCCAGTCGTTGTCGGTTTTTGCGGCCGAGTCAAAGGACTCGAAGTGCTCCTCGCGAAGTTGGATGAGTGTGTTGTCACATACTTCGAATTTCGATGAGTTCTTCGTCGAGGCAACTTCGCGAGTAGTGTAGAGCAGGCTTATCACTTCTGTGAACGAAGCGGCTCCACCTGTTCTTCCGTCATAACGTATTATGACGACAACCACCGTATCAAGAACCTATTGTCATGCACGCCTAAGATAACGTCTACTTGTTCCAATAGCAGATATCAAGCTGTTACGGAATGACGAGTTTTCGCATGGCAACTCCGCATTACATAAATTACAGTAGACCTAATGCACAAAACGTCCAATTACTAAAACGAATAGTTACCTACTGTATAGAATATAATACAATATAAACTACTCCACACAATGAGAATTGACAGAGGGGCTGCTAACATATCATTTGCCGACATACCTATTATAAAACCAAGTCCCCTACTGCGTCTCTCTCTCTGTATGTTCGCGATAAATTCAAAAACTAGCGTACGAATTTTCATGCGGATTTCACTATTAGGCAGAGTAATTCAAGAGGAAAGTTTAAGGATATTATAGTAGAAAAAAAAACGTGAACTGAATGATTTGTAACACCCGTGTGACGGTAGAATGGTGGCTAGTTACAAATATAAAGATAAAATCACGACAAAACTACTCCATGTCCTCAGTTCCAGTCGGCTGCTTCACAAAATTGTCAATGCACAATAAGTTTACATGTTTGTGGACATGGACCTTTTGTCGATAATTTTATTTAACGGTTAGATTGATGGTTAGGCCCTTTGTAAGCGTGAAGGAATCTCGGCGCCAGCGTGACGTCATGCCGATTGAAGCGAATATCTGTTCGAAGTGAAGATTTGTTTATTGACCCAACAGCGGTATGCAGTATCCATCCATAAAGGTTGTTTATTATTTAATTTCAGAGGAATCTCATCCATTTTGTTTTGACAGCGGATAAGACGATTGCCGGTGTCTCAGTTGAGGAAAATCTGGTAATCGACTCCAAGACAACAACCTCCGTTGATTCTTGACGTTTAATCTTGAGGTATTTATAATGAGAAAAAACTGAAGAGTTCGTTTGATTGAACACGCAATACTCAGGAAGTTATTGTAGTTATGAATAGTCTATTTATCTAGGTTGACTATAAGCTATATAAAATAACGCTACGACTGTTAGAAGCGGAGCAGTAAAACCGCATGGGATCGCTAAGGAAAAAAAAAAGAAAAAAAAAAAAGGCAGAATGGGAGGATGAGGCGGGATAGAAGTAAAAAGGCACGTGACTAAAAAAAGGTTATGAATAAAAAACTGGACTGTGAGGAACATGATCAATGTAAAACTGTATTGATTATATCAGAAACGATACTTAGGAAAGAAAAAGGAGTCCGTTATCTATATATATAAAAAATTTAAACTGACTGACTGACATATCAACGCACAGCCAAAACTACTGGGCCTAGGAGTGTTAAAATTTTGCACAAGGCTTTCTTTTATGACGTAGGCGAACAATAAGAAAGGGTTTTTCAAAATTCAGCTCCTAAAGGGATGTAATGGGGGTTTAAAGTTTGTGCAAAAACATCTTATCACGCGTGCCCAGCTGTTAGCAGAAAGCTAGTCTGTAATAGCGGAAACAAAGCTAAATAGAAGGAAAAAAAAAGAGGAGTAAATAGGTTACTTCTAGACAGGCGTATTCCAACGAATACATCACCACTTTCCATCAAGCGAGCCAAAAGTGTTGCCCCGACCCCAGCAATATGGGACTAAGATAGGACGATGCTGCACAGCCAGAAGTAGTGACTATGCGACCAGCGACTCTGTGACTACTTCAAGGCAAGCGTGCTCCATCGACTACATCACCGCTTTCCATCTAGGGAGCCAGAAGTGTTGCCCCGACCCCCAGCAATATGGGACTAAGATAGGACGATGCTGCACAGCCAGAAGTAGTGACTATGCGACCAGCGACTCTGTGACTACTTCAAGGCAAGCGTGCTCCATCGACTACATCACCGCTTTCCATCTAGGGAGCCAGAAGTGTTGCCCCGACCCCCAGCAATATGGGACTAAGATAGGACGATGCTGCACAGCCAGAAGTAGTGACTATGCGACCAGCGACTCTGTGACTACTTCAAGGCAAGCGTGCTCCATCAACTACATCACCGCTTTCCATCTAGGGAGCCAGAAGTGTTGCCCCGACCCCCAGCAATATGGGACTAAGATAGGACGATGCTGCACAGCCAGAAGTAGTGACTATGCGACCAGCGACTCTGTGACTACTTCAAGGCAAGCGTGCTCCATCGACTACATCACCGCTTTCCATCTAGTGAGCCAGAAGTGTTGCCCCGACCCCCAGCATCATGGGACTAAGATAGGACGATGATGCACAGCCAGAAGTAGTGACTCTGCGACCAGCGACTCTATGACTACTTCAAGGCAAGCGTGCTCCATCGACTACATCACCGCTTTCCATCTAGTGAGCCAGAAGTGTTGCCCCGACCCCCAGCAATATGGGACTAAGATAGGACGATGATGCACAGCCAGAAGTAGTGACTCTGCGACCAGCGACTCTATGACTACTTCTAATCAAGCGTGCTCCATCAAACACAACCGCTTTCTATCTAGTGAGGCAGAAGAGTTGCCCCGACGCCCAGCAACATGGGACTAAGATAGGACGATGATGCACAGCCAGAAGTAGTGACTCTGCGACCAGCGACTCTGTGACTACTTCTAGGCAAGCGTGCTCCATCAAACACAACCGCTTTCTATCTAGTGAACCAGAAGTATTGCCTCGACCCCCAGCAACATGGGACTAAGATAGGACGATGATGCACAGCCAGAAGTAGTGACTCTGCGACCAGCGACTCTGTGACTACTTCTAGGCAAGCGTGCTCCATCAAACACAACCGCTTTCTGTCTAGTGAACCAGAAGTATTGCCCCGACCCCCAGCAACATGGGACTAAGATAGGACGATGATGCACAGCCAGAAGTAGTTGGTTCAAATGAATCAGCTGTTACTACCGGCACTATCATTTATTATCTCAGCGCTTGGACAGGTGATGGATAACCTTGCGAGAGATAATTTGTACGAGTATAATGTTTAAATTATAATATTCAAGCGTCAGGTGATGTAGAAAACGTATTGAATGCATGCGGAAAACATAAAATAAGAAAACTAAATATGTGATAGGTCAGAATTTTTTTGCCGTTTTCGCATAATTTGCACTATTTCATAAAATTGTTATTGTATGCACATTTGGCATAAATAAACTCTTTTTCTTTCTTTCTAAATGAAATAGGTACTTGAGATGTTTACTGACAGTGGATTCGGCCCAGTGATAACGATTCACGAGGTATAAGTTGCGGGTTCAAACCCAGCCAGGCGCATTACTTTATGTAATTTATTTCATCACCATTGTTTTATAACGGTGAAGGAATACATCGTGAGGAAACCGGCATGTTCTAGTTTCAAAAATTAGAAGACTTGTGTGACATCCACAAATCCGTATTGGGCTTTTCTGGTTATTCTTTCTCCCAGAGAGGAGGCCTGAGTCCCAGCCGTGGAGACCTAACAAGGCATATTATGCTATGCTTATGTTGTGGTGTTCGCTAGAATCTATAGTTAGGGATTCGAAATCATTGTCAGTCAACAGGCAGTCGTTCCCTGGGATCTATCGGGACAGGTACTACTGACGAGGCCCCTTCTAAGCTGTGCGCCTCTGCTACATTATGACGCACAGACACAGTGACGCATGAAAGAACGAGATCAGTCTCCAAATAAATCGAGATAAGGACAAAAGTACTAGGGATCTGTACCGAAGAAGTTTATAACTTTGTCGGTGAATATACTGCAGGGCAAAAAGGAACGCCCTTTTTAATTTTGAGACAGGAACAGCGAACCCCCCTTCCGAATCCCCCTTCAGAGTGTAGCAGGATAGCGTCAGTAAGAGTCTGACACTAAGTGCGGGATTTGTCATTGGATAATTTTTACCCAACATAAAAAAGGGGTTAGATACTGCTTCATTTTCCAGGCAAAAAAGGCCATTAAGGCCGAATTGAATGACCATAAAACACAGGGTCAATTCCAAGTAAAGCGGATTTGGCAACTGCCCAAGAAAGGCAACATTGGAAAATAATAAAAGAGGTTGTAAGGTTTTCCTCTTAAAAAATTAAGACGTCTGGAAGAATGCCCTTCTCATGTAAATATAACTTAGTATGAAGCTAGCAGCATGACTGATAATGGTGTTTATATACGAGATACCACGTGTATTTATGTTTTCGTAGCGTGTGCAGCGAAAACGGAGGCGTGAACTTTACGTTGAGTACGGAGTTCTAACTTGGCTCGCCAAGTTAGAACTCACAGGTTCTGTGAACTTTAGTGCCTGTGCACTCGTACACTTTAAGTGGATTAAAAAAAAAATACAATTACCAGTTGTTATAGCTACGTGGGTAACAGATGCCTCGACATACCGCCTCCGCCGGGACCCGGTAAACGAGGAAGGCCTAAGAGGCGTTGGATCGACGTCGTAAGGGACGATATGCGTGCCAATGGGCTTACGGCAAAGGACGCAAAAGACCGAGCGAAGTGGAGGCGTGCTTGCAGGAAAGCGGACCCCGGGCACCGAGGCGAAAGCCAAGGTTGGCAACCGGGACTAATACCGCTAGGATGATGATGATGACCAGTTGTTATAGCTGTTAAAATGTGTTAACAGCATTGTTCAACAATAAATGCCCGTAGGCATTTATTGTTGAACAAGTACACAAGTGATTGTGCTCATCATACAACTTTTGTCCTGGGTGGAAATGGAACCTATGACCTCCGTCATAGCAGTCACGGCCACTAACCACTAGACCAAAAGGGCAGGCGAAAATATTAAAAAAAATGGAATAACTTACAATATTGCTGTTTATAATCACCAATTCAATATCTGATCAACCAATTGTTATTTCATGTTCACAATCGTGCAAAAACGTAACCCTAATAAATCAAAGTTCGCCAACTTCCTCATCTGCCAAGCGATTACCATTCATGCCAGCGCACCGCCAAATGTTTTATTTACTAGTGTTGTACCTACATACGTCGGATTACAATCGATATTCGACGCTTCCCTATGCCGATTACGGGCTGTGCTTGCTGAATAGTAATAAGGAGTTAATGGTGATGATGCATGGAAATATATCCACTCAAAACAATATAAAAGGTACCAGTTAAAAACAAAAACAGAAGCTCTTCAGTATCTTTGTGTAGTTATTTGATAAAGCTACCTTTGTAAACGAAAGCTTGACCGACACAGACATGTTAGTAAACAAACGAAGAATAAATACAACATACAGCTTATTGAGTACTCGACCAACATTGGACACAAACATTGGAAACATTACACGAGCCCCTTCTTGCAATTTCTTAGTTTGACATCAATCGACCAAGTCTTAGGCCGCGTCTACACAGCCGGCGCACCCAACAAACCGCTGCCATATAATGCTCCACCCATAAACGCAGAGCCGCGCATGCGCAACGACATCCGCGATCTTTTAAACCGAGACCTAAAAACAGCAACCAGTCGGACTTCTAATAAATCCACATAGCACATATTTTCCCAGAAGCCGGAGCCAGATAATTAACAAACATAATTGTGACCAACGATCTCCGTAAACGCGTACGGCGCGTACAAAAAGGTGCGCTCGCGCAAGTGTGCAAGCAGGCCACCCGGTTACCGAGTTGGCAGAACCTAGAATGTCTAGCGCATATTGCCTAGATACGGCCCAGTCTAGACTTGTGTGAAACGCATGACACACATTGACACAAGTTAATAACAGCCGTATGTAAGTGTCCCGGTGGTGGGAGGTGAGTGCTCCATGCTCCCTTTGTTTTGTTGGGATATCAACAAAAACTTCTCCTGCCCTGGGTGGAACCAGATTGTTAGAATCTTAGTGACTTTTAGTCAGTAAGATTCTCCAAGTGTTCCTTACGATCATGGTAACTGTTTCGAACAATTATGGTAGCGAGACCATGGTTTCAAGTTGTTTACACAGTTCAAGCGAAAGATTGCGAGTTAGATTGATATTTCGCAGCCTTATGAAATTTGTTACTAGGTTAAAATTAACATACCGTATGGATAAATATGTTAGGGCAAATCGTCCTTTAAAAGGAAAGTTTGCACAGAACCTGATTACCCAGAATATAATTTACGATGATGTCAAGAGTACCAAACCAATACCAAATTTCATACGAACAGAATCAAACAAAAAGAGCCATATAGTACTAGAATACATCACTCGCTAAGTGTCAACAAAACGTCATATTCGAATACATGGGTTACTTAGTTCCTTTCATTTGATAATTATGCGCAAGAAAGAGATACATATAGGAATACTACCCTTCTGCTAGCGGCTTCGCCCGCGTGAAAGGGTTCTCTATACAAACTTTAGACCCCCATTACAGCCTTTTAGGAGCTGAATTTTAAAAAACCTCTTCTTAGTGTTAGCCTACGTCACAAAAGGAAGCCTTGGGCAAAATTTCACGCTCCTGTCCCAGTAGTTTCGGGTGTGCGTTGATATGTCAGTCAGTTTCTGCTGTTATGTATACAATGTGTCCGGGTTCGGACTGTACAAACTTTAGGGGGTGATACTTAGCTCTATTTTATCACTAAAACTATTCTACATGTGAGGTCTAAACCCAACCCCCTCTGAATGGCAGCCAGCAGCAAAAAAAAAAATAACGCGATATAATCTATGTACCTGCTGTTTTAGGACCGCTAGGTAGTGTGCTGCGAAAGTGTGAAAGTCACGATAAAAATCAGTCCTTGTGAGGACCTGCAGCCTACTTGTAGCGGCACTAATGTTTATTAATAACCTTGATTAACATTTATGGTAATCCCATCGGTCCCGTTGGGAGCTAGTGCTTCATCGATACCGTAAATGCGGTCAACGGACCGATCGTAGGATAAAGTGTTTTGAATGGCATGGTTATTGAAATAAAGGAATAAAAAAATACCACGAATTTATGAAATAAGTAGGCGCCACCAAAATTATAAATTAATACACTTCTTTGAGAAAAAGAACTATGAGTCACGCAAAGAAAAAAAACAATCTTGAAATAAACGATCAAATGCATTTACATTACGATTGTGATGATCTGAATCTGAACATAGTCACCATCTAGTAAATTAATAAGAAAAGACCGCGAACTTATGAAACAATTAGGCGCTTCTTAGATAGAGTTCTACTCGCTACAGACTTAGAGCGCCTTCATATTAGTCGGGGTCACGCTGCTTTGTTTTTTCATATGTCGCGCGACAGCAGCGCTGAATCTGCTGCAAAGATTCTTAAAAAAAAGAAAAGATTGATTGTGTGGCAACACAGTGTTGTTGTTGTTTGTGTGTTAATTAAAATTGTGAGTCAAGCTCGCCTATGTAATATCGCAGTAATTTCTTGCGGTGGTGCAAGCAAAAATGAACTTAGAGGTGGTCAGGCGAAAGTGTCGTACATGACCTTTTTTAATCCCCCTATATTGTAAGTTGTTATGGTGTGTAATATAGAATTAAAGAAAGATTTCAGACATTGCAAAAAGTAAAAAAAAAACAAGGCAATCGCTCACAGTCTTCATTAACTCATTAGAATGAGTGACAAGTTCAATTGCCGGCTCATTTCAAAATCTAGACAAAAACAGCTTCTATAAAACAAACGCCAATTATAAATTAGCAGAGCGATTTTCTCACAAAAAAAGACAAGGAAACGAGATAGAGTTAAAACTTGCAACAAAAAATAGGTGCTAACGATCTAGGAACGATTTGGTGCGAGTATAAGGCGGCCCACACGGAAGTATATCAGATAAATTGAACTGACAGAGGCACATGAGCATATTCTGTGACTATGCTTAGGGCTTGAGTAAGATAGTCCCATCCAGCAAGCACTGATCAATCAACCAGGAAGAAGAAGCGGACATTTGTTAAATGATTCATGGAGATACAAGTACAAAACTTGAAAAACGGTGCTCATACCGATATTATCATACATGGTTGCTCATACATGGTCGTCACTTCAGAACCTTCCGACCCCATCGACCATCTTCTCTGCGAATAATGTGCTTGAAAGCTCGAAAGGAGGTATTAACGCCTTTTTTTGGGGTGTGAAATCAAATTTACACCTGTTTTGAGTGGACGAGAAGACGTATCAGACTTTAACTGATTATAATCCTCTCTGGAGACGAATGCCTTGTAGGACTTGGGGAGGCTTTGGCCAAAGGCAGTGGAACAGTGCCAGTGGCAGTGAGGCAATGGTGTGGCTAGTTTAAGAAAAATTAACATCTACAATGGGTAGATTTATCAAGGTCCATGTTTTGGATAAAGCTCGATAAACCATTCCAATTAGTGCGACGGATTGGCTTTGTGATGACAGACTAACCTAGTCATAAATTTTTGTAAGTATCTACTAACACACTATGGACCTTGATGCCTGGGAATAAGAGATTTTTTTTTGTCATGTTCCAGGGTTACGATGTCTTTTTTGACGATTCCAAGTAGTCCGCAATCAACTTGGACTGTAACACATTATTATAAACCATTTGCGTACGATGATGGTCAGATAAAACCATTTTAATGTGAATTTAAACCACAACAATGCTAAGCTTCAAGCCTGTTTGTTTCAGGTTAACACATAAACAGTTTGATCTGATAAGAAAACCATTAAAATATAAGCTAGTGCAGTAATGATACGTAATGTTCCACTATAAGTCATCTATCATGAAGTATGCCTGACGCTAATGTTAAAGGCATATAAAAGAGATATGTCTAAGTACTGTGCCAGTGCGCAGCTATAAAGGGTACAAAAAAAAACGTCGATCCGTTTTCTATCGACTATGTATGGACTGGAACCCGTTTGACACATTGTAACGAAGTTTTTGCACTTCTTTGATTAGCCATAAAACTGACATGAGTATCGGAAGAAGTAATGAACATCCACTGATAGATGGTAATCTTCTGACTGGTCGACACGAGTTTGGGCAGAGCAAAAAACAAGTAGGTTGGTTTTAGTCAGTAAAAGGGCTACTAAGAAAATAGGTGGATTTAAGCCAGTAAAGGAGTGGAATTCCTTGCCGGAGTCTGTGTTTCCTGGTGGCTACAATCCGGGACTCTTTAGGTTAAGAGTGAATACGTTACTTCTCGGTAAGCGCACTCCATCGTCGACCGCATCTTCGCTTTCTATCAGGTGTGATAGCGGTCAAGCGCTAACCTATAATCAATAAAAAAAATCTGATACATAATTCAGCATATAAGTTGAACCAAAATAGTAACGACGGCCATTTTAGTTCTAGTTGTTTGCGGCTTACCATTACAGGGTTTTGTGTCTCAATCGATACGAGGCACTATGCATAACCTTGTTGTCACTCGAAGAGAAGTCAATTACTGATTTCCCACCCAAAACTAAAAAAGGTTGGCCCACCCTGGAGAAGGTATCTGCCAAGCAAAATGTTGAGCTACCCTGGTCTAGTGACGTGCACTAACTTGGAAATAACTAAACTGTATTCAGCACAATGACCTTTTCCTTCCGTCGCATTTACATTCAATTGTTTTGTTACAAAAAGCATACATAATTGCACAATCAAAACCTATTTAAATAGGAAATTGTGAACGCAGCTATCGGGAGCAATAACCCATTTTACTGCACATTTCGATAACACTTGGCGATAACGGCTCCGTTTCTTGATATGACTTTGACGTTTGACCTAAAATGTATTCATTTTGATGTTCGTCTATAATCTATGCTAAAGAGCAGTAGCGTTTTGTTTGAAGAAGTGATCTGGGGCTTTAGCATGACGTGTTAAAATGTGAGGCGTGCGAACGAATGGAGCTATTCACCCTATGTAGGGTTCAAGGAGTTGTCAGCAACTGTAGGGACCCTACAGAACCGTCGAAGCCAACTAGGGCCAAGGGTTCATGTCTGATAGAAAGGCTCTGGCCCTAGTATGTATGGCAACGTAGGGACGGGGTAGGTTATTTAGTCAGTACGAGTCTGACACTGTGGCTCGAGTGGTAACGGCCCCGCGTTACCACTCGGTCACCACTGCTCTCAGTTCAGTTAGACCACTATAAATATAATTAAATCCCGCAACCCTAGTGACCATCAGCCATACGGTCCAGTCATTCAGTCACCTTCGCAATCCTGGGGGCATAGGACTGCCACCCATGCCATCAATGTATTGTGCCTGCCTTGATTCCGGACAAGTAACATTCCTTTTACGAAATAGTTTGACTTCGATATTGTAAAGTATTCCATGTTTCCTGATGGCTACAACCTTTGGGGACCTTTTAAAATACTGAATAGGACTTTTAGGTAAGCGTGCTCCATCGTTGACCACAGCGTCGCTTTCCAGCAGACGAGACAGGGGTCAGCCTAAAAAAGAAGGAGCAAAGTAACGAAGGAGCAGTCTTTGTCAACTAAATCGGCCCTACCGAGTTGCTACGCTATTCAATTCGGCATGAATGAGTCAATGAGCCAAGTAAACTGTTTGTGTCAATTTACGATCGACATGTTTACGTGTTGCCAACCGTTACGTAATAACCATGTATATATGTGTGGGTGTGCTGTTTAATTAGGTGTTAAAATGGTTTAACTCTGCTCTTTACGATGCTGTAATTTTTAACAGCTGTGAAAAGAGTTTTCAAGTAATTCCGATTACTCTGTGGGGCGCCTACTGAAAACTAGCACTGGGTATCCGGCGCCTCGCAAAACCTTTTTGATGCAAGCACGCTCGATGCATTCTGTATTCTTCTTTTTTTTTTCTTATCGTTCGGAGAATTATAAAACGCGTTGAAAGATTTTGAATTTCAGTTCCTATGTAGTCGTAGACATGGTTAAAAGCTCCAACAGTAGTGACGTAATTTCGATCGAGTTGCGAGAGTAATCAGCTCAGTTACATCGTGGTAAACCGATTACGAGGTTAATATGTACTAAACCAAATGACGCAGAACCCATGATTACTTCCTAATTGCTAGGAAAATAAATTAAAAAAGGTACTTTACCAAAACCATAGCAGAACGCAATGGGTTACATGATGATCACTGTAGCATTTCGTAGTTTTTACCTGTAAAGAAAAATAAAGATTTATTATAATTGTTCTTATAATAATATGATAACAAAATAGGGGATTGTAGACACCTCCGACACGCAATGCGAGTCTGGTGCTCCTGATCAAACAATGGCTCACCTTCTAGTGCCCAAAATGTCCATAAAAATGCGCCCTGGAGGACCCAGAAGGGTCGAAGCCAATTAATTAGGGCAAAGGGTTCGTGTCTGAAAGGAAGGCTCTGGCCCTAGTATGCATGGCGATGTAGGAACGGGGTAGGTTATTTAGTCAGTACGAGTCTGACACTGTTTGCGACTCCACCCAAGGGCGGGATTCGTCATTGGATTATTTTCACCTACCTTCCGAAAAATCCCTGGAGGACTTAAAAAATCACTTACTGGGCGGAAAAACTTTCGAGGAAAACAAAATCCATCGATTTGAAGAAAGCAGAACACGATAACAACAGTTTTTATGTACTAGCTGACCCGTCAAACACATTTTTCTGTCTTACCTAAGATTATACTGTCAACTTATTACTACTTACTACTGACTGTACTATCTTCTTACTTACTTCTTGATTGCATTATCGTCAAGCACTATTTTATAGCAATAAAAAAAAAACTTGCAAAACGGTCACCCATCAACAGACAGTCCTCAGCAACCGTCGCTTATCCCAGCTCGACTCGCGTCTGTTATTATAATTTTAGTCACGAGGGAGAAATAATAACATCTATAATACATAGTAATTTAATACGTCGACTTCACGGACACTCGATAGCATTGTTATAGTACGTCATCATATGGAGTTGTCATAACAAGATTACGCAAAGTAGTGCTTTTTTTAAATTGATTACTAGCTGGTACCCGCGACTTCGTTTGCGTTTTCGCAATAAAAGGTAGCCATCTCCTTTCTCAGGGTCTAAAGATTGTCTGTGCCAAATTTCATCAAAATCGTTTGAGAGGTTTAAGCGGGAAAGCGTAACAGACAGACAGAGTTACTTTTGCATTTATAATATTAGTATGGGTAGGTTCGCGCTTGACCGCTATCTCATCTGATGGAAAGCGACGATGCGGTCGACGATGGAGCGCGCTTACTTAGAAGTAACCTATTTACTCTGTACTTAAAGATTCCCGGATTGTAGTCATCAGGAAACACAGACTCCGGCAAGGAATTCCATTTGGACCGATAAAGCAAGTAACCGAGATAACTGGAAGGAATAGAGGGAGGCCTTTCTTTGCCCAGCAGTGGGACAACACAGGCTAGCTATAATAATAATAATAAATAATACGTTGACAGAATGACAAATGGCGTCTGCAGTAAAAACAGTTGGTTAACTTTTTGCTTTTAAAACAAAAAGTAATTAATGTTGTCGAATTGTCATTCTGACCGCATTTTACAAAATTACCTCGCAGATTTATAACAACAAACATATTATAAATAAAAACGTAATCAGATAGCCGCATAAAATATGCAGACATTGCGACTACCTAGCTCAAGATATGAGGTATTACAGATAATCAATGGTCCTCTGTAATGTGATACAAGATAATAGCCGCGCAAACAGATAAGTGTTCATAATCAATACTGCCATCGTGTGGAACTAACGGGAGAACCTGTTTATGATTCAAAATAAGTGAATCATTCCGGACAAAACTTATACTGAGGTGAATATGTTTGCAGACTGTGAAATAAAATCCTCATTTTCCTGCCCCTGTCCACGCAACATGTTTTTTTCTTCAATTCTCTCTTGTCACCCATATGTTTTCTTTCATATCACTTTTCACACAATCCATCCAACTTTTCTTTAGCCTCCCTCTCCAACCATCCACACATATACTCATAAAGCCATAACTCTTTTAGTAACATCCTCCTCCTTATTTGGCCACACAAAGACAAACAATGGCCTTTCAACTTTTCAGTCACTGGCGCCACTTTCAAACTTCCTCTTATATACTCAAGGCTGTAAAATAAAAGCCTTCCGTACCAGGTCAATATCTATTCAATGTTAGTCACTACAATTTTAAAAGTATTAATTAAAAAAAAACACGTCTGCTCTATAAGCTTTCTGTTTTTAGCATTTGTAGTTATAGCGGCAACAGAAATAATTCAGCTGAAAAAATGTCAACACTGTCTAGCTGTCACAGTTCATGAGATACAGTTTGGTGACAAACAGACTTTCTTATATCTATGCGTGGCACAGATCCATAAAGACATGGAGGTAGCGATAAGGAGGGTCTGTGCTGCACCAGCTCCTGACGTTAGCTATGTAAAATAAAAATATTTTGACTTTGAAAGTAGGTGAACCGATAACCAGATATTCGACCAGAATCATTAGAAACGATGATTTTCAAGTAAGAATGACTGTAATGAAAGACAATGATAATACAAAGTTCAGGACATACATGTTTGCAACTATAAAGATGGTGTGCAAACGTCAAAGTTTGCACACCACAGACACGACTACATGACAAACTAAAATCCTAATATATCCAGATATAAATTTTCCATTTGTGATGTTAAAGAAGTAAATTGCCGAGTTAGCCATTGGCGCCGAAACCATAGTTTGTTTTTGACGTGATTTTCAAAAGGCATAACAAAATGTTTACCAAATGTTCTATCCACCATGTCTATAATTTGTCAGTGTATCGTCAAAAAACCGTTCTAGCACTGTTTACAAATCAAGCTCAAGTATCAAAGGAAAGCCATTGAATGCACAACAATACAGCCGTCGTTATCAAGGTATCACTAGCGTAATCATCGCTGAGCGGCACGCCGTACACACATGTGATTATCTGATAACGCAACCTGTGTGATCTGAATGATTCCTACACACTGTTTACATTCAGATCTAGCTTAGACTGTCCTACTTATAACAGTTTTAGGAATTCATCAAATGACTTCTTTCACTTTGCGTGGAGCGAGAGAGATAGTCATTATTTTACTAACTATCCCCCCTATAGTAACGAAGGCAATAAAGGAATGGGGTAAGTTTATAGTCAGTAAAAGTTGGATACTACCTTTATTTCCCGCTCCGCCCAAGGGCAGGGGATGACTGTCATTCGATGATTTTTCCCACAACACAAAAAAAATCCATGTTAGATATAGTAAGCAGCAAATAACTTGAACCTATTGGCTTCTTCTTCTTCTTTTCGAATCGATGGATTCCGCTTCCCTCAAAGTTTTTGGGCTACTCCGTTACTTTCCATTGCCCTTTGAGTGACTAGAGTCTTCTTATGAGGCCCATTATAAGCGACCAGGTTTCGGTAACCATAACAAATGTTCAAAGGCGGACTAAGGCATTCCCTACCAGTCGAGGATGGTGCAGAAACGTAACATGGTAGGGGCAACTTAAAAAAATGTGGTATATTTACCGCATGATGGAAGGAACCTAATTTACCGCGTACTACACTTACTTTGTTATTGTAACATACTGTGTATCTCCTGACCCCATTTGATACACTGTTACGAATCTAGATTTTTGTAAACAAGCAACAAATTCCAGTAGTAGTGACTAGACAATGTAGGTCGACTTGCAACGTAATTTTACTTACATTGATATCTCATCTCTTAATTTTTTACTACAAATACTACACTTGCAATGTAACCTCAATAGCATCATAATGTTCTCACTGCTGGGACTAAGGCATACTCTCTAGGAGATAATGGACCGTAATCCATCACAGGGGTCCATTGCAGATTGGTGGATGTCATGTCTGTCGTGCTCATTATCACTCGGCCACCACTGCTCGACATACCTTACATTATCATCATAAAATACATAAACAGACTACAGTGTTCACGTCAGGCTCAGACATAGGCTTCCTCTCCGTGAGAGGGAGTGGCCCATAATCCACTAACAGACCGAGTGCAGACTGGTAGATGTTACTATCAAAAGATCAAGGACCTAGTGCATATCGGTAGATGTTATTATCAAAAATCAAGAACTAAAGGTACCACCTACTTCCTCAGTGTTTCGAGCTTCGAACCGATTCGCATGTTGCAGTCAGACGCGTTGTAATTTACAAATCGCGTGATTGTCGATAAAAGGTCGCAGTAGTTTATGTAAGCAAGCGAAAGTGAAATTTTCGCGAAGCGGCGCGCGACCCGCACGCCGTTAAGGCGACGCACTCGTCTCGAAACAAATGCGAAAGTCTGCCCATTGCCTAATGGCAGAAATTTATGCGACAGATTGTCAGTTATTTATCCTTGAATTGTTGGAACACGCTGCGGGTAATGTTTGCATGTAAAGAGAAAATGTTTGGACTAAATTGACGGAAATGCAATGCATTTAGTTTATGATGTCACTATGATTGACTAGGCAACTAAGCACGCCAATTTACATTGACCCGACCCCGTTTCGCAATGAGTGTACTGTAAATTATTTTATTAGGACCTTAGAAAAACAAAACATGCATGAAAATCCGTTCCGTTTGTTTAGGAAGAGTTAGGTTATAAGCACGGTAAGACGCGGAAATTGACTACGTTTTATACTAAGTATCTAGATGAACCTAAAAGAAGGAAGCCGTTTCATTTCCATACTTTCATAAACACCAAACAAATAACTATCAACTTGCAACAACAAAACAATTACAGAACAAATTATTTTTCTCTGTTTTTGCCTACATAACGTGTTGCGGTCGGAAACAGTGCCGTTCGCAATTATCTTGCGCTGATAACTTCGAGTAGAGAGGTCTTTGCCCTTGAGAGCCAATAGACTCGCTATGGAGCAAAAATAGCCAGTTACAATTACCTAAGTAACACAGTAATTGCTTCATTTGGTGTCGGATACCAGTGGACACTGAGAACAGTGGACCATATTCGCCTGAATAGTGCACATACTCGAGCACAAACTGTTAGGGCCGTGGAAAGAAGTAGCATATTTGTTTGTAAAGATTTAATGTCTGGAAGTATAGACAAAGTTTAGAAAAAAAAAACATACAGAAACCATAAGTTACTCTCTATCCACACACTGTTCATGTCGAAGAGGTAAGGAGTGCGATGCCGCAAAAAAAAAATTCTATCGAATCTATTTATCAACCCTGTTCATCAGGGGAACTTTACCCATGGGACTAGCAGACTCCCATGGGTAAAGTTGCCCCAGTCCCTATTACAGACATGTGTTTTTTAACTATTGTAAGTCAGTCCCTCCGGCAAAAGAGAAGTTCACATCTCCATCATCGACTTGGTCCACAAAGGATCCGTGATGTATTTTACTGTATCTATGGCAATGTGGTTTACAGACGTCAAGATCAACCTTGTCATATCGCAACAACCACAACACACAGTAAGCAGGAAGAATATCAATATTCATTTCCATTCTATTTAAAATAAATTTTTCACCAGCAAAGAGAAACAGACAGGCTGTTCTGCTTCTCCTTTTCGAATCGATGGTAAACTCAGGCTGACAGGACCTGTTAAAACCATCATTAGTGGTCTTCTGTGTTTTATTTTAAAAGAAAATTATATCTTCTATATCATCTTCTTCCTGCCTTTGTCCCTTTTAATTTGGGGTCGGTGTAATACGTTTTTTTCGTAGTAACGCTATCAATAACTCGCTTTTTCTTTCATACCACTTCTCACACAACCCATCCATCTTTTCTTTGACCTTCTTTAAGGTGCATTTTAATGATGTTAATTTTCAGTTATACTAGATGTTCTGGTGTAACGGGCAACAGTAATCATGCACTGGTACTGGCACTGGTATACTACAAACTCAAATCTTTTTCATTTATGAGCGATAAATGAAAAAGGTTTGTATTTATTATTAATTATAATGTTTATATTTCTATTCAATAAAGCCATGATTGAGAAGACGCAAGCGGAGAAACAAACCGACGATATTTTATACATTAGATTGTGTTTATTTTAAGATACATACATTTGCTTCTAATATTTGATAAGGATAATCTTAGACCGCCGCTTTAAATAATAATAACATGGTCGAAATTAGGAGTTAACTTTTGAAAATCTCAGGTGCATTCAGAACGGCATGCCAATCATACCCTAATTCGCCACATGGAAGTTTTGAAAACAAAACCTATGGTCTTAAAAACGCAAAGAGCAACTAAAAGACACGGGCGTGGTTTTAATCAGTCTGACATACCCTCGCGATCCACCCTATAGTGCAATTAAGGAGTTGCAGGAAACTGTAGGGGCCTTACAGGGTCGAAGCCTCCCTGGGCCGAGAGTTGGTGTGAAATCATTACACCGGGGCTCTGGGAATAAGGCAAGGAAGGAACGGGACAAGTTGTTTTATCAGTAAGAGTCTGACACTGTTTTCCGCTCCACCCAAGAGTGGGATTCGTCATTCGATGATTTTTACCTACAATAAAAAAAAACCTATAACTTAAGAAGTATTTATATGATTTTCTACTTCAAAAGAAAAAAAAAGATCCACCAAACTTTCAAACCTCTCTGCGCGAATATGCTAAAAATCACGTTACGTATGTGTGAGTGAATTGTTCATAAAGCTTCGCCTTAACAGAGTTGTCTGCTAGAGAAATTCCCCTTGAAAAGCGAAAGGCAACACCTCACGTGTTTCTCGTCCGATGGTGGGTGGGTGGCTTCAAATAGCAACCAGTTTCCAACCCAAACCAGTAGAAAGGGGTATCAAGGTGACCGGTGACAACTTTTGAGAACACACCCACTTTATTTGAAAGAACTGCGAATAGTATTAAATAGTACTGCGATACGAGGCATGTAAGTTGAACTCTTTGTCACTTCACATAACATTTAATTCAAGTACTAATTATATCCGTTAAAGCTTTAAGTAAATAAATCTAAATTTATTTCCTTAAGCCCAAAACTCTACTTTCACTGTCCTATTGGTCTAGTAGTTAGTAACCCTGACTGCTACACCGGAGGTCGTGGGTTCAATTCCCACCCAGGAAACTGTTTGTGTGATGAGCAGAATCATTTGTTCTGTGTGTAATTTATATGTATTTAGGAATATATAAGTATCAGTATCAGTAGGAATATATAAGTAGCATCAGTTGTCTAGTGCCCATAGCAAGGCATGTATAATAATACAACGAGAAAGAGTGTGATAGTTGTGGAGTATATTATATTAAAACGTCATATTACATTACAATTGCATAATAAGGAAAATAAGAGAAAATATTATAAACAAGACCATTTTGTATTATGTATGTAAATTAATCAAATTAATAACTATCGTATTGTTGTAAAGAATTTATAAACAATGTTGATAATGTAATGTTGTTGGTACCACGGAATATGTTCTGCGGTTGGGACTAAGGCAGTAAAAGAAAGAAAGATATTTATTTATTTATTGACATAAACTAATGCTTGGCTGCAATCCCATCTCATGGTAAGCAGTGATACAATCCTTGATGGTGAGGCGCACTAGTTTATTAAGAGCCTTATCTCTGTAGCATTGACGACATCTAAATTATAATCGGACAAAAAGACAAACTGTTTCAAATTGGTAAATCAAAATAACTAAGTTAATTTTGGTCGTCGATATTTTTATTTGAGGTCTTCTGAACAAAATACAAAAAAAATAAGAAATAAAGTAGTAAGAAATAAACATTGACCAATTGAGAGATAAACATTACCATACAGCGTGGCAATGCCGCCAGTCTTTTGGACACTTTACCAGTCGACAGCGATGCGGATGAGTTTTTTGACGCTTTATTAGATTAGGTATTTTTAGTTAAGTTCTTTAGGGTTTTTTTTCATTTTTAATTTATTTGTATATTTATGTAGTTTTAACGTTAGAGATAAAAAAAAATTGAATGAACCTTCTTCTTTTTTGGAAGACAGTTTAAATAGAATAGTGTGCCTCGCATAACACATAGTCACTTTATGTATATTATAGAAAGTTTAAAACGCAATAACAGGACACTTTATGGCGGTCGTGGTCAGCCACCAACAGGTACTAAACTAGATAATACATTATTGATCTAGTTACCTCTTTTAATAATGTACTAATAAACATTGTTGGTCGGGTTTAGACTGGGTCGTGATGACCCAGTGGGTTCCAAACCGAGCAAGTACCAATGAAGTTTTTTGAGTCAATCCATATGAACTTTTTTGAGTTAATCCATATGAACTTTTTAAGTCAATTCCATATGAACTTTTTTAAGTCAATTCCTTATGAACTTTTTTAAGTCAATCCAAATGAACTTTTTAAAGTCAAACCATATGAACTTTTTTAAGTCAATCCATATGAACTTTTTTAAGTTTGCCTCCGTTCCACGGAAAGTACGTAAAGCTTTTGGTCCCGCTAGTCATTCATAGATCTTTGACAGTCATTACAGGTCAGACGAAAGCCTTAATATTAATGTACCTACAATAAAGAGTATATCTATCTATCTATCAATCTACTCAAGGAGTATCTTGTTGTGGAGAGCTGATAGGCAGTCGCTCCATGTATCAGCAGTATGGTATCCTATGTGCTGTTCCAGGACATTTTCTACCCATGTGCCAAATTTAATGCAAATCTGTTTAGCCGTTCGAGAGTAAGATTAGATAACAAACGTACACACATACTCACACATGCACAAACATTAGCCTTTATATTATTACTGTAACATTTGTTGTTCAACTTAATTAAATGTATAGAATTAGAAAAATAAATACAAAATAATTATTGTTGTTTCATTTATATTGTACATTCCTTTGAAACGTATAGAAATTGAAAAACAAATACATTACTTAATTTATTTATTGTTTTTCAATTTATATTGTTATTCAACTCAAGTAATTTTAACTATGTCAATATTTATTTCGTTCATACCATACCACAATAAAAGACTTTGTGTTGTTTTGTTTAACAGTCTTGTATTGTTAAATAGCGATTATAAAGACTATACGATAAAGTATTAACTTTACAAAGGTGACTTAGGCATTTTCTACATCTGCCTGGGCTTGACGTCCCTGGTATGCAAAGGACATCATTACACACGGGTGCTGTTAACCAATGAAAAAACTAAACGCAGTCAACATAACGATAGCATTTGCCCAGGCCCAGGTTATGTTTCTGGGGTTTCAAAAAGACCTGACGTCTTGCTTGCTGACTATAGGTAGTTGGTAAGCTAGGACAAACAAAATAAACAGGTACTCATGTTAGAACGCGTTAACGTCAAAACAACTCGAACTAGGCATTAAAGCCCAGGTGGTGTTTCTAGGGTTTCAAGAAAACTTGACCACCTGACATCTTGCTTGCTCACTATAGATAGTTGCTAAGCTAGGACGAAAAAAGTAAACAGGTACTCAGGTACGAACGCATTAACGTCATAACAACTCGAACTAGGCATCAGGGCCCAGGTGGTGTTTCTGGGGTTTCAGGGTTTCAAGAAGACTTGACCACCTGACATCCTAGTGGTTCACTATACTTAGTAAGCTAAGATGAACAAAATACCTCAACGCGTTAACGTCAAAACGACTCGAACTATGTAGACATTAGGGTGGTGTTTCTGGGGCTTCAAGAATACTTGACCACCTGACATCTTGCTTGCTCGCTATAAATAGTTGGTAAGCTAGGACGAGCAAAATGGTACAAACGCGTTAAGGTAAAAACAACTCGAACTAAGCATCAGGGCCCAGGTGGGGCTTCAAGAAGACTTGACCACCTGACATCATGATTCCTCACTATAGGTAAGCAAGGACGAACAAAATAAACAGGTACCCAGGTAATACAGGTCAATGCTCTTATCAGCAATGACTCATGATTTGCCAGTAGGTAGATACTGTACCAAATGTTCCTGTATCCGTAACGGTACCTCAAGATGCTAACCGCTAAAATGCATGACCCACAATCGTAATGATTTTGTGAAAGTTTCAGACGTTGGCGTATTATTTTATTAAGAGCATCCAACCCGTGATATATTTACATACAAAAGCTCTTACATCTTTATCCAGATATTTTGGAAACACAGATATCTAAGTCTACAGCCACAGATATCTATGTTCCTATTGAAATCAAAAACATAAATTTGGTTTAAAATAATCCAATAAAGACCTCTGAAATCTGCTAATTTGCGTCAACCTAGGGCCCTTAATGATACGCTCATAAATTTAAAAAGTACAGAAAATCTGTATTCGAGAAGGCTTTAAAACCAGAAGATAGACGGATCGGAAAGGGCTTTCTAAGATGATTGTATTGCTTACAAATATTAAAAAAAAAAAAAGTAATTTGTTCTCACTGAACGAAAATGTTAACTGTCACACAACTGTCACTAATTTGAATAAAAAACTTCTAAAACGTGTGCCATCCGTTATTTATAAATCATGTTCGTGACACAAGTCATAAAAATGTGTAAGGAAAAAGGTGAATTTTATTATTCATAGATGGAGTGAGGCTGACAGCCTGCCAATGTTATTGACAGTTTTATTAACGACACGACCAACTACAATCCGTTTTTTTACATATTGAGTGATAGCTAAGCCAAATAGCTAGTAGATACCAAAACAGTAATTTGACTATGCGTGAATTTAACGGCCATAGTCAATGAGAGATTATGGTATCGCGACGCGCTTGTTTGTAGTAAGTATTGTAATTTATTTTTGATTATGTAAACCTTGACTGTATAAAATATATTTTGAATAATAATTAATAGTAATTCTTATTACTTATAGTACAATATATTTGACTATGATTTTGGTAAGAAATAAATTTTATCATTAATAAGTTCTGATATTTTTCCCTTTATGATTGTTTTGTCTAGCTACATGAATACATTATAGTTTTATGACATTTAAACTAGAATCAATTATGTTTTGACTTAACCAAACCATGACAGTGAATCTAAGGTTTGTAAATAAAAACATAATCATCAACGATTGCATCACAGCTTACCATCAGGTGGGATCGCAGTCAAGCATTACTTAATAACAAATAATAAATAAATAAAAAACGTACTTAATAAAAAATAATAATAAAACAGTTAAAATTAAATCATGTTGATAAATGGTTGGCGCTGTCGATAGGACTTACGATTTTAAATTCCGAGGTCAGTTTTTTTTCAATCAATACAAAGAATAATAAAGTTACGATACATTATGATAACTGTACGTAATTATTATTCAGAGTGATAAGATTGTTTCCGGATCTGTGCGCTCCGCTTTCGTCAGCACAACATGTATTGATAAACGCTCAAGTACTGGAGCATGTGTATGTATGTAGCTTTGACAAGTTTGTGTTTAAGGCCGGCCAACCCGAAGTGCAAAAAAAAAAGTGCCATGATAACAGTTTTTAACAGCAACAACTGCAAATTGCATTTGTTTGTTTAAACCATTTATTTTTTTACGAGAGACTCTGCTAATTTTTAGCAGAGTCTAACTTCAGACTTGCTAAGATCCGACGTTCGTACTGTACAGAACGGCCGTTCTAACTTGGCGAGCCTGAAGCTCTGCGAATCTTAGCGCTTGTTCACTCGTACAAGCAGCAACCAAGCAGTTGTTATTGCTGTTAACTTATTCGCATTTACTTTTTTAATTTAACACCTTTATTGATAAGTTTCTTTCTCTTCAAAGACCAAAGCAAAGAAGGATTGAGCTCAGCGACTATAAAGAAAAGGAAGTTACTGATAGCGTGACGACTGAGGACAATGGGTTAGTCCAAGGAGGTGGAAGGAAAAAGAAACGCGTTGCGCCAGTCATCATCCTCTTTCCTCGTGTTTCTTGGCACGGGCGCAACACGTTTCTTTTTTGGTTTAATTTTTAGTTAGTCAATAGGATTTTCGAATTGACTTTTGAACAAACGCTTCTATAGTTAAGGCGTTTAGGATCGCTTGTCTACGATAGTGTGGTATTTTTCAATACCTTAGCCTGTGGAGGTGACTTTATCGAAAGCCTTGTATACAAGGGAAAGTGGACGGATCCAGGCCGCGAGGTAGATCACTGATGGGATGGATTAACCCATTAAAACGAGTGCGCCCGAACGACTGCCAGCAGCAAGAGTGGCGGTAAGTCATGACGTACCTTGACAGCTTCCGGAGAGCTACCTCCGTGATAACCACGATCACTCTGGCAAGACTAAAACGACCAAGAAGAAGAGGTAGTGAATACCCTTCATCAGTCCTTTAATCCAGTGCAGGTGTAGAAGCACTTGGGCACTCCAAAACGTGAGTCATATTCTGGATCAAAGCACATCATTCAGAGTGAATCATTTTGTCAAGTTATTTGATACGTAACCGATAGCGTTTCCATATTATCGTCGAAAAAGGATGAATCATTTGGTTAAAAAAACCAGGCATTAACAACTTCAGTGCATTACTGCATTAGACTGACGCACACATGGACTCCGCTTGATTTGTACGTAGAACGACGTCGTATGGCGTGGATATAATGTAGCTCTACAAGTCTAGTTGCCATATAAAATGGAGACATAGACCATGGAGACCGATGCGACCAGATCTGCATACATGGCTCACGTATGCGCAATTTAGTAATTTTTTAATCCTTTTGTCACTGAATTGACTTTTTTATGGTGGGAAAAATCATCGAATGACGAATCCCGGGAGAAAGTGTTCCTGCCCCAGTTCCATGGCCCCGGTGTTCCGCTTCCGCACCAAACCCTTGGCCCCAAAAGGCCTTGACCCTGCTAGGCCATACAGTTATTATTAGATTTATTTGTGTAGTTTATTGTTGTAATCCTCGAATGTGATCTCTCTCAGTCACTCAGGTTTGCTGAGAGATAACTCATTGTTGAGTTAAGCTCACCTTTGTACATGAATACAACTATGTACTATAATAAGTTTCTTTTTTGAGTACAATAAAGAATTAAGTTGACTGATTTAACCTTTCGAGTACCGTAATTAGAGACATAATAGAAAGACAATAGGTGTGCGAATGCCTGCGTTCACTTGGGGCTCAAAATCGCGTCAACTTATCGACCGCCAGTGAGACAAAACATTTCAATCGATATAATTTCTTGTAAATAATCGACTTTCTTTCTGCGAATCTTGAATCAATCTAATTCAAACTTTATGCTGTAAGAGATAAGTCAGTATTCCGGTTGGATCGTGTTGTTCAGTTCACATGGCCGGTTTGCCTTCACCTAAAATGCTAATCGTTGTAGCGGTAACCGAGACGGCCGGGCAGATATCTAACGGTAAAGGATTGCTTGTAATATCTCCGCGGTAGTTAACATTTCGACCGAATCATTCCGACACGCCTTCCGTAAAGGTTTATCTCTTATATGTTTATATACCACGTCAACTTTTTTTTTATAAAGTTTTAATTTGATTACTTGGATTTGAAAGTTCCTTGATAAGCGTCAAGATTCGCAAACTGATTCTTGGCTTCCGTAGGCGCGAGCTTGCAGACGGAAAGCAATATGCAGCTTGCTGTCCGATTTGATAAGGTTAAAAACCACTAAGCATACTATGGCTGATGACTGCTAAGATTGTAGTAATGTGCGAAAAAGTTGCTCTGGAAAGCAAAACTTAACTACAAAAAGTACAAAGTAAGTTACAATTCTAACAGGGAGTGTTAGAATTGTAACTTTAAACCATCTTGAGTGGGAGAAGTTACTAAATGAGGGTTAGGGGACCATCCCCCTAAAAGTCTCGTCGCGTTTGTCTACAGGAAATATTTACAGTATTTTCAAATTATGAAATAGGTTTCTTAAATAATATTTCAACTAGTTTAGTGTTTATGCCATTTATGCGAAGAATGATCAGATAAAATAAAGAATAGTGTCGAAGATTAGATTGGAGAGGCACATAACAACTTTACTCAAATCATATCACTAAGCCAAAGAGAAGATGGATGGATTGTGCGAGGAAAGATATAAAAGAAAAGGGAGTTGTGGTTTGTGTGACGAGTGACACAACTGAGTGAAAGAAAAAAAAAGTGATGCGCCGACCCCAAATGACACTGGGCAAGGTCAAGAAAATGATCATCACTAGACTCATTTCTAACATATCAATTAACCTTTCGAGTACCGTAATTAGAGACATACTTGTTATACAAAGACAATAGGTATGCGAACGTCGGCGTTCGCTTGGGGCTTAAGACTTTAAAAGTCATGCGAACATAATAACTCACTTTCTCAAGATGGCAAAATATGTCTGAAAAAATTTAAGTCTGAGGCATACAACCGCTTTTACGTGCTTGTGATGTTATAACATATCTTTCTCCAAATGTTTTGGATAGTATACACAGATAATCTAGTGGACATTATCTAGGCTTCTATAGATATCAAAACGATTTTTTTTGTAAATGTAATCCAGCAAAGATCTCTGAACATATGTTATTTTACGTAAACTTTGGGTCTCCATAATGTATGTACTGTACACATATAAAAATATACATTTTATAGGCTAACGAGAGACTTGTGTACCAAAAACAGGAAAAACAGAACAAAGAAGTACCTTCTTACCACGAATTTGTGAGTTAGGTTTTACCAAATGATGCCTCACTTCTTAGAAGACGAGTAGAGAGAGTTCTTAGATGAGTAAATGAGGAAGACAGAAAACAAAATAATTGATAAAGAAAGTTGGTACAGTAGACCGTTCTAACTTGGCGAGCCTGAAGTTAGGCTCTGCGAACGTAGGGTGAGCGAGTCAATGACGTATAGGTTGTTGTAAGTTATTGCGTACTAACTACCTACAGTAATGTTATTTGCCATGTCCCATGTCCCACGTGATGTACGCGGTATAAAAGACGAGACAAAACACAGACAAAATGAATCACAGTCGACTTTGATGTGAGAGCCTGCGCTGCGTGTAACAAATAGGTTCAACTTATTTGCCGCGTACATACATACAGCGTTTTTTATATAACAAATGCTGTGGCTACGTATACGTCGACACCCAAGCGAGCGCCGGCACTCGCGGCAAGATTTCGCGCCACGCGCCGTTGTCAAATTTTCAAAAATAGAATGTACAATATTTGAGCATTTTTTTTTATAGGGTATTTTGATATTTATCCAAGAACGTAAATAAAAAGTTTTATAGACAAACTAGCTTTTGCCCGCGGCTTCGCTCCCGGCAACAGATTATTTTACTCTACTCCACTCTACCCTATTTTTTTTCATAAGAACCTTCTCCTGACAATAACAAACACAACAAAAAAAAGAATCAGCAAAATTGGTCCAGGCGTTGTTGAGTTATGCGCTTACCAACACATTTTGCGATTCATTTTTATATATAAGATAACTTTCCGTTAATACCCGCGAATGCCGGCGTTCGCTGTGTACCCACGAACGCCGGCGTTCGCTCGAAAAGGTTAACTCTTAAGTACAAAAAATAATTATAAATTAATGTCTGAATTATCATTTTCAAGTACTAACCACTGAGAGCTCAAAATTGTTGTTTTTTTTTCCTCATTTCACCAATAAACACGTGATGTAACCCAAGTGCACCTCATCGTGTATGCATCGGCCCTAAAACAGCCATAATAAAATTATACAGTTATACTATCCAGTATTATACCAAATAATAAAACCAGACGGACTCGAAGTTCGTAAAAGTAATATTTCATTATTTCCTTTATTTGTTAAAAATATTTTACATCTTTAAATATTTTCTAAAACACATACAAATAAAACATTTAAAAATATAAAAAATAAGTAGTCTACCGGTGTCGGGAGCAGGGTCCAAGCTACCGGTGGTTAGGGCTCCAGAGACAGGAACCTCCTCACGATGCGAGCCGTATCGAGGAGTACTGCCTTCTGTAGACCCTTGATCCAAATGATTTTAATTTTATTTATTATTATTTTTGCTTATTACCTAGAAGTAGGTAATAAGTTGTGGACCTGGTACATTGAATCCCTATTATCCTCGATTGCCACGCCAATTCCTTTGTTCTGACGTCATTTGAATTTGTCATTAGATAAAGATATTTTATTTGTTTAAAACATGGTATAAAACTTGCTCAGAACGAAGGAATTTGAGGTATGGCCTATTCCAAGCGTCCGACGTTAACGAAACGATAGTACCTTGGCTAGGGCGGCTGATGTTGTTTCTAGGTTTCTAGGGCAGTGAGATATACACGATAATAAAAAAAAAACTATAAGCATATACATTTTAGAATGTGTAAGTAATAAGTATACTTTTACTTTACGAAGAAGTTTTTTTTTAACTGCGCATATTCACTTTCAAAGTAAATAACTTTGTTCGAAGTGGAAGTCAAGTGATTTTAAATTGCCTAAGATAGAAAGTGAATGTATTTTTACTGCTATACGAGATGACGCATAAAACGCATCACTCATACTATATCACATTAAGCTTGTTGACGGAGACGCGTTGGGCGTTCGTTGTACGATGCGTTCCAAATGACAATAGTATCGATTGCCATTTTGTGACGTCACGATTTACTGTCAAAGATATTTTTAAAATTCAGTTTATTAACGAAAAGTTTAATTTATTTACGAACTGTGAACGAAAAAAGTTTAATCAGAAACAGTTCTTCAATTTTGCAAAAATGTCTTCGAATTGACAGTACAGCGTGACGTCACATCCTGTTAATCGATCCTATTTTTATTTGGAACGCATAGTACATTGCAGCAGCGGGCCGCTTCACCGCACTTAATGTACAACGTTCTACAAACACTCGCGCGCATGCTCTTGTAATAGCTTGCAGGGCTCCGAGCGCCGCATGCGAATTTATTCTTTTGTAGACCGTATGTTAAGGTAGTTAAGGTTTAAATTAAATTGTTCTCTTCAATTGCGCTCCGTCTCCAGCGGTGTGCGCTGGGCCTATCGCGCTGCGTCTCCGTAAGCAAACACTAACAATTTGGGGGAGGCGCATGTCCGACAGTGGACGTCTTTCTGCTAAAAAGATGATGATTCTTTTATGAAATACTGGCTTTTGGCCACCGTCCCACCTGTTAGTAGTACGCTTGCATAGAAACTAACCTATTTGCTCTCACACACTATAAGCACAATCAGCCTCGTAATTTTCCCACAGCTGGGACTCACAACTGGGGTTGGTGGATGTAACATGTATTAGAATTTTTGGTTCTAGGCCATGCCGGTTTCCTCACGAAGTTTTCTTCACCGTTTTGAGAGCATAAGTGATGGAATAAATCACACAAAGTAATGCGCCTGGCTGGGTTTGAACTCGCGACTTACAACGCGTAAGCCGCGGTCGTTACCACTCGGTCACTACTGGTCTCAACAATTTTTATTTTTTAAAGTGGCAAATTTTGTCACCTTTAGTCAACAAGTTGCCACTTATCAACGAATTCCTTTATATGCAGTTTATCAACTGGCTTGACAAGTAGGTACTAAACAGCCGAAATCCTTTGTCACAAGCCACTGCTGGAACTAGCTACGTGCCAGTTCGCATGTCGCATGAATAACATCATAATTATCGCGTTTGTGTGTCAAAATACGTCACTTCGATTTTTTTACTACCTACCTGGAATTAGATCTCCGCTTATGAATCGTAAGTTATACCAGGCCATCGAAAATATAGGAAAGGAGTCTTCCTAGGGGTAAAACTTCTTTCGTAAACCTCCTTCCCTTCCTTACGTTGTTAATCCTCAATGCTGAGGGTCGTAGCATCGACGAATTTTTTTTTTTGTGGACTATATTTCGTCTCTGGTAGGACTCTGGTCTCTAGTGCAGCAATGATTTGGTCTGACCAATGCATCGGACTGCCTCTGGGTCTTTTCCCATCTACCTTTACTGTCAGCAATAGCTTATCTTGGCCATCGCCTCTCTTTAGAAAGAGAGGCGATGGCACAACGCTAGAGCGTTGTGGTGAATTTTGGCATTACTGTGGTGAGACTTATGGGTCTCTTGAGATCGGCTAAGCTCCTTAACACACCTTTTTGCGTGGTAAATCATCAGAAGAGATAAAGGAAGTGTTAAACTTTTACGGACTAAAACGCCACCTGGTCAATGTTCCTTTAAGTTACCAGTCAGCTCTGTCTTCACACATACATGTCAAATATGTGAGAAGCAAAAACTGTACTAATTCATCGTGTGATTTGGGTAAATATTTGCCAAATGTGATCAACACCTAACTGGTAAGTGAAAGTAATGTAAACAAGTTGAACGATTCTAGAGAGATCCTTTACCGTTTTTTGTAACACATAAATCGAACTGTTATTAGAAATGAATTACAGGAAATCATTTAACATTTCGAGTAACGTAATTCGAGACATAATAGAAAGAAAATGGGTATGCGAACGGCGCGGGCGTTCGCATGGGGCTCAAGAGTTTTAGTTTATTCAGAAACTAGCGACCCACCCCAGCTTCGCACGGGTGCAGTGGTGATATTAAATATATTATGTACGTATTATACGTATAAACCTTCCTCTTGAATCACTCTATCTATTAAAAAAAACCGCATCAAAATCCGTTGCGTAGTTTCAAAGATTTAAGCATACAAAGGGACATAGGGACAGAGAAAGCGACTTTGTTTTATACTATGTAGTGATAGGGCTAGCGAATGTCGCAATATTATGGCAATGTTTACCCTCTGTCTATTATAGCTTCATTTTGCGTTCAAAACAAAACTCAGTTTGTGTAGTTAACTTGGTGAATTTGGTCCTAAACAACTAAAATTCTCATGAATGAGGTGAGAATCTTAACAAATTAACTAACAAAAAAAAAATCGAATAAAATAACAAAAATAAATCATACAAAAAATCAGATTGTTATATAAAACCTCCTTGACAACGGCTCGCAAATTGGACAGAGTCACGTTTGCACCGTGGAGGCTTCCACGTTGACATTGTTCGTTGATTGGTCGCTCCGAAAAAGTCGCCAAGTTACAGGTAGGCTAACATCAAGTAGGTAGGTAATATCAAGTCACGCGGCAGTTTCTTTCCAGATGAAATCGAAGTCACGCGTGAATAAAAAGGCAGTAAAAATTATTGTGAATATTTTATATTTATTTGCGGAAACAGAATACAACATGAAACAACTAAATCTGCCCCTATAATACGCTCGTAATTGGCGACGCCTCCAATTTGTTCTGATCACTGAACGTTTAGATGACGTCAGAACAAAGGAACTGGGGGCGTGGTCAACAGAAAGCGTTCAACGTTAACGAAACGATAGTAACTTCGCTAGGGGGGCAGAACGGAAACGGGAGCCGAATAAGAAATAATCAAAATATCTTTTTTTTTTGTTCATTAATGATATGTTCGCATTTGACCACTATCTCCCCTGATGGTAAGCGATGATGTGGCCGACGATAGAATATATAAATATATATGCTTGCCTAGAAGTAATCTATCACTCTTGACTTAGAGACTTCGACAGAGAGGTTGTACTATCAGGACTAACCGACTTAATCGTGAAAATTAAAACAAAAAAAGAAGAGATAGTTGAAAAATAATTCATATCATAAGTCACTTGAATCTTTGATATTATGATCCCTTCATACCCTACAGATATAAAAAAACACGATGTAAACCTTATCATTGACATGTTAACGCAAACGAATACCATAGATCCAGTATATGATTCTGGACACCCCAGTGGTGGAATTGGAAAGAATGGTATTCGTTTGCGTTAACATGTCAATGACACCCTGTATAATATAGATTTATATTTAAAAAAAATACAATTTGCCTGTCTAAACAATCAATGGCTTCTTTTGACAGTTCAACATCATTTGTTATTACGTTATCGAGCAGACCGTTTCTTCAATCATTACGAAGCATTGATTTGTAGGTAATTTCCTTCGACGGTCAAGTTGTAAAAATTTAATCAAAACTTGGAAAAAACGCTTTAATATTCAATCATTATAGCACGTGACGTGTTCGCTCACATGTTCGGTGATAAGGTATTGAACTTATCGAACCTTTTTGGAAAGGAGAGCGTAAATTTTAATCATAGTTTACAGACACTTGATAAGCTGACTGAGCATCATTGCTGACGTCAATTAGCTACTATTGGGTTTATCATGTCATCAATAGGACAGTTAGTCCTCCAAGTTCCACAAATGACGAGAAGCCTCAATGAGCGACAGTTTGTATTTTTGCAAGGATTTTTTCTTTTTCCCACCCATCCAATTCTCATTGCTGAAGTCAATTAGCTACTTTTGGGTGAAGAGTTAGTGCTCAGTTGATGCAAAAAGGATTTTTTTTTCATGAAGACAGATGTAAAAGACGCTTTAAACTTTGCTCGGATGCAGAAATGGCGATGGGCAGGTCATATAGCCAGAAACACCGACGACAGATGGACATTACGATCGACGGAGTGGCCAGGACCAGGGGGCCATAGAAGGAAAGGCAGACCACTCGATGGGAACTGGACTCAAGTAATACAGGATAGGGACATGCTCTGGAGAAGGCCATTAACTGTGAGGGGTTCTTTTTTTTTAATCTTGTTTTATTTACAGGGTTTTTTCTTAGAAGAAAACGTCACCCTGATGATATATACAAATGTTTAGCATAGGTACATATTTACTCTATTCTACTCGCAAACTTACACACAAAATTATAATACGATAAAGCATTCTAGCCTCATCTGTTAAAGGTGAGGCTAGAATGCTATTATAGAAGCCCACATTAAAAGTATTGGCAGTGAGGGGTTCTTGCATCAAATAATCCACATCAAATAAGCTCAAGATCCTATAGCAACACCGACAAAAAAAATACTTTTAAGTAACCCATCAACATCTCATAACATTTTACATCACCTCACATTAATGACATTGGTTACATCACATCACAAGGATTATTATAATTTATCTCACTACGTAATAAATAACTTTCTATAGAGGAAAATGAGAACGAACAGTTTTTGTTGCGAATTCTATCAGTATTCTGCGAGGCAGACACTTTCGATGCGGCCGCCCGATCGCATGACAATTGACCTTTCGCGAATTCGAGACTGCATTTTAGGTACTTGGTAGGTATGGAAAAGACTTTCTCATTTACAAATCTTTAAGGGAAATGAGAACAGGATACTGTAGCTACATCGAAAGGGCCCAAACTTAATTGATTGTTCTTTTAAGGTAGGATATCTACTTAGTGACTGACACTTCAAACACGTGATTGAAGTTAACAAACCACTTTTACCATGAGACCAAACTTGAACCAGAACGCTGACCAAACTTGTTGTCATTTTTTACTGACTAAAACCACACCTACGTTCATTCTTTATTACATCATCTATTACATTTCAGGACCAGGACCCCTTTCAGAAGTCAATAACTAGCTACTGGAGCCATCTTCAGCAGGCTTCGGCCTTGCAGGGCCCCTGCGGTTTTGCTGACAATTCTATGAGGTTCGCAAGGAACACTACACGCTTTCGACGATTCATTCTCGTTCAGACAGATTACTGGACGGTGAACTACCCATTGCTCATCGTCAGCAAGTCTATATCGGTAGAATGATGGTGATATAAATAAAAGAATTGATTTATTAATTTATTTATATCCTCTCCTTGACAATTATAAACAAGCTGTTATGGAGGCAAAACAACAACATTTTATTGTTGTTTGTTTTATTATATGTATTTATAATTTGTAAGTTTCCTTGTATCTCTTATGTTATACAAGTTGTAAATAAATAAATATGCAACATTCATCTGTTGCGAGATTCCAAAGGTCTCTTGCTTTAAAAAAAACTTGTATCCAGTGAATATTTTTATCATTCGCAGATTCGTGCTTAACCATTATTTCACCTGATTGTAATTTACGAGCTGCCGAAATATTCAAAAAGGATAAGCAAAGGCAATTAAAAATACACAAATGGCTTTAAGTCAGTAAAAGTCTGATGATTTCGGCAAGAGCGAAAGAAGTGATTTGATGTTTTCAAATAAGGAAAAGAAGTACAGAAAACAAAAAAAGTTTTACGATACGACGTACTAATTATTCTGTAACGATACCTTATATTGTAAACTAATACATGAATTATTATTAATCCGTTATGTACGGATTAATAATAATTCATGTATAAACAAAATTGAATATTAAAATATATTTTTTAGTGGGAATAATATTTATACGCTAAAGTACGAAACGTCTCGACCGATTTTGATAGGACCGCGACCGTCAGCGTCACTGGGACATTGCCGATATCTTACTAATATTATAAATGCGAAAGTTACGATGTTTGGATGTTTGTTACTCAATCACGCCAAAACGGCTGGACAGATCTGGCTGAAATTTGGCACAGGCATAGGATACACTTCGGAATAGGACATAGGCTACTTTTTATCCCAGAAACCCCAACCCCAATACCACGCGGGCGAAGCCGCGGGCAAAAGCTTATAAGATATAATGAAAGTGTGAAGAACAAAAACTTGTGACTAATTGTGCTTTGTGTGGTTTAAAGAGACTAACTCGCGAGTTCCAGCTAGTGTATATGAGGACGATGCACCTTTAATAACACAATGAATTCGCGGGCAGCGCCAGTCAGTTCAAAAATACGTACATTTAACGCAATGTCAATGAACTTGCAAGTGATCATATTTACAGCTTTGTGACCAATAAGGAAAAAGTACTATGCGTTCCAAATAAGAATAGGATCGAATGACAGGTTGTGACGTCACGCCGTACTATCAAATCGAAGATATTTTTGCAAAATTGAAGAACTCAGAGATGAGTAAAATTTAAAAAACTGAATTCTACAAACTTTTTTCGTTCACGGTTCGTAAATAAATTAAATTTTTCGTAAATAAACTGAATTTTAAAAACAACTCACCTTGATATGACAGTAAATCGTGACGTCACAACATGGCAATCGATCCTATTCTCAATTGGAACGTCACCATTATCAGCCTTTTTAATGTTCCCACTGCTGGGACGCAGGCCCTAGAGAGGGAATGGGCCATAACCCCCCACGCGGGCCCAGTGGGGATTGGTGGATGTCACATGTCTTCGAATTTTTGATACTAGGACATGCCGGTTTCTATACGAAGTTTACCTTCGCCATTTTGAGAGCAGTATATATCTTACTAATATTATAAATGTGAAAGTTACGATGTTTGGATGTTTGTTATCAGTCACGCCAAAACGGCTGGACGGATCTGGATGAAATTTGGCACAGGCAAAGGATACACTCCGGAATAGGAGAAAGGTTACTTTTATCCCGGAAACCCCAACCCCAATACCACGCGGGCGAAGCCGCGGGCAAAAGCTAGTAAAATTATGAATGTGACACTATGGCCTTGTCTGGGCACCTATTTAGTTTCTATGTCAGTGTAGATGTACTAAATGATTGGGGCTATTGGGTAACGTGTCTATCTTAATATTTGTACTAAAGAACAAATAATGCAAAAGCACATTTCGTCGTTTTTTCTGTTACTTGACATTTTCTCCGTCACCAGACATGTAAACTTTTTCTAACTTAGGAAATATGAAAACAATATTTATATTAATGATTTTGGACAAAGTTACGTTTGGTACTAAAATAATAAAAATGGCTTAGAAATTATTCTACCGGGATAATATCTAACGTATAAATAAAGAGCGAACTGACAACATTCCAAATACAAAACAAGTGAAAGAGTAACCGTCATAAGGCGCGGGAGAAAGGAGAATAAGACAGCATAGGGGCTCAAACCTCCACTCTAGGAGAGGGACAGAGGAGGAGTATAAGACAAATTTGTTTAAACGACATAATGTTAATGATGGGCTACAGCGCAGTTTTGTATTAAATTTTCAGTATTTTGACAAATAGTATTTTATGAACATGCTTGTCTATCGCTAGAATATAAGCCGATGGTTTGCACAGCTGTGTGCATTCATTCATATGTAAGTGAATTCAACGCAAACATTCATTCGTCATACAGTATACAATATACGAGAAGGTGATTGTGTCAGGTCAATACTAGATAAAGATAACAGTATAGTTTTGCTTTTTTTTGTCTGCACTGGGTCAATCAAAACTAAAGTTTAAAAACTCTGTCGACAGTTCACGTAGCTAAGTGCAGAAACATATGACTTGCAGTCGAGTGCTCAGCAAAACCCAAGACGTAATCCATAACATAAGTCTTAAGTTTTTTTTTGCATTTTGCAGGTCAGAGTGACTCAGTGATCTAGGGATCACGATTTTGATGCGGGATTGGATTCTCTAATTCATCATCGATCAACCTTTTTAATGTTCCCACTGCTGGGACACAGGCCTCCTCTCTAGGTGAGGGAATGGGCCATAATCCACCACGCGGGTCCAGTGCGGATTGGTGAATGTCACATGTCTTCGAATTTTTGGTTCTAGAACATGCCGGTTTCCTCACGATGTTTTTCTTCACCGTTTTGAGAGCAGTAGTGATGAAATAAATTACACACAGTAATGCGTCTGGCTGGGTTTGAACCCGCGACTCGTAAGTCGGGGTCTTTACCACTCGGTGATCTCTGCTCAAGATTCTCTAGTTGCGGTCAATAATTTGATATAACACGTCTTCCTCCATACTCCATCATTAGTAGAACATTTCCCGCTAATCACCATTTACACTACACTATTTCCTTCAAGAGATTGTACAGCGTTAGAGTATCCTTCAATAGTCTCGACAGTCGTAATATTGGCACTGCTGACGAACAATGCTCTGATGCAACGGTTGCTCAATGCGTTCGACACTCGCTCTAACTTGGTACCTATTGTCGATTGTTTAGCCTAGGAATATGTGATGGCTATATCATCACGACATATGTAGATCCATTGAATAAGGCCAAGATAATGAAGCTGACGAAATTTTTTAAAGGGTTTCAATGTGAAGGGAAAATGGCAGAATATTGCAATGAGAAAGTGTTTTTTAAGACCATTTTTCGGACATTGCTGTTTTTAATTTTTTTGACTGGCCTGTTGGTCTAGTGGTTAGTGGTCCTGATCGCTATGCCGGAGGACGTCAGTTTGATTTCCACCCAGGACAAATGTTAGTGTGATGAGCTCAATCATTTGTTCTGTGTCTGGGTGTAATTTATCTAAAATATGTATGTATTTATAAATGTATAAGTTTGTTTATCAGTTGTCTAGTACCCATAACATAAGCTCTGCTTAGCTTGGGACTGGACGACGTTGTGTGACAATTGTAGACTATTATATTATTTAAAAAAAAAAAGATAGTCTTAAGTTATATCGATGCAACATTTCGTATTCCCATGTCACTAATGAGGATTAAGAACGAACAATTTGGATGCCTATCAAAGTTTTTCAGAAGGATCACTTTAGAATGCCGATGACTTTTTTATCGTTGATAGGCTTGCGTTTCCCTCCCTCTCTTAGAGAGGAGGCCTATGTCCCAGTAGTGGTAACATAATAAGACTGATGCAATGCTAAGCTAGGCTCGCGTTTGACCAATATCTCAGACAAGTCTAGGCTAGACAAGCGTTCTCCATCGTCGGAAACAACTTAAACGTTTATACTGCGTACATTGAAAAACAGGACAAATTTGCCTGCTGCGGTCTTCCCATCGTATTATAATTTAGGTGTCTTAAAAGTAAATAGGCTCTTTATAAACTAGTGCACCTATCAACGATTGCATCACTGCTTACCATCAGGTGGAATCGCAATCGCAACAAAGTACTAAGTCATCCATATTATTATTATTATAGAAAGCCAAGTTTTTTTTTGCAATAAACTATTAATAGCGGGGTATTTTATGAGAATCGTGTGACATTATTATCCTTATCTTGTAATGAAGTGGTTCATGGCGGAACGTATAATTTTTTTATGACAGTCAATTACACGCTACGGATTTGATGTCTTAATTACTTAATACTAGCTGCTGCCTGCGGTTTCGCCTACATGATAGTATTTTTTTTATTGATAGGCTCGCGTTTGGCTACAATCTCACCTGGTGGTAAGCGATGATATGGCCGATGATGGAGCATGCTTGCTTAGCAGTAACCTATTCATTCTTGATTTTAAAAAAATCCTATGTGAACTTCCTCTTACAAGTATTGTATTCGCTATTCCCGGGTATGGGCTACCCGTGTTTCATCGATATTCGTTTAGTTGTTAGAGCGTGATAAAGTAACAAACATACAAACATTTGGTTTTATAATGATATAGTGACTAGAAACCAAAGGCGGACTTTATCGTGAAAATAACGACAGACAGACGCAGTCGACTGCTCCATGGAAAAACAAAGTAAATTACATTATAGTAAATTTTACAGGAGAAGCAAAAAACGGAAAAATCTTTACTTAAAAGGTGGTTTTGATCGTTCCGCTATCAGTTGTTAATAACTAAATAAATAAAAGCCAAAAATGTATTATTGGCTTTTATTTATTTTAACCATTTTTTTACGAGTGCAAAAGTTTCGGACGGTCGTACTGTAATATACAAACACTACATAGAATCCTAAAATCATTATACCAGGAAGGCCTACAATTTTTTGCCTTAGTCATTAAAAAAGAAGTTAGACAGGATCATGTATAAAGTATTTGCATGCAAATAATTTAATATGCTAATAAGTTTAACGAACATATCGGTTCCGTTAACGATATTAATAACTAGTTTTTTTACGTGTCTGTCTGTCACCGACAGTCACGAAAATTACTGAGTCTTTGTTGATAGCGTAGCATAACAGCTATACAGGGTGTCACTGACATCGTAACGCAAACGAATGCACCCTTACGTTGTTGAGACACCTGCGGCCCGGACTAAGCGTTTTGCCTCGTTATTGATACCGCGTACATCGAGGGATTGGAACAGTTTGCCGACTGCAGTCTTTCCGTCCGAATATAATTTGGGTGTCTTCAAGGCTAGAGTGAATAGGCTCTTAATAAACTAGTGTGCCTGACCATCAACGATTGCATCACTGCTTACCATCAGGTGGATCGCAGTCAAGCACTAGTTTATTGCAAGTAAAAAAAAAAGAATATCATAGATCCAGTACATGATTCTGGACCCTCAGTGGTGGAATTTTTCGTCGTTCTAGAAACATGTACTGGATCTATGGTATTCGTTTGCGTTACAATGTCTATGACACCCTGTATAATGTTCGCACTACTGGGACTCAGGCCTCCGTTCTAGGAGAGGGATTGACCCGTAATCCACCACGCGGGGCCAGTACGTGTTCGTGGATGTCACATGTTTTTACATACATACTTGGTTCTAAGAAAATCGGAAAAGCGGATTACTTAAATCGAAATTGTGAAAGAAAACATCTTGAAGAAAATGTTCTTCAAGATGTTTTCTTTCACAATTTTAAGACCAGTAAATAATCTTAATGTAGGGGGAGTAAGGGGAGAATGGAATACCAACTTTGCCTACCCAACTGTCAACCCCACCTGCACGTACCAAAGGGCAGCGGTAACCAATTAATTGCCGTGGTGCTTCCTGCTAGATAACGAACGGGGCTCTGGCGACCGAGCAATGGCGGTATAACCATACACACCTGTCGGGGTAACCTGTACGGTAGAGGCGTCAGAAACCTTGGGGACCAAATATCTCCTAAAAGTTCTGGTGTAGAAGGCAACGGGAAACCACTACACTAACGTCCCACGAGAGTCATGGAAAGGTCGTATAAGAAGAATCGTATGCCTGACGACCCGCGTAGCGACCGGCGCTCTGAGCTGTCCGGGAGCCAGAGTGTGAAATTGGTTACCGGCCATGTGGCAGCAGGTGACCAGGCGCCGCATGGAAACTATGTTACTGGAAAAGTGAAACTCCAATTACGTAATAACATCCGCGTCGGAACATGGAATGTAAGAGGCCTGAATAACCAGGGAAAGCTCCATGTCTTGGACCACGAACTCCAACGATGCAATGCTTTCATTACAGGACTAAGCGAGACGCATTGGAAAGAAAGTGGGCACAGAAATCTGGAGAAGCACACCATATTTTTCTCAGGCAATGAGTCATCCAGTTTTGCTGGAGTGGCCATAGCAGTACCCACACCTTGGGTGGGATCTGTCCTTGGTTATAATCCCGTCAATGAGAGGATCATCACCATTAAACTCTCCGCTTCACCATGCGCGCTGAATATCATCCAGGTGTATGCCCCCACAAGTACCGCTACAGAGGAAGACATCGAGGACTTTTACAACAAGCTTGAGGAGTGTATTAATAACATCCCAAAAAGAGAGATCCTGATGATCATTGGCGACTTTAACGCGAAAGTGGGAACCACTGCACATGATACAGGCTTGCGGAACATCGTAGGTCGGTACGGTCTTGGCTGCAGGAACAGTAGAGGAGAGCGCCTAATTCAATTTGCAGCGGACAACAACTTTACTGTGATGAATACAGTCTTCAAACACCACCCAAGAAGACTGTATACGTGGACCTCGCCAAATGGAGCACACCGTAATCAGATTGATTATATATTGATCAGAGCAAGATGGAGGAGTTCAATAACCAACACGCACACATTGCCGGGAGCTGATGTCATGTCCGACCACCAACTACTTGTGTGTAACATGAGGATCAGATTACGCAAACCTGTAATTAAGAAAACGCCCAAACGCATGGAGGTCATTGATGGGGACTCTTTTATACAATCGTTGCAAGAAAAAGAGCAGTACTGGCACGAAAACTATGGCACAGAAAGAAACGTCGACTACCTCTGGGAATCCGCTGTGCAGCTCATAAAAGATGCTGCACGTGACTCGCAACCTATCGCAAGGTCTGAAAAAAGACAGCACTGGATGTCAGCTGATACCTGGAACTTGATCAGAGAACGGAGAGACCTGAAAGCTAATGGTGCCACGATACAAGAGCTCAATAAAATGACATCTGTTATACAAGCCGCTTGCCGCCGAGACCGAAATACAGCTTTGCAATCGATTTGTGAAGAGGTTGAACGACATTCTCAAAAGTTTGAAACGAAAGATCTACATAAAAAAATCAGACTTATAACCCGTCAGTTTAAACCAAAGACTTGGGCCATTGAGAATGTTTCTGGAAACACCGTCACAGAGATAAGGGAGATCGTTAAAGTCTGGAAAGATTACTGTAAGGGTCTTTTCGCTGACGTGACAAACGACATCACTACGCCCCATGATGTTACGCTAGAGCAAGAGCCAATGCCACTGAAAGATGAAGTGCGAGCAGCGATTAAACACCTTAAGCGGAATAAGGCTGTAGGTTTCGATGAAATCCCGATCGAAATCATAAAAGCCATGGGAGAAATTGGAGTAGACATACTGCATACCATCTGTCGACGAATTTGGGTCACTGGAGTCTGGCCGAGTGATTGGTCGCACTCTATATTTATCCCACTACATAAAAAAGGATCAACAAAGAAGTGCAGTAACTATAGGCTAATTTCGCTCATATCCCACGCTAGCAAAATTATGCTGCATATTATCAACACAAGGCTCCAAGCATACTTGTCCCGAGAAATTGCACCCGAGCAAGCTGGCTTTGTGAAAGGTCGAGGCACAAGAGAACAGCTACTTATAATGCGTCAGATTGTGGAGAAAGCTAGAGAGTTCAACATTGCCCTCTATGTATGTTTCGTTGACTTCAGGAAAGCTTTCGATACCGTGAAGTGGCGGAAACTATGGCAGGTCCTGACGGAAATGGGTGTACCACAACACCTTAGTTACCTCATTAGACGTCTGTATGAAGATGGCACAGCCGCAGTCCGTGTTGATGGTGTTGACTCTGAACGTTTTAAAACGCAGGCTGGTGTTAGACAGGGCTGTATATTGTCTCCTCTGTTATTTAATATATACACAGAGTACATAATGCGGATTGTTCTCGAAGACTGGGACAAGGGAATATCTGTAGGAGGTCGGAAGATATCCAATCTAAGGTATGCAGATGACACTACCCTCCTAGCGTTAAGTAGAGACGACATTGAGACGCTCCTTGGCCGTTTGGAGACAACAGCGTTAGATTTTGGACTCGCAATCAACCGGGACAAGACGAAGATGATGATTGTGGACCGTGCTGACAATAACCAACCAGGCGTCCAAAATATTGCGGGATGCGAGGTGGTCAAGAGTTACCTATACTTGGGCTCCACAATCACCAATGATGGGGGCTGCGAAGACGAAATCCGGAGACGTTGCGCTATGACGAGATCCTCAGTGGAAAAACTCACAAAAATTTGGAAAGACCGTAGAATAACCAAAAACACTAAGGTTCGATTAATGAAATGCTTGGTTTTTCCTATTTTTCTATATGGAGCTGAGACGTGGACGCTGAGGATGCAGGACCGTCGCAAGATTGACGCACTGGAAATGTGGTGCTGGAGACGCATGCTTCGAATCCCATGGACCGCACACCGAACCAATATATCGATCCTCAAAGAACTCAATATCAGAGAGAGATTATCGTCGTCTGTGCAAATACGAATTCTCAAGTTCTTCGGGCATATCACCCGTAACGAGGACTCAATGGAGCGACTGGTAGTGCAAGGGAAAGTTGAGGGCAAAAGATCACGTGGACGCTCTCCAACACGGTGGACAGACCTCATCAAATCGGTGACGCATTGCAGCGTCAACGAAAACTCCCAAGCCGCCAAACATAGAACTGCATGGCGTCGCATCGCGAGAGATGCGGTGGCGCAGGACTCGACCGACACATGACCACGACCACTCTGTCAAGAGTGCACGACTAAGAAGAAGAGAAATAATCTTTATTTTGCAAGTAGGTTTAAAAAACACTTTTACACGTCATTTTTTTTTCGATGAGTCAAGTGTTGTTTAAATAAATTACAAGTAATGCGCCTGGCTTGGTTTGAACCCGAAACCTGCAACTCGTAAGTCGAGGCCGTTACACTCAGTCAGCACTGCTCTCAACATTGTTGATAACGTACTTCTTATTTCACAATTCATTTATGTCATTACGGAGATTACAAAAACAGGAAAGTTACAAACCATTAGCCTTGACAGTAACAAGCAAAATATTTACTATACGAGTACAAGATTAATTTCGAAGATAAACTTTGTAAGAAGGAATGAATGATGCTTGCTAAGAAAGAAATAAAGTAATAAAAAGTAGGATAGTGCTTTTCTATCTTTTTTTTTTTGGTAAGTGGGAAATCATCCAGCCATAGAGCGAGCGCTCTAGGACGGAGTGGGAGGACTACACTATTCGGGTTAGCTACTACTTCTTAGCTCAATAGCCTAAGAACGACATCAGTCAGTTCAGCTAGTAAATTTCTATAATTTGAAAACTAAAAAAAGAATATATATTTTTTCTTTTTTTATTTAAGATTTATTATCAACAAACAATATTTGAAAGACTAGGAAGAGATTTTGCTCCAAACTTGATCAAATCTTTGATCTTATCTTAATTTGAAAGGATATTTCAAATTCTTTAAGCCCTATAAAAAATGGTTGACTCGATTTTGAAAAAATGTCATACTGTAACAATAGCTTCACTCGTAGGACAAAAGTAATGTAGTGTCATCGAGTTCAATTACAACACACCTGTTTTAACACAAAACAACGCTTGTTGAAACTTCATGTATTTTTCAAAAATCATTTTGTATTTTAACTAAAAAAATAAAACATTATGCTGTTACATGCATAGGTTTTTTTATGGTAGGTGAAAATCAACCCGCTCTTGGGCGGAGCGGGAGACAGTGTCAGACTCTTACTGACTAAAAAACCTACCTCATTCCTTCCTTGCCTTATTCCTAGAGCCGCGGTAACACTTTCACACCAACCGGCGGCTCCAGAAGGCTTCGACCCTGAAGGGCCACAGGGTGCAGGCAAAAACGGTGCGCGCCGTTGACGACTTGGTTACATGCATAGGTACGTTGTTTGTTAACATACGCTAGAACTTTGTATGAAAGAGTGTCACACTTCTATCTAACGATTTGAGTAAAAGTAACTACTTAAGTAACAATAAATTATTTTTTTAATTGCAACAAACTAGTGCTTGACTGCGATCCCACCTGATGGTAAACAGTGATGCAATCCTTAATGGTAAGGCGCACTAGTTTATTAAGAGCCTATTCACTCTAGCCTTGAAGACACCTAAATTATAATCGGACGGAAAGACTGCAGCCGGCAAACTGTTCCAGTCCCTCGATGTACGCGGTATAAACGACGAGACAAAACGCTTAGTTAGTATTTGTTACCGTAACTTTATTTTTTTTTTATTTTTTTACGGAGGGAAAAATCATCTAATGACGTATCCTGCCCTTGGGCGGAGCGGGGAGCAGTGTCAGACTCTTACTCACTAAGCGCAATTGTTATTTTGAACTCTGTGACACCTGTGCTGTGATGTGTGTCAATCAATGACGCATCTTACTAATATTATAAATGCGAAAGTTACGATCTTTGGATGTTTGTTACTCAATCACGCCAAAACGGCTGGACGGATCTGGATGAAATTTGGCACAGGCATAGGATACACTCCGGAATAGGACATAGGCTACATTTATCCCGGAAACCCCAACCCCAATACCACGCGGGCGAAGCCGCGGGCAAAAGCTAGTACCTACATACATTACAAAAGGATCGGGGTGAGTACCCCGTTCCTTTTTAGCTTTGGTTCGTCAGCAAGTAGGAAACTGTCAAATCGTGACATTTCAGACAAATGAACGTGTCATGAATTTGTATGTACAGTTGTGTTTACCCATGCAGATGTAAATATGTATTGTTAAACAAATGTAATGTATGTAGGCATTCGTCATTGATTGTCACACTTCACAGGTGTCGCAGAGTTCAGAATAACAATGTCATCACATTACACTTATATGCACTTAACAACATACATCAGGGCATCACATCACACTATCACATTTGTATTACATCATAAAGCGAAACTTTTTTAGTAAAGTTTTCACAAAGCGTAACCTCAGGGCTGGGTTCAAAAATGACCATAGTAGAGTTGTTACCCAGAGTCGTTCTTTTATGACTCGGGTAGCTACACTAGAGTTAACCCAAGTGACTCCAACTTCGAGCAGGGTAGGTTTTTTTTTTTATGGTACTTAAAAATCATCGAATGACGAATCCCACTCTTGGGCGGAGCGGGAAACAGTGTCAGACTCTTACTGACTAAAGAACCTACCCCGTGCCTTCCTTGCCTTATTCCCAGAGCCCCGGTGTAACGCTTTCGCATCAACCCTCAGCTCCGGGAGGCTTCGACCCTGTTGGGCCCCTACGGTGTGCTGACAACTCCTTGAGGCGCGCGGGAACGGAGCGCGCCGTCGACGACTTGGGCTCGGTCTGGACTGCAGGGTAGGTTGGAGTGAGCTTTTGACAATAGAACTTGACGATTGCGTTAAAAAATGCGAGTGTAGGGTATCTACCCTGCGACATCATTAGTGTTAACTCCAACCTCAAATTTGAACGCAGGCCAGGGTATCACATCACACTTATCATAAAAACGAAACTTTCTTAGTAAAGTTCACAAAGCGTAACTTCAGGCTTGCCAGTAAGTCTGACACTGTTTTCCGCTCCGCCCAAGAGCGGGATTCGTCATTGGATGATTTTTACCTACCACAAAAAAAAGGCTTGCCAAGTTAGAACGGCCGTACTGTACAGATAGAACTAGCTGGCCTCGCGAACTTTGTTCCGCCGTAGACGCAATATTTTTTTTATTTTTAGTATCCTATGTTTTTCTCCTGGTTCTTAGCTACCTCCCTACCACTATTCAGCGAAATCGGTTCAGCCGTTCTTGAGATATAAATAGTGTAACTAAGACGACTTTTTTTTTATACACCGTGAAATTTTAATGGTTGTTTTCCTTCAGCGAAATGTTTGTGTCTTGGTAATACACACGTTTGATAAAAAAATAAAATATTAAAAACAAAAAATGGACCTGTAGAGTGCAAGCTAATTATGACGTATCACAACGTGCGAGAGCTTATTTTGGTTTAAATATTTAATGAATCGGTTTCCTTTGACGGCGGGCTGCTCATGCGACTTTATTTTTCGACGTAATTTGTAGGTACTACACCTACAAATTACGTCTAATGTTACTATTGTTTTCGCTTTTTTGAGTTGGTGAATATTTTTAATAATTATTATTAAAAAAAAAACTTTTTATTTTTTCATTTTTACTGTATGCTTCAAAAGTACTCCTTATGGCAAGTCATTCTGCAGCGGGAAAACAACCATTTAAATTTCACGGTGTATAAGTCTTTATTTTTATGGGAATAAAAATATTTATTCTGTTTTTTTTTTGTTTTTTTAAAGTCGGTGGTCTATGTGTAGCGCATCCGAGTCGCTTGTTATCGTTATAGTTTGCGGTCTTCAAAAGACAATAACCTTACGCCTAACAAGTTTTTGTTAGAAAAACATATTTTACCAACAAAATACAAAAACAATCTGAGGGTCAATAACCTCCGGTTTGTCTATAGAGGCAGTAAACAGATGATGACATTGTATTGTTTAGCTAGCATTGGAAAATGTCGATGTTTTAAAAATATAGTCAATTAATTACCAAAATTATAAATGACAGTCCATAAAGAGTATTAAACAACCATGCATGGAATTAATTAAAAAAAAAAATACAATCAAATTGAAAACCTCCTTCTAATAACAAACAACTTAACTATAGAATAAAACTTGAAATCAAGAAAATTTGAGTAAGTACTCTTATCAATTTTCATGTTCTAAATTAAGGAATACTATTCTTTTACAGAAAGACAACCCCTATAGCCTTTAAAGAGTAGTTGAAAAAAAGTCAATATTGTCCATTATTTTATTTTTTTTAGAGAAGTTACTTTTATTGTTATGTTTAAAGTTTATCAACCTAATTAGTTTTGAACAATAGATAATGATAACCTTTTGTATTAGCTTAGATTATTATTAGTGTCAAGTTTTAATTATATTGAGCCAAGCAAGCAATTATTCCATACAAACCAAGTTTGCTCTTTTCACTTCATACTACTTGGTTGCATCACAAAAGCTTTTACCAACCCTTTTCCTAAATATTCCATGGAAATATTAAAAAAAAAAACTAATAACAGCAATGTTTAATATATATTTTGGTCACCATTTATGGCAAATTTCAAGGAGATAGGTTTCAGAAATAAGACTCTGCATACTAACAAAATCAGGTTGCATGATAAAAGGGACCTGTACCCAATTTCATGATACTATTCCATTTTGCTTCAGCTGTATGTTGATTTCTCTGTAGTCAGTTAGTTTAAAAAATACTGAATAAAATAGTAAAGTTAATTAAAAAGGCTCAATTTAGATTTGGTTAATAATCATAATATAGGTAGTCTAGCTTCATGCATCATTTTTGTTGCATGCAAATTTCAACAAAAATAAGTGGCTTAAATATGTAGTAAATAACATGTCATTGTTTTGTTTATTATTATACATATAATCAATAAAGTGGTCAGATAATTATTCAGATAATAATAATTTAATCAAAAAAGATAAGATAAACCTACTGTTTGTGTAATGGAACATGTTTCTTAATTTGGTAAGTAGGTTTTGTTTCCTGGTATTTTTATTTACACATATTTAATTAAGTAGAACTTGAATTAAAATACTTAACTATATGAGCACAGAATATATACAAAGAAACACTGACAACAAATAGCATTATAACTCAAAATTGCCCTACAAGGAATAACATTGTACCTCAAAATTGCCCTGCAAGGAATAATAACATTGTATCTAAAAATTGCCTGGCAAGGAATAACATTGTACCTCAAAACTGCCCTGCAAGGAATAACATTGTATCTCAAAATTGCCCTGTAAGGAATAATAACATTGTAACTCCAAATCTCCACACAAGGAATAACATTGTAACTTAAAATTGCCTCAAAGTTTTGGCAATTTAATGTTATTTTATGCATGTGTTGATGTTACACTAATGATAAATATCATTAGTGTATGACTGCATTTTAAAGAGAAAGGCATCTAAATTATGAATATTGTTTTGAGAATATAATATCAAAGTGAATTGTTGGTATACCTATTTGGTTAGGGCATTATCCTTACATAGGTATTGTTTTTAAATGAAATGATGGTTTGTTTTCATTAGATGTAAAGTCTGACAATTAATCAAAACTACTAATACAAAGATAAAAGTTTGAAAAGTTTAAATTTCAACCATTCATATTTAGTTCAGAGTAATGGTAAGTTTTAGCAACACCTGTCTGTCAAAACAACTTCTAGTTCAATGCCAACTCCAAATAGATTTAATCAGACCATTTTTATTAATAGGATGTATGACTGTACTCAACACAATAAAAAGTAAATATAGGCATTAACTGGCGGCAAAGTAATCATTGTTACTATGAGCAGACCACTCACAGATTCTAAATGTTATTGTTCGCCAATTCATCGTAGACATTAGACAGTGCCTGCTGAGGGTCAAACTAGACATAATACAGAGAGCAACATATTAATGTATTCGATAAATTAGCTACAATATACATCAAAGTATTTATTGAGCCCACATTATGCGCAAGGAAGTGCCAATTTGAGAACTCGCTTGCAATCGAACTTTTTATTGCCATACAAAGCAACAAATTGGACTTTAATGGGTCGTATGAAACACAATAGTGAGCAGATTGATATCGACGCATGTTGGCGATGCACAGCTACGTGTTTCGTAACAAAGAGCAATCGTGTGACGGTGGTGCAGCAGTGAAAGTGACTAGTGCGAATACACGCGAATATACGTTCACGGTCAGTACCCAGACCCGACTAAACACTCAGCATCCTACGCTATCGATCCGCACCACTTCTGATAACGATATTATCGACAACATTGACTATTATCTGACAATAATAACGGTATTCTCACTGTACACTGTATTTTTTATCGATAAGAGAAAGAAGAGTAAAGTATGGCATAACTCACCTTGTAATAAACATCCATGCGGACGGTGTCCGGAATCCCTTCGAGCACATTCCTGTCGCACTTAGCTTTCTGCAAATAGTTCACTAAATTCGTGAGGCACAGCTCGTACAAATTATCGGGTATTTTCTTTGAGCGCATCGCCGACGATGATGCGTCAGCCATTTTGCCGAGATAAATGAAAACTCGATTCAATTTGCTTTGATCGTCGAGATGTCACGGTACGGCAGAGAGAATTTGCACGAACTTCACGTGGTATGCTGTGTTCTTATTGGTTGATTGTAAGCTCGTTTTCTAAGCTCAAATGAAGACTCATTCTGATTGGCCGTAGCTATTTACAAGGTAGAAATGCAAGAATATCGTCATCCCTTTTTATTTTAAGTGATAAGAAGCCGTTTAGAAAAGAGATGAAGATACAATAATCATGATATATGCATGAAATAGTCAACAGCTGTGTGGGAGCGTTTGCGAAACTTTGCGAAAACGGATAGCCAAAATGAACAGCTGTTTGACTTTAGTGTAGCCATAACTAAAAACAGGGTGAATAGAAACAAAAAGTTCATAAGGATTTTCAGTTTGTATAATTTTTTTTTTCCAATCACTAGCTGTGACCAGCAGCTTTCGTGCATTAAATTAAAATATACATGCTCATGCATGTATATTTTAATGTCAGGGATCAAGTAGCATTCTACTAGAAGAATTTTTAAATAAGTCTAGTGATTTTTAAGTCCCAGTTTTAGTTTTAAAAACATAGTATAATAGTAGGCTTATTGTTTTTTTTTTAGGGATTACGTACGCCTGTACGTAATTCTTAAAAAAAACTACTCTACGCGTTGTACTTAAGATTTAATTTAAAATACATCTCACACAATAATAGAAAAGTCAAATGTTGATTGAAATGTACGGTTTATGACACCGTTTCCTGCTCCACCCAAGGGTGGAATTCATCATAGGATGATTTTTACCTACCAAAAAAAACCTGATGGTAAGCAGGAATGCAATTGTTACACTCTAGCCTTGAAGACACATTATAATCGGACGAAAAGACTGCAGAAATCTATATGTATAAAAATCAATCACCTATCCAAGCCAAATGTTTAGGCTTTTTTCGGTATATTTAGTAGATGGTTTATGTGAAGTTTGCACAAAATAGGTCGAGCGGTTCTTCATTTATCACATTTTCCTGTTGCGGGAGCAAAGCCGCGGGCAAAAGCTAGTATTATTAAAGTCGTCGGATTATAATCATTGTATAGTAAAAAACAAAGTCGCTTCCCGCTGTCTGTCCCTATGTATGCTTAGATCTTTAAAACTACACAACGCATTTTGATGCCTTTTTTTTAAATAGATATAGCAATTCAAGGAGAGGTTTGTAGCATGTATTTAATATCACCATTGCACCGGTGCGAAGCTGGGGCGGTCGCATTATTATAAAGTGAGTCTGGATTATAGAGCTGTAAACATTGTAAGGGCGGAATATAGAAAGGCGATGACCTTAATGAGGAATCAAAGTTGCCGATGTATTTTTAGTATCCATTTCCGTTTTATAGAATGGGTTATGTGAAATGAAAAGAAACAACGAATAAATTGGAACAATTTAATTGAGGTAACTAACATATAACTAACATTAAACAAAACATCACCATCATGACACAACTAAACTATTTTAAAGCTGTCTACAGCATAAATGCTTCACTCCTTGCAAACTATCTTATTTTAAATGAAACTTAAAACATTTAATTTATTTAAAATATGATACTTGCATGATTGAAAGTTAAAATCTTTAGATTCTGACAATATTGACCAGATGTGAGAGACTTCGTTTAATTTGAGTACACTACTGAAGTTATTCCTTTTTATTTTCAGACTATATGTCTAAGATTCATCTCAAAATTCACAAAGTAACTCACTCTCATGATAAACTCGCCAGAAGGTAAGCCATTTGATAAATTCGACTATTTAATATATAAAGTTGTTTGTATAAATAAAACATAACATTATCATCTTATTCAACTCAGATAAAATATAAAGACTATAATTGAATTCCAAATTCAAGATAACTTACAAAGTGGTGAAACCAACTCTGTCTGTACTAGACAAAGTTCAAATTGCGTTGCAATACGCGTTTTTTTTTTTAAAGAAGCTGTCAAGTTTTCCACTAGGACCAATCCAAAGGCGTCAAGTATAGGCTTAAAGAGTAAGAAAAAAAATCGACTTAAAAGACGGGGACACTTAAAGTCGACTTTGAATTGATAGATTCTATCTCGAATTAAAAGTTCAAGTATAGAACGTATTACGAAGCAAAAGACTTAAATGATATTAAAAAAAAAGTTTTGACATTATAATCTGTAATATATGCAACTTTATGCCTTCGAGTTCTAGAAAGAAACATAAAGAAGAAGTTCAAGTTCTAGAAAAAGCATATATACATATTATGTATATATGCTTTTTCTTGCCTATATTAATAAGACAGCCAGGCAACACTTTTCTGCCTAATTCCATAACAGACAGTCAGCGAATGCTTAGTCCAGTTCCTCATGTTTATAACTTGTAAATACTTTATTATAATAGTCGAATTTCCAGTGAGCTTAAAAGTATTTGACACTGTTCTTGTGATGACGACCCATTGTAGAGACGCGAAGCTTCATACACGCGTATTCGTCATTAATCCCGTATCACGGTGGCCACTCAACTGAACCAAGTACGTAAGAGGTATTTAGTGCACAAGTGCATGCGGAAACACAGGTGCACAATTTGCTCTTTACCTTTCGACTTTGATAATTACCGACACAAAGAACAATAGATGTGCGAACGCCGGCGTTCGCTTGGGGCCAAGTTTTGTGTCTTAATACGATGAGGCGGCAATCTGACACGATCGGAGAGACACTAGGCCCAGGACGAACGTCTTTACTTGCTTTCCGATTCGTCATTAGGTATATGCATGATCTATGACTCCTTACAGGTTACATTAAAACTATGAAAGTCCATCGACGCAGCTACAACGATACGGTGTTGACGAATACGCGTTTATGAAGCTACGCGTTCATTGACAGTAGGTCTAAGACAGTTGTATAGCGTCTATTTCCCGATAGTGAAGCGTGAGACAGTCTCGAGCAGGTTGATGTAGGCGTGGTGTTCGTAGCCCGTGCTGAAGTCCGACAGTTTGTTGACGAAGTCGTTGCTGATGCCCTTCTCTTCCAGCAGGTTCATCAGCAGGTCGTAGAGGTACTGGAAGGTAAGAAAAATAAGGTTGAATAGGGGCATAATAGTTTCAAAGAAAAAGAGACGATGGATAAAAAAATAAAAATGAAGGGTGTATTTCTCTTTTTGCATTTTAAACTAGGAATCATTTAGGTTAGTTAAAAAAAAAAAAACAAAACTTAAATAAAGTTCTGATAATAACTGAAGATAGAGAGAATTTCTCATTTATGGACAACTAGCTTTTGCCCGCGGCTTCGCTCGCGTGGTTTGGTTTCTATTCCGGAGTGTATCCTATGCCTGTGCCAAATTTCATCCAGATCCGTCCAGCCGTTTTGGCGTGAATGAGTAACAAACATCCAAACATCGTAACTTTCGCATTTATAATATTAGTAAGATACACTGCTGCCGGCGGCTTTGCCCATGTGATAATAGAAAATTATCCCAAGGGAACATACTCCTGGGATAAAAACTATCCTATGTGCTGTACGGATATGGTAAACCCGAGACCTATGTACCAAGTATCATGGAAATCAGTTCGAGCATGAAAGAGTAACATACAAAACACTAACTTTTATCTGAATAATATTAGTGTGAAAACAAATTAATAAAAAAAAAAAACGAAAAATCAGTTTAAAAAAACCCAAAAACCTTTTTCAACTCAAAATAAAATTATAAACCTTTAAAAAAAGTTCACAAAAAGTGTTTTATTTTAACTACCTACTAAATTAATTACAATTTACTACCCAAAAACTATTTTATTTTAATAAGTTACAATTTAATTAAAAAGTGTAGCATCTTAATGAATATCCCGCATATAGTGCGCGATCGACTTCACTTCAATGCGTCAATATACCCCGATTTTGGCACCTGACGACTACTTGTGTGATAGTATCAAGTGTGGCATAGAAATGGGGCGACCCAGAATCGAACTCGAGACCATGAGATCACAAGTAGGTGTTATATACCGCATAGCTGTAGTAACATGGTAAGTTACGGCGAATTTGGACCTTGGTATGAGAATGGAAGTTATGCTAATGTTGAAAATTTTGTGAAGCAAGTATTACATTACATTTAATGATCGTAATTGGTTAAATTCCTGTTTTTTTTTTTTTTAATGTACACTATATATATATATTTTTTAATAGCTATTTGTTAGTCTAGCTAAAACACTAGAATGGCTGAACCGATTTCGTTAATTTTGGTCTTGAATTTTGTGATCCAGGGAAAGTTTACAATGGTGTGAAAATATGGAAATATTCACAAAAAAAAAAAAAAAAAAATTGACTATTAGATGGTACAAAGTTTGCCAACTCAGCTACTTTTTAATATAAATGATTTAAAAACCATGAGATAAGTACCCAAAACAAAAAAACAAGGATTCAATGAGATTATACAATATAAATTGCGAACTGAAAATGGGTGTTTTATTTGCACTATCGAGATAAGTGTGAGAAATATTCTTTTATCGGAAATACGATAAGTTTTAGATAGCTGAAACGTAGAGACGAGACGAAAAAATATGTTTCTTGGTTAATGTTCCGGCGAGATTTAGGCCTGAGAGCAGTGGTGATCGAGTGGTAAAGGCCCGCCCCCGACTTACGAGTTGTAGGGTCGCGGGTTCAAACCCAACCAGGCGGATTACTTTGTGTAATTTATTTCATTATAAAGATCTTCCCTTTTTAGCACTGGTGTATGAGTTTACACCCAGCTCTGCATACCTTAAAACTATAACTTTAAATGTTCCTGCAGTAATGAAATGATACGCAATGTTAATTATGTGGTATATTTCTGACATACCCCGTCAAGCACATCGCCGGCGACAGCGTACACCTTGTCATTCCACTCGCCCTTGTAGATGGTCACCTCGTCGATGCCAAATACATCATCTGTTAACAAAACACACATTATTGTTATATGATTAAGAGCGAACGCAAACCCGAGATATATTTTCATACGACCCCTCTAGAACTCACTCATGTCTAGATTTCTATTGAAATCAAAACAAATTAAAATAAAAAAGCAAAATGTAAAACTAATGCAAAAGAACTTTGAAACTTTGGCCCTCCATAATGTACTCGTAAATTTAAAAGTAAAGAAAAATTTACTCTAGAAATCTTGCACATTTAATCCTTCTGTAGGTATAAATACATTATTTAAAAAAAAATAAGATTAAAAAAGAAAACGTATTTTCTGGGACATGTTTTGTGGGACTTACAAAATCACTTATCTATAATTTAAAATTGTATCTGCTAGCCGTATACGCCAGTAATGGCTTTTGTGGTTTTTAGTATTAAAATCTGGTGTATAACTTGATATTGAACACAAATAAATAGATTGTAGCAGTATTGTTCCATACTCACTGGCATGTGGCTCAGTGGTATTCTACTTGACTGCGTCACTGTACCCCGCACTCGGCACCCGAGCGTGCCATCTAGCGGCGACGCCGAGCGTGGCAATTGTGAGGGGATGGAATTGTAAAGTACAGTACAGTTGTCGTATCTTGGCGAGTCTGAAGGTAGGCTCTTCAAATTTTAGTGCTTGAAAACTCGTAAAAAAAAAAATTAAACAAATAAATGCAATTTGCAGTTGTTATTGCTGTTAAAAACTGTTATCCGCACTTGTATTTCATAAACCTTTATTTTTGTAAGTGTTTTCAAGCGCTAAATTTCGCAGGGTGTAACCTCTGACTCGATAAGATCCGACAGCCGTACTGTACATAAGAATAAAAGGTATTTTGCACGACAATTAATATGAATACAAAATTACACGAGTTTTCTTTGTTACTTAGAATCCGTTTTGTTATTAAAGGAATGTCCAAATTAATTAAATAAAAAAAATGTTAAAGTAAAAGTACCTACAAGTATTATCAAAATTACATTTTTTTACTGAGTTTGAAAGTGGCTTCCAAATCTAAAACAAAAATTTCCTCGGATTTTAATCAAGTGTCTAATTTTATCACACTTCTTTACTATGACTAAAATAGTTAAGTAGGTGTTTAACAATTTTTCTCTTTATAGAATCTGGCTTATTTTATTTATATATTTTTCTTATTTTACTTAAAATAATAGAAAATAAGTCCTTTTTAAACTTTTGAGCCCCCCGCAAGAGCCGGCGTTCGCATACCTATTGTTTTTTAATTGTGTCTGTAATTACCAAAGTCGAAAGGTTAAGAAGCTATACGTACTGTACTCGTCAGCGCTGCCGGCGGCTGCCGGGGGCTCCTGCAGGTAGGAGCAGGTGAAGCCGAGCGTGGTGTCTCCGCGCACGATGTCCACCTCGAACTGCGGCCGCGACCTCATCTCCGCGAACTCCTGCTTCTCGGGCTGTACCTCACCTTCAAGGTCCTCGGAGTCCACTGTGTGGTTCACGTTGAACGTGATTTTGATGCTGTAGTGGAAACATAATGTGTGAGTGCATGATACCTTCAGAAAGATTCATATTGAGGCATTTGCTTATTAGTTTTTAATACTATACAAGCATACGGCATATAAGTTGAATCAAAACGGCGATCGAAGAGGGGAGCTGCGCGTTACCATAGCAACAACGGCTATATTGGTTCGACTTATTTGCCGCGTACTATACTCACTTATTGAGTGAGTAGTCAAAACTCAACAAAAATTTATTCAAATCTCCCTATATTCCGATTCTGAGCCACTTCTTGCCAGTTCCTACTCAACATAGTTATCTAATAATTATTCTACCTAAGCTAATTATTATGTATCATAGCTTCCAAATGGAAAGTAAATGAGGTTATTTAGAACCTGTTTAAATAGTATAGTTTTAGAGGGAATATGCATGATAAAAATATTTCTTTAAAAACAGTTCATCAATAAATATACAAAAATAGAAAACTTTGTTTCAATATTGTGAAAAAATTGAAATTAATTAAAAAGCAATAAATTTAACAGCAAATAATGTCTCACTTGTCAAGACGACGTTTTTTAAAGTAGCCGTTTGGGTCATAGACACAAAAGACTATTTCGGTCTTCTCTTTCACAATAGCAACTTTGAAGCCTGTATAATTTTGTTGATAAAGATATTTTTTTTTTTCAAAGCTAAACAGTGTTTAAGAAATAAAAAAAATGTTTGCTTAATATTTCATAACTTTGTTTTTGGAATGTCTTATGTTGAGCTCAAATAAGATGGATATTAATTATTTATCATCATTTGTCCTCAGATGTAAGTGTAGCAGTATTGTTCCATACTCACTGGCATGTGGCTCAGTGGTATTCTACTTGACTGCGTCACTGTACCCCCCACTCGGCACCCGAGCGTACCATCGAGTGGCGACGCCGAGCGTGGCAATTGTGAGGGGATAGAATCCACAAGATAATGTTAAAAATGTTATGGAAAATTGGACCTTAAGCAAACAAGTAAGACTTGATGTCACAGAGCAAAATTAGCACTAAAAAAATGTGCCAAAACTAGCATTACTTCCAATCCTATCACTTTGTTTTGATGACATTCTTGTGTTGCAAAGTGTACAGTGCGATATGTTTTGACAAATTTACAGCAAATCTCAGCATGTAAATAAAAAAAAAAGAATGTAAGAATAATGTTGATGATATCAAAAATATTAAATAGAATGTCAAAAAAGCATCATCAGGATGGAACAAATCTATGAAAATTATTATAATAGTTTCAGTGTAAAATTGGCCCATACTTACAGTTCATCTTTGAGTTTCTTAGTGAGCACCACCTCTGCGCCGTCTCCAGCTACGACAAAACCTTCAAGTTCCGTGGGCAGTGTCTTCATCTTCTGTGCTTTGCGTTCAGCCACAATTTCTTCAGTCAAGAACTCTACAAGCTCTCTCTCTCCTAGAATCATTACATGGTGAGTGTTAATGTCTGTTTAGAAGACATGTGAGTTAGTATATCATTTCTAATATCTAATCTTAGCAAATGTAAAATTATAATTAAACTAATGACAATTTAATACAATGCTTATTTTTTTATCAATATTATGTATGTTTATAATAAAACATATTTCCAATTAAACCTAAACAACAGGAAAATTATTATCAAACAGTGCTTCAAATTGCTACGAGCAATATTGATTTAAAATTACTTAATTTATATTGACTTTGATATAAATCCTTATGCAGGGCAAATTATGATATAAATCAACCTGTCTGGTACATTTATTTGTTGTATTCAAGTAATAATCTTAATTCAATAAGCCCCAAGCGAATGCCGGCATTCGCACACCTATTGTTCTTCAATTGTGTCTGTAATTACAAGATCGAAAGGTTAATATTGTATGATGCAATATTTGCATAAGTTACCAAAATGTTAATTAACTTAATCTTCATTTTTTTGGAACTGTTAGAATAGTTAATCTAGAATGAGGTAGTAGATGTTGAAGTGTGGCAAGTGCCAATGTGACCATTGTTTTTTTTTCCATTGCAATGTTGAAGAAAATATGCAGGTTAGGTTGTTGTACATGAACTAGTTGAGAATATTGATTAGTAGAGCTACTGTACATGAAGTTTAAACAAATTTTACCTAATAACATAATGAGTTAAGGTGATTCTGTGGTGTGTAAAACTGATTCTATAAATAAATGTCCCATGTGTTTATGCAGAAACCAGACACAGGTCCGTGTTCCTGGATGTGAGCATGGAGATAATCTGCCCTGCAACTGGCTCTGCACCCCTCCTTAGTAGAGGGCACAGTGTGGCAATAGTGCAGGGGGTATGGTACCAGTATTATACAGTATACATTTATAGCATTGCTACTATAATGTGATGACAAAGTATCTAAGTTACCCAAGAGTTTTATGGAATAAACTAACATTTTCCAGGTTACTAATACTGTCCTAAGTTACTAAAACAATGTTTAATCATTAAGAAAATTGAACATTGACGATGATATGTGATAACATTATTTAACTAAATCCTGGATAAACTAAATGGAAGCATGTGAACTTGGGAAGCTTACCTTATCTCGATGGCAATAATGGGAAGGAAGGGAAAGCGGAAAGGACTCACCAAGAGGCCTAGGTTTGAGTTGAGGATTTACACTATCAATTTCCGTATCTGAAGAAACGATAGCACATTAAATTAACGTCATGTTTAGGTATACGGCAAAATTAGCATGGTGATGGTAGCAAGGAGCACATTTTGAGCGGAATCAGTGCGTGTGGTGCAACCACATAACCTCAAAATTGTCGGTCAAGGAACTGGGTTATATTACCTTTTGTGTGCAACGCCTTAAGCCCGCAACCGCAGCCGCATGTGTTAGAGTGATTGTGGAGGAGGGTTGACGTCGTTGCACTTCCATCTAGCCTTTTGGAACAGCTCATGTGCCATATTCCCCTAGTGAAATCACGTTTCACAGGAGCTTGCGCGCGGGTCACTAAGGCACCCGTTAATGTTGAGGTTTTAACACAATTTTGTAATACGCGTTGCGCAGTTCTTCCTAATCCATTCATTTTTACTAATTTTCAGTAAATGTGTCACTTAATTTCTCTAAAATAATTCGAAAGAATGTCAGAAGACACAATAGAACGCCGCCGGCCTGAGGACGGTATCGCCAGCTGTATAAAACCAAAGAGCAAAGTTTTACAAGGACATCAGTAAGAAACCGAGAATAAAAACATAGTTACTAAAACAAAACCGTACATATCGCCAATTCAATTGCATTACTATCTAAGTACAACACTAATGTTAATTACATGAGTGAGTGTAAAATAAAAAATAAAAATCTTGGTGTTTTAAGAAATAAGTGGTGACTAAATGTCATCACTTATTTCTTACCAAAAATAAAATTTATTAACCAAAATAATAACTTCTGTGGCACACACAATATTTTAGCAAACCATGGAAAATACTTTCTTCCCCTTTCGTGAAAATTATCCCCCGGGTATGGGACCCAGGAACCTAACTTTCGCCAAAACTGCGGAGAAGAAACTAAAAAGGAGAAAATTTTCTTCACAGTTTCACCACCCCGCCATTTACTCTTTCATCTGCAGTATCGAACAAATAAAGTGAAATCACGTTTCAAGGGAGCTAAGCGAAAATGCAGAGTTGCAAATTGCAAATAGTTCACTATTTACAACTTGCAACCCTCAATGGTTATTTGTCAAAAACAAAATGTCAATGTGACGTAAAACCAATGTGGTGTTCTCTTTCTCTTGTCAATTTCACGTGTGTTGTGTGTGTATTTGAATTATAGAATTGGTTATTTTTTAATAATACTATAGCTAAAATTCGTTAAAATGCCTAGGAAACGTAAACTGGAATCAAATGACATCAATACCCAAAAATCTCTACCTGTAGAAGTGGTTATAGAAGATGTAACTACACATCCGCTGTGTTTGCATGGGCCAACGTTGTTATTTTCTACAGAAAAGGGCCGATATTTCGCTTGTGCTTCGTGTAGGAATAAGGAATGTACGGTTCATATCGATGAAGAAGACTGGCAGAAGGAAAATGTCAGGAAACGCAATGAAAAGTACTATAGTTTGATTCCGAAGATTGATAAAGCTGCAGCATGGAGTAACTTTTGTGAGGTTAGTTTTGAATAACTGTACATAATAAACTAAACTTAATTTTGAAATTACAACTAAGACTAATTAAAAAGGCAGTATAAATAAACGGCTTGTTTTTTATAGACTGATTTCACAGTAATAATTAATAAAGGGTGCTAATTAAACAGGCTTCTTTTTAATATCATAATTCGCCCCCAAAAATGTATGTTGCCTTCTAAATTACTAAGTCAGCCACAATTAACGAGCATCTAAAAAATACTATCATAACCACTAGTTATCTTCTATGTAAACCACTCTAAATACAACTCAGCACGATAGTTATTTTTTAGCATCTAAATTTGTAACATGCATTGTAACAGTAAACTTCAAAAATACTGTTAAATGACATCAAAAAATATATTTGTTTAGCTTCTAATTTTTTAACTCAGTACGTTTAAAATGTACCTCATCCCATATTAATTGATCGTCAAAAGTTTGCTAAAAATGTCATCAAATATATACTATTGGCCACTAATATTACCAGAAGGTATTAAGGAGAGACAAAATAATTAACTTTATTTTTGAAAAATCATTTTTTTTTATTGAATTATCGTCATTTTACGTATAGTAAATAATAGAAACGTAAAAAGAACATTCTTTTATTTTTTTTTTTATTTTTTTTTTCTTTTTTTTTTTTGTCTAGGTAGGTGCCTACATAGGCAATTAATTAATGCAGGTCGCGCTTTAGTTAGCTATCCACGCTTTCTTTTCCCTGTGGTTGTGGCTTTGCCTCTAATGGTTTTTTTTTATGGTAGGTAAAAATCATCGAATGACGAATCCCGTTCTTGGGCGGAGCGGGAAACAGTGTCAGAATCTTACTGACTAAACAACCTACCCCGTTCCTCCCTTGCCTTATTCCCAGAGCCCCGGTAACACTTTCGCACCAACCCTCGGCTCCAGGAGGCTTCGACCCTGAAGGGCCACTACAGTTTGCTGACAACTCCTTGAAGCACGCGGGAACAGTGCGCGCCGTTGACGACTTGGACTAGGCCTGGACAGTTACCAGATGACCAGACGGCGAGCTACCCATTGCTCATCGTCCGCGAGCCAGTATTTACGGTGGCCGGATATCGGCGGGATCGCGGCGGCGTCGGCTACGGCGAGGGCGCTGTTGCCTTTGCCTTGCTATGCGTTCGACTTACTCCTTTACGAGCATTACTGCTTTGCAGAAGGAGGCGACCGCCTGCCATTCCTCTTCGCTGCGGACCATGGCCTAAACCAAGACCCGGCGCGAGAGGTCGTCGCCGCTGATTACCTCTGTAGCTGTACTTGCGATAAAAGTCTGGACAATCACAGCAACCAGTAAACCACTCGGTCTAATTGTTCGGTAGTATTACGCTCCAAGCTGAAAAAACACTTTTTTGTATTCTTCAAAACTCCTGAATTTCTTGTCAGCTTGATTAAAATTGAATGAGTTGTTCATCATCATCATCATCATTTCAGCCGAAAGACGTCCACTGCTGGACATAGGCCTCCCCCAAGCGCCGCCACAAAGACCGGTCCTGTGCGTCTTGCATCCATCGGCTTCCAGCAGTTGTTGTTGTTGTTGTGTTTTGCAGTTGTTGCCTGGAATTAAATACGTGGTGCTGGCTGATGTTGAATGTACAACTCTAATTTTGGTATCAATTTTAGCGATAAAAGAATATGATGTATTATAAATACATGCTAAGTTATAATAAGTGATGCTTTCTGTCGAAGCTTGAATTATATTTTTTTGAGGACAGTGTTTTGAAGCTATAAAACGTAAAATAGTGACGAGATGTAAAATCCGTGGCCGAGTTAGTAAATTAGGTGGCAATGTATAAATGAGAAGGACAAGTCACAATAATTGATGATCTTTACTTGACGCTTTCTATAGCATATTCAGTTGGCGGTGTAAACAAGTCGAATTAGTTTATTAGAGGCTATGTTATTTTCCCGTTGCTTAGTTATAAAATTAGAAGTTTAATCCAGTGTCCAATAAATAATTTTGTGGCTAGACTTATAATTTCCCATTAATAAATAGTGCAGCTTTTGAGTTTATTTATGATAAACAAAAATACAAATCTTTCCTAGCATGATGTTTCATAGTTCCAGTAGTTCTTGAGTTAAAGACACTTAAACAAATTCTTCACCTTTTTAATATTATTATATTATATGTATTATTATTACCTCTTCACCTTTTTAATATTATTGTGTAGAAATATAGATTTTAGTAGTTTTTTTCATATCTTTCAATTTGATCTAAATAACAAATCAACAATTCTTTTATTCCAGGTGAAAACAAGTCACTATGTAGACAGAGCATTCTGCAATACATGTGAAGAGCTCTATTTGGTCTCTAAACCTTCTAAGAAGCATGCCAAGGACCACAGGATCATCACTCCTCTGACAGATGAGCAGCTAAGCCGCCCCACTACGTGGCTACCCATGTTAGCTAATGACTCGGTTGAGGCACAGTACATGTTCACAAAGAAATCTGTTGGAACTGTGTTTGGGATACTCAAGAATAATAATATCAGGTAAATGTTTTGGGCTTCTTTAGTTTTCAAATCTAATTCTTGCATGCATCAATTTTCATATTTTTTTGATTATTTTATAAACAAAATGCCCATTGTTTGAAAGAACACAATATTGGGTATGTCAATATTTGGCAGTATCTGATTGATGATACTATTCAATTCAAATTGGTAAACAGAGCAATGTATCAGATATACATATTTATATAGAGTTCAGACTAATGGATCATAATAATAATAAAAAAGACTGCTGTAAAATACCAATATATGTATTTGTAGTTAAGTTTTTCAAAAGAAGCTAATAATTTCTGAAAAAAGTATGTTTTTAGAGTAAAGTTAGTATAGCACTATTTTCTGAATAAGCCAGGAGCCAAATAGAATAGAATATAATACTTTATTGTACACCAAAAAAGTAACAATTTCACAGAAACTTATATGAATGGGTACAAAGGCTAAGAATAAAAAACTAAATGGATAGAGAAATTGATCTCTGTAACACTATCTATATTACAGCAACATTCTCTGCATCGGCACTCCCTCCATCCATGAGGAGGCTCAAACCCGTGATGACTTCAACTCCATCCTGCTGGACTATGACAAGCGTCACCAGAACTTCAATCCTCCGAACAAGTTCATCTGGTACAACATGTTCAATAACTACATGTTTAATGGGAATGAGGACGAGAAGGTTCTTAAAAAGTTCTTTAAACAGTCCCGGTAAGTATTTCTCTTATGCTATTATTTTCTAGATTGTACAACTAAAATCTCAGTATACATGCAAAGTCTCTCAAAGTATAGAATGCTAAAATTATGTATTCTAGATCAAAAGTTTTCCTTCTATGGTGTAGAAAGGATCTACAAGAAAATCTAATTCCAAAGTGTATAAAACAGGGGATCGAAGTTTGTATGCAGAAACAGTTAAGCCACAGGCAAAAGGTTAATTGAAATTAATAAATAAGCTCACACCTAAGGTATCTAAGGGCCCCGCTTTTAGCGGGCACCCGTCGCGTGATCCGCGAACGCTCGGTCGGTATTCGTAGCGGACGCAGTGTCGCTAGTTCACCTTTATCGATGTGCACGCGTGTACAGTTGTGTCGATGGAGAACAAATGACCTTTTATACTTTCAGGGAGGGAGGCATCTGTATAGTAATGGACCCTCCATTTGGTGGTCGCGTAGAACCTCTGGTTCAAACTCTAAGGGAACTGACTGAGACCTACAGGAAGATTTGTGACAAGCCTGCAGAAGGTCTCTTACCAGTCTTGTGGGCTTTCCCATACTTCTCAGAGCCTTACATTACTAACAATGCACCAGAGATTAAGATGCATGACTATCAGGTAAGTGTGAAATTCCGGGCGGTTCCAGTATATATATGTTATTCTGTAAACTATCACAATTTATTGCAAGGCACCGTAATTAAAATACACACTTAGACATTGATGTATGCCTTGACCAAAGATTTTTTTTAAAACCATTCTCCTTTTTACGAATGACTCCTGTAGGTGCATTCACTGTCATTGACCATACAAATATTTTGTTCTGACCGGGAATCGAAATCGCAACCGCTGCGCCGTTATAAATTGAATAGCTTTACCATGTAATTTAATCTACCAAATGTATTTTTTCAGATTGAATACACAAACCATAAGAAATTCCTTAACAAGACAAAAGACGGTAGAAAATTCACATCTCCAATCCGTTTCTTCACTAACTTGCCTCTCCGTACCATTGACTTGTCCAACGACAGCAACTACAAGATGTGTAACAAGTGTAAATTCTATGTCTCTACATCGAACAACCACTGTCACAAGTGTGGGGAGTGTACGAGTAAGAATGGCATGACGTACAAGCACTGTGATGTTTGTAAGCGGTGTGTGAAACCTACGTTCTTCCACTGTAAGGAATGTGGAAGGTGTTGTCAGCAACGAAATCATGTTTGCGGTGTTGTTGTTGAGAGCCAGGTAAGAGATATGACAAACTTTCAAGGCTGAAACTGCGTTAACCGGTCGCCCACGCGGACGAAATTGCTCAGTTGCGGGGAATTTCGCGGGCAGCGCTGGTAATAATCCGATTTCCGCAACAGGGTACGTCGCACACGACACAGTTACGAGTGCTAGTTACGGCCCTTATTATTTCTTTATTAATTTTATTTTAAAGAAGGCTTCCAGACAAATTCTTTTTTTTTTCTGATCTTGAGCATACATCGTCACCTCCGGGCAAAGTCTGTATTCGCCAAAATTTGTTGTTCGATTACTAACTTGTTGTCCGGGTAATGGAGTTATTTAGATACTTATTGCCCAGGGGCGAAGACATAGTTCTTCCTAAAAATTGATAACCACTTGAATACATAAATGACACTACTTTTATTTCAGTTCGTCTAGTAAGCTTGCATATTAGTTAAAATTAACTCATTTATTATTCAAGTGCACTCCTGTCTTAAGAAGAACTGATTATATGACTTCAGACTAATGTTATAGCTTGCAATAATATTTGTATTTTTTCATTACAGTCTTGTTTCAACTGCAAAGAGAAAGGGCACAAGCAGACAGACTGCCCTCAGCTTCAGGGAAGAAATAAAAAGAAACGAAAAAGTGCATAATTGATAATAATCACTATATTCTTATATTTACACAATAAATCATTATAAAAAACACTAATTGTTTGATTACCATTCTATTTGTCAAATCAACATGATTGCTTCTATACTTTCTATGATCAAAGTAATTCTATACAAATCAATGTAAAATAATCAATATTTTTGTAAATTGAGGTAACACACGGAGTGGAAGCAGATCTCAGATTGCACTGAAACAAAAGAAAAGGTCTGATTAACTAGTTTTAAATAAATATTTTAAAATTTGGCTAGTAAGTTCCTTATATGGTGTAGACGTCTGCTATGAAAAGCAGTGGCGTGCCTAGGGTTTCAATATAAGGCAAGCCCAAAAATTTTAACCGATTTCAAAAAAAGAAAGTTCAGTTTTAGACTGAGTATGTAAGTACTCTCTCATAAACTACTGGTTAGATACAATAAATTAAAAGTGAATTCATCCATGTTCTTTCCTCTTTTTTCTTCAATTTCTCTCAATGAAGGCATGCTAGTACTAGATTGAATATAATAATTATATCAGCAATTGCATACCTCCTGTGGCTTTGAAAAAAGCCATTTGGTTTGCTTTATTGCTTGAGGGAACAAAGTTATGGTAAGTAGTTGCTTGCTTCCTAACAGGACTAACAGGTCACAGACAAAAAAAAACAAAACAGAAAGTTTCAAAACAAAAGTAAAAAAATAGCTACATAGAATTTAATAAGGAATTTAAATAAATTATTTATATTCTAATTGGAATCGTCTATCTTTCTTAAGAAATGATTAAATTACATCAGAGTAGAATGTTGGTGATTGTTTTAATTCTACCAACAAATGTTTTTCAATAGCTATCGCTCTTGACCTGGTGTATTTCTCAGATAGGACGTTTAAGAGACAAAAAAGCACGTTTCGCGGAAGAACTTGTACTTAGCCGGAATAGTTAAAACAAGATACAACTTTAACAACTCGCGAAAGAGATCTTCGAGGTTATTTTCATGAATGAAATCAATTAAATCCGAATTCCAATTAATGCCAACAATCTAACAGTTTTACTGTATCTTTTAAATTTTCGTTTATGCGATTTACTAGACTGAGAAATACACAGATTAGGCGTCGGTTTTAATGAAAAAACAAGTTTTCAATGAAAATATTTTTTTTTATAACAAGCTTTTATAGCGGTGGTCTATACTCGTCAAGACGATTCACACGAGCCCAAACTCGACGTGGTTGTGCCGTTTAATTACAGAGTTCCTATGGCTACCTCGCGATTCCATCATCAGATCAGCTCCATGTCATCATAATATTGCATTGTCATCCGAACTAAACGTATATACCAAATTTCAGCTCAATCGGAAACCAGGAAGTGGATCAAATTTAAGTTGCAAGATTTGATTACAGAACGACAGACAACGGGACAGGTGAAACTAAATAAAAGCTTGTAATTAACTGTTTTTTCTGAGAAAAATTTAAAGATTTTACCTTATCTTCGAAAAACAAAACTCTCACAAGGCTCCATTGTTGTAGGTAAGTCACCAAAACAGTTACATATAACACTGGGAAAACTAAGAAAACACATAAAAAACAAAACTCAAGCAAATAAAGCTGAAGTTAGTTGCACTCAAGTGTCAAAAACGATTTACGCAAAGTTGTAGTGTTGTCATTTAGGCAAAAAAAGTCGCCAGGTATATGAAAAATCTAGCTAAATGTCGCATTTTTTTTTACTTTTAAGTTAATGCTTGAATATTTAATTTCGTTATTTTAAAAAGTCGCTAGTTTTTACTGTTGCTAAATCTTTAAAAAAGTCTCCAAACTCGTTAAAAATCTCCAAGATCTCACAACGTTGCTAAAACGGCAACACTCTTTAGTGGCAAGCTGACAAGGTCACGCATTCGCGTGCAACTTCATGCGCAAGCCAGGCTTAAATCTTCTATACTGATCGATTTGTAGTCGCAAAACGTCCTAAGTACTTATACGGCACATCGCTATGAGTGCGAAAGAGACATTGAAAGCCCGGTAAAAGCCGGTAAGTGTAAGCGAGATAGCTATATGTATGCGAACCGCGCGAACAATCGCGATGTGTAATGCAGCGGGTGGGCCTAAGTACGCGAGTAGATACTTTGTGTTATTTTGATAAGAATTCTGCGCGCGAACTTTTAAATAGTTCGGGTTTGATATTGATTCTTATCGAGCATTTTAGTAAGGCATGCCGGGCTTTTGGGCTTGTATGAAGGGACCGCCACTGATGAAAAGATTTTACGAAACTCGCCCCCTAAGGGGATAAACCGACTTTCACTTGGGAGAAACTAGTTATAACTTACTAGCCCACTGCCAGCGGCTTCGCCCGCATGAAAGTAGGATTTTCCGTACAAACTTTAGACCCCATCATATCCCTTTAAGAGCGGAATTTTGAAAAAATCCTTTCTTAGTGTTTGCAAACGGTCATGTAAGGAAGCCTTGTGCAAAATTCCACGCTTCTCGTCCCAGTAGTTTCGGCTGTGCGTTGATATATCAGTCAGTCAGTTTCTCCTTTTATATATATATATATCATATATCATCATCATCTTCCTGCCCTTGTCCCGTTTTATTTGGGGTCGGCGCAATATGTTCTTTTTCTTCCACTCTGTCCTGTCACCCGTCTCGCTATCACTAACTCCTCTGTCTTTCATATCACTTCTCACACAATCCATCCATATTTTCTTTGGTCTCCCTCTCCATCCATCCACATTTATACTCATGGCTTTTTTTGTAACATGCGTTTCATCCCGCCTTTTTACATGGCCATACCGAGACAAACGGTTCCCTTTCAACTTTTCAGTCACTGGCGCCACTTTCAAACTTAAACTTATCTATCTATATCTATATATATATACAATATTAAAGCCATACCTATCGATCAGAATAAAAGGTAAGAAATAAATCGCGGAGGAAGTACGAAAGCCACACGTCACAACTACATCATATCAGCTAGTGGTTCAATATAAAACACACGTACTTGACGTTGATCTTGTTGAGTATGTGCTGCGCGGCGTCGTAGCGCGCCTCCACCTTGGCGGCCTGCTCCAGCCACGCCTGGCGCACCGCCAGCCAGCGCGACGAGTGCGACGCTAGCAGCTGTTCCCGCGTCGGAGGAGGGGCTTCTCGCTGGTGGAATTATAATATACATCATCATCATCTTTCTCCTCTGTCAAATCTATCCAAAGGTCGTCTTTAAAAAATCGCTTTTAGCGATAAGACCGCCCATTGTAACACCTTAGTAATTTTAAGCTCCTAATGTACAGTCATCAGCACATCAACTATACAAATCTGTCAATTTCTCCAATACGTTTTGAACCTTGTTATATTTTGATTAAGAGTTGAAAATCGTTTGCAGAATTTTTACAGTTTGTCGCAGTCTGATGTGCTGCTGACCGTACCAAATTGTATATATGGTGTAGGTACCTACAATAAAGAGTATATCCATCTGTCATCATTATCATTTCAGCCGAAAGTCGTCCAAAGCTGAACATAGGCTTCCCTCAAGTGTCGCAACAATGAACGGTCCCATGTGTCCAGTGGAATAATCGTGGATCCGTAGTGTTTTTTTTTTTAATAAGTTAATGTAGGTAATTAAGTGAGGTGATAGTTTAGTTAAAACGGCTCTAACTTACCGAGTCGCTTTACTTTATTTAATTTTAAGCATTTATATTTTTATACTATAGTTCACATCGTTATGTTGTAGCGATATTCATGACACTACATAGACACGAAAAATTCGAAATCCTACATCACGTTATTAGTCTCCGAGCGATTAGAACTTTATACAACATCGCGAATCAACTATCGAGCCGTTGCCCGGACCAGACATAACATACGTCTGGTCGGAGGATCCGTCCCTTTCAACGGAGCTACAGAAGGCGGTAAATGAACTTAACTACAGTTTTTGTGGTTATTTGCCGCCGACTGTAGGTATCATTCCGCATACATAGTCCTAAAAAGTGATAGTAAAAAATATACAACATAAAAGAAAAATGACTGCGCACGTTTTTTTAAATTAGGGCCTTTCCGCACAGCGATATTTTTCCGTGCGAATTTTTTTTCGCAGTTTTGTAACACATTTAATCTTATGGAAGTATCCGCATAGGCGATAAAAAATCGTGCGAATTAGTCTTCAGGATATTCGACATGACACTAGTTGTTTAGAGTTGATCACGTGATTGGCACACAATATTTGACGCAAAAGTGAGCGTGCACTAGTGCGATATAAGTCGGCTATAGTACGCGGCAAATAAGTTGAACCATTTGCCATGGTTACGCACAGCCCTCCACTTCGATTGAGACCCGAATGATATTTTGTCGAGAATTATACCCGATTCTGACATTAAATCTATACTAATATTATAAAGCTGAAGAGTTTGTTTGTTTGTTTGTTTGAACGCGCTAATCTCAGGAACTACTGGTTCGATTTGAAAAATTCTTTTTGTGTTGAATAGATCATTTATCGAGGAAGGCTTTAAGCTATATAACATCACGCTGCGACTAATAGAAGCGAAGAAATAACGGAAAATGTGGAAAAAACGGGGAAAATTATTCATCTTTGAGGGCTTCCGTTGCGTGCGCTACGTAAACGGTTCAAGATACTAAAAAATTATGTATGAAAGAATTATTCCTCTTAAAATGATCTAAAAAAATGTCCGCGACAGTATATGTCTATCTTTTAAGATTAACTCACTAGAACCGTTTTTATGGGAATCAAATTTAGCCAATTTTTACCAATTATTTGTTAGAGTTGTATCAACATAATAATATTATAATTTTTCCAAATAAATGTGTTGTTGATTAAGAGTATGTAATTGTGAACAAAATTGTCTTTTACATCACTTATTTTCAATAAACATCTTAGAAGATATTACAATTTTAAAATAACTCCGATATAAAATTCACATGCGACGCATGATGTGCAAAATATGACGCTGCGCCTGCCTGGCTGGCGGGCGAGAAGGGTTGCTTGCGGGCAGCGCGGAGGGGTTTTTTTATGGTAGGTAAAATTATCCAATGACGAATCCCGCTCTTAGGCGGAGCGGGAAACAGTGTCAGACTCTTACTGAATAAACAACCTACCCCGTTCCTCCCTTGCCATAAGCCAAGGGAGGAACGGGGTAGGTTGTTTCTCTGGGAATAATCCCAGAGCCCCGGTATAACGCTTTCGCACCAACCCTCGGCTGCAGGAGGCTTCGATCCTGAAGGGCCCCACAGTTTGCTGTTAGCACCTTGAGGCGCGCGGGAGCAGTGCACGCCGTCGACGACTTGGTCTCGGTCTGGACTGTTACCAGACAACCGGACGGCGAGCTACCCATTGCTCACCGTCCGCAAGTCAGCGTCTACGGTGGCCCGATATCGGTGGGATCGCGGCGGCGACAGCTACGGCGAGGGCGCTGTTGCCCTTGCCTTATGCTTGCCATTCTTCTTCGCTGCGGACCATGGCCTGAATCAAGGCCCGGCGCGAGAGGTCGCCGCCGCCGATCACCCCCACGAGGACACGGTGATGCTTCTCAAGCGGGGCACACTTCCACCGTGTGCTCCTGGCTGGCCACACAGTGGCGACACCCGGGCGTCTCTTCCTCAAGAATCCGGCGCAGGAATCTCCTGAACTTGCCATGTTCGGTGAGAACCTGCGTCATGCGTAAGTGAGGACACCGTGATGTCTATCCAACCACGCCTCAAAGACCCCTCTTTGACTTACCGCCGAGATTATGGCGTGCCCAAGGGGGATGTAGCTCTATGAAGTACTTTTAGATAATTATGTTCTTTTAAAAACTAAATTGTCGAAAAAAAAAATAACAAAAATTGACACGGGCAAAGTCGTGGGTAACAGCTATAATTTATAAAGCTGAGGAGGTTGTTTGCAAAAATAAATATGATGCCCAAAATAACTATTCCACGCGGACGAAGTCGCGGGCACAGCTAGTATAAAGGTATTTTAAGAACATAATAATAAAAATAGGTTTGAAGACAAGTCGAAACGACGACCATTAGAGGACGCCTGTGTTCAGCTTACTAGACAATTAAAAACTTACATAGTTCAAGTTGATATTGTTTTTGTTAGCCTTCAGTTGTTCAGGCAGGAGAGGCGGTATCTTGGAAACAGGCGAGCCCTCTGGTCCGGGCAACTCCAGGGTGTCTGAATGCTGATCCATGTCCTCGTCCCTGCTGGAATTTAAATAAACTAATTTTAAATTCAGAAATTGGAGATTAGTGCTGACCTAGTGGCAATGTCCCTAATTTACGACTTCAGTCACTGTATCATGGTTTCGAACCTAAAAAGGCTATAGCAGGTTATTATTTGTAATTTATTTTATAATCCCTGTTTCCAGTGACAAAAATCTGCCAAGTGAGAGTCAAAGTAGCACGTTAAATTCTTTTGAAAAATTATTTTTATACATTTTTCAAAAGAATTAGTCCTGTAGATTCGAATATATGCTATTCGAATAGCTGTGTGACCAATTAGTTATCTTGTACCAATTTTTCATTCAGACGTTTGAAACATACATATACCATAATGATGTAGATAAAAAAGAGGCCTGTATCCCAGCATTGGGAACAGTATAAGCTCATATTGGTAAGAAAACTGGCTGTATTTATGACTCAATCTTGTTTCACATAATTATAGTCCAAGATTGCATGCGGTCTTTAGGGCCAATACCTTTGATATTGTTCAAGAAAGATACTGTGGCCCTGAAACAAAACAGGTAATTAAAAGAACATAGGCAGGTTTTAGTCAGCAAAAGTCTGACACAGTTACTCTCTACCCAGAGTGGGGGAGATTGTTTGATGTTTTCCCACCTCAAAAAAAAAACAGATCCTAAAGTTTTGTACCCAAATTCGCTGTAATTAGCGCGAGGCTGGTTGGCTATCCATGCCCTGCATATGGGGTACAGTGGTGACTCTTCGCTGAACTGTGACAGATCCACGCTGCGGTCAAACAGCTTCAGGACGTAGGACTGCCGGTTTGGAGAATGCTTCCTTCTGTACGGTCTTTCATCATCTTCAGACCTGTGGTCTCGGCTGGAAATATTTAGAATTAGGGTATTGTAAAAGTTAGTAATACTGGCTTTAAGTTTTTTGAAACCAAGTTATAATTTTTTTTTTTTATTAACACATAATTATTGTTTTCAGGTTCAAAATACCCCATGTTAAGTGTATAATGTTTTAAAGATTAATTCATTAAGCCCCAAGTGAACGCCGGCATTTGCACACCTATTGTTCTTTAATTGTGTCTGTAATGACCAAACTCAAAAGGATAAGTTGAATAAATTTAGTATTCATTGTCATGGTTAAAATAGTTAAGGTACTGATATCTTTTCATTTTTTATTTGGCCTATACTGTCCTAGTGCTGGGCAAAGACCTCCACTAGATCCCTCTAGGAAAAAGGATAAATTTATTTAAATTAAAAAGCTGACCTTTCTCTTTTATCAGGAATGTAATCAGAAGATGTGTCAGACTCATCAGCGGTAGGATCCAGTACTTCCATCAACGCCCCTTTAAGCCGTCCCCGGGCTGTGGATACTTCTAAAAAAAACCATTGTATTTACCATTAAACTTTCCGTATTTTAAGCTCACAGGTAAATGAGTTTTACTTTAGTTTATAACTATGCAAAAGTATTGATTTAACAAACAAAGAAACTATTGATTCGCTTCTAAACTTTCACAAACAATGAAAGTTAAATTAAAAGTAGGTCATTGCTGTAACAAAGTTCACAATTTGTCAGAAAAATAATTGTTTGCCCGAAAATCTTCATCAAACGTGGCGTATTTCAATACTCGTAAAGTCCCTTCATTTTTTTTGTGCCACCGCATCGATTTTTTGTTACATTTAGAGAACTAGCATACAATTAGTATACTCTAAAACTCAAAACATTTATATTAGATTATGTTAAGACTCCAATAGAGAAACTAAAATGTATTGGGCCAAAATTTAATTCACGGTAATAAATAGAAAGTGATAACACAAAATTACCTTTGGCGTCGTTACTATCTTTGTTGAGGGAAGGTTTTGCTTTGTTTTTCAAAGGCGTGAACAATCTCCTTCGTTTAGGCATCGCGTTAACTTGCAATTAAAATTTTAATCAAAACAAAAACAACACGATTATTGACCAAATTCGAATTTGTTTGCCTGGCAGAAAGGCGCTGTCACTGGTCAATCGTAAAATAGATTACTACAAAAACATAGGGTTGTGCGAAAACTTACTATTACCGGTTTTGTTAAAATTGAAAACAATATCTCAGGTAGTAATTTTTTATGGCAACATTTTTTGTTGTTGGATTAATTTCATTTGTTTCTTTTTGGCCTGAAAGACTTTGAATTCGCGTCGGTAGGTAGAAATAAAAAAAAACTCTTCGTCTTTTTGTCAAACGTCAAAATAGTTGTGTACGAAAATAGCGAAACGAGAATTTCGCAAGGCCTACAGTGCAGATTTTTAATTTACGAACAGTTTTCGCCTCATATCAATGAATTATAATGGCCACAACAGCGTATGAGCATGATGCTGATGGTAAGCAACGTTTGTTTTTTTTTAAATGCGTTTACGGCGTTTGTTTATTTAATTAGAAATTGAACAGCATTTTGGTGCGTGATAATATTTGTCTCGACTTTCCATATTTTCGTGCGGTGTGTGGACAGCTGCTAAGCCAGTGAAAGTCTACTGTAAAAAACTTCGATGTGATAAATTATTAAACTTTACGATGCGTCAATTAAAACATTCTTGTCGTTTTGCTTATTAGTATCATTCAGTTAACAACACGCTTCACCTTAACATCATGCCACAGTACAGACCTCAGAGAAGGTACAAAGACAGAATTGATATCAGCTTTTATTGATCTTCTACTTCTTACTACACAGTTTATAACAAACCACCTTGTTTTAAATTCCAGGAAGCAAATTTATCCCAGCAACGCAGCGGCCCGACGGTACTTGGCGCAAACCTCGAAGGATCAAGGATGGCTATGTCCCTCAAGAGGAGATCCCTCTTTATGAGAGCAAGGGCAAACAGTTCAAGGCTCGCCAGAACACCGGGCTGCCTGTGGGGCTGACCCCAGAGATAGTAGCCCAAGCACAGAAAAAGAAGAACCAGGGAGTTATTCAGCCCATACCAGGCATGCTTATCAATGTAGATAAAAAGAAGAAGAAAAAGAAGACAGGTTGGTTGACATCCATATCTTATTACCTTTTATATTGGAAACGTCATGCTAACTCTTAAAATATTCAGTAAGAAGTTGAAAATCTTGAATATTTTTATTTGGAATATATAGAGAAACCTATTGTTGCCAAATGACTAAACATTAAGTAGATAATAGTTATTGCTTCTAAGCACATAATATGTATTAAAAGATGTGTATTCAGATAAGTTTTCCAAGTATGCTTATCTAACACAGGAAGCTATCCAAACTATAGAGGTAAAGCCATTTATTAATTTTGTTGTTAAGGAGTGCAGTTAGTATTTATGAAAATATATAATATTATGTATTGTTGTATAAAGAAAGCTTCAATTCCAAAACAGTAGCAGAATACATAATTAATTTACGTGCACTTCATGAATACGAATCTTTCACTTTCACTGTATATTTCATAATGAAATTAAACTTATTAAAATTTTTAATTAGAATCAAATATTAACAGTCAGGTAACATACCCGATAGGAAAAAGAAATGCTTGTTATTAATATAGTTCTAGATCAGTACTGTGGTCAAAGTCAATAGATTAATTTTAACATCTATTGGCCAAGTACTGCTTACTACAAGCCATTGTGTAGAATATTGGAATATCTTTCCAGTCAATCTAATATTCAAATCTTAAACTTTTCAGGTGCTGAAGAAGCAGCAGAAAAACTTGCCAAATGTGAGATAACAGAACCCAACTTTACAAGTTCAGCACCTTCCACCCCCAGTTCTACGGATCCTGTCAAACGCCTCAAGAACCTTAGAAAGAAACTCCGAGAGATTGAAACTCTTGAGGAGAAAATCAAGTCTGGGTCCCTCAAAAACCCTGACAAAGATCAGAAAGAAAAAATGTCCAAGAAAAATGACATTGTCAGAGAAATTGAACTTTTAGAGAAAAATAGTGAATAAGTTATACCAAATTTAATTAAATTTTATTGTTGAAAAACTATGGAATTATGTCTATGGTTGCATGAATGATTGTGTTCTTTGTGTGGGTGCAGATTAATGAATTTTCTTTATTATAAATTATTTACAAAACAATTTTCTGGTGTTTTGTTAATTAATTCTCAATTACAATGCTATGAAAGTATTTAATAAAGAAAGCCTGATACAACTAAATATTTACTGCAATAAATAAAAAATAATATAAAATAGTAAACAAACATCTATATTTAATATCAAATAATATAATTGAAATTCTGATTTTGAGATTGCAATTTAACAAAAATAATATAAAATAACAGCCTGACCCATCTTAAAGATATCTCTAATAATACATGAAATATCACATGGTGTTGTTGGCAAGGCTTTGATCTGTTTTCAGACAACATTAACTTGTAGTGGAGTCAATTTAGTAAGCTTGAAGTTAAAAATATGGAGCATAGTTGCCTGTTAGCTAAATAAGAAAAATACAATGGTTTCTCAAGACATTCATCTAGCTAATTTTGTCTAAAAACAGTTTTATTTTCTATACAAAAAATATACTTATTTCCTACATTAGCTACATTATTGGATAGTCTTATATTGATACTAGTGAAGAGACTAATTATTATTACAAAAATAGCTTTAGTTTGCTGCCTCAATTTATACCATCTTTATACAATATTCATGGCCAAAGTGTGTTGATTATGCAAATTCTATTTGAACAGCATGGTTGTTATTTATTTTTGTTGAAATATGGGTTTGTTCGTCACTTCCTTTATTTTTATCAGTGCCTGCATGTTCTGGAAATAAAAAAAAATATTAGATTCAAATATTGATCAAAATTAATAGTTAAAATAACATTAACTCATTGGGTACCTACTTATAAAGTTTTACGTTTTATGAGCAACGTAATTGGAGTATTGATAGCGTGAATACAAGGACGCAATAACCAGTTTTAACGATTTCTCTAAGTAGGTACCTAAACACATTATTATTCTACAAAATTCGGTATGGGGACCGAAATGTACTCACCTGAATAAGCGAAGATGTTTTATATGAACTCGTTTCTTGCTTGCTGTCTTGCATATTTCCCTAAACATGCGAGAATTCCTATAACAGCGATACCAAGTCCTAAAACTGTTGCCAAAAAGTCGCCGAAGTCGTAGCCTTGTGCAGCCTCAACATTTGTTACGGTCAGCAAGGTAAACAGAAATACGCACAATTTGAAATACATTGTTGATTTGGAAGTAATTCTTTTTGTACTTGCAGTGAATTATTTATTTCGTATTTTTGTGTTGTATTTTTTTCTTTGTCACGTCGTCATGTCAAATCAATTGACGTTTAAATTCGAGGGATGGATAGGCTCAACAATGCTGATTCATTCATTGTTGATTAGTCGAATACAAAGTGTAGAGATATTTACGAATTCACCGAGAATATCTCCTTCGTTTGATGTAAATATTTTTTTATGTACGGCAACACAGACAAATATATGTCAATAAGCACCGTAATTGTCATCATCGTTTTCCCGTTGAAGTTGATATTTTATTGTTTTTATTAGAAAATAACTGATTAATTCGTGTATAAATAGAAATAATGAGCATTAGAATCATCTGACGTTATCTTAAAATCGTTGATTCGTGACCGATACCGTTGTAAACATTAATAAATAACCTTAACGTGGTAATGAAAATAGATTCCCTGCGGGGTGTTTTGATTGTTATTTAGTGGTTTTTAGTTAATCAAGATGAGTTATAATTCGGGTGGGAGTGGTAGTAAGGGGTTCGGGTTCGCTGGTTTTACGATGCCGAAGCGTAACCCGTCGAACGTATCGCTTCACGCGGTGCCTCCGCCGACGACGCCGATGCATGCTGTGCCGCCTCCTTCTACCGGCCTGTCGAAGCAGGGCTATTCTACCATGAGCGCGATTACACAGAACGCTGTTACTGGAAACTGGGGCTCGTTGGGGAAGAAGCGGTCAAAGACTGAGGATGAGTATGTTATGACATATTTGTGCAAAGCAGAAATTATATTTATATGAAACATCATTTCTACGTGCCCTTATACGTTAAAAGTATTGCTACATATCCATGCAAATATTGCTTTTCTATGGAACTTTCCTACTGCCTAAACCAGCCTTTCTTATAAGAAAATACAATTTCAAACACTGTCATTAAAGCTGACCCATATTCCTATTCAGGTACTTTGATGAGGATGATGAGCCTCCAACTCCAGCTTTGGCGTACATTCCTGCACCCGGGAGCCCCACATATGAAGCTGCTTGTAGTTCTAAGGTATGAACACAGATTTGACACAGATATATGTTATGAAAAACATATTGTATTAGTACTTAAACATTTCTTTAGCTGATGATAATAAGCTATTGTAGTGGTTAAGTTGAAATCAAATATTTATACATGTAGATATAGCATATTGCGAAGACGGACTTAATCCTCTCTCTGACTGAGAATGGACTGTATTCCACGGTGAAGGATTAGTGTTGGTTGGTATTTTAGTTATAAATCTGCTTATCCAGTGATTGTTTTGGGTTATTGTCTAGTCTATTTTATTTTTTAACATTTTAAAAAAGCTTAAAATAAATTACATAGTAATATTATTACCAGTCTGTGACAGTAATAAATAACTAAAAAATGAATGACAGATAACAAAATTATAAGATATAGACTCTTTAAATTCATTTTAAAATAGTTTAAAGCTAGACAGATATCTTGACCTGATATTGTGAGGTCTACCATGGCATACATTGATTGGGAACACATGGAGGTTTTGAGTTCAAATTTAAACCATACACTGTTAAGTTCATGGTTCCTTGAAGTTGTAAAAAAATTAAATTCCTAAGTTAACTAAACAAAAAGAAATGGCCGTTTAAGTTGCAAAAAACACAAATTTTGACAGTCTCAAGGGAATCAAAATTCATAGGGTATTTCCTGTTGACCTAGAATCCTGAAATCTGGCATAAAGCAAGGTCTCATAGCACATGTACTTATAAGAAAAAGTCTGAAAATTGTAAATTTCTAGTTATGTCACAAAAAAAAAGTGAAACCTTCATAACACAATTCAGGAATTTAACAGTTAGGTAAGTGCGTACGGAACCATCAGAATGCGAGTCCGACTTGCACTTGCCTGTATTTATGTTTTAAATTCAAAATGTGTGTAATAATATTTGAAGAAGCGTATTACAACATTTTTTTTTACTGCTGTTACCACTCGGGCACCACTGTCGTCACTCATCAAAGTATTGTATTGTGTTTGACTGGTAGCGAATGCCTAAGGCATTAAATCCGCCTTTATACCTCGAAAATATCTAAATATTTTCACAATAGCTACAGTAAAATACCATTACAGGCACAGGAAGAAGATGAAGAAGATCCCCTAGATGCCTACATGGCGGGCTTAGAACAGCAGGCGGCTAAAGACCTGGTGGCCAGCAAGGAGAATGCAGCCAGTGGCAAGGGCGACAGCGGAAGAGGGACCAGGGGGGATATAGATGAGATGGATGATGAAGAGAGTTATTATAAGTAAGTATGGGATCTTTTAGACAGATACCTTTTTATTGTTAGATCTTTTTACTTAAAAAAAGATCTTTTTTCTTAAAAAAAGATCTTTTTCTTAAAAAAAGATCTTTTTACTTTCAAGAATATGCTATGACGTACAAATTAGCCACCGCGGGAGGCTCCCCTGGCATCGAGCAGAATAGGCGCGGGTATACTGATGAGTCATTGGTAGCTCGCCGTCCGGCCGTCTAATAAGGGCCAGTCCTGGGTCGGAGGCGAACCGTGTTTCACACGCGCTTCAAAGAGATGACAGCAAGATTAATGGGGCCACTAAAGACCTATGTGGGCCAGGGCTTTGGAATTAATCGAAAGAATTATCTTGGTTTTCGACAAGGTGAACTGAAGGAATATTGAGTTTTAGTCAGTTAAAGACTGACACTCCTTTCTCCAAATAATTTTTCTGCTCCGACCGAAAATGATTTCCCATGTAAGAAAAGGCTGGCAACAAACAATATAGAAGGACAGAACCCATGATGATTTGAGCACCATCAAGTGTGTAATTCCGCGTACCGGAAGACGCAGCGTTGGAAGGCCTCCCACAAGGTGGACCGATGACCTGGTCAGGGATCCTGTGGGTCTTGCATCCATCGAATTCCAGCAAATCCGATGGATGCAAAACGCACAGGATCGGTCTTTGTGGCGGTGCCTAGGCCACCCTATGTCCAGTAGTGAACGTCTTTCGGCTGAAATGATGATGATGTGTGTACTCTTTTTAGTCATCCCCTCTTAATTAAACATTTACTCACAGGTACATGGAAGACAACCCACTGAACCATGGCGACGATGGTTCAGACTTAGAAATAGAATACGATGAGGATGGCAACCCCCTCGCGCCGCCTAAGAAGAAGTTCATAGATCCACTCCCGCCCATAGACCATTCTGAGATAGAGTACGAACCTTTTGAAAAGAACTTCTACACCCCACATGAAGATATTGAGCAGCTAACTCCACAGCAGGTTGAGGAATTGAAAAAGAATTTGGGAGTCAAGGTAAGATAATGGTTTTTTTACATCACGCCTATATAATGTGGCAGAGTTGCGGACGGCGAGCAATGGGCGGCTCGTGGTTAGATAAAGTCTAGGTCCGGATTGCGGCTCTTATTAAGTCTCTATTATTGGTGTGCCTAGCTAGGATCAATGCCTGCTAGAGCTGATGGATTGTTCGAAAGAGTCACCAAAGCCTTAAATGCCAATAGCAATTGAAGGCATTGGTTTTTTTTTAAATGGTAGCTAAAAATCATCAAATGACAAATCCCGCACTTGGGCGGAGCGGGAAACAGTGTCATACTCTTACTGACTAAACAACCTCACCTTTGTCCCAGCGCCCTGGTGTTACACTTTCGCATCAACCCTTGGCCCCAGAGGCTTCGACTCCTTCAGTTTTTTTTTTCACCTTCAGCAATGGGTGGGTTTTGGTCAGTAAAAGTTTGACACTTCCTCACGCTCAGGGCGAGAGCAGATATTTGATGATTTTCTACCCGGAAAGTTGAAAAAAATCTGAAATAATTTGGTGTTATTTCCTGACCAGATATCAGGGCCCGATCCGCCGAAGCCAGTGAGCAGCTTCGCTCACCTGGGCTTCGACGAGCAACTGATGAAGGCCATCCGTCGCTCGGAGTACACGCAGCCCACGCCCGTGCAGGCGGCCGGCGTGCCCGCTGCCTTGTCTGGGAGAGATCTTATAGGTAAGCTTAGTTTTAAACCAATTTGAATTTGGCAAGTACAGTGCCAGTGTGGAGCCCCTTTACAGGATATGCGTCACCTCCTTTCCTGCTCAGCGTATACTGCCACCTGCACTTTTAATGATTTGTACGAGGCTCACGAAAGAGCTGTCCATCATCATCATCATCATCAGCCTTTCAATGTTCCCACTGCTGGGACACAGGCCTCCTCTCTAGGAGAGGGAATGGGCCATAATCCACCACGCGGGCCCAGTGCGGATTGGTGGATGTCACATGTCTTCGAATTTTTGGTTCTAGGACATGCCGGTTTCCTCACGATGTTTTTCTTCACCGTTTTGAGAGCAGTGGTGATGAAATAAATTACACAAAGTAATGCGCCTGGCTGGGTTCGAACCCGCGACCTACAACTTGTAAGTCGGGGCCATTACCACTCGGCCACCACTGCTCTGAGAGAAGCAGAAAAGAAAAGAGCTGTCCAGGTCCGACCAATCGGACCAAATTTGAGTCAAATCGACACGAAAAGAAGAAGAATCAATTTGAAAAAGATGAGGTCATATAGGATCGGCTGTGTTTTCACAAGATTTTATTTAGTTTCACCCGTCCCGATGTTGGTGATCAAATCTTGTTAATTAAATTTGAACCGTTTCCCGGTTACCGATTGAGCCGAAATTCTACATGCATGTGTCAAAACCGTACATTTTGACAATCAAGGGAATCAAAATTCATAGGGCACTACTACCCCTTCAGCGAGAATCCTGTAATGGATGGCATGAATCAAGATCTAATAGCATAATAAGTATAGGGGAAAAAATCTGAAAACTATCTGAAACCCTAAAAATTGCGTTTCGAAAAAATCTTTTCATAGGTAAGGCGTCTTAAATTTGACCCGTTTTTTTTTTTTTTACGAATAAAGTTAGTTAAATTAATGTTATTTGTACAGGTATCGCTCGCACGGGCTCCGGAAAGACAGCTGCCTTCCTATGGCCACTACTAGTACACATTATGGATCAGAAGGAATTGGCACCTGGCGATGGGCCCATTGGGCTCATCTTAGCGCCCACCAGGGAGTTGGCGCAGCAGGTAAATATGTTTAAAGATGATGTGGTAAGACAGACGTGTTCCCTTATCTTTTTCTATAGGTTAGAAAGAGCTGCAAGAACCCGACAGCCGAAAACGATTGAAAAGTTTCTAAACGGGTCGCTTTTCAACTAATCTTATGCAGTTTGTGATCAAATTTGTAATACAACCAGAAATTAACTTTACCATTGAAAGTCTTTTTATTCAGTGCGTACTTCAAATTCCCATACACCAGCACTTCATGGTGGTATTTCATGAATTTACTTAGCAATATACCGGGCTGGGGTAAAAATTCGAGGAGTTAAAACAATTTCACCCTATTTCAAAACTGTAATGTTTTGTTCCAATAAAAAAAAGGCTTAAAAATAATCACACTTAATATAATAAAGGTGTAAGTTTGTGAATATGTGTCTGTGTGTTTGTTAATTCTTCACGCCAGAACGGCCGAACGGATTTAGATGGCATTTGGCGTATGAGTAGAACAGGTGAAATAGCATATACTGCTATACTTTTTTATGCCAGAAGTTTGGGTATTCCTTTGGGACAACTTTCTTCTTTCAAGTACTATCGCAGTCATTTCTGCTTGATCGTTTAAAGAAATATCACTTGAATCCTGCAGCGCGGCCTCAAACCAAACCTTTGAACCTTTTCGTTTCTAGAGCAAGCATAAATGAACTTAGCGGTGGTCAGGCGGAAGTGTCTTGGATGGGTACATCATAGGATATTCATTGATGTTTGTAAATGTAACACTTGTTCAGATCTACATGGAGGCAAAACGTTTCGGCAAGGTGTACAACATCAGATGCGTGTGCTGCTACGGAGGCGGCTCCAAGTGGGAACAGTGCAAGGCGCTGGAAGGTAGGAAACTGTGACATACGTTAAGACTCAGGAGTTTGTATATTTGTGACCCCTCTTTCAAGTCTTATGACTGTGGATAACTAGATAGAAGTGACCATAAGACGAGAGAACGAGATGACTACAGATAAAGCTCGCCATCCTACTCACTTGTTAGACCTTGATTGCTATGAGCTATTGCAGTTTCCTAAATAGAGTAGTTTTTTTATTGTATTTAGCCAATGAAATTGTCAAGTTCAGAAAGTAGTTAAGTTTTGATACATAATACATTCGCTTTATTACAGTAAAAATGCCGTATTTTTGTTTTTGTTTTTTTTTTTTTTTTTTATAATGCTTAGTACATCATCTTCATCAGTTAGACTTTTTTCAGTTTATAATTTGTATATAAACTTTCATGTATAATCGCGACAATATCCCATGATTCCTTGTGACGCTCAGGTGGAGGAGCAGAGATAGTGGTGGGTACACCTGGACGAGTCATTGACCTCATCAAGTGCAAGGCGACCAGTTTGCAACGTGTCACTTACTTGGTGCTGGACGAAGCTGACAGGATGTTTGATATGGGTTTCGGTAAGTGATGCTTTTATTTATAATTGAATTTACCACATGGTACACTAAGATTAGGATTATTATTTTTTTGCCTTAAAACCATTTTAACCTTCCCTGAACAACAGGAATATTTGTAGACCAAAATTAGCCAATTCGGTTCAACCGTTCGAATCTCGAATTTTAGCGAAACTAACGAACAGCTATTCATTTTTATATATAAGAAGATTTTAATATACAACATACACATACTAGAGTGAGTCAAGACGAAAACCATTCTGCGTATTGCCAGTAATGACGTAATAATACCTCCGAAATGTGGTTGCTAAGAAGGTTTAAAGTCTCCCAAAGGGCAACAGAAAGGGCTATGCTCAGAATTTCTTTGCGTGATCGTATCAGGAATGATGATATCCACAAGAACTCCAACAACCACCGACAACTACCTACGGCCATTGAACCCGCTCAGCTGTTCTGTACTTAACGATGTTCTTTATTATTAAATTATTACAAATCGATAGTGTTTCATGTACCGGATCGAGCCTCCACGGGATTGAAACGACCAAAATTTAACGATGTATATTATCTTTCCATATAGTCTATAATGGTAAACACCATTGTTACTAAAACCATAGGTAATTTAATTATAAAAATGTTTACCTGAATTTAAAAATAAATAAACGAATTTTTCTTTAAAAAATCAATAAAGTTTCTGTGCGACACCGTCCGTAAATTAATAAAAAAACTACCTACATAAGTTTTAACTAACCACATCACTGCCTCGTACTCTCCTCTGGGTTCTCCGTTGAAGAAATTCGCGTTCTTGAAGGTCAACTGGCAGCTGCTGGTTCCCACGCCCTTGAGCATGGAGCTTCGAGTAGTCGCCAACATAGTTTCTCGATTTGGCAAAGGTTGTCCAGGGAATAACTCTGCGTACATTCTTCGAGCCTCGTTTACGTTATCACCCGACGCGGCGTAAACCCGAATCATTTCGGTCCACTGTACTTGTATGTTTGTGTACGACATAATTACTACACAATAACTTACTACACACATGCGCGAAAAATGAGCGGTGGTGCGCGGGCGCGGGTGCTGCACCGCGAGCAACCGTGACGTGACGCGCGATCGATAGCGAGGCTGCCGACAGACTGAGGGGCCGAAGGGTACGGGCGGGGTCGTTCATCGCCGCGCGCGCGGTGCGGCGGCCTGTTTGATTTAGAGCTATGTTCCCGCGTTCCGTCCTCTTTGCCTTTGCGTATAGGGTGAAATAATTCTGAGAAGAAATGGAGATTTTCCTTAAAATAAATGTATTTGTTCTATAAGTGAAACCAAATCACTAAGTTTCAAGGATAACGGTGTTTACACTAACACTGTATATTTATCGTATCTGTCCAGAGCCACAAGTGCGTTCGATCTGCAACCACGTGCGGCCCGACAGACAAGCGCTGCTGTTCTCGGCCACGTTCCCGCGCAGAGTGGAGCGCCTCGCGCGCGACGCGCTGCACGACCCCGTGCGCGTGCAGCACGGCGCCGCGGGAGAGGCCAGCCATCTCGTCACGCAGCACGTCAGGTAACTTCTGCAAAACTCCGACCAGATCGTGAATGTGTCTGGTCCCGGCAACTGCCCGGCAGTTGATTTCGGACTTTTGCGTATATTCGAAGACGATTCTAATACGTTTCAAGGCTTATATTAAGTACTTGTATATAGAAGTTATGCTCTAAATGTTCTGTTTTGCTCGCAGGATATTCCACAAGCCAGAAGAGAAGTGGTCGTGGTTACTACATCACTTGGTTGAGTTCCTGTCGGCCGGGAGTGTGCTAATATTTGTTACTAAAAAGGTACGTAATAACTACTACTAATACTAAGGTATCAACAAAAAATTGGACTTTATTTTTCAATTTAATTTATGAATTTATTGAATCGGAAATAAATTTATTTTTAATTTTATTTGTGTTATATTGTTACCTAATTGCTTTATTGAATTATTTTAATAACATCTGAGTTTACGTAGTGACAATTTGTTATTAATACGTGAAAACACAATAAAAACCACTCGTTGTACAGCCACGACGAATAAAAACCACTTAAAAATATCTTCCAGCATCCTTACCCAAAAGATAAAAACGTGAGCGTATTGCTATAATTTCGTTACGTTTGTCTGTCATCAAGCTGAATCTCACGAACCTAGGCTGTATGTTATGAACTGTGATGTCTAGTCGAAATTTTCCCAAATTATGTATTTTTGTTACCGCTGTAGTAAAAATATAAACAAATAATGAAATAAATATTTGCGTGTGGCTTTTTTTGCCGTTGTTTTTGCTACGGACGGTACATTTGGCCGTATTTTATAAAACTTGTAAGTATTGTTGCAGTTAGAAGCAGAACAGACGGCCACAAACCTGGGCGTGCAGCAGTACGACGCGCTGCTGCTGCACGGAGACATGGAGCAGGCGGAGCGGAACAAGGTCATCACCGCCTTCAAGCGCAACGAGCACAACATACTCGTCGCCACCGACGTCGCAGGTCTGTACACCTGGACCAACGAGCCAAGGAAATAGAAATGTGCGCAGGAAAATGTCATATACGGTGTCAAAAGTTTGTATGGTTTCTACTTACACGCGGGTGAAGCCATATACCATAAGATTTTTTAAATTAAATCATAACTATCATCTTTGATTCTAACTTCGAAAATCTCCTCCTCCAAGAGCATAATCTCCTCCTCCAGAGCATAATCTCCTCTTCCAAGAGCATCCTGTTGGCTTTTTCATTTAACTTCACTTGGTTGTGGAGGTCTGATTGGCAGTTCCTCCATGTAAAACATAAGTGTTGAACCGAATCCAGTAAGACTGGTAGCCGACCTCTTACTGGTAAGAAAAAGGCTTGGTAAATGTTGGCCAGTAGTTACCAGTCAAAATTTACCAAGACTTTTTCCAGAGTAAGGTAAGTTTACCGGAAGGCCAATATGGTTTTAAGTCTGCAGAAATTAGTTTTGTGCTGCGAACTAAGTCAACGATTTCCCTTATTATCCTAAAGTTATACAATGTCGGAAGCTACCATATTTTTTAAGAGTTCGCATGCTAAAACTTGAGTGGTGCTGCCGAATTTTTTTTTCAGGACTTTCTGCATGCTAACTGTCTGTATTTGTTGTGTTCAGCTCGAGGTCTAGACATCCCGCACATCAGAACGGTCATCAACTACACCGTGGCGCGCGACATCGACACGCACACGCACCGCGTGGGGCGCACCGGGCGCGCCGGCGTGCGCGGAGACGCCTACACGCTGCTGGACAGGGGCAAGGACAAGGACTTCGCCGGACACCTGCTCAGGAACCTCGAGGGCGTGCAACAGGTATACTACACAGACACACTCGGGTTATAAAGGATATACGCTTACTATGGCTCACATATATTTGATGTGGTGATGGCTAATTTGTCACGTGATCTACGAAGCCATCTCACAGATCGCATGACAAATTAGCCATCAGTTATCTGTTTTGGTATATGACCGGCGGCAGTGTCCATGCCGTGCCGTGGCAGTGTACGTTTAACTCGACTTATATTAAAACTATGAAATTTAAATTTATACAAAACTTAAAACTATGGGTACAATGGCATGTATTGGCTCATTGGTTGTAAGTCACAACTGACAGAAGCCAGTAAAAGGCTATCTATAAGGCTATATTGAAGCCTGTATGGACATATGGCATACAGTTATGGGGAACAGCAAGTCATAGTAACGTTAAAATTCTGGAAAGGTTTCAAAGTAAAACAATGAGAGCCATGTTTAATATCCCACCGTACATAAGCAAACGATATGTAAATCTAGATTTTAATCTGCGAACGGTGAAAGAAGACATAGAGTCATACAGTAGTAATTACCAAAATAGACTAGACCAACATGTTAATCAACTGGCTGCTGAATTGAGGGGAGAGGGCAGTGTGAGATACTCTCGACTGAAGAGAAATAGTATACCAGATTTAGCAATGAGATTTGCGGACAGAAGATGAGTATGGCATCAATGGATGCTCAGCTCAGCTGAAAATAATAATCCCGATGAAAATCTGACACCATATTAGATTATTGTTCCTTGGAAACAGATTGCTAAGTAGCAGGATACATAAAAAAAAAAATAGGTACAATGGCGGTCTTATCGCTGACAGTGATATCTACCAGACAACCTTAGGATGGATCGTAAGAACTAAAAATAATATAGGGGTTAGTGATAGTGGTAGTGTGGTATATAGTTCCTCTATGGCGACATAGATGTCGCTGTAAATTCGATACCTTAAAAGTTAGAATATGCTATTGTAAGAATCTTTAATTTGAATGTATTGAATGGTTTGTACACAGGAAGTACCAGAGGAGCTGATGCAGCTAGCGATGCAGTCAGCTTGGTTCCGCAAGTCGCGCTTCAAGAAGGGCAAGGGGAAGAACCTCAACGTTGGTGGTTGCGGACTAGGGTATGTGTATATCTCGTATACGGTTAACGGCCCTAAATTAGGTGGAATAAGATTAACTATAGCCAAACAAGGCTTTTTAAACTTGAAGAAAAATGTACTGTATTAAAGAGAGTTATAAAAAATGTATGTTACATTTTTTAATAAATTTTATTTTTAGAATTTCAGACTGTATTTATGTTAGATCTTTTTTTCACCACATTTACTTCTTTTTAAATATTTACACTTGTATTTAGCTTTGTTAAAATAACTGATGTGTATAATTGAGACGTAGGAACAATAACTAAAGGTTTGTTCCGCTGACGCGAAATGGGGTAGAGTGGAGTTTAGCTTTCTTCGCTTTGTGCTCTCCACTCCGTTCTGTCTGGCTCGGGGCCTCGTATTCATTCGCATTGTTCAAATCGTCAGTTACAAAGAGCGTCCGGGGCTGCCGCAGCCGCGCGAGGAGGCGGGTGGCGGCGCGGCGGCGGGCGGCGACAAGCCGGGCGGGCCCGCCACCGACCGCCTCGCCTCGCTCAAGGCTGCTTTCCGCTCGCAGTACAACCAGGTACCACACCAACTCTCCTATGACGTTTAATTCAACATTACTCTTTTTTTTATTTTAATTGCTATATACTAATACTTGACTGCGATCCCACCTGATGGTAAGCAGTGAGGGAGCGTTCAAGTATTACGTAACGCAATTTTTGAAGATTTTTGCCCCCCCTCCCCCCTTGTAACGCACCGTTACGTTTTTCTGTAACGTTACGTAACACTTAAGTGACCATTTTTATCTAAACTTTTCTTTATTTTTTAACTTTTCTTTAGCCTTTGTCGACAGCCAATCTAATCTTCTTCTTCTTTTCGAAAAGAAGAAGAAGAAAACAATCAAGGGATTTCAAAATGAAAAATACTACGTAAATGAAAAGGATTGCCAATTTGGAAGTTTTGATTCCCTAATTTTTTATTAAAAAAAAAAACAATGTTACGTAACGTGTTGTAAAAAAGACCCCCTCCCGCCCCTGTAACTCATTCTAACGTTTTACGAGACACACACCTCCCCCCAAATTGCGTTACGTAATACTTGAACGCCCCCTGATGCAATCGTTGATGGTGAGGCGCACTAGTTTATTATGATCCTATTCACTTTAGCTTTAAAGACACCTAAATTATAATCGAACGAAAAGACTACAGCCGGCAAACTTTTCCAGTCCCTCGATGTATGCGGTATAAACGACGAGGCAAAACGCTTAGTCCGGACCGTAGAAGTTTCAACGACGTAAGGGACGATATATTTTATGCCGTATGTCGGGATGTCCGATGGTAAAATTGAGATGACTCTCCAAAATGCATCCTATAGAAAACAGAAGGGCTGGCTATTCTACGCCTGTGCTCGAGGCTTTGAAGATTAGACCCAACCAAATCTGGATCACCAATCAGCCTTTTTGCACGCCTTTCCACCGAATCCAAAGCCCCTAGGTGGCATTTTGCAGCACCAGCCCGTATGTGGCTGCTGTACTCCACACATGATCGGACCTAGACTTTGTACACTGCGTTACTTTTTAGTTTAGACGTAATTCCACACTGACATTATCCACTTTTCTTCACAGTTCACAGCATCAACAGACCACTCCTGGGAACAAACACGGCCCAACATCCAGCCGGGGGTCAACGCTCCCGCGTCGCAAGCCGAAGACCGAGGTGACGAGCGCAACGACGAGCGAAGCGAGCGCTCCGAGGAGCGAGCAGAGCGAGCGGAGCGTATCCGCAAGAGTGGGAAGAGGAGTCGGTGGGAGTAGGAAGAGAGACCGAGGGTAGAGAGACCGTGGTCGCTCATGGTGGTACTTTTAAATGTCACTGAATTTGTGTTTTGGGCAGAAGACATGGTGTCTTGATGCAGAAGATATTTAAAATAAAATTTTGATTTATTGAAGACGGAAAAATATAATAAATAATATAAATGTGTGATTGTCGCGGGATTTTAATTTTAAATGAGTTTCAAGATGAGGCTCTCATTCAAGTCAGTCATTGGTTTTTTTTAATTATTTGGATATACGTGGCAATTAAGTTGAACCATTTGCTATGTTTACGTGCAGCCCTCTTCGATTGAGACCCGAATAGCGGTGACTGCGCATTCAAAAGCCGACCGCTATGTTGATTCAACGGTGTCGAGGATTATAACCGATTTTCGGGGGCGGCGCGTAACCATAGCAAATGGGTCAACTTATTTTCCGCGTACTATAGTCAGATTTAACTCTTAAATTATAAATTGACAAAAATAGTTTGTCCTTTCCCCAAAACATGATTTCGTTACGACACGACTTGTTTTTTATTTAAGATTTATATTATATTAAAGTGAGGTTAAATAAGTTATGGCACTCCCAACGTATTTTAAATATTGACCATTATAATTGCAATCATAAATAAATGAGACTTATAACACATTTCTATTATATTTTGGTACAGGACAAACTTGACTGTAATATACTTATTATTTACTTAAAAATTACGAAGATATAAAATAAATTGTACCTGTATTATGTATGCATACAGTAATACCTCAAATTTCAATAGTTATAAGTTAGTTTTAACCAAAGGTACGCCCCAAATAAAATAAGTGAATGATCTTGTAATAAATATTGTGCCCTGCGTGGTGTAGTGCCTGGAGAGTGATTATGACGTTAAGTATAGTGGATTTGTTTTTAATTTTGGATTTGTGTCTTGGTGATGTCTATTTAATTGGATTTTATCATTATGCCATTAAGCGGGGTACTGCATTGCCGTTCTTAAGGTGACAGCTAAGGCCTCGGGAGCACGGGGTATTTTAAACGCGCAGAAAACGAACTGATAACGCACATTTGAATGCCACGGTGTAACCTAGGCACACGAGGTGATCGTGAAACGCACGTATACGCGCAGATACAGCGAAACAGACGCGTTGTAGTTTCTTGTAGCTGCCACACTTTGGATAGACCCTTTGACAGTTGTACAATAGCCTCTGATCTTTTTTACGGGCTTCAGACGCGTTTCTCACGGGCGTTTTAAAATCGGCGTCAACGGCGCAGAAAAAACGCGTTCTGTAAGCGCGCGTGGTCTGCGCGTTTGAAATATGTCGTGTGTTAGGGGCCTAAAGGACCGAGTATGCTCATATTATCAGTAGATGGCGTCTAATTCTATATTTTTAGTTTATTTGGGTTTTTAATGTATGGGAGAATTGTTTGATCAATGAAATGATATTTGCGGAAATTGGACATTTTACCAAATTCGCTAAATATTCTTAAGCTAACCTTAGACCAAATGAAATACTATAGTAATTAGACTAAGATGTCAGTTTAGGGATATTTTGAGAAATAGTTTGAAGAAAATGGTCTTGTGGTCTTGTCAGGTATAAGCTTCTGGACGGCAGTGTAGATGCCCCTCTACATAGCTCCTCGGGGGAGCTTTGCGAAAGGCTGTTATGCAGATCGAATACACTCACCTTGTTGACTATCTGACTTATTTATGGAATGTTAAATGCCTTTTGATTGTAATATATAATTATGTAATATAATATTTAGCTAAATATACTTATGAAATGCACTTTTAAAGAAAATTTATTTGAAACCACCTCCTATGATTATATCTAGCATAATTATGCTTGATCACGCCTGCTTAGCAGAAAAGTGAAGATGATCGGACGTTTAGAAAAGTTACTGAATTCAGCAAATTAAATAATATAATAAAAATACTAATTTGTGGTATTACTGTATTCTATAGAGTTTATTTATAAAAAATTAAAAGAATATTCTATTTCATATACACAATTCCGTACAAGATAAATACTTGTAATACATCATACATTATATCTTAACTAGCGACCCGCCCCAGCTTCGCACGGGTGCAACGGTGATATTAAATATATTATGCATGAATTATACATATAAACCTTCCTCTTGAATCACTGTATCTATATAAAAAAGCCGCATCAAAATCCGTTGCGTAGTTTTAAAGATCTAAGTAGACATAGGGACAGACAGCGGAAAGCGACTTTGTTTTATACTATGTAAAGAAAAGATGCTATCTTTGCCATGGAGTAAGTATACTAATGGAGTGAAAACACAATAAATGAAAAAGACAGCAGCCTTAGTTAAATATCACGATCTAATTTGTAGTTAGGACCATCGAGGTTGAAGAGTTATTTTTGTTTGTAAAACTTATATTAACAAAGATGACCAAAAATACACAAACTACAAAAGAATGACTACTCAAATCAAATTATCAGATTAGGATAGATTTTCGTATGATTTCAATCAACTTTTTCGACTACTAGTGTCTAGTTATCCCGACTGGATTTTGGAGTTGTTCGACAGAGCTACCACGGCTCAGAAACGCAAAGGGCAACTGAAGAAACAGCTGGATATTAGTTGCGTCATCTAGAGCGGGAGGAGTCATTTAACGATTGTAGATCCTGGCTACAATTCTACATGTGTGTGGAGGTCAGTCCTTTACGCCTTAGTTGTTCATCGACGCCATGACAGCGTTAGGCTCCGACACAAGCGATGTTTGAAGCGCGTTCATACGCAGAAGCGTGGGACTGATCATTGGTTATTGTGATTATTTTGTACTCAATGTAAGATTTAAGGCTAATGCTGCGTTAAGCAGGCGCACGTTCAGGCACCCGTCGCGTTTGTCGCGTCGTGTGTGATTTTATATAAGATCGTGCTGGCAACTGCGTAGTATGCAGTGTTGGCCTTTAATAAAATATGAGTAAGTTATTTTAATGATTTGTTATCGAATTTTATTGCAATGATTGCAAGCTATTATTTGTTTAAATTGAATATTGATTGACTGTAAATATTGAATTCCATATTTTTGGGTTTTAAGATTTTAGTTTTATTTAAATAGCACTAATATTAAAAGCGAAAATTTGTGTGTTGAATCATTCTATTCGCTCGAACGGCCGAACGAATTTCGATGAAACTTGGTTCACGGGTAGACTGTGTCCTAAAATGGCATAAACAATACTTTTTATCCTGTTAATAGACTTCCTTTGGATAAACCTTTTCTACAATCACGCGAGTAAATCCGCTGGCTGCAGCTAGTGATGAATAAATAATAATAATTACAGAATGATTTATATTTTTTTTTTTTTTTTTTTTTTTTATGTTATTTTGACTTCCCGCTCTCATCTCTCGCTCGTGTATCGCTTGTTCGAGAGAAAAGTTTGGCACAATATGTAAAATGTACTCTATTTGTATAGTGTGAGAGTCTTGTTTGTACCCACCATGTTTTACAGAACTGATTGTTTAGTCGACTGCGTTAACTAAAATATACCTACTCTATTCGTGTTGATTAAGAAAAACCTTATTATTATCTGGTCGACCGATTTTAAATTCTATTCCGTAGGCTTAAGGATGGCATTAAAAGCAAAAAAAGTCGGTAAAAAACAAACTATATACTATACACCGTGAAATATTTAAATGGTTGTTTTCCCGCGGCAGAATGACTTGCCATAAGGAGTACTTTTGAAGCATACAGAAAAAAATAAAAAAATTAAAAAGTTTTTTTTTTTATAAATAATTATTAAAAATATTTATCAACTCAAAAAAGCGAAAACAATAGTAACATTAGACGTAATTTGTAGGTACTACTAGAGTCGCATGAGCAGCCCGCCGTCAAAGGAAACCGATTCATTAAATATATTTAAACCAAAATAAGCTCTCGCACGTTGTGATACATCATAATTAGCTTGCACTCTACAGGTCCATTTTTTGTTTTTAATATTTTATTTTTTTATCAAACGTTTGTATTACCAAGATACAACCATTTCGCTGCGGGAAAACAACCATTTAAATTTCACGGTGTATATACAGTACAGGCTGTATATAACTATATACATACAGCCGGTTTTTTTTTTTTTTATGGTAGGTGAAAATCATCCAATGACGAAACCCGCTCTTGGGCGGAGCGGGAGACCAGTGTCAGACTCTTACTGACTAAAAAACCTACCCCGTACCTTCCTTGCCTTATTCCTGGAGTCGAGGTAACAGTTTTCCACCGCCCTCTAGGCTCCAGGAGGCTTCGACCCTGAAGAGCCCCTGCAGTTTGCTGACAACTCCTTGAGGCGCGCGGGAACGGTGCGCGCCGTTGACGACTTGGACTCGGTCTTACCAGACGATCAGACGGCGAGCTACCCATTGCTCACCGTCCGCGAGCCAGTGTCTACGGTGGCCGGATATCGGCAGGATCGCGGCGGCGACGGCTACGGCGAGTACGCCGTTGCCTTTGCCTTATGCGGTCGGCCTCCTCCTTTACGAGCATTACTGCTTCGCAGAAGGAGGCGACCGCCTGCCATTCCTCTTCGCTGCGGACCATGGCCTGAACCAGGGCCCGGCGCGAGAGGTCGCCGCCATACATACAAAAAAATAAATGGTGTTAACAAATAAATGCAATTTGCGGCTGTTAAAAACTGCTATTGGCATTTTTTTTGTACGAGTTTTCCATCGCTAAAATTCCCGAAGACTAACTTCAAACACAACAAGATCCGACACCCGTACTGTACATATAAAATTTAAAAACACAAAAGACCAAACATAAACTATATCTTAGTTAACGTAGTCGGGATGTTGGTTTGTCACTTAGCACATTATAAATAAATATTATTACTTATTCTTAATTTTAAACTGTAAATAGAAATAAAGTGCTATTTAATGAATGTGAGTTTTATTTTTCTACGTCTTGTTAATACCATAAAAACCTCGGGCTTCCGAAAACTTATACCATATTTTTTTATTAGATAAAACCTTGTGGCAGTTATAACAATGGTTTAATGACAGCGAAGCATATTTACCCAACAGAGAGAAAAATAAAACATATACTTTTATTTTGGGATTTTAAATCATTAAATATCTTCTCCTGTTCGGCGTGGACCGACAGGAAGTGCCAAACTTTTACGGACTAAAAAACTCATCCGTGTACTTTCTATTACTTGCTATACTTTATGTTCTGGGGCCGCGGTAATTCGGACAAATCCCACCCAGGATGCTTTCTAACTGGTTTAATCAAACCAAATTATAATCATACAGAATGTTTTAATTATTGCGAATTTCTCAGAAATAACGTACGAATGGTACCATGTGTAACGGTTAAGGTCTCATGTCAAATAAAACACGGACACTCAATTCGTTAGCATATATTAATAAAAAAAAAAACATATATCCCAGGGATGGGTTAAAAGGCCGTATGCCGAGTTCCAACTCTCCGGTCGTAAAGTTCAGTGTTACTTCCTTTCCCTTGTTGTTGGCTGGGGTAGGCAGGCAGGTGTGGTAGGCCCCTGAACGCTGCTGCTACTGCTACGACGTACGACGTCCACGGGAGGGTGATGCGCAGCGGATGACGTCCGATGGGAAAGTTCAAACCGTAGTATTGAACCCTAGAAGTACAGGTGCAATAAGTAGCTATTCAGGAGGTGACCTTGACCAGCCAATTGCCATTCCCAGGGTGATGAAGCGGAAAATAAGCACCTAACTTTACCTGGTAGGCAATGAATGTGGCTGATGGTCACGAGAACAGAGATATAGCAGTGAGAAAATGAGTACAATATAAAATTAGGTTAAAATATTGAACAAAGAAATTGTACGATTTACAAAATGATATGTGGAGGGTAGAAGTTTATTAAATTGCAAAGCCAACTACTTTATTGAAAGTTATTTAAAACTACGTTGCTAATTTTGATCACTGACAAAGTAATAATAAAAGCATGAAAAGAGGATTAATGTCCACCACATATAATAAATAGGAAAAGCTACCATACACTGTAAAATATACAATTGTTCGCCACTTACCGATATACGGGTCTTCAACACTACTCAGAATTTAGTATTTGTAATACAAGCAGAATTTAGAAAAAAGTTCAAACTGGTGCCGCGCTGAGAAGAGCTACGTAAGTACTATCGTTAGACAGAACACAGAGTTTTAAAAAAAACGCGCTGAGAAGAGCTACGTCTGTCCTCTGATTAGTCTGGCTGCCGAATGGCGGGTGCCGAGCTGCAAGTGACCGGCCGCTACTAAACTGACCGGACGGGTTTTAAAAAAATGTCGCAGTCAAAATGCGCAATCAGACAGTGTTTGTGTTGACCAACTTCTGCTAGTTATATTACAAATAATGCTTAAGTATTTTAAATTGGTGACCCCTGTAAGCAGTAAGTGATGTTTGTATAATAGTGTTTTTGTTTGTATATATTAGTATTAATTAAGTGTAGGTTTAAGTTTTAATTATATTATTAAATTTTTATTTAGTTAATAATTTTTATTTTAAATAATTATTTGTAAACACGCGTACAACGTTACAGTACCCGCTCGCGCTCCCAAGGATTTTATTATTAAACTCCTTTATTGTTTAAATAATAAAATCCGCATTATTAAGTAATACGTTCATCTTTTTACCTTGCATACATCACCTTTCATAATATCCAAACATACTATCACCAGTCGAACAGCCGTAGTAAACATTACTAGAATGCTATGGCAGACACAATTCTAAGTTTTTTTTTCAGCAATTATTTCTGATTAACTTAAATAAACGTGTAGTTTAATGCAACAAATGAGAGATAATATAGAACACAGCGCTATGGGTATTGCAACTGTTAGTAAACATGATAGAACAAATTAATAGTTATTAGCTAATTTGATGTCTTTGATATGCCATGTACCTAGGTCTTTCCCTGACATATCAGCTAAAATATACACTAAAGGTGACTTTTTACCAGTTATACGGCATTTAATATATTTCGGTGCTAACTTTTTGCTAAAATACTTGTCTTTATCGCTCAAAACGTACGCTCTTTTCATGACAACGTCACCGACTTTAAATTCAGCTGGTTTACGCCTCAAGTTGTAATGACTCGTATTTTTCACGTGAGCTTGCCATAGCTTGAACTGGACGTTGTCGAATATTTTTGACAAACATCCCAGATTTTCGGCATAAACATCACGGGGAAGAAATGTCACTTCATTGGCAACCTCGTTATCTACGTAATGTGAACCGCAAGTGATTAGCTCTCTACCGTAAACAAGAAAAGACGGAGTATAACCAGTAGCTTCGTTGACGGAGTTGTTAATAGCGAACTGAACAGATGAAATTTTGGTGTCCCAAGATCTTTGGTCATCGTCAATGAATGTTGACAAGCAAGTGATAATTGTTCTGTTGTAACGCTCAACGGTATTTACTTGAGGTGTGTACTTAGGCGTAAAATATATATTAGGTATATTATATTTTTTAAATAAACTTTCAGTGAGGTTACTGGTAAATTGAGTTCCATTATCTAAAAACACAGTCTGAGGGACTCCATGTACTAGGAAAACCGAATCTTCTAAAATTTTTGTAATTATTTGTGAGGTAGCATTACGAATAGGAAAAATTAAACAGAATTTGGAAAAGCAACATGTAACCACGAAAATATATGAATTTTGTTTACGTGTTGTAGGTAAAGGACCCATCAAATCAATGGATAACATTTGAAATGGACGAGAGCATTGAGAGCATTTAGGTCGTCCCATTTCGCCTAAAGTTGTATGGTTTTGTATTTTGTGAGATAAGCATTTATCACAAGCTGACACAAAATTAACGACATCCTTATGCATGCCGGGCCAATAGTAACGTAACGCAAGACGTCTATAAGTTTTGAAAATGCCTAAATGTCCGGCTATAGGCTCGGAGTGGTTTTCAAAAATGACTTGCTCACGTAATTCACTAGGTATAACCTCTTTCCAAGAAAATTCTGTAGTAAATTGACATTTTTCTTTACTAAGCCTAAACAATTTATTATTTTTAACAATAAAATTTTGAAAATTTTGTGGATTGTTAATGCAACCATTATAAATGTTACTATACCAGGAATCGTTAGTGGTCTTTATAGCATCAGATGTGCTAATAGCACTCACTGGAACCGCTCGAGAAAGAGCATCTGGTACGACATTATCGGAACCACGACGGTGCTTGATCTCAAAATGAAAAGACGATAATCGAACACCCCAGCGAGCCAGCCTACCTGTCGGATTATTCAGTGACAGAAACCACTTAAGCGCGCTATGATCGGTATATACCGTGAACATCTTACCATTCTCCAAGTAGCACCTCCAATGCTCTAAAGCGGTAATTACAGCCAAAGTCTCACGCTCAGTGATGCTGTAATTCCTCTCTGATGCTGACAATGATCTACTCATGTAGGCTATTGGATGCTCTTTGGAATTTATAGTTTGGGTAAGCATTGCACCGATACCATAGTTGCTAGCATCTGTGTGGACTTCGAAAGGACGATTATAATCAGGACAGTTTAGTACTGGGGCTGATATCAGACATTCCTTTAATTTTAAGAAAGCGGCGTCAGCCTCGTCAGTCCATTTAAATGGTGGAGCACTCTTCTTATTAGACGTCAACTTATTTAAAGGGGCAGCTATGGTGCTGAAATTAGGTACGAAGCGACGGTACCAAGTGGCGGTTCCTAAAAACCGTTTAACGTCCTTTTTATTTGAAGGTGTAGGATATTGAAGGATAGCCTGCACTTTTTCAGGATCAGTTCTTAGACCACCACTGTCAACAACATAACCCAGGTATTTGAGACGGTCTCTAAAAAATTTGCACTTATCTAAGTTAACAGTCAGGTTCGCATGTTTTAGCTTATTAAGTACACGAACTAGCAACGAAACATGGCTGTTAAAATCGTTACTAACAATGATAATGTCGTCAAGAAAAGCAAAGACTCTTTGTTCGAATTCCCCGAAAAGTGTATCGACCAAACGTTGTTGAGTGGCAGGGGCATTAGTCAAACCAAAAGCTGTGCGCTTAAACCTAAATGTACCACGACCTGGGACATAGAAAGCCGTCTTATCACGATCCTCTGGATGAATATTAATCTGCCAAAAAGCTTTTGACAAATCGATGCTGGACAAATAACGAGCATCACGAAGATTGTCCAAGATCTCTGAGATGTATGGCAGATTATAGGCGTCTTTCTTGGTGACTGAATTAAGTTTTCGACTGTCCAAACAAAAACGTGGCTCACCGTTCTTTTTAGTAACGATTAAAACAGGTGAAGACCAAGCACTTTCACACGGTTCGACAACATCAAGACTAAGCATTTCGTCAACCTGTTCGATGAGGATTCGTTGCTTTTCTGGTGACATCCTATAGTAACGCTGTCGAATAGGTTGAGTATCTCCTGTGTCGATTCGATGCGTAATCACATTCGTATTGCCTAAACCTTTGACCTTAAAAGATATCTCTTCGAATTGGCGTATGATATTATCAGCCACTACTCTTTGGGCTGTATCGAGAGTATCATAATTCTGCAAATGAGTATTGTCAGTATTGACTGACGCTATATTATTGTTAATTTGTCCAATACTAATGGAATATAAATACTTGGGACAGATTTGAAACTTACGCCAAAAATCTATACCCAAAATAAGATTATTATTAATTTCAGGTACGACTAGAGCTTCAATAATATGAAATTGGTCTTCAAAATGAATGGGAAGATTCATAGAACCAATACTGTTTAGCCTTTGTCCTCCTGCGGCAATAAGAAATGTGGGATAGGAATTGTTTGCAGTTAGGTGAAGTCCCTTACTAATAAGTACTTTATGCGCATTATTACCTATGATTGTCACAGCTGAACCTGAATCTAATAAACCTACCATAACTAATTCATCCATTTTAACAGAGACATAAGGTCTGGAATCATTAGAAGGAATGTTGGTAAGAACTGAAGCAACTTTATAAATGTTGAAAAAATTTTTAATAGTTTGGAGCCAATTTTGCCAATCATCTTTGTCAAAATTGCTATTGCTACAGTTCTGACCACCTAGTTTTTTGAATTAGATTTATTAGTCTTTGTTTTGTTGCAATCTGGGCACTGCGGTGTCTTGACGTCCTTTTTGCCACAAACAAAACAAAAAATGTCCGTTTTGTCTGCTGCACATTGACGTAAGCCATGAGAATCTGTACGGCATCTTGGGCAATAACGTCGAGGTTTTGGTGTATCGATGGCATGTAAATTATTATTATTGTATTTATTTTGATTATTGCTGTAACTGTTATTGTTTTGTTTATTATTATTTTGCGAATAATTAATCTTAGTTGGCTTTGACTTTGTATACGCGAACTCCGGTGCTACAGTATCAGATGATGGAACTGGTGGTTCATGAAAATAAGAAAGACGTGCCTGAACTTTTTCGAAGTTAGTACACAGGGATCTCAATTCGTTAATTGATTTAATTTCGGGAACGGAAGCTAATATACTTGAATAGCAAGGTCGGATGTTGTGCAAAATAATCTCTAACTTGCTATCTTCTGAGAGAGGTTTCGACAGTCGTGAAAACAGTCCAGACATAATAGCCAAATAAATTACTATATTCTCTGTTTCACCCTGTGTTCTCAGACGGATCTCAGACAAAAGTCTGTAATCATAATCAGCTTTATCAAAATCGTTTTTTAAACATAACAGAAGATTATCCCAGTCCGAAATGAGTTCTCTGTTGCTACGGAACCAATGAAGTGCATCTCCCGTGAATATCTCAGTTGCATATGAGAGCAACTTTTCATTTGAAATGTTTCTCGCAAGTTTAAATTCGTTTGCCCTTTGGATGAAGGAACGAACGCAACTTTTGCCGTCATATTTTAATTTATTAACATCTTGTGAAGTACGGTCACAAGAAACTGAGACATTAATAGGTTTAACCGATGACAAGGTCTCACTGCTAGTTGAAGGAACTAAAGGGTCAGCAAGATATTTATCCTTTAAAGAATTTAATTTATTTAAGTAAAGCTTAAATTGGTCAACACAATAATCGTAAACGGCTGCATCTGTTTCAGTGCGACTTATTCTGTTAATGCGGTGATAAAGATGATTTAATAAATTTTGTATTCTTAAAAAACTATTACGGTCCAACTCGTTATCAAAACCTACTTGGATTTTAGTTAAAACATTTGAAACTCCCCTGAGATCATCAGCTGGGCTTAATGGCGAGTCCAAAATGTCCTCAGAAGGAAAAAGTGAGATTAATTTTACTATTTGTTTACGGAGTTCAGACACTGTGCTCTCTGGAGTGGAGCCTCTAATGGAAACTTCATATTCCAATTCACTCTTCTGAAGCGACAGAAATTTAATCGTAAAAGCCATGACTAAAATTTTACCCTATATTAGTAAATGACGAACAGTGTATAATTTAGCAATTAAAACAAAACAACTAAAAGAATACCTCTGTCCCTTACAATTAACTAAGCTATCTAGTAACGCATTGGTTGATATTAGTTAAGCAGAAAATAGCAGTGAAAGAAACAAAATTTTTTTTTCGTTTAAAAAAAAAACTGCTGAAAAATAAAAAGAAAAAAATAGCACAGAATTGCAACTAATGTGTAATGCTTAAAACAGACAAAGATGGAACAAGAACTAGTTACTTTAAAAAACGTCTGAATTAGTGACTGCTACATAAGTTTAACAAATTTTTCTAAATTTTATGACGGTATTAGTAAAAAAAAATTCCAACTAACGGTTATTTTTCGTTTTAATACGAACAAATTATAGAAATGCTTTTAAATTAATAACAGGCTTGTTTTGCTTACACTTTAGTTGCTGGGTACCAAAAATAAAAACCAAACCAAACGTTTCACAAAAATAAAATAAAAAGAAGCACACAAACATGCACTACCCCTAGAAAATTAGAACTACGGCATATAATTTTGTAACGAAAATTAAACTAACCACGTAAGGCGCCAATGTAACGGTTAAGGTCTCATGTCAAATAAAACACGGACACTCAATTCGTTAGCATATATTAATAAAAAAAAAAACATATATCCCAGGGATGGGTTAAAAGGCCGTATGCCGAGTTCCAACTCTCCGGTCGTAAAGTTCAGTGTTACTTCCTTTCCCTTGTTGTTGGCTGGGGTAGGCAGGCAGGTGTGGTACTGTACAGTCATAAATAACCATCAATTCGACAGACCTCTACGTTTCAACCTTGACCTAACCTTTGGGAACTTCACACATAACTACAAAACGAACATATTCAAATCAATTTCGCGATAATCGCTTAAACTTCCAACTTTAGCGTTAGATTAGCCTAAGATTGCCTCAAATCTATCAGCAAGCATCTACCTACTGCGCGGTGTGCGTGCTACCAAACAGTTTGCAGAATAAATTAAAACTTGGTCGGCTATTAGCGGCCGCGATTACAACTGGCTGTTTGTAAAATCGCGCCCTTTATCGCGGTTCTCGAACAAATTGTTATAGCCAGCAATTTGTGAGGTGCTGAATGAATTGCAGAGTTGCTGTGAATTTTCAATAAGTTGAATAAGCATAAGAGCTATGGATATTCATGTGGATGTATGGAGAGGAGGATGGAGGACGAAGAAACGATGGCTGGATTAGGTATGTGAGGACTGAGGACTGACATGAATTGTGGAACGAAAAGGAAGTCTGCTAACAGGATAGAATGGAAGAAAAAGACGCATAGTTATATGGGGCAGGAGAGGAAGATCACTCATAATGTACCTACTACTGCAATTCAGGAGTCCTCTTTAGGAAAAGATAATCGCTCGATCGCTTTAAAGGTAAGGGCTGTAATCTTCCATGTGGGTCCGGTTGGTCGATGACACATTTTTTCGTATATCTGGTTCTAGGACATGCTGCTGGCTGCCTAACAATGTTTTTCTGCACTGTTGTCAAAATAAAGTTAATGAAATAAATTAGATAATGTGCACAGCCGAGTTTGCAGCCACGACCCACCGGTATTAAGTCAAGGCTGCTACCAATGGGCCACTAACATTCAAAGTCAAAGTCAAAGTCAAGTCAATCAAGTACCTAAATAAAAAAATTCCAATTTTTTTTCCAATGAGGTATTTCGTCAGATTTGGAAAAAGAAAATCATCTTAGGAAGTCAGACCTTCTATTTTAATTTCAGTTCGACATAATATGATAGCCCGGAAACACTTTCACTCTCTCTAAGACATCTCAAAGGATCGTCTTAGGCACAAATCTGCATGGTTGATACTGAAATCTGAAATCATATGGGAATATGATTTCAGATTTCAGTATCAACCATACCTACAACATGTTTTGACCCCTGTATTAAAGAGTTTCTTCTCAGTGTAGGCTAGGAAACATCAGCCCTCATTTAGATTTTTTTAAATTCATATTATAAACTAGTGCTTGACTGCAATCGCACCTCAAGGTTAAAAAAAAAACCTCACCTGATGGTAAACAGTGAGTGATGCACTAGTTTAAGACCCATTCACTTTAGTCTCGAAGACAACTAAATACCTACATTGACGCCTAAATTGACGGATAACGTGCTTTCTGAGGTACCGAGAAAACTCAGGATATTAAAATGGTGACTCATCCACAAATTGACCTCAACACGCGTAGCTTAACCTTGGTGATTGACCTGTGCCGCTGTTATGCTTCTGTCCACGTGCTACTCAACACAAAACAAAGTTATATTAATTTGTAGGTAAATCAAAACGTCTATTCCTTGAGCGTTCGGTATCAAAAGCAGTTCGGTTACAGTGCTCATTATTCCAGAAACTTATTCATTCTCCATCAAAAGACGAAGTTGAACGCTTTACTTGAATCGCTCACAATCTTGCCACGAGGCAGGCGGGGCCAGAAGTCTCGATGAAGAACAGTAAACATCTTTATCAACTTTTTTTTTCAGTGAGTAAAAATCATCCAGTAGTGACCACTCCAGCCCTTGGATGGAGAAGGAGATAGTGTCAGACTCTTACTTATTAAAAAAGCCACCACGTTCCTAAGTTGCCTTTCATACCAGGGTTAAGCCTTCTTTTCAGACGTGAACCCTAGGAAGGGACCCTGTAGGTCGAAGCCTACTGGAGGCTTCGACCTACAGGGTCCCTACAATTTGCTGACAACTCTTGAGGCTTGCGGGAACAGTGCGCGCTATCGATCATTATCAACTGGACAATTTCGTCTGAAAGGCATTGCGTGAACGTGAATGTGGACGGTTTTCGCGGGATACGACTTGTGTAGTTTATTCATGGCGTGAACTTGCGCGTGAATTCACGGCACCAATGTAACGTTGAGCCGCCATAAAAGAAGAAAGCTTGAATCATGTACCAAGTCGTACTTCTAGGACTAGTTTTCCGTTCGCCGCCACCCTGCCTGGGGGTGTAACTTCCCCAGATAACGCTCTGTGTGGATAGTAATCCGAGACGAGCACAAACTGCCTCGCCTGAAAGTATTTCACGAGTGTAGCTGAATCGAGACTACTTTCTAATTTTAAAAGTGCTCACTCTTATTTTTTTTTTATAAAGGTTTTCTTTTCTGTCCAAATGAAACTTGAGCAGCAATAGCATAATGCAGGTTTTGCGCACTCTGAGGATTTATTGTGGCTCAATAATTCATGGGGTTTATATCAGCCCAGGGCCATACCATACGTGTTTAAATGTCAAGTGTGAGTGAGAAAGAATGGAGGTATACCTACACATTGTCTTGTTCCATTCCTTTAACAGTTTAGGTCGTCTTAAGAGTTCGCGCTTTATTGTACACCAAGATAAAAACATATACGTTTTTATTTTGTGTCTTAAATACAAAAACATACTTGTATGTTTTTATGTTTAAGATCACAGAATGCTATAAGCTCTTCCAGGCAACCTGGGATGGAAAGTGATTGCCTGGACATAAAGTGGGGTTGCACTTGGTACGTAATAATACAAGTGATAAGTAGGTCCTCGGGTTGCAAAAAACCTCTTCTAGGTTATACAGCTCTGCATTCGAGTAAATAAAGCAACATATATTTTTAATACATTAGTAATTCTTGAATTAAAATCTAAGTCAATTAGAAAATGCGCGGCAAACAGCAGCTGACTATGATTCTTAAAGTCTTCCGTTCGTAAAAAGAGACGATCGAATTTTGTCGTAAAAGATCTTCTAACAGTCGAAATTCCGACAAAATTCATTTCGTTTGCCGCACCTAATAGCTTTTTAATACTGTCGGTCGTGCAGACCTACATTTGGGACAAACTTGCGCGATAAGGCGTTTCGCCGGCGACCGGCTGATAACGAAACTATTCAAGTTTACGTAACTATGTGTCCACGGGGATTACAGGGATGAATAATTTAGTGCTAGTGGAAGATTTTGAAGTTTAGTAGGTGATACCTTAGTTTAGTATTCTTGGTTAAAGTAGATTTAAGGCAGATTTTATGACTAGGTGAACGATGCCCGTATTTGCGTCAGTACAATTTGAGATCCACTTATCTAGTAGCAAGGTCACATTTTATTGGCCATAAACTCGGCTAAAAAAATCCGAAATGAAAGACTTTTCCTGACCCGGGAATTGAAATCAAGAACTCAAGTTTGAGATAGTTAGATGCCTTACGGACGACGAAGACGGTGGTTTTTCACTACCTACCTAGTAGGTATTTAATGTCTTTGCGCTACCAGAAGATAGACCAACGAGACAGACACCCCCTTTAAAAACTTGATCCGTAAAAAAAAAAACAATAACTTAACTGAAGTTTTAGTAACATAACCTAGACCTTAAAATTCTAGGTAGGTACTATCGACACATCCATGTTACGAATAAATTATATTCATCACGGTGCCTAATAAAGACTTTAAAACCAGAAAACATACAATCACATAAAATTATTATTAGCGCTGTAATAGTCTCTAATAACATACCACATGCGCGGAAAAACAAAAATGTTTTTGTACGAAAAGAGTCTAGCAATATGATAAATAATAGGTGAGTCGTCCTCCAACAAACCTCCATGGTAACAAAGGCAGAATGACAGTGTAAACAGTGGTGTTCGGACACAAACATTTGTTGTGTGGCTGTATAGCGCGGCGCCTGTGCCTCGGGAAAATACTCGTGAAGTTAGCGCGGCAATTTTGACAGCAATGGAAGTTTGTTTTTAGTTTTGTTTTGTGCTTTGCTTTTATTATTGTGAAACTTTTGGAAAACAGGTATTTATTTACCTATTTACTTTTATTTTGTTTTGATGTTGTTGTGTTTTATTTGATTTTAATGTTTTGAGGATATCATTTTAAGAATAAGTTTCGTGAAAACATAAAAAAAAAGAATTTATTGTATGCTTTACGAGCGCAAATGGCTATACTCGCGGACTTAATGTATTAGATTGGAAATAAATAGTGGTCAATTTCAATATTGCATCTATAGGTAGGTAAATTTCACATTTAAGTTTCAATACTTAATTGAAACTTAAAAGTGAAATTTGTTTACAAGAAAATAGGTGTATCTACAATATAATAGGTAGACATAAAAACAACTTAACTTAGTCATCCATTCAATTACAGAGATATATATAAATTTATGTAATTTAACATCATTATAAGTTAAATAAGTAACTAAATGAATAAAGTAAGCAGAAAAAGATGGACTGAAAAACATTAGCGCCAAGGTGATACATATAGGTACTACTGCCGAACGTAGGGGCCCAGCATGGTAAGAATCTACTACTGAAAGCAAGCCTCGAACCTTTGCGGCGGCATAAAAAAAGCTAAATAAGAAACAGAGTGGATTGTTTAGTCAGTAAAAGTCTGACACTATCTGCCGCTTCGCCCAAGGGCGGGAGTTGTCATTGGATGATTTTTACACACAGAAAAAAAATACTACTAAGTACCAACTTCGTTCAGAGCAAATGAATGAAGTATTCTATAATCAAAACCTACATTATTAAAACTATGACAAACCTTACTTACCCTAGTTTCTTTCGTCTTGATCGCGCCTCACAGCATCCGCTATGGTAATCTCCCTTATCTATGGCACGGGATTACCTCGTCTCGTCACAAGACCACCATGACTCATGCCATCCACCATGGTCTATGGGAATTAAGGTCAAATGCTGAAGGTGACGCCAGTTAATAGAATTGTAATCAACTGGAAATTTTATTAATTGCTCTAAGTACATTGTTATGTTAATTTTAGTTGGGTTAGGTAAAAACGATTGCAAATGAATAACATTGTATAATTGGAAAAACGCAAGTATCTAATGTACCGATTACGTAAACTTACCATTTATATATTTGCAAATTCTTTGAACACTGTAATTAAAGACACAATAGAGAGACAATATGTGTGCGAACGCCGGTGTTCGCTTGGGGGCTTGAGTAAAAGGGCCTCTGCGAATTAGTTTGGGTCTCTTGTACCCCTTTCAAAGGTCCAGAACCTCAGGGGTCCTGAGATTTTATCTTTTATGAGCTCTCGTGGCACAGGCAGTGGTAATATCCCCGACTTACAATGTGCAGGTTGCGGGTTCATATCTAGCTAGGCACATTACGTTGTGTAATTTATTTCATCACTCTCAAAAAGTTGAAGGAAAATATCGTTAGGAAACCGGTACGTTCTAGAACCAAAATGATGCGAAGGCTTGTGATATTCAAAACCCGCGCGGAGTCCACGTGGTGGATGACTACCCATTCCCAGTCCCAGCAGTGGGAACATTATAAGGCTGATTATGTAATGTTATAGAGAACTAATAAGGGCCGACATTGAAGTAAAGCGGAGCTTGTGTAAAAGCAGGATTTGAAGTTAGACTCTTCCTTGTATTACAGTTCCTACGGTCGTCGGTCGTTCTAACTTGGCGAGTCTGTAGATAGGCTCTGCGAACTTTAGCGCTTGTGTACTCCTACAAATATAAATGGTTTAAAAAATAAATGCCATTAGCAGTTTGTATTGCTGTTACTTTTTTTTGTGGTATTTTTTTTTTTAAACCTTTATTTTTGTACGAGTGCATAAGCGCTAAAGTTAGAACGGCCGCACTGTACAATCTACACTAATATAATAAAGAGGTAAAGTTTGTTTTTTTGTTTTTTTGTTTGTAGGGGGTAATCTCTGGAACTACTGGTCCGATTGGAAAAAATTAAGCAACACTAGAAAGCTGCTTTACTCCTGAGTGACATAGGCTATAAATTATTTATATAACATGGATGTTAACCGAGCTATCACTACAAGAAATTTTCCGCGGACGAAGTCGCGGGCAGAAGCTAGTTTGCTATAAACTAGTTCTCGACTGCGATATTTTATGTACGCGGGCGAAGCTGCGGGCAAAAGCTAGTGTAGGTATATAGATACTAATTATAAGTAGACTAAGTAGTTATAGTAGTTCGTGATCAAATGGACAAACCAGTGCTCAATTAACAAGGTTCGTAATTATGTGGGACTCTAACTAAAGTCGACGAACTGATGGACTGCAGTCCATCGTCATTTTGTATATATTACTTCATTAATCTAACTTATTAAAGACCACTCCCTCTAGCCAAGTTACAATCGTTTCGTTTAGAGTTCATCATCTTCCTGCCCTTGTCCCGTTTTATTTGGGGTCGGCGCAATAGGTATGTTTTTTTCTTCCATTCTGTCCTGTCACCCGTCACGCTATCACTAACTCCTCTGTCTTCCATATCACTTCTCACACAATCCATCCATATCTTCTTTGGTCTCCCTCTCCCTTTCCATCCATCCACATTTATACGCATGGCTTTTTTTGTAACATGCGTTTCATCCCTCCTTTTTACATGGCCATACCAAGACAAACGGTTCCCTCTCAACTTTTCAGTCACTGGCGCCACTTTCAAACTAGAGTTATCGGTTGTAATTGGTCACTTCCCCAATACCTTTGTTCGGAAGTAATCTCAACACCCGCGACTTCGTCCACGTAGAATTCCGTAAAACAATTTTTTTTTACGGAACCTTATTAAAATAAAATTAGCCTTACTTCTTGCATCTTCTATCAGTCAAAGTTCAGTTAAAATCTTTGTAACCGTATCGGCAATTAAACTCAAAACTGTCGCAATATTCATAGAGTAACAGGCGGTATGAAGTTTGTAGAGTCTGAAGTTCGGCCCTGCGAATTTTAGCGCTTGAAAACTTGTAAAAAAAAGCCTTTAAAAAATAAATGCCAACAACAGTTTTAACAACAATAAAAACTGCAAAATGCATTTATTCGTTTAAACCATTTTTTTTCACAGATTGATTTTTAATAAAATATCAACAATTAATAATTAGTACATAAATAATGGCCATTGTTTAATAATTATAATAATTTAATAAATAATAGACTTTACATAACGTACTGATAACCGTAACTCGCGCTTGACCTTGCATTGGACCATATATGACTGTGCGCTGCGCACTCTTCGCGCTCTACCTCAAAAACGGTTGATCGTATAAAAAAAAAAACATAAGACGAAAATTGTAGAGAATTTTATACTCTACAACTTTTGTTATAGGTAAAAATATCATTTAAGCAATAGAAAGTGAGATATTCACAAAAAAACAATTTTTATGACCTTTGACCTTCAATATCTTAAGACGCGGACGCGGTATCATTTGTGACTTTTGAGACAACATTTAACACGACAAAACAAGGTTTATACCAATTTATAGCTTATTATCTCTCATTCCGAGGTTGACCCCTTTTTTTACCTAATATGACTGGGCTACTGGCCAAGATTCGACGGCCGTATTGTACCTAGATGCTTATATTTTCACAAAACTAACTACGACACTAAAATCTCACTATTCTAACAAAACCAGCTCCAAAATCAATAATATATTCATAAAACGAATTTCAAAAACACAGCCACAACGCGACATTTTCTACATACATCAATGTAGTCCTAATGGCTATAATTAGTCGTCGAAATGAGCGGCCATTCGTAAGCTATTGTCAAGTGACGCGGAAGGCAGTCGCCCGTGCTCGGTGGCTAGCAAAAAGATAAATACATGCACTCTATTAGTAAAAAAAGATAATTGGTGAGTGTTGAAGGGTACGGCAGTTCGTTTGTCTTTTGTTTTAATTATAGAAGATTTTTGTAGAAGGTTCTGCGTAGATTAAATTGAAAATTGTTAAACCTAGGTTTAACATGGAACATTTTGATACAAGTGAAGGTTTTTTTTTATGGTGGGAAAAATCATCGAATGACGAATCCGTTCTAGGAGGAGCGGCAGATAGTGACAGACTTCTACTGACTAAACGACCCGCCGTCCCTTCCTGCCTTAGTTCCAGGGCCCAGATTTTCCGCTTTCGCATCTACCCTTGGTCCCAGAAATATAAGAGAAGGTAAAAAAAAAATACAAGAGAAGGTGGGATTTGCCTGAGCCGTAATTGTGGCGGGGGCGAGCTCACGCGCTTCTCCGCACCAGTGCAAAAAACAGTAGGTAAATTGCATGCTTAAAATGTGTAGGGATAAGAGCGAGTTTCCAAGTAAGAGTATTGAAAATTAAGTTTTTATTTCAATACTCTTTTGCGAAGCAGTAATTCGAGCGTAGGCTGGGACCAAAACCGTTGGATGGAAAGGACATTGTCATCTCCTAGCCTCGGAGTCACAAGCTGATTCGCGACCAACATAGTTCTATAGAACATTTTAATTCTCGTACTACTTCGGAAAACCATCTAATAACTTCCCCCAAAAGAGAGAAGGCAAGTCGGACTTTTTACCCGACTGCCAAAGAAGGAGGGTAATGTTTTTCGAGTGTATGTAAGTATGTATGTATGTCTTTTCCTTTGTGACCTCCTGTAGCCTAAACGGCTTGATGGATTTTGATGTATGAGGTATCGTTAGATTTGTCTTGATTACGGGAGTGTCATAGGATACATTTTATCCTAAAAGTCCCACGGGATAAAGACATAATAATATTTTTTCTAAATTTCCCTTTAAAAAAATATGTATGCGGTATCATTAGATTCATTTCAATCACGGGAGTAATTAATATAGGATACGTTTTTTCTCAAAATTCCCACGGGAACATGTTAATTCTGCGTCAACTTAAATAAAAACAGCTAAAAAGTTATAAATAAAAAAATTATTATTAAAAAAACAAAATACCCGACTGTACACTAAAAAAAGAGTAAAACAAGCCCCACAATACAAATTTACTGAATATAATTTATAAATGTTGATGGAAAGCATCGCAGGCGGGGACCACCTTGACCGCCACCAACGAAAATTCTGCTAAATGGTGCACAACAGAAATGACTATAAATAAGCCTCTGTTGGTCCCCGCCTGCGATGCTTTCCATCAACATTTATAAATTATATTCAGTAAATTTGTATTGTGGGGCTTGTTTTACTCTTTTTTTAGTGTGCAGTCGGGTATTTTGTTTTTTTAATAATAATTTTTTACTGACTATGTGCTTCCACTTACCTTGCGTAGAACCACGGGTTTTTCTTTAAAAACTTAGATAGGTTAAATAAAATGCTAAAACTCAATTAGACGTTGATGACGATGATTATAGTTTGACACGAATCACAAATAATTTCAATTCTATCTAGCAAAGCTGCTACTTGCCAGTTATTGATGAACGGTTTAGTTCGCAGTATTACTGCATGAATGACTCATTCAATTGTGTAGCTACAGGTAATGGCTCCTATAGATCTGTGATTTGTAATTATGTGGTAAAATGCCCTGGGAAATGAGTACATATTATTGGAGATTTTTTTTTGCGTTGGATTCTCGTGAAATAACATTTTTGGAGGGAGTAAGAGGGAGAATTTTCTGAGTAAAACCCACTCGTGTTCCATTTGTTGCAGTTTATGTTTCAGGGTCACAGTGATTATTTCGGATAATCTTGTTGATTATTTGAGACTAAATGGATGAGTGTTATGGCTTAGATTAGAAAAATAGCCTTTTCTAAATTAAACAAACAATTGAGTATACTGAAAAAAAAGTCTAAAGAAAGAAAAATATTTAGTCGTGTCTCAATTAGAGGAGGATGATGTAAATTACGATTGACTGCAAAAGGCACAATATTAGCGAGAACCTAATACATATAAATGCGAATAGCATTATTCGCATTATTCGCCTTCATACTGGGGTCGGATCTTCCATTCAGAAGCTGGATGGACTTACGGACTTGGCCATGTCCTTCCTTCTATTCTCACATCAGCCAGTCCTTCAAATATTCGTCCATAAATCAGGTAAACAACTCCAAATAGATAACAGAGCACGGTCACCAGCGCGCATGACCGGCACCACATAATGCGTTTCCGGCGGAAGTGCGACAATCGGCGCCATTTTGATTTTTGCCACATTGTGCGCCGGCGCACACCGTGTCATCAATGTTACACAATCGATTGTTATTGTATTGATCATCGTGTTTGAGGTAAATCGATGGGAAGGATAGTTTGTGTGCGAGCGTCTAATTTGATCATAGATAGTACTTACTGTAATCAATTTTGTCTTACAGTCCTTACGAAAGATTTTGAGGGTTTTTTTTGTACTGGTATATTGATGAACTCACGTTTGATGACTGTTTCACCTAATAGTTAAGCGATCATGTAGTCGACGATGGAGCACGATTAGTTGGAAGTAACCGAAGTAAAGTTGGTTTCTTCTAAGGGTAGTCAGCTAGGAAACACCAGACTCATCTACACTATCTACACTAATATAATAAAGAGGTAAAGTTTGTTTTTTTATTTATAGGGGGTAATCTCTGGAACTACTGGTCCGATTGGAAAAATTTTTGCAACAATAGAAAGCTGCTTTAATCCTGAGTGACATAGGCAATATTTTATGAACGCGGGCGAAGCCGCTGACAAAAGCTAGTATAGCATAAAAAATAATGACGTGTAAAAGTGTTTTTTTAAACCTACTTACAAAATAAAGATCATTTATTTATCATTTAACCTTTTCACTCTCAATTTAAAGACTGAACACATTGAGGGATAAGGAAAAATCTGACTCTTACTCCTGCTTCAACTAGAGAGGAGACAAGTTTTGAGAAACCGAATAATGAATTTACTGATGAAAAAAGAGTTACAGTTTGTTACAGCTTTAGAAAGTATGAAGTTCTATTCATAAGACCGGTATTTTGACAGTCTTGATTCGATTTAGGAACTTAGGAGACTGTTCCCATTTTGACCATGGTCACGATCTTCTTCTTTTCGAATCGATGATAAACTCTTTAAACTGTCGGGGGCCAGTAGGTGGCTACGTTAACAGCAGCATCGGTGGCACTCAATAAATCCTCCATAGTGCAGGTGTATGGACACTTAGGGCAGTCCAGCAAGGGGCTCATGTTTTGAACAAGGGCACCGCACTCACAGTGAGTATCCGACGGGTCTATAAAACCCCATTTCGTCAATGGACGTGGTCACGATGACTATTCGATAAACAAACAGTAATGCGTGAAGGCAAAAGGTCACGCAATCCGTCACGCCGAACGTGTCAGGACATTGTATTAGCACGTTCAATGTCAACCGCTCATCATACAGATAACATCTGATAATTAACTACAGTGACAGAAACGCTTGCTATATTACATTTTAACACGCAGAGATGTTTTTGTAAAAACTACCACCTTCTCAGTTGATCAGTCATCATCATCTTCCTTCACCTGTCCCGTGGTTTCTTAGGATTGGTGCCACATTTTTTTTAAAATTGATTTGAATTAGTGCTTGACTGCGATCCCATATGATGGTAAGCATTGTTGCAATGATGAGGCACACTAATATGGTCTCACATTTCATTCCATTCAAACGTGCTTCACTGTCGACTATATCGTCGCTTACCACTAAGCGAGATAGCGGTCAAAATATAAAAAAAAACACGTAAAAATAATTGTTGTTAGTCTTTCACCACACTGAACCTGAGTTTATAGGTTCAATCAATGTCCAGATCGGAAATTTTTAGTTAATTCTTCATTTAATGTTACCATCTAGGCCTCCTTTTTATGAGAGGGAATAGGCTGTAATGTACTTCCAGGTTCCCTTACGGATTAGTGGATACTAGTTTTCTTTTTGCAAGGAGCTATGGGTTCAGGCGCATCAGGTCTTGCAAGCGAGACGCCGGGTGGAGACCTGAGACTACCAGCATCAGGGCTACGGTTCTCACTCAACCAGCTCAAAGCACTTAATTCATATGTGGACAACCTCTGGGAAGAGGATCAGACAGGTAAGTGGTCAAACGGTTTGGAGACAGAGATTTTTTAATTAATATACTTTATTTTGGTCGTATTGGCTTGTCTCATCTGGCTATTATTATTTAGCCAGATGAGACAAATAAATATACACCACTATACACACAGATATTTTAATAGATCAAACTACAAGAGGCGAAAAACCGCTTCGGAAATTCTTGTTTAAGCTATGAAATACTCTGGCTTCCTTAGCAGTGTTGGTAATATAATAAACTGTTGACGTTGTTGTGTTCCAAATCAGGGCGGATTTCAACAGAGCTGGAGAGTGCAGTAGAGAGCCTGGTTCAGAGGATAGTGGACGGAGCGGGACAGAGGGATCCGAGGTTCAGATGCTGTCATCTTATAGCATTGCACAGGGGAAAGAAGGTAAGTGACAACGATAAAATGTAGAAAGGAATTCATAAATTGTACGTAGAGTTTAGATTCTCGTATTAACAACTAGCTTATGCCAGTGGGTTCACCGATCTTTGATCCTACTTACTTCTATTCTTTCATCAGATGCGATCCCGTTCCCTGGAATACCTCGTGACGTTGGATTCTCTCCCTCCTCTAAACCTGGGTGACGACTGTCGTCTTCAAGATGGGCCGGTCGGCTACGGGCGTGTTCGACTCACAGGAAGAGAAGCTGACAAGTGGGAGGAGTTTCTCACACCTTCAGGATATTTGTGCAGGTTGGTAACCTATTCAGGGTACTGCTACGAGTAACTCCTTTTGAAGAGATTATTTTTATTTTGTTTGTTCAGTTATCTGAATGTATCCAAGGAATGAAATCAAAGTTAGACTATTTTTAAGAGGGGTTACCTACGGGATTGTTCAGTTAGTCGTGGTCACTCTGAACTTATTCCAGTTTAGAGTGACCGCGAGTCTGGAACGCGAAGATCAACTGAAGGAATAGGTGATATTTAATTAAAACAGTCTGATATTCTCTTTCGCTCTGGATGGTGTGGAAGAGAGTATCATACTGAATTCCCATCCCAAAAAAGTTCCAAATATGTAAATATGTTTGTCTCTATTTTTAGGGACAAAGTGATAGAGCGTTGGGTGGAGCTGATCGCGCGTTGCACGTCAGCACGCGGTGGCGGCGGCTCCCGCGTGCTGTGCGCGAGGGCCGTGCAGCACGCCGCGCCTTACAGGCATTGCTATCTGCAGAGAGGTAAGAGCTCGACACTGGAAGGTTGCACTACAAAGTGATAGAGCGTTGGGTGGAGCTGATCGCGCGTTGCACGTCAGCACGTGGCGGCGGCGGCTCCCGCGTGCTGTGCGTGAGGGCCGTGCAGCACGCCGCGCCGTACAGGCATTGCTATCTGCAGAGAGGTGAGAGCTCGACACTGGAAGGTTGCACTACAAAGTGATAAAGCGTTGGGTAGAGCTGATCGCGCGTTGCACATCTGCACGCGGCGGCGGCGGCTCCCGCGTGCTGTGCGCGAGGGCCGTGCAGCACGCCGCGCCTTACAGGCATTGCTATCTGCAGAGAGGTGAGAGCTCGACACTGGAAGGTTGCACTACAAAGTGATAGAGCGCTGGGTGGAGCTGATCGCGCGCTGCACTGAATCTAACTAATTCTTCGGGTGTTTCAAAGGAGTTAACGCAGCCCTTACGTAACTAAAGGATCACTTTGGGTCTTAGTCAGTAAAAGGCATCAAATAAGAAGCTATTTCTTATGTGATTTGACCAATACATATTTTCTGTATGGACTTTAAAAGAGACTTTGACCCCTGAGTTTGTTTCGGTGTTTCTTCTTAGGGTAGTCAGCTAGGAAACACCGGGCTCATCTAGTATAAAAAAAAATGACGTGTAAAAGTGTTTTGTAAACCTACTTACAAAATAAAGATCATTTATATATTATTCGATGTGTGAGCGGGAGAAGTCCCACTCCACTCAGAGATAAGTTATTTGATGAATTCCCACATAAAAGAAGCGAACCAGTAAGTGGTGTCAGATAGTCAAGCTCTGACAAATCTGACTCGCTTTTGTCTCATTTTGCATCTCCCTAAGGTTTTGTTATCACAAACTTTTCATCATTGTTTTCTCACCTACATAAACCGTGTCACAAAGACATAATTCTGGTGACAAGGTTTCGTGGAACATGGTCGGCGCTCCAGGAATGTAATGTTATCGCCACGTCGTCGTCGGCCATCCGCACACGCCTCCGACACGGACGAATGTTGATGTGCAATTAGTAAAATACATCTGTATTTTTTTATGGTGGGTTAAAATGGTCCAATGACAAATGGCCCTTGGGCTGATCGGGAAATAGTATATAATATATATATGACTTAACAACCCATACGGTTCCTACGTTGCCTTTATACCAGTCTTTCAGGCAAGTACCCTTGACCCTAGTTGGCGACCCTTCTGCAGTGTCTCTACGAAATACATCTGTTTTGGTTTATACCTGTGTTTCGACTAATAACTGGGTTCGTATCTTTACAGAATATTTTTAACTGTATCTATATTACAGTTATGAACTGGAAAAAGTTTAGAATCGAGTCTCATATCCCTTTTCTAATAATTGACTGCGAATCTGTAATGCTGACTTGATCGTAATTATATAATATAAATAATAATATTAATAAAAATATAATATAAATTATATAATAAAAAAAAAAAATTGTGGCACTCGGGGACTGCCGCGGTAAAGCTATTGCATAGCATTCTGTATCAACTTATGCAATTATAATTATTTATTTTTTGCACTTTGTTCATTCATATTCAAAACACTTTATACACAAATTTTACAAGTACAGCCGTTCACTGTTGTAGATAAATACTTATACACCTATATACTTTCTCACAAACAGCTGATTATGTATTCGTCCGATTTCGGAGCAGCTCGTCTCGATTCGGGCGAGTTCCGTAAAGTCGTACAATACGTCTAGAGTTGGATTACGTTAAGTCTGTGCGTGGCTGGGAGCGTGCTGAATGTTGCCAGTGTAATTAATCTACTTTCCCTCATATAATAAAAAAAATACAAAGTAAACAAAGCACAAGAAATACGTTTTGAAATCAATAATGGGAAATACGATTAATTTCATTACATATTATTACATTTTAGTTTGTTCTTCAGGTTTTCTAAAATTCTAGATGACGATTAGTTAACGATGTAGCGATTTTAAAGAAATGTAAATTTAATAGTATTTTTAGATAAAGAAATATGTCAAGATTGTTTACATTCTTTTCAGCTAGTATTTAAACAAATCAACTGTATTTGCTTTCATTTGCACAGGTAATTACGTAATTACGGACGTCTACTTCCTGTGAGAAACCTACCTGCCGAATTTTAAGTTGTAGGTGTTATAGTTTCTGAGATATAGTGATTAATCAGTGAGTGGTATTTCGCTTTTACATATTAGTAGCTTTTGCCCGCGGCTTCGCTTCCGGTATCAGAAAAATGTGATAAATGAAGACCGTCCCCTTGACCGATTTTGTGCAAACTTCACATGAACCATCTACAAAATAGTCCGAACAAAGCCTAAACATTTGGACGTTTTTAAAGTTGCATTGATCTTTATATATATACATATTGATATAGATCCAAATCTATATAACTACCTACTACTTTAATGAAAGTAAACAAATAGATTGAATTATTGTTTAATTATTATAAAAAAGTCATGAGAACTTAGAAAATTAAGTACTTTATTTAATATATAATAGCTTGTTATAATAGTCACTTGATTAAGATTCAAATACACAGTAGCAGTCCATTTTCAACAAACTCTAATAGCACGTTATAATAATCACTTGTTAAGAATCAAATACATGGTAGCAGTCCATTTTCAACCAACTCTGTTTTTCTGTCAGGAACCACTCGGGTACGAATATTCAGGGAAATTTGTTGTTCTGGTCACCCGAAAAAAATATTTGACAAATGGTCCACCTTTGGAAAATCGTATCGTAGGCCCGATATTTTCTCATTCCTCTTAACAAGCACGTTTGAATTTCAAGATAATATCTTTACCAACACTTTTAACCACTTTCGGTATAATGATGACGATTATTTATTTTAGAAAACGATTAAAAACACAGAACACAACACGTTCTCCTGACACCTGACATAAATGTCAAGATGACGGCAAATGATTAGTTTCCTTTTTTCGGCGCGCGCAGACTAAACCCGGCCGCACACCAGGCATACAATTGTTTCTCCACAATTGTAGCGCCACATTTGAAACGCGACACAAAAAACGAACCGGTTCGATCTTGAATTATTGTCTCGCCACAAAGTGCGCCCGCTACAAATGTTTCCTCGGTGTGCGGGCTCACGTAGGAATATATGGGGGCGATAAATGTGTCGCGTTTCAAATGTGGTGCTACAATTGTGGATCAACAATTGTATGCCTGGTGTGCGGCCGGGTTTAAAGATATTCTACTATATTCGCACGACACACAGCGCCGTGTCGAAGACTGCCGAACTGACACGGCGTTAGACGATGCACGGCCTTCAAGCCACACCTCCGTGCCCGTCGGAGTGGGGAGCGTGAGGTTTTTTCGTTACGTAATTTCTGGATTTAGTCCCCGCGCTCAAGGCCTGCGATAAAAGCTATGCATAGTTTAATAAAAAAAATATTAATAAAATTATTGATTTTCTTTTAATTATCGTAATTAGAGACATAATGGAAAGATAACAAGTGTGCAAATGCCGGCATTTGCTCGGGCCTCAAGAGAACATTAAACTACACGTAACGTAATGAACACAAAGAATGATCTTGAGTTTTCTGACAGAATTCTAGCTACATTACATCAACCTCCCTTAACAAATTAATCGCCACCAAAACTAGGTCAAACACTTCAGACTTTACACAACGTTTAGTAAGATCAGTATCTTACAATCGACATCACCTAGATACATAAAAACGTTGTGTAACTACGATCGGTACGCAAGGAATGTTGCTATCGGCCTCTGTCGACCCCGGAATGTGCAGGCGAGCCTATCAAACGACGGAACCGTTGAAGACGTTCCATGCTTCCATTAGTGTGTGGGAGGCAGAATGCTTTGAATTTAGGAAAGATTTTGAGTTGTGGAAATGACAAATTCAAAGAAAAAGAGACGTCGAGTGTCTAAATCGCCGTCTGTTTTCTGGTCTTTTATATAATTAATTCTTATCTAACAATATTAATTCTCATCCGTATTCAAAGGTTCAGTTGAAAGTTAGCGTAGGGCAACTGTTGTCTGGCATTATGTTGAGTTAGACCTATTTAGTTAGACTTTGTAGTTTTTTTATGTTTAAATTGTGTGCCAAATAAGCATGTTTTCTTTCTTCTTTCCTCAAATTCTAACTACTGGGAAAACACTTTAGAGTTTAGGAAAAGTAATTGGGCTTTTTTTATTAGGAATTACCCTATAGCTGCTTGAAATTTGCCTTGTACCTCAGAAAGCACACGTCTTTACCCTGTCGTGTCGGTATGCCGTCCCATCGAACTATGAGAGTAAACGAACAGTACAAGTATCCATGTTTACCTGGCTAATCTCCTATTGTGACTGGTCAACGTGAACGAAGTTCAGTCGGAAAGGTTATCCGTTCCCCTAGCCAAGTTATAATCGTTTCGTTTACAGTGAGCGCTTGTAGTTGGCCACCCCCCCCTTCCCTTGTTCGGACGCCATTTCAACAAAGAAATTGGGGGCGTTGCCAAAACTAAGAGTTCACGTTAAACGAAACGATTGTAACTTGACTAGGGGGGCAGAAAATGAAAAAAAAAAGCGTTTAGCAAGGAATCAATATTTGTTACATCTACATACACGTGCTCTTTCAATCCTGTAAGGTGTAAATCCGTACATAAAACAATTTTAGAGTTCCTCATATCCTTGACTTTATTGGTTCCTTAACGGTACAACTTTAACAGAAGTTCTCAAACAAAGAAATTAATTTAATTACCTACATATCACACCCACATATTTTCATATCCGGAGCTCGGTTCGAGGAAGTTGCTTAAGTTTTAATTAAAAGGAAATTTTCGGAGCACACCCTGATTGTACAGTCGATTCCACAATAGGACGAAACCAAAGTTGCTCTTATTGGGTAACGTTTGTTATCTCACAGCTGGGCAAAGACCTAAGCTCTCTCTTTGACTTAGATTTTATTTATTGGATCTGCAGAATTGTTCATAGGAATTATTGTGGTGTTGATGACCCTTAGAGAGGAGGCCTGTGTCCCTGCAGTGGGAACATTAAAAAGGCTGATGATGATGATGATAATGATAATGATGACCCTTGTACACAAATGGATCTTGAAGGAATACAGGGAATTTTAATTAATGTAAGCCTAATAATCCATCGGCTTTACCCACATGCGGTGACATTAGATGATTTCTCATCTCAAAAAAGAGAGCATATGTAAGCTATTGATTGTTAGAGGTCGAACCCAACTAGGGTCAAGGGTTCGTGTCTGAAAGGAAGGCTCTGGTACTAGAATGTATGGCAATGTACGAACGGGATAGGTTGTTTAGTCAGTATGAGTTTGACACTGTTTCCAGCTCCGCCCATGGGCGGGATTCGTCATTTTTACCTACCATAAAAAAAGCTACCGATTGTTTCTTTTGTCCTCCGTTTCGCCTTTTTATACGGAGTTTGCCCCATACAACAGCCTAGCCAGAATAAAAAAAATAAATAACAAAATGGTTACCATGGAGTTGCAGTTGACTGTACGTGCCTACTAAAGGCAGTTTAACTTATAAAGTTACGAGGTTACAGCTATTGGAAACTGTGGAGTGTAGAAGATTCTTCGCGACCTGCAGTTAAGTGGAACTTTTCTTGTTTCGAGCTAGTGGAGTTTCAAGGCGTTATTATCTAGTTAGTTTGAAAGAACTGCTTTAGGATTTGGAAATTATGGTGTTAATAATATTAATCTTAAAGATAATTATACCTTTCCAAAGTCTCCCACTGCATCTGCATGTTCGACATAAACTTAAAAGCCACAAAACGGATTTTCCTTCGGTTTTGTTTTTTCTTTATTTCTTTTAATTTTCCGTACATCTAATAAGTGGAATTCTCTGGCGGAGTCTGTGTTTGGTACAACCTAAACAGTACCTTTATGTCAAGAGTGAATAATTTACAAATACTTCTAGTAGTAGACTGGTCAATGACATCTCATCACACTTAATGATAAATGTGTGTTACCTATTCACACTCCTACGGCTGAAGGGATTGAGATGACATTTAGTACCCAGGTGGGCCATGTCCTGGAATGGTGTACCATTAGGATACCAAGGATAAGGCGCTTGGTGAAAAAGTGAAGATCGCCTTGTGCATCGTACCTACACATCGGCGAGCCAATCACTATCATAAGGATTGCACTCCCAACCCTTGTGTCTCATTGGATATCATTAAACTTACAGAGACCCGATATTTCATTTCTTCGCAAGCGGAAATCAGCCTTGAAGAAAAACGTCAGCGTTCAAGATTCATCTGGTATCTGGTAGCCGGTATCTGTAACACTATTTATCCCGGCAGTATGTTGCTTTGGGTCAATGTTCTATTTCCACATTTGCAGCAGTTATTCAAAATTAAAAATATTCTGTACGTATTCGCGTGTGAAACTGCGGTAAACTCTCTCCCAACGTTGACATGTTGTTACGTTATTTTCCTCTCATTCGACATACAGCGCAGGGATTGCTAGCGGAGTATTTATTCAGTTTGACAGTTGGCCGCGGTTCGCTTCCCGGTGGACGCAAGTTTGTTTGTTGTTCCCATTCGGTTATATGAATGAATTCCGTTATGTAATATAGTCTGTAGTTTTCTAAATATATGATGTGATTTTTTTTATGTGAAAAATTATCCAATGACATTTTCGCGCCCTTGTGCGGGACGGGAGATAATGTGTGTACTTTTACTGATTTAAATCATCAAACAGCAACGAAGGAGCAGAAGTCTGTTCCTTCGTTGCTTATTACACCAGGGTTGGACCTTCCTTTCGAAAACCAATCCTTGGTTGGCTTCGACCTTGTAGGACCACTTTTTTAAGGTAGGTAAAAATCATCTAATGACGAATCCCGCCCATGGGCAGAGTAGAAAACAGTGTCAGACTTTTACTGACTAAACAACCTACCCCGTTCCTTCTTTACCTTAATCTCAGAGGCCTGGTGTTACGCTTTCGCATCAACCTTTGGTCCCAAGAGGCTTCGACTCTGCAGGGCTCCTTGAGGCGCAATAGTGTAGAGCAATATTTTATAACAAGTTATTTTTTTTATTTTCCATTTGGTCGCCGATGATTATTCCAGTATAATTATTGTTATATTGTCTTGATATAATATTAGTCTGACGTTAATCTACGCGTTGTTCTAAAAATCTGTCAAAGTTTCTCCGTTATTGGTTTTTAGTTTTAAATTTATATTAAACTTGAACTTCGTTTTTCATATAGATTTTCCTAGAATTGATAAGTTCATAGCAGTTCAAATTCTCGGGAAGGGTACAGAAAAACTTTTGATTGAATTGTTAGGATAACTCTCTGAAAGTTGAAGTTTAAGCAGAATTGATCGAGATTGTTTGATATTAATACTATAGGGAAATACTATCTGGTTTTAAATACGTCCACACTGAAAACCAGAGCCGTGGACTCGTCGCACTATTTAATTATTTCATCATCATCCTACCCTTATCCCATATTACTTGGGGTCGGCGCAACATGTTTTTTTCTTCCACTCTGTCCTGTCACCCGTCACACTATCACTAACTCCCTTTTCTTTCATATCACTTCTCACACAATCCATCCATCTCTTCTTCGGCCTCCTTCTTCCTCTCCATCCATCTACGTGTAAATTCAAAACTCTTTTCGTAACATGCGTTTCATCTCTCCTCTTTACATGGCCATACCAAGACAAACGATTTCCTTTCAACTTTTCAGTCACTGGCGCCACTTTCAAACTTCCTCTAATATACTCATTTCTTTCTTTATCCATTCGCGTCACACCACACATCCATCTCAACATTCTCATCTCTATTTAATTATTTATGTACATACAAACACAAAATGAAAAGAACACATACAGATAGAAGAGTACAAAGGTACTGCTTATTTATATACTCTATGTGTGTGTCTTCGGCTTTATGCTGAGTGTTGGGCCGTTTTGCGCGGACGTGGCGCACTAGAATTCTCTACAATTGAGATTTTGTTCATGGTTTTAACTTTTTTCCTTGTTGTTGATTTCATTTTTTTTTGTAAAAAAAAACTTGTATATTAGCGGTAAGATTGTGGCCCTCAAATAAAAGTTTTTTTTTCTTTTAGATTTCAAAAAAAGATACAGTCTATTTTGCATATATAGTAGTAGGTAAAATTTTACAAATTATTCATACCAACAAAATAAAGACAATGATAAAAAAAAAATAAGAAAAAGCGCTTTATACACTTACAAAAATTCTTGAGTCCCATTCACATACATCAAATTATTATTTTAGGTCAAAATAAAAACACTTTAATCAGCAGTTTTGTTTTGCTTGGATACCTTTGGTTAGACTGCGCTTAGAACATTAAAGCTCTAAGACTGTACGCTGTGTCATTTGTCCATCTATTTTAATGGGGCCTTATATATTGAAAACTAAAGCATTTGCCATATACAGAATTTAACGGAAAGTACGAAAATGGTTAAATAGAAAGAAAGAAGAAAGAAAAACATTTATTTTGACACGCACAGGACAAATTAAAATAAAAAATAACTACTTAATCTATATGTAACTTATACTTAAACTTACAACAAATCAGAAAACTAAAAATAAAATACAAAAAGCATACAAAAAATGACGACGTTAAACGAAGTGCAACTTTCGAATAAATATGAAAGCATCAAACAAATATAATTATAAAATAGCCTTTTCCTTGGTAATTGTTTTCCTTGCTCCATACAGTAACTGTTTATTTAATTATGAGCATTCTTAATATTTCAGAGGCACTCAGAGAGACAGCATGAAAGATGAAGAGTTTCTTTTTTAAATAAATTAGGGCAAGCTTGCGACTGAATGGCTCAAGATGAATAAATGAAACTTGCAAAGTAGAAAAATGAGCGCCGTATTCATTTTGTTTAGCGTTAGTAGCTCTGTTGATGAGAATAAAATATGAACAGCAGATTAGAGCTTTTCAGGTGAAAAAGATTAAAGAATAGAATAATACTTTATTGTACACCAAAGAGCGCAGTGTTGAGAGCAGTGGTGGCCGAGTGGTAACGGCCCCGACTTGCGTGTAGTAGGTCGCGGGTTCAAACCCAGCCAGGCGCATTACTTTGTGTAATTTATTTCATCACCACAGCTCTCAAAACAGTGAAGGAAAACATCGTGAGGAAACCGGCATGTCCTAGAACCAAAAATTCGAAGACATGTGACATCCACCAACCCGCACTGGGCCCGCGTGGTGGATTACGGCCCATTCCCTCTCTTAGAGAGGAGGCCTGTGTCCCTGCAGTGGGAACATTAAAAAGGCTGATGATGATGATGTACACCAAAAAAGTAACAATTTCACAGAAACTTATATGAATGGGTACAAAGGAGGTCTTATCGCTGACAGCGATATCTACCAGACAACCTTAGGATGGAGGATAAGAGCTTAAACTAAAAAAAAGGGGTAGTCTATGGTGTACTGCTAAAGATTATTATCTTAATAGCTAGCTATGTAGGTAAATGTTTGCTAGTATTTAAACAAATCAACGCTTGTGCCTCTCTTGTGTCAAAGCAGATCGTCATCAGCCTTTTTAATGTTCCCACTGCTGGGATTCTGGCCTCCTCTCTAGGAGAGGATATGGGTCTCCACCACGCGGGCCCAGTGCGGATTTGTGGATGTCACTTGTCTTCGAATTTTTGGTTCTAAGACATGCCGGTTTCCTCACGATGTTTTCCTTCATCGTTTTGAAAGCAGTGGTGATGAAATAAATTACACTAAGTAATGCGCCGGTTGGGTTTGAACCCGCAAACTACTACTCGTAAGTCGGTGGAGTTACTACTCGGCCACCACTGCTTTCTCGATTTGGCAAAGTCGATACATATCCTTAATTGTACGTGTTAACATAGTTGAACAAGGATGATATTTAGAAGCAGGAAAGTCCTTTAGACTATCAGTACATAACTAGGGCACCGAGCACTGATATAACTATGAGACCCTCCTAGCCAAGTTGCGATCGTTTCGTTAACGTCGAATGCTTGGAATTAGCCACGCCTTCAATTCCTTTTTTCTGACCACGTGACTGAGTGTTGATATGACATCAAAACAAAGGATTTTTTAAATGAGACTGACTCAAAGCGTTCGACGTTAGCGAAACGATCGTAACTTGGCTTGGGGGAAGGTTATTGAAAGAATTTCATGTTCACACATTTTTGGAACGAAAGCTTAAGACTACATAATTAATGTAACTTTTGCGTAAATTAACTTATTTAAAAAAAAACTTTGCCCCTATAAAGGAAACTCAAATACAGCAAACATCTATCTGTAGGCCATACAAATATTTGTTCCGTGTGGAGTTTGAACCCACGACCCGCAGCGCAGCAGCCAACCGCTCAACCATAGCGCCAACTACGCCGTCAGATGAATATTGGCTAGAGGCTTAAAAATACACTAGTCAACCATGCAAATTAGCTTTATTCTTCTTTTTTTTAACTGACTGCCATTTTGACTATTCGAAAGTGCCTGTAAATGGTCTATTTGAAATAAAATTATTTGAGTTTGAGTTTGAACTGAAACTTGATCAGTCACCAGACTGATAAACTATTAACATATTATTTATTATTGACTGCTGCGCTGCGGGTCGTGGGTTCAAACTCCGCACGGAACAAATATATGTATGGCCCATTCCCATCTTTTTTTTAAATTCTAGATAGGCTCGCATTTGATCACAATCAAAACCTGATGGTAAGCGATGATATGGTCGACGATGGAGCAAGCTCGCCTAAAAGTAACCTATTTGCTCTTGACTTAAAGACCACTAGGTTGTTGCTATCAAGAAAAGACGCCGCGCAGGGAATTTTGTTTTGCCTGCCTTCCTACTTTAACACGTAAACTCATAAACACCGTTACTCATCCTCAAATGAATAGCTCACAATTTGGAGGGCAAAGCTCTCGAATATCTGAATCCAAGTCTTCCCCAGGGTGTCGCGGGGTATACCAGGTGAATTAGTACATATTCGCTCATAATACGAGCACGGCGAACTGCGAACTTCTGATTTCCCCGGAGCCAGCGAAGTTATTCACTGACCAGTAATAAGGTCTGAGCATTGCAGTCGCTTCATTTATTACTATATTGGATTAAATTATTATATTAGTGTAGTTACTTTGATGGCAGGCTTCTTGTAACCCAATTTACTGCCTACAATAAATTGGGTTTATCAAGTAGCCTGCTGATGTCTACATCAGAGTCTCAATGGATAAAAAATTAAATAAAAGTATAAAGTATTAGCTAAAAGAGCACTACATCCACTTAATTACAAACATATCAGTTAATAGCGAGTTAACCAAATATCAGTGTATAGCATGCTTAGACAGACCTTAGCCGCCAAATTCCAAAACGTGATCTAAAATAGTTCCAGGGTTTAATGCCAAAAAATTTGTGTCCTAGAACAATTTCAGATCGCGTTTTGGAATAAGGCGGTTCCAGTATAATTGTGTACCTTTTTTTAATTCTCAAACCCTAAGCGAACGCCAGCTTTCGCACATCTATTATCTTTCTATTGTCATTCTAATAATGGAAGAGCAACGAAAGTATAATTTCTTGGTTAACCAATTTCATCAAAGTACATAAAACTGCATATTTTTAGGTTTTGCTAATACGATTTGGTAGAGCTCTCAAAGTTTTGAAATTGAGTTTAAGATGATGATGATTATCCAACTACGACTTCAGTTTTTTCTTTGTGGGCAATATTCTAACTTATTCTCCAATTCTACCTAATCAGACTTTTGCTGACTAAAACTACATCTGTGTTCCTTTGCGTCCCAGGACTACGCGCAGAAGTCGACATAGGGCTTCACCAGGCTTCAGCCTTGCTTGGGCCATAAAGTTTTGCTGACATATCTTTAAGGCACACGTGGAACTAAATGCGTCATAAACGAATCAGACTTCTTCCGAAACGCCCTGGACGGCTTGACTCACGTGCTTTGATAGATGTCTGGAACATGAGGAAAAGGAATGAGAAATAAAGACTAACTCTGCTTATTTTCCTCACAGGGTCCTCACTCCTATCCAGTACAGACCGTCGGCTCGCCATAGTCGAAGGAGCAGCCTGGGTCATGGTCCGCGTTGGCGCTGGGGAAGCTGAGGCCAAGCTAATGCTGGGAGCCAGGGTCGAGGGATGCAGCGCCGCAGCCTACACGAATAGGGTGCCGCTGACACACCCCATGGCGTTACTGCATTATACTAGTGCTCAGGGGGTGAGTAATGCAAGAATTGATATAGATAGCAGATAGGCAGGACATTATTTTAATGTGGATTATACTTTTTTTTTTTCAAGTAAATAGTTAGTGAACTTTAATAATAATCATAGGTACTATTACGAACCTGTAACGAAAAATGCAATATTATTCATTCTTGTTTCCCGGTGCATCGAGTTTTATGGTAGCAAGGTAATCCAATCTGAAATCAAACTGCTATAAAAATATTTGTCAAACATTGATTTATAGGTTTGTCATTTTATGACCTTAAATATTGTTTTATTTTTCCGTAATATTTGACATCAGTTTTGAATTTGTGATATCCTTTATTGTGAAATCGTTTTATTTCTACGTCAGAGTTTAATGTCAATACTAGAGTAAAAGTAGAAAATTTATAGCCTAGCGCTCGGGAAACTATTCCCATATCTAGTTGCACAAGCAAACTAAATCCTAGTGAAAAAAATCAGAATCAGTTTAATAGATACATACATATCAGATACATAAAACTCACGTCACAGTGTTTGTTATGTAACTCCTCCGAAACGAATATTTAAAAAAATATATATATACACCGTTAAATCTTGATCGTTTTAATCCCTTGGAGGATCGATTCAGTACATGAAACACTATCTATTGGTAAAGTTAGAATAAAAAAACAAAGTACTTTTTTTTAAACTCGAATTAATTTACGCATGTTCTAAATAGATTTCTTTAAGTAAACGTCAGCTGGGCGAGTTCAATGACCTGTAGGTAGTTAGTACGCAACGACCGACAACTACCTACAGGGTCAATAACTCGTTTACTTAAAGAAATTAATTTCGTAAATGCGTATATCAATAAGAAATTAAGAAAAAAAGTACTTTATTTTTTATTTTATCTACACAAATCGATAGTGTTTCATGTACTGGATCGACCCTCTTCGGGATTAAAACGACTAAAATTTAACGGTGTATTTAGAAGGTTAATTAGGTCGAATAGTAAAGCTATATATATGTTGTAAATCACGTATGCAAATATTGAACCATCCTCTACAGCAACCTCGACCCGAAAGTCGTTTTTTTTTATTTTTTATTCCATATAAACTAGTGCTTGACTGCAATCCCACCTGATGGTTAGCGGTGATACAATCGTTGATGGAGAGGCGCACTAGTTTATTAAGAGCCTATTCCATCGAGCCTTGAATAATCTTAGCCACACAAGTTTGCCAATCATGGCGGCCTACTTTGAATATGTAGTAACCAATTTTCGGATCCGAATCGAAGTGCTGTCACAGAGTCACAGCAAAACAGTTCAACTTATTTGCTGCGCACTCTAAAATAGTTTCTTAAAAGGTGGTCACGTATTCCTCCAGGGTTACTACGCCGTGGCAGTAGGTCCTCCGTCCTCCCTGACGTGTGGCGACCGCGCTTCCACCTGGCAGCTGTGGCACCCCTCGCTGGAAGCCGAGCTGGACGCGCACTGCTCCGAGCTGTCCACCGTGGCCAGGGTGGCGGGCGCGCTCAACGTACTCATTGATAAGATGAGGGAGGGAGTGTATCAGGTAGGCTTGAGTCATAAAAGGAAGGAAAAATATAGGTAAGGAAGAAAAAAGAAACAAAGAAAAAAATTCAAATTTCTTTCTTCTTTTCTAGGATATGTGTAGATTGGCTTTCTATCTTTTATCTCCCCTTTTCTATCTTTTGCCTCGGTATGTGAAATACTGCTGCGAAATTGTTCGAATGAAAAAAAGAGAACTTCTTTCTCAGTTGACATAATATTACTACATATTAGATTTTTCACTTGATCCTTCCCTCTTCTGTAATCTGTCTCGGTCACTAAAAGGTTTGCTGGGAGAAAATTCATTGTTGAGTTAAGCTCTCCTATGTATATGAATTGTCTGATCATTGTATTTATGTTAAGTTTGTACAATAACAAATTAAAGTAAGTAAAGTAAAGAAATTCCCTGGTATTATTTTTTATTTTTTATTTTATTTATTTGGAAACTCAACAGCTTATTAATAAATTACATGGGTTGAGAATACACATCACACCATCAATGTACAGCCCAAAGCAGTTTCATGAAAGATAACCAGCGTGGAAAAGTGAAAAAGTGAGGTCTGCTCACGCTGCACAGTGATAACGAGATGATGACAATTATCACTTAAGCCAATTACAGAGTTTCACGACATTTGTAAGACTAGTTTAAGCAAAAAGTAATGGAAAGAAAGATTAAAAGGTAATATAACATTAGATACACTAGATACACAGATACACTATTACATAAGTTCGGTTACTAAAAATGCAAAATTTTATTATGTAGACAACTCAAGTTAGTAAGACTAAATTACATCCATCAAATGTGCTTAGAATTATTTATAAGTATAATTATTTAAGGGTGAACTGACATTAAGGTACAATTTGCCTGTTAAATAAAATCTGCTTAACTTGTTTATCTTGTTTAACTTGTTTATTATACCAGGACAAGTGGGTTTTAGTCAGTAAAAGTCTGACAAACCCTCTTGCTAGAGCAGAATGAATCCTGGAGTAAGAAAAGTTATCTGATGAAATTTTACCTAAAAAATTAAGTATTATTAATATGTTGCATTCTTAAGTAGTACCTGCTACTCGTTCTAAGGTAAGGTATCTTCAGGCTAATTGATAATTTGATCTATTCCTAATGAGTTCACTAAATAGCTTCCAATTTATCCTCTTAATTACAAAGGTTAAATTACCAATTACCTTTTTTTACTGTACGAAACGTAGCACCGATGTAGCGAGGTCCTTATTTTGTTGTTTGTTGACCTTACGAGCACTGATATTACGGAAATTTTCCATCGTGTGTATTTGAAGGCGTCCTTAGACACGATGGAAAATTTTCTTGCCCTTACGTGTGTCTATTGTCCATGGTCCGAAGCTATAAAATGCCCTGCAGATTATTGCTATGATTTTCTGAAGTTAATAAATAATGCAATTATAAAAAGTTATCTGCAGTTTTGCGATTTTTTGATAAAATAACTTGAAATAACAATAATCCATACTAATATTATAAATGCGAAAGTAACAATGTCTGTTTGTTTGTCCGTCTTTCACCGCTAAACAGAGCGATGGAGACAGTTGAAGAGATGGAGAGTGACATATGGTAGTATTATGATATTTTTAGAAACTTGCATCACATTCCACAAAATGGCGAGTCTTTTTTCATGTGTCTTTTTTTGCCACCTGCCATCTTCAATACCTTGGAAGCTTATTCCCTCTCACTGTTCACAGGGCACTCTCCGCGTGCTCAGCCGCTACGCAGCGTGCAGCGCGCTGCGGCGGCGCCTGGACCGCTGCGGCGCGTACGCGCATGCAGCCGCCCGCTGCTGTGTCGCTACGCATGCCTCGCATCATTTGCTACTAGTCTTGGATTCGTAAGTTGTGTACATTTATAGAGAGTGACTGGTAAAATTAGTGAGCCGTACTTAAATACGTGATTGTAGTTATGATAACAAACTACTTTTACTATGGGATCAAACCTGAAATCATGAAAGCAATCAGCAAGTTCAGTACATTTTGACCTGTAAGGCCCAGCGCACACCGCTGGGCCCATATAAACCTTAACTACCTTGACGGTCTACAAACACTCGCGCGCCAGCTCTTGTAGTAGCTTGATGCCGCTCCGAGCGCCGCATGCGAATTTATTCTTTTGTAGACCGAACGCGAACATAAATGAATTGATTAGTAGATTTTTTTGCGATTTGTTTTCAGGCCTTCAAGCCGAATCAAGACCTTTCAAATGCTGTAATTAGAGACATAATAGATAGACAATAGGTGTACGAACGACGGCGTTCGCTTTGGGCAAGAATGTAAAATTAAACAAGGCCATCTTTGCTTTAATCCGGCTCGAAGGTCAAAAATAATTTTCATTTTTGAAATCGACGATACAAATTCACTGTGAGACGAAGATATCGTCTCACAGTGAATTTGTATAGGTAACTCTGCTTCTAATATGGATTTGTTCTAGGTTATACGCTTTATGTGATCGGGGTGGCGTAGCAGGCTACGTGTACCCAGTAGAGCGAGGGTCCACAGTCAGACGAGGCGCCCGGGATGCCGACTGGCAGTTTGATGCTGCCTGCGTCAAGAGCTGTCTGCAGCAGTTGCATCATGTTGCTGGTAAGGTGTTATATATTTTTTAAATTCTTTATACAAGAATACAGAGGCGGACTTAATGCCTTAAGGTGCAAAGCTTGCTTTAGATTATTGACTATGTAGGAGGAATGGAAGGTATCATTACTTACGAGTTACAGATGAAAAACCACATATACACTTCTCATCAAAAAAATCGAAACACTTCCGTTTTCATTGTTTCTGTCCGAATTTAACACAAAAAAGAATTCATACGATGAAAAAAAATACATATATTATAGCTGGCAGTTTGGCCATTACAGTAATAAGCGAAAATTCTAAATTCAAAATTAGAATTTCATTTGTTTATCTTATAAACGAAATGAATCACTGTTTTGAGACAAATGTGTGTTTAGGGTTGGAGTACATTTAGCGTTTAAAAACTAAAAATTGGCGCCTATCCTTAAACTTTTTGTTTTTTATTTCAATACTGTGACTTTGGGACGTCTGAAAAAAGGTTTTTTTTCTAAAACGTATGGATACTTCGCCCACAGAAGCCGCCCAAGTTGTGGCATTGCTGGATTCTGGCCTTAGTCAGCGTGTTGTGGCTGCAAGACTGCATCTAAGCCTGTCATCTGTTCATAGAGTCTATAAACGTTATCGGGAGACTGGTTTGTTCACGCGCCGTTCAGGATCTGGCAGGAATCGGGTCACTTCTGAGCGAGATGATCGATTTATTGTAACAACTTCTTTAAGAAATCGACGCCTTAACGCTTTTCAACTGCAGCAGCGGCTTCGTGTTGTACGAAGGGTGGCTGTAAGTGACTCTACAATTAGAAGAAGGTTGAAGGATCGTGGACTGGTACCGCATAAGCCAGCAAATGGGCCGAAATTAACTGCAGACCATCGAAGAGCGCGCCTTAACTTTGCACGTGAGCACCTAAATTGGTCATACCTACAGTGGAGCAAAGTTCTCTTTTCTGATGAGTGTAAAATTATGCTGTATGGTAACGACGGAAGGAACAAGGTCTACAGAAGAGACGGAGAACGCTATGCACAATGCTGCATTGAAGAAAAGGTCAGCTATGGTGGCGGTTCGTGGACGGTTTGGGGAGGAATCAGCGCTGACGGTAAGACAGAGCTTGCTTTCGTGTCTGGGCCACGTCTGCCTGCACTAAACTGTCATCGGTACGTCGAAGAGTGTCTCGAGCCTCATGTGATGCCCTATGCACATTTTATTGGCAACGGCTTCATATTCATGCACGACAATGCTAGGGCTCACACCGCGGGCGTCGTACGAGATTATCTTAACGAAGTCGATATCTCTATTATGGAATGGCCAGCAAGAAGCCCGGACATGAATCCCATTGAACATCTATGGGATGAATTAAAGAGACGAATTCGAGCAAGAGATCCTGCCCCAGAAACACTTAGCCAGCTGCAAGATGCAATCCAAGAGGAATGGGACAATATACCACAGCATGTGATCGTGACTCTCATCCGATCGATGAAGAACCGTATGGAAGCAGTAATTAGAGCTCGGGGAGGGAATACAAGTTATTAAATAAACGTTTTTTAGCTTTTTTTTTCATTTACGTGTGTTGTTTTATCCATTTCCTTTATACTCCATACGGAATAAAAATGACTCATTTAACAAAATACGAAACCTATGAAAAATTCATTTAAATTTAGAACATTAACATTAAGATTTGATAAGCTCATATTACTCACTATTAAACGACATTTAACATTTATTCCTAAATGTACACATTTTTCTGATAATCCTGACAAAACGTAAACTTGCAAGGTGTTTCGATTTTTTTGATGAGAAGTGTATTTTATTACTTTTTAGAGTATACGGAATAGTATACGAAACAGAGTAAAGTCCAAAAAAAAATTAAATTAAGGCCTCTTCATCCGTCTAATCCTAAAGTGTTAGGTCTGGTTCAGGCAACTGTCAACGATATTTGACTTCGGGCTGTTATATATATGTCCTAATTGCAGGAAAAACACTAATATCGAGATATAGGATTTCGAATTTTAGGTTACTATGTTACTATAATGTAATAAGAAATAATAAAATCCAATAAGTTTCGTAGCTTATCTCGAAGCCTTGGAACAAAGCGCTAAACGTTAATATTTACGATATTTTCGTTGTAACGGAGCTCTAATTAATTAACTGATCACTCAAAGAGGTCTTAAGTCACATTGTTTACTGAATACAAAGCAAGAGTCGTCCTTGACGTTAAACCTTCACCATTACGAAATTACAATTTTAATTAAGTCTTCAAAGTCTCGTCGTCAATGGAAAGTTTATTATTTTCCAATCCATGACGAAGCCTACTGAGGCCATGGGTCCGGTTTTGAAAGGAAAACTCAGGGGCCTGGATTTCGTTTAGCTCTTAAATCTTAATAAGTAACTTCCCCTCTAGCCAAGTTACGATCGTTTCGTTAACGTCGAACGCTTTGAGTTAGCGATGCCCCAAATTCCTTTGTTCTGACGTCATCTCGACGCTCAATCAGTTATTCAAAGTTGTAACAAAGGAATTGAAGGCGTGGCCGATTCTAAGCGTTCGACGTTAACGAAACGAAAACACGTGGAAGAAGTTATGGGGGGCTTTTCTTTAGCAATTTGAAAGCATAGGCTAGGAATAAAAATTGCAAAAACAAATGTAATTTTTTTCTTTAATCCTATCATGGTTACATTTCCCAGGTGAAGACATCCCTCCGTCTCCGTCAGACTGCCTGGAGACTGCGCTGCTGAGTCGCTGGGAGGGCCTCAACAGGGAAGCGCGCTTGTCTGCCGGCTCAAGCCCGACCTACTCCAGGAGGCAGCTGCGCTACTTGTGGAGGCTGGCCAGCGAGCTGTGCAAGTGCAAGAGTATGGTGCTGTGTGTAAGTGGAACTACATGTAGCGACATCTATGGCGTCACATAAGAACTTTAAAACAAATGAGGTCCTGCATCGCGCAATAAAAGTTTTCTGCTCGATTTCAAGATATACGACATCCAGAAATCAACGAGGCTCTAGGCAGTAGCCCACCAGACGTAACACCTGTTAGGTTGTAGGATCCTCCCTTTTCAACGGAGGTATGTGGAACTTTATTCTGTGTTCTGCATACCTCCAAATACATATTATAGCTTCAGACAACGATTTAACCCGCATGAAACGGAAGGTAATAGATATTGGATATAGGTTGAAAAACAAGAATTCTTCTTTAGATGAATAAAACTATTTATTTCAGTATCACAATGAATGCACAGAAAAATGTTCATGACAAAAACAAAACTGAACTGGGCAATGTTGCCAACATTCACCGCGTGAAAAATACACGAGCAAAGGAAACTAAGTACCTACTCAAACAGCATTTATAAAATTTTTATCCATTACTCCCACTAAATTTTATAAACAAAAACAACTAGTGTTTGCTCGTTATCATAGGACATTAACTTACAAACAAAAAAAAACTTACATAACTGACAATATTTCATCTCTTATATGTTCAAATTTTACAGTAGGTAGAGCCTTAGTTAAAATATCAGCCAGTTGATCTGAACTTTTCACATACTTAATAACAATTAATTTCTTTTTAACTTTTTCTCTAATGAAATTAAATTTTACATCAATATGTTTGGTCTTTTTATGGTAAACAGGGTTATTTATTAGTTTTATGGCACTTTGATTATCAATACACAGAGTTGTACAATCTTGAACAATATCAATTTCCTTAAAAAACTGTCTTAACCACAAAAGATTCTTTGCTGCTTCACAACCAGCTACAAATTCAGCTTCAGTTGTAGATAAAGCTACACAAGGTTGTTTTTGACTAGACCAAGATATTGGTCCACCATTTAACATAAAAATGTAACCACTGGTTGATTTTCTTGAATCCAGATCTCCAGCAAAATCTGAATCTGAGTAACCAATTAAATTTTCATGACCTTGATACTTTATACATACATTTTTGGTTTTTATAAGATATCTAATAATCCTCTTAACCTGGTTAACATGATGTATACTAGGATGATTGATGTATCTACTTAACAAATTTACTCCATATGCAATATCTGGTCTTGTTGCTGTAGATAGAAACAATAATGACCCTATGGCCTCTCTATAAGGAAAATCAATCTGCTTATCATCTACATTTTTAGTTAACTGAACATTTACATCAATGGGTGTACTGCATGTGTATGCCTTACTCATATTAAATTTACATACCAATTGTTCAATATATTGTCTTTGACTGATACAAATAGAATTAACATCTTTATATATTTCTAAACCAACAAATCTATTTAAAATTAACTCTTTGATATCAAATTCCTGCCTCAAATAACTTATAATTTGATCTAATGTTGAATTTGACTGTGACATTATAAGAGCATCATCGACATACAATATTAACAAAGCTTTAATACCACTAAAGTTACCAACAAATACACAATTATCTGCCTGTGACTGAACAAAGCCAAACTTTAATAGAAAATCTGTAAACTTCTGATTCCAGCAACGTGATGCTTGTTTCAGACCATACAAGGATTTATTCAATTTACATATCTTATTTGCTGGTGCTTTTACTCCATCTGGAATTATCATGTAAATATCCTCTTCTAACTCTCCATATAGAAAAGCTGTCTTGACATCTAATTGTCTTAGGTTCCAATTATATTCAGCAGAAATAGACAATAATATTCTTATTGATTCATATCTTGTTGTTGGTGAAAATATCTCATTATAATCCAAACCTTTGATTTGAGTGAAGCCCCTGGCACAAAGCCGAGCTTTATATCTTTCTACTTTACCATCGTTGGTTCTCTTAATATTAAAAACCCATTTTGATGTTATAGTTCTCTGGTTTTCATTATTCACTATACTCCAGGTGTTATTGGTGCGATGAGCTTCTAATTCTTCATTTATGGCCTTCAGCCATAATTCACTGTCCTTACTATTAATTGCTTCATTGTAACTACCAGGAACATCAAATTCTACCACATTTGCTTCAAAAACATTATTCCTTCGTGGTCGCAAAGTAATATTTGAATGACTCAGTTCTGTAAAGTCAATATCTTGTGAAGGTTCATAGGTCTCATCATTTTCATCAATGGCAGTATGTGAACTGTCATCACTTTCAGTCAACTCAATTTCCTCTATCTCCTCTTCATCATTTCGTTCACTATCATCCCATATAAAAATTTGAGCTGCTTTCCTTTCTATTTCTGGACCTTTTTGTTCATTGAAAATAACATTCCTCGATATTGTAATTCTTCTTGTGATTGGATCATACATTTTGTAGTTTGAATTATCATATCCAACCAACATCATCTTATAACTTTTACTATCAAGCTTCTTTCGCAATTTATCTGGGACATGGACATACCCTTCACATCCAAACACTCTAATATGATCTAGATTAGGTTTAACTCCACTCCACAACTCCATAGGCGTAATATTTGGTGTTTGACTTGAAGACATGCGATTTAACAAGTAAACAGCACAATTAACTGCTTCTGCCCAAAGGTTAAGTGGCACATTACGGGCATAAAGCATAGAACGAGCACTTTCAACAATTGTTCTAATTTCTCGTTCTGCCCGTCCATTTTGTTCAGGAGTGTAAGGAGCAGTGAGCTCATGACATATACCCTCACTGTCCAAATACTCCTTGAAGTCTTTGCTTATGTACTCGCCACCATTGTCAGTGTGCAGCACACGCACACTATGTAAAAACTTGTTTTTCACTATAGAATTATATTTCTTGAAGTAGTTTAAAACATCGCATTTGTTTTTTAGAAAATACACATACCGAAAACTTGTTGCAGAGTCTTTGAAAATAACAAAATATCTCATACCTTGTACTGAAGGCACACTAAACGGTCCACATACATCACTATATACAACGTCACCAGGGTGCTGTACTCCTCTGCTTGACTTCTTGAAAGGTTGACGAGCATGTTTACCATAAGCACAACCTTCACACACAAATTTGTCACAGTCCGATAAGTCCACACCTGTGATGACATTATTTTTGCACATTTTCTGTATTTCTTTGAGATTAAGATGTCCTAGACGTTCATGCCATGTTTTAAGGTCCAATTTTTGCACTATATTACATGCTGGGTTTTGAATGGTTTTCACTATTAACTCATATAGATTGTTGCTCTGCAATGATGCACACATTACTATTTCATTGTCTTTGTATATAAATGCCTCTGTATGTTTCTTTATGATGTTATAACCTTTTCTTGTTACCACTCCTTCAGAAAATAGGTTTCTTTTCAACTGTGGCACATAGAGTACATTTTTCAGGACACATGTCTCCCACTGTCCATTGACACATTTTTCTATCAATACATTTCCTTGACCGAGTACTTCTAAAGCTTCTTGATTTCCAAGTTTCAGTGGAGATCCTGTATACTCATACAATTCAGCAAAATTGTTGCGATTAAAACACATGTGAGCTGAGGCACCACTATCCAATATCCATTTTAAATCATCATAAGTATTTTTCATATCTGAATTTGCTACATTGAACGCTAACATATTCTTTTCTCCTTGTTGTTTCTGTTTTTGTCTCGGCGCATGGCAGTCTCTTGCAAAATGACCCCGTTTCCCACAGTTGTAACATACAAAACGATGTGGCTTTCCATTTGATTCTTCATTTAACTTTTCATTTAATCCTTTATTTGTTTTCTTTAATGGATAAGTTTTCTTTTTCATACTTTGTTTTGCCACTAATAAAGCAGTTTCATTATCTTCTTCTGCATTCAAACTGGCCTCCTCATCTAACAAACGAGCAGTCAAATTAATCACAGTTTGATTCTTAGGATCAAGTGACATCCAAGCTTGGCGAACTGATCTATACTTGGTAGGTAGTGTACTCAATATTTTTGTTATGATTGCAGTCTCACTAATAACTTCTCCACTTTCTTTAAGCTGCTTGGCCAAACTTTCCACTCTGGCAATATGCTGAGCTATGCTATCTCCAGGAGACATTCTATATTGATAAAAACGCTCATGTATCATCATTTTTGTCATTTCGGATTTTTGTTCATATATAGACTCCAGTTTGGTCATCATCTCTAGCGCCGACTCACAGTTCTCGACGAGTGCTATTTGATTCAAATCCATAGCGGATGTCAACAAAAACATCGCCATGCCATCATCTTTATTCCATTGAACTGCATTTCCATCTGGTTTTGGCATGTAGATATCTAATCCTTTGGCACGGAGGGCACACTTTATTTGAAATTTCCACTGCTTAAAATTCGTTCCATCGAATTTTTCTGTCTTTACTAACTCCATTTTTAGGTTACAGAAAGCACGCGGTTCATTTGTCAAAAAAAAACACCAACTTTTCTGTTTTCTCTGCTCTTTGTTTTTCACTCCTTGATAAACGTAGCCCTGGGCCCATAATAGATGTCCTTATACCCAAACCGCCGTCACAGATGATACCTAAAACGTTAGGCGTCACAGGGAGATCTCTGGCCACCGTTCGTCGTCCTTTGTTGATTAAATATGAGATGTCTTGTATATGGGAACTGTTTAGAAACGCCAGCTACAATTAAAATATTATGTAAAAGCAAAATACACCGCACTGATTTATCACAAAATCATAGAAACTATTACACCTACATCCTTAGAAATAGGCATATGAAGATCCTTATAGGATGTTGAAGTCTACTAAGAACGGGTTTTACGAAACTCCACCCCTAAGGCGCCTTTAAATTAGTCGCAATGTGTCGCGCTGCTTTGTTATTTTGATTTGAAGGCGCGCAGGAGGTTAAACGACTTTCATATGGGCGAAGCCGCTGGCAGAAGCTAGTTTGTTATGTAAGCTGACGATAAGAGTAGGAACTGAAGTGTGACACTCTTATGAGTGGATTCAGAGTGGACCAAGAATTTCAAAGAGTAAAAATTCTTTGAAATTCAGTATGGTATTCAATATGTTGAGAAATAACTCCAAACTTTTAAATGAGACTTTAGAATTTTTGTAAATTTCATTTTGATATTTTCCCAGGAGAATCACAGCACCTTCCGAGCCAACCTGATCCAGGTGACGTCACTAAACCAGGAGCCCATCGAGGAGCTGATCCATATCCTGGCCATCATGCTGGACCAGGCGCGCGACCTGTATCTCAACAACTTCCACTCCAGGAATGTGGGCGAGTTCGATAGGGAGCTGTCTGCTTATAGGTATGCCGTGCAAATTTCTAGAAAGATTTTAAACGCAATTACGTATTGAAGTAAAATTCACATTATACTTTAATGACAAAAAATTATGGACAACTGTCTTAAGATAATATTAGGATTGGATCTTTTTTTTAAAATTCTAGATATGCTCGCGTTTGACCACAGTGTCACCATGATGTTTTGCCGTATTACTTTTTGGGAACTTTTGGAAGACCTTGGAGTTTCTTTTCCTGCTTCATTTATTTTTTATTATTAATAGGCTCGCGCTGACGACTATCCACCTGATGTTAAGCAATGCTGTGGTCGACAATGGACATGTGGACAACACTTGCCTAGAAGTAATTAACTCTTGAAGTAATTAACTCTAACTAAAAAACCCCAGGTTCCAGCTATCACGACTTCGCCATGGATATCCATTACTTAGCAGTACGCAAACTATATGTGTTACCAACTATATGGATACCCTGCAAAAATACTTTATCCATTATAGTACCCAGACCTTGGAGTTTCCTTTCCAGCTTCATTTCCAATTCTCTTCATTTTAATATACCTATCACCATCTATAATCTCCTCAGAGATCATTCCTACAATTCATTTTTGACAACACGCCATCCTCCAACAGGTCAAAGAAATGGAACAAACTAAAAGACTACTACGACGCCTCATCAGCCTGCCTCATCGACGCCGTCCGAAGAGACCCCGAGCTTCGGCGAGAAGACATGAGCGACCAGCTCGTCATCATGAAGAGTATCCTGAACTGGCTTTACAAAGGCGCTAAAGACGATAAGAAATACCTTGGACCAGTCTTAAGACCCTACCTGGACAATCTTTTCGCCAGTTCTTTAGAAAATGCCTGGTTTCTGGAAGATTTTGATGGAAAGAAGTGTTTGCAGGAGTATGATGGTCTGAAGGAGTATTGCTTGGGAGTCCATGATGGGTCTTTGGAGCCGTGCATGGGGTTGCTTGATGCTGCTAAGAAGTTTGCTTGGGCTAAAGCCATGGTGGACTTTGTGGATCGGTTTCGGCATGTTGGTGAGTACCCTGTATTCTGTCGTAGCATTAAACACCGTTAATCTTCTGTCTTTTTCTTCTGAGTTTGTTTTTTTACGAAGAAATTTATCAATTAACTCCTCTCGGGGCTGTGTGGAAGAAAGTGTCAGAATTTTATTGAATAAAAACCACATTGTTTCTAGAGTTTCGCCTTTTGCGAGTTTTGGTAACTCCTCCGAACAATCCTCTGGTATTTGTTAGTATTTTTATATCTAACGTACTACTGCTCCAGATATTTGTTTTTGTGTTACTTTTAAAAGTTTGCGTTTTACGTGATATAAACTAGTGCTTGACTGCGATCCCACTTGATGGTAAGCAGTGATGCAATCGTTGATGGTGAAGCGCACTAGTTTATTAAGAGCCTATTCAATCTAGTACTCCTATATAATGCGTTCTCTATTGACTAGCGTATTTTAATAGTATACAAGTTTAACTAATTTTATTTAGATAAAAGAATACTTTGAAGCACGTAGTCGTATCATTACAGTATTTAAAAAATGGGCCGATATGAAAAAATATTTTACTAGACTCTAGCCAGACTATTGTCAAAGTCAAAGTATTTATTAGTGTGCTTTTTGGTGATACAATAGGTCTTATAATTAACTAGCGACCCGCTCCAGCTTCACATGGGTGCAAAGTATAATATTTTTTTTTTTTTTTTTTAACTTGCAATAAACTAGTGCTTGACTGCGATCCCACCTGATGGTAAGCAGTGATGCAATCGTTGATGGTAAGGCGCACTAGTTTATTAAGAGCCTATTCACTCTAGCCTTGAAGACACCCAAATTTTATGCATGTATTATACATATAAACCTTCCTTTTGAAAAAAAAAACCGCATCGAAATCCGTTGCTTACTTTTATATTATATATCTAAGCATACATAAGGACAGGGGGAAGAGACTTTGTTTTATACTATGTAATGATTTATGGTAACTCAAAAAGCTACCAATTAGGCATACACCATTACCTGGCTTACTTATGTTCGTATTAATTCCGAAAAACCCGCACCCGAGCGAAGCCGCGGCAGACAGCTAGCACTATCGTGAAACTGTTTTCTCTTTATAATGTTAGTTTAGATAAATACAAGGTTCTATACAGAACATTGGGTCCTCTCTGCGATGTTGATTAATGACTACAAATACGTTTTCGCTGTCCCTTCCACTTTCAACGTGTTCATATATTTAAATAAAATGGGCTATCGCCAAAATTAATGATAGGCATTTTGTTTCCATTTTCTAACTTGTTTATGAGAATAATATTGCAGAATAGAAATTAAATAACAGATTCCTCGACACATATGTTGAACCATAATAGGTAGTTGTCGGTCGTTACGTAGTAACTACCTAGGTACAGGTCATTGGACTCACTCAGGTGATGTTTACTTAAAGATATGAATTTCGTACATGCGTATATTAAAACCTCAAACCAAGAATTTAGAAAAAACTTCTTTATTTGTTTTTTTAACGTTATCTTTACAAATCGAAAGTGTTTCATGTACCGAATCGACCATTGTTTCAATCGACCCTCTACGGGATTAAAACGATAAAAAATTAGCCGTGTATAGCTCCATCCCCTTAACAGTTCAGTTCAGGTCGTCAATTAAATGATAAATGATTTTTATTTTGTAAATAGGTTTTTACAAACTCTTTTACAAGTCAATTTTTTTTTTTTCGTTTTTTTTTTTATACTAGATGAGTGAATTGCATCGCGTTAATATCACGTGGTAGGGGTTCAGCATTCCATTATCATAAAGTATGCAAGTACCTCCCGGTCGTTGGCCTCGTGAACACCGCAGTTAGTTTGATTGTTAATTCACAAAGCTCTTGGGTTTAACCACGGTTTAAACTGTTGTGGATTACTGCAAGCGCTCATTTTAGATAAACCCTAGGGATTATAGGCGAACGACCGCTGTGATACCTACAAATGATTTATTTTGCCCACATTTAAAAATCATACAATATGTATATTTCACATTGGCATTTATAAAATGTGTGAAAACGGAACGTGCACGGTTCCGTTGTTCCAGAGAAGAATTCGCAAGAAATTAAAAGATAAAAAAAAGGCTAAGAGTATCGGGCCACGCTCACTGTAGAGTTCCGTAGTTTCCTGTCCGTCATAAAGTTCGTACAATGTAACAGAACCCTAAACATGAGAAATTTGATTTTTTCACAGCTTCAAGGGACTATAAACTTGAGTATAAGATTTCAATTTCCACGCGTCCTTGAGATAAAGGGTCTTGACAGACATATGGACAACAATGTGATCTTATAGGGTTTTTTTTTTACATTTTTAGGTACGTTACCATAAAAAAAACTCAATAAACTTCCTTTGTTTCAAATGCTTAACTTTCCCTCTCTGCATAGCACGGTACATTACTAAACATTCAAAACAAAACGTTCCTCCTTCATTTCAAAACAACAACTCGAAAACACAAACTTTAAAATTCCAAATAATTCCTTTAAACACAACAATAACAGGAGCCACTATTTTATATCACAATCCAGTGGATCAAAATTTCAAGATTGCTTCGGTTGCACCGGAATACGTTAGCATTTTTAATATAACCAGTTTATATTGGGATGGGGTGTTGTGGTGCTGTTTGGAGAGCAGGGGTCAGGTTAGAGTAGCCAGCAGTTAATGCTGGCTGGTTTGGTCTGGATCTAAATGTCTGGATGTGGCTGGAGATGGCTTTAGGGTTTGGAAAAAAATAAATATGTGTGTTTTTTTCTTCGATACTCTACTGATAGGTTATGTGTATGGTTGGAGAGGGAGAGGGAGGCCAAAAAAAAGATGGATGAATTGTGCGAGGGGTGATATGAAGGAAAAGAAAGTTAATGAAATAATATGGGAAAAGAGCAGGAAGATGATGAAAACTCTATTGATAAAGCAGTCGTTATGAAGTTTCTAAAAGTATGGTTGATGTAGTTATCTGCCGCCATTTTTGTTTGTCTTTTTTTGAGGTGGGAAATAATTTATAGATCTTTATATAAAACTGATATAATAGTCTGCGTAAATCAAAGTATATATTTCGAATCATATATGCCTTTTGAATTATTTTATTTTTCTTGAACGCTTGAGAACAAAAATATTGTATTCGAAAACTAGTTTACATCTACACTAATATAATAAAGAGGTAAAGTTTGTTTTTTTGTTTTTTTGTTTGTAGGGGGTAATCTCTGGAACTACTGGTCCGATTGGAAAAATTTTAGCAACAATAGAAAGCTGCTTTACTCCTGAGTGACATAGGCTATATTTTATGTACGCGGGCGAAGCCGCGGGCAAATGCTATAATTAATAGAAAAAAAAAATAACATTTTGCTCAAAATATTTTTCCTTCAAAAACTTAATTCGAATATTAAGTCAAAATTCTTAAGGAAAAATATTTTGAGCTTCTCATACAAAACTCTCGTTTATTATTAAGTTTAATGTAGTTTAAAGTCTAAAATAAGGTTGTAGTTTAGTAGTGAAAGTTGCCAGACGTAGTAAAGTACGTAATAATCGTAATTACTGAGCTAACTTCCAGCTCCGTATCTCTCTGTGGAAGTTTGAAACTGTGGCGAGTTGCAAATCCCGTCCAACTTGTGGATACGGAGGCTGTTCGCGAATTGTTACCGATCGCTCCCATCTTTACTACTATGACATTATTATTTGTCACCGACCGTTTATTTTTAGAAAATTTACATTATTTCTAGCGCAGCATTTTAAGTCGTCATGGTCTTACAATGATAAGAGTTAGACGTGTGAACGAGAGAGATAGAGCTGTACACTCCATATAGTTCTATCCCTTGAACATTTCAGTTCAGGCCGCCAAATAGATTGCTTTAAAAGCTCGTGGTAGTACTGCTGAAAGTAAAATTAATGCAAAAGCGGAACACCGGGGCACTGGAACTGAGGCAGGAAAGAACGGGGGGTCGTTTAGTCAGTAGAAGTCTGACACTGTCTCCCGCTGGGGGGATTCGTGTTTCTATGATTTTTCCCAGTATAAAAAAAAGAAGTGCTGAAAGTAAACGGGATCTATTGTTCTGCTATCGAAACGTATTTTATAGTGTGATCATTAAAGTAATATTAATGAAAATTTCAGATATTTTAACCTACAAGTTTCTAATTATGATCTCATCATTAGTGTGTAATTGTATATGAATTATAATAATTTTTGAATAACATAAATGTAATGCTATTTTGTTTTAATCCCTGTTCTACATTAGGAACTACTCCTGTATGGCCGTTGTGCTCACACGTATACATAAGGTACACAGACCTGTAGGCCATGCAAATGACAGTTACACGCGGGTATCGAACCAGAAACATGCAACGCAGCAGGCGATCGTTCAACCAATGCGCCAACTTCGCCGTCTATACTGTAACATATTTAAGTAAATTGTTACTAAAAGTGTCGAGTCTACCGTGCGTAATGTTATCCAATGTCTCTTCGAGAGTTCATTGCAATATTTTTATTAAAGACTAGCTTTCCGCCAGCGTCTTCGCCCGCGTCAAAATAGATTCTCGCACAAACTTTGAACACGCGTTTCATCCCTTTAGGGGGCGAATTTTGGAAAATCCTTTCTAAGTGTTCGCCTACGTCATAAACGGAAACCCTGTGCAAAATTTCACGCTCATAGTCCCAGTAGTTTCGGCTGTGCGTTGATATATCAGTCAGTCAGTTTCTCCTTTTATATATATAGATTTAACATAATATATTCAACTGAATACCAAGCGTTTGCAGCGAGCTTGTGAAATCTGACAGTAATCGTAAAAGCACTGGGATTCATTCTACGTTAAAATATTTTATGTCATTGTACATTAGGCTTTATTCTAGCCAGAATTGTCCGAAACTGCATTGTGCTGAGCATTGACCAAATGTTGTTTGTGCGATTTTGCGGACATATCCATAAAGCTAGGATTATTTAGACCCAATTGGAACTTTTTGCTATAATTAACTCGTGCTTGACTGCGATCCTTCGGGGTATGTGGTATGGTTTGATATGGTAAACAGTGATGAAATTGTTGATGGTGAAGTGCATTAGTTTATTAACCTTTCGATCTTTTTATTACATACACAATTAAAGAACAATAGGCGTTCGCTTGGGGCTTAATGAATTAAGACCCTTTTCAATCTAGCTTTGAAGACACCTTTATAATACGGACGGGAATTCGCAGCAGGCAAATTGTTCCAGTCCTTCGATCTAAGTTTTGAGACATGGATTATGTGATTCTAAATAGGGTGTACTCAATGGGGCACAAAATTAACAGATTTTTGATGTGCAACGCAATGTTAATCCTATTTTTTTGCATCATGGAGTGTGTTGTATTAGGTGAGTTGACTTTACGCTCCGGCTTCCCTTCAGAAAATGTCCACCCTTCGCCACTGGGGCACATTCTTTCCTGAGAGAGAAAGAGGAACATAGAAAATTATGGACTCGTCAAATCTTAACATAGTTTTGATCACCAATGTTCAATTTCTTGCTTGTCGGTTTTTTATGGTTTGCATTTTGGAAAGTGTGTCCAAATTGTATAACGTAATTTCGTCAACCCCAATCCATCATCGGACCAGCAGATGTGTGGCGATGCACTACCGGCAAGTTGACATCCCACCCATACGTACAAAATGTTTTTAATTGTTAGTATACGACTGGCATGAGGGATCGAAGTGAAACAGTGTACATTAATCATATACGGCGACTTTTTGTAGCGACACTGTCGCGCGTTTTGTAAGCGCACGACAGCAGAGTTACTAATACGCGTTAGTTGCATTATAGAACGCTTTAGGAAAGATGCCAACGAGTTGCTAAAGCGCAACAGCATCGTAACTGTATCGTGCAAAGGCTCTACTGCATCGCTTTAAAAAGTCGCCGTGGACGAGGAGCCTTAGAGTGATGTATAAAATGGTTATTAAATATGCAAATGTCACTGTCACTTAAGCCCCGACTCATATAGATTTAAGTTTTGTACAAATTCTGTTACTTTCTGGTATACAATAAAGTTTAATCTTTCTATCTATCTATACAATTTTCTGGTAACGGTCACGGGAAGCCGCTGGATGCGGACAGCACAGGACCGATCGTTGTGGAGATCTTTGGGAGAGGCCCATACCCAGCAGTTTGCGTCGTTCGGCTGACATGATGATGATGATAAAATTTTCTTCAAACCAGTTTTTTTTCCAGATTTTCGCCTGGTCTTCCCGACCGGCGAAGGCATGGCGATCTCGTACCCCATCAAGCTGCCGTCTCGCCGCGAGCACAGTTCTGCGCGCACCCTCACGCTCAGTCGCCGTGACAAGGCCGAGGCCAAGCTGCGACTGGCCAAGAGATGTGTGCTAGGAGCCTTCGCTACTGCGCTGGTGGGAGACAGGAGGTAGGATCCACGCCATCAAGTTTCTGTTTCCACGAGCGCAGTTCTGGCCTTATATATATATATATATATCCTCACGGCTGAAACGACGGAAGGTAAGAAAAGTGAATACACTTCTAGACAAGTATGGCCCATCGTCGACCACAGCATCGCTTACCATGAGGTGAGTTAGTGGTCAAAAGCGAGCCTATCAATAGTAATTAATTTAAAAAGAACTTTTTATCACAAGATTACGTTCCCTGGCTTCTACCTTAGACAGAATTATCCTCTGTGTGTCATTGATCGTGTGTGTGTGTGTGTCATCGATGCCCCCTGTCTTTAGGGTACATTGCAAATTGCAAGTCAAGAGAAATGCGGAGGAGTTTTTCGACGCTAACTTTAGTATTATTATTTACTTTTAGTTAGTTCGTAACGACTTTTAGGTTTTTATTAAGCATAGCCTAGCATAGGATCAGTCTTACAATGTTCCCAGTGAATTATTCAGGCTTCCTCTCTAAAAGGAGGAATAGACCGTAATCCATCACGCGGAATAAAAAATCCCAGTGCGAGTTAGTGGATGTCTTCGATTTTTTGGTTCTACGACATGCCGTTTTTCTCACGATGATTTTCTTCTTTTTTTAATAACAATTTAGACGTCAAAAAATTGTTTTTTATTTCTCTGTTCACTTGTTACTATGTGTTTCCTTGTGATAATTTGTTACCATATCAAACACAAGATCAATCAATTGACTCTCATCTGATTCTATTATCAATTCTGACCTAGTTACCTACGTATTAACCAGCATCGGTGCAAACCGGTGGCATCCAACCATCGCGTCATATCTACCTCTCTGGCTCTCTGCCAGATAATTAGTGTTGCCAATAAGCTTTTAAATTTTTTAATGAGGTTTAATGATAGAGCGTCTCGGGAACTCTGGACCATGGAGGTTTGTGTTGCAGCTCTAATGAGGTCTGTCCAACGCGTAGGTGAGCGCCCTCGAGACCGCTTCCCCTCCACTTGTCCCTCGACAACGAGTCGCTCCATGGAGTGTTCGTTGCGAACAATGTGACCGAAATATTTGAGGATTCGTACTTGCACAATCGAGAATACCCTCTGTTTGACTTTTAGCTCCTCCAGGATCGAGACGTTAGTTCTAAATGCTGTCCAAGGGATTCGCAGCAGTCGCCTCCGCACCACATCTCGAGTGCATCGATTTTGCGTCGGTGTTTGAGTAAACCGTGTCAAGTGGAGACGCATCGCGGGAGCATCACTATCCAACGAAAATACAACATGATCAACTACGACCGCTCTGTCAAGAGTGAATGACTACGGAGAATGATAGAACATAACTTGACCAGCTCGTGGTCGATAGAACGTAACTGCTGTACAGTTCAGTCTTCTTATTTATTTTTCTTCGGGTTGGAGATCCTCATGGATGATGTCTGCCTCGAGATCTGCCTAGAGCATTCAAACTCGGATAGCTATCAACTCCGGAGCTAGTTACGATGTTGAGCAATCAAAACCGGAACTCCGGAGTTGGCTCCGGAGTTGACAACTTTTTTAGAAATTAATTAATCAATAGAAGTTTTATTTGTTAAAGAATCAATGTTTTTGTTTAAAAAAATACTGTCTGACAGATAGAAGTTATAAAAGTCAAATAATACGCATCACAAAATATGAAAACAAACAAAAATCATAAAAAATAAACATTTGTTTAGCAAGAATCAGTGTTTTTATTTAAAAATTTACTGTCTGACAGGCAGACGTCATAATAGACAACTAATACGCATTATAAAATAATAAAACAATTAACAATCATAAAAAATAAACATTTATTAGACAAGAATCAGTCTTTTAGTTTAAAAATTGTATGTCTGACAAACATACGTTGTAATAGACAACTAATACGCATTATAAAATATTAAAAAAAAGGAATAAACACAAAAAAAAACAACAATTGTTTGGCAAGTTACAATACAATAATAATCATGAACTTATAGGTATTACCTAAACAATGTACTTTTTTTGAGATAAAGTTCTTGGTAATAAGTTTTGAGAAACGATAAGGCATTTAAACATGAGTCAGAAAGAGAACTTCTAAGTTTCGTGCAGAAAAAGCCTGCTGCCGAGAAAGCTCGTTCACAGCAGATAGTGGTACGCTTCTAAAAAGTCCTAATCCTCTCTTCTTACAAATCCATCCAGATCCAAATTAGCAGATGAGGTGCTTTTTTTTTTATTTGCTTAACTCCTGCTCCAGTTGCTCTGCAATACTTAGGTGCAACTCTGGTTCATACGTTTCCATTGGTGATTCTGTTGATGATGTATATGGCAAGTTTACGCGGTATAAAATACCGCGTAAACTTGCCATCTTGCGTCTTTTCAAAACGTCAACAATTGTCTCAGATATCTGTTCATTAGTTGGTTTTCTAAAAGTATCATCTTCTTCTGATGAAAAAATCTTCGCAGTCGTGAAAGTAGAGTAAAATTCCGATTATTTTTGCAATTCTTCTCTCTTTTATTCGTTTTCATAGATTGTTCGATGGGCCGACGTAAGCCGAGCGCTACCGAATAATACCGAAGTGTTGTGCTAAGGACTTAAGAAGGAATCAAACAACGGGTTACTTTACGCACAAGAATTAAGATGCGTTTTTCGTCATTTAGTAAATAATTTTACATGGTTTTTGAAAACCGGTTTCAAGTCCGGTGTTCTATTTCAACTCCGGATTTGAAAAATGCTTAAAATCGCTTCGAAACTCCGGAGTTACGAAACTCCGGAACTCCGGATTGAAAGCCCTAGATCTGCCAAGCTACTATCGTTTCGATAACGTCGAACGCTTGGAATACGTTACACGTTCAATTCTGAAAAGATGTCAACTACGAGTCAACACGTTCAATATTCAATCACTATGGTGGAAAACGTGCCTCTCAACCAAGGGCGTTGAAGGTCCTGGTTTACATCCACCGTCTAATGTATGATTTCAATTAGCAAGGTCACCTTGGTTGCCGCCGGGATTCCGATCCTGACTTCCGGCCACCGTAGGCGCGGGCTTGCGGACGGTGAGCATTGGGTAGCTCGCCGTCCGGTCGTCTGGTAATCGACCGGACCAAGCCCAGTCGTCGACGGCGCGCACTGTTCCCGCGCGCCTCAAGAAGTTGTCAGCAACCGTAGGGACCCTGCAGAAGGGTCGAAGCCAATTAGGGCCACGGGTTTGCGTCTGAAAAGGAAGGCTCTGGCCCTAGTATGTATGGCGATGTAGGAACGGGGTAGGTTGTTTAGTCAGTAAGAGTCTGACACTTGTTTTCCGCTCCGCCCAAGAGCGGGACTCATCATTGGATGATTTTTACCTACCATAAAAAAAAAGGTCACCTTGGTTGGGATTCCTGTCCTCCTAGAAATTGTGACTGTAGTGACATTCCATCTAACGCATTAATTTACAATTACTGTTTCACTCGTTGTTTAGTCAACTCATATCAACTCATAAAATCTTTCACGATCTTCGATCGATCACGCTACATCACTCCCTCTATTTACCGACCCCGGTGCAGGCTGGAACCGGTGGCACCCAACTATCGGCCCATCTTCCTGCCTGGCTCGCCGCCAGATATTATACCTCGTTGCCAATAAACTTTCACGGGAGCTTTCTGACATTGATAAAATTGTTTTGAAGTCCGAAATGGGATATTGTTGTCTGTTTGTGGGCTGTTTGTGTTTTTAAGTACCGTAAAGTAGGGTTACTTTGGCCCAAGCTTATCAACCAATAGAAACATGAGAAACTGTTTTTACTGTGTACTATTGGTTAATTAGGTTGTGCTGAAGTTACACCCCAGGGTCAAAGTTACCCTAATTTACTCGGTATTTGTTTTTCAATACACTTACTCGAAAACTGCCTCTTATCGCACTCCTATTAGGTTCAACATAGCATGTATATCACCCAAGTGCTTTTTTGAGTTTATCACAACAAGGGCTTTTTTATTCCTTCCTTATCATCACGGTCAACGGTGATTTTCTTTTTTTTACTTAGTTTATCGAATCAGGCGCGAGGCGTCCCCCACGGGCGCTGGACGACCCCCACAAAATTAGAAACTGTTCAGAGCAGATTTGAATGCTATTACTACTGTATATATTTCTACTGTATGTTTGAGATACGATTAAACGTTTTTTCTTTCTTTCTTTATTTCACAAGTCGTAAGTGTATTGAAAAACGTCGTTTGACACACGTGCAGATTTGTCTTTGCATCCCTCGGCTCCATAACACACTCGCCTACGGCTCGTGCGCATTTTGCCTCGGTCGCAATGACAAACTTGCTGCACTTGTATCAAAATGTACTATTTTGCTAAAGAGGTATCATTTTCATCTAAGGTGTTAGTGGTTCGATTCTGATTTCGAAAAGTCAGAGCTCTCGATTAATTTTGAACCTCCAATTTATTATTTATTTAATCTTCATGTACAGTAATGGTACATGGGTAGACATAATGCGTCAAGACATTCTCTACTGGTCAACTTTTGGTTTAAAAAAGACAACACTGTGGAAGGTGTCTAACAATAAATATATAATATTGTGCTTTCAAGCTCAAACGGCTGAACGGATTTTGCTGAAATTTTGCACATGGATAGGTCATATCTAAAGCATGCATTTTTTTTTATCCTGGGCGTATTTTCTTTTAAAAGGTGAAGGCTCTAGCAGAAGCTGTACTTTATGAACTCCATGATAATGTAATTATTTACGATACCGATACGTTTTGTCGTTTATACAGCTTTATCTACCAATTTATTTGTTCAAGTCAAATATACAACGACAGGCGACATCTTATCTTAAACGCCTAAGGCTATTTGTAATGTGACACAATACGTAATGACTTGTATTCATTACGAATTCAATTAGTTCAGTGTGTATCGTGACGCAGCTTCCCATCTGTGGCATTGAGTTACACCTGCGTCTCTTTGTTGCCTGTACTTATTGATTACATGCTGAATATTTGTGTATCTGTCTTTGTTCTATAAGACCCAGACTACTTATGAATACTAATGAGCGAAGAATTCGTCACAAATTAGGTAGGTATGTTTTTTTTGTGATTTAATCTAGTGGTTGTGTGATCCCACCAGATGGTCTGCCGGGATTACGATACTGATTTCCGGCCACTGTAGGCGCGGGCTTGCGGATGGCGAGCAATGGGTAGCTCGCTGTCTGGTTGTCTGGCAACAGTCCGGACAAGCGCAAGTCGTCGACGGCGCGCTCTGTTCCCGCGCCTTAAGGAGTTGTCAGCAAAACTGTAGGGACTCTGCAAAAGGGTTGAAGCCAACTGGGGCCGGGGGTTCGCGTTTGAAAAGATGGGGAAGGTTGTTTAATCTAAGGGTCTGACATTGTTTCCCTCTCCGGCCAACGGGGGGATTCGTCATATTTTTATTTATTTATTTACTTATTATTATTTATGTTTTAGCTACCATAAAAAAAAACTTGTGTCACAAGTATATTGTATTTTCCAAAAATATAACAATTTTCCAAATTATGACAGGGTTTTACTTTGTTTGCGTCAAGCTTCTGGTATTTCTACTGTATTAATTTCATAAAAACTGTTTTAATAACTAAAACTGAATATAAAACTGTAGTTCAAAATGTAGTTTAAATAATCTGGATCGCCGTAACCTTACTTCAAATGTTAGAGATCGTTTACAGCAGTTAGTAGTTTAAACCGGATCATTTTAACCGGCCATCGTTAAAACTTTTACTACGGTAACTTCGAACACTAGTTAGGTAAGCAACGTGACTTTGCTTGCGTGGGAATTAGTCAAATGTAATGTCGTATATTAGAGCAGGTATAAAGGGTTTCTTTTTATAGTGGGAAATATCATCATCTAATGACGAATCCTGCCCTAGGGCGGAGCGGGAGATACTGACAGACTCTTACTGACTAAACGACCTACCCCGTTCCTACTTTTTCCATTAACTTAGGAGTTTGATTTTTTACTGCTAAGCAGTCCGTAGACTTGTAAATATGGCTTTAATTTCAATTCGATACCTCGTCGTATTCCCGAGACACACACAGACAGACGGACAATAAAGTGACCCTATAAGGTTTTCCGTAGGGACCCTGCAGAAGGGTCGAAGCCAATCAGGGCCACGGGTTTGTGTCTGAAAAGGAAGGCTCTGGCCCTGGTATGTATGGCGATGTAGGAACGGGGTAGGTTGTTTAGTCAGTAAGAGTCTGACACTTGTTTTCCGGTCCGCCCAAGAGCGGGACTCGTCATTGGATGATTTTTACCTACCATAAAAAAAAAGCCTATAAGGTTTTTGTTTTTTCCCTTAGGGGTATACGGAACCCTAAAAATACTTACTCACAATATGTACTTCCTTGACTAACACCTATTTGTGTTCCTTTATTTGCCCTTTGCGTTCTAAGGCTACAATAACTTTTTCAAACAATCCGCTCCCCCCTGGGGCTTAGCCCTTACGATAAAAGTTCTGCGTGAGGCTGTCAGAGAAACAAGCAGATATCAAATTGCATTTAAGACGAACCATTAATCTATCATTAGTAATGATATCTTCAAAGTTTAGCTCAACTCATAACAATATATCAAGCGAAACAAACCAACTAGCAATCGATAAACTTGCTCCAGTATTGTGACAATTTAACTGAAGTTGAAAATGAACGAACAAACATCCCATCTTTAACGTATTACTGAATTGTAAGAGGGGTCGCAAGACATTTGTCATTACTTGACCCCTGAGTTTGTTTCGGTGTTTCTTCTTGGAGTAGTCAACTAGGAAACACCGGACTCATCTAGCATTGAAAAAAAAAATGACGTGTAAATTATTTTTTTTTTAAACCTATTTGCAAAATAGCGGATGGCGAGTAAGAAGCAAGCTGAAAGGGTTCAGTAAGGTGCAATGCTGCTAAGTTGTGGGAATATTTAATAGTTTGTGGTCCATGGTCCTAGAACGCAAAGGGCAACTAAACAGCACAGTGATTTAGTCAGTAAAGATCTAAGTCACCCTCTTGCTTTACCCTAGTTTGAGAATAGTACATTTTGATACAAGTGCAGGAAGTTTGTCATTGCGACCGAGGCGAAATTCGCACGACCCGTAGACGAGTGTGTTTTGGAGCCGAGGGTTGCAATGACAAATCTGCACGTGTGTCAAACGACGTTTTTCAATACACTTACGACTTGTGAAATAAAGAAAGAAAGAAAAAATGTTTAATCGTATCTCAAACATACAGTAGAAATATAATAATAATAGCATTCAAATCTGCTCTGAACAGTTTCTAATTCCGTGGGGGTCGCCCTGCGCCTCGTGGGGGACGGCTCGCGCCTGTATCGATAAACTAAGTAAAAAAAAAATCAGCCTTTACCGTGACGATAAGGAAGGAATAAAAAAGCCCTTGTTGTGATAAACTCAAAAAAGCACTTGGGTGATATACATGCTATATTGAACCTAATAGGAGTGCGATAAGAGGCAGTTTTCGAGTAAGTGTATTGAAAAAGTCATTTGATGATTCCGTACCTCAAAAAAATACACTCTATTAATAAGATAGTTCTTTAGCTACTCAAAATAACATAGCTCCTCTATCGGCACAAAATAGACTGTAATTTCCAAACAAAATATATCGTACAGAGATCCTAATTGGAAATTGAAGCCTGTTCGTAATTAATTTTCAGTTGGCGTCACCTCATAAATAAATACCGACAAAGTAAAGGCCCCTGCGTACAGACGTTATCTATTTTAGACCACAGCAGTACCAACACGCGACGTTTATTTGCTACAACACTTCATTAAGGCTCTTTAATTGATTTACTTGCCTCGTATTTGCGTTCGATTTGGCCGCACCGCTATTTTGGCTTATTTTCATTCATAAGTTACAGTATAAAGTTATATACAGGGTGTCATTGACATGTTAACGCAAACGAATATCATAAATCCAGTACATGATTCTAGACCCCCCAGTGGTGGAATTTTTTGTCGGTTTTTTCTTATTTTTTTTTTAATGAATTTTTAACGTTTTTTGAATTAAACTGTATAAAAACGTCAATTTAACATTTTTTGCGAAAAAAATGAGTGCATTACATTCCAAATTAAAAATGTCATCGGGTTTGATTAGAATAACGACTTTATTTGCCTCGATGATTTTTTTATTATTTTTTTTTCTTAAAAAATTTTTTTTTTCTTTTTTTTCTAAAAATATCATTAGGATTGGTTAAAATAACGATTTTATACAGTTAAAAAATAAAAAATCAAAACTTTTTTTTCAAAAATTTGAAAAAAAAAACGACGAAAAATTCCACCACTGGGGGGTCCAGAATCATGTACTGGATCCATGGTATTCGTTTGCGTTAACATGTCAATGACACCCTGTATAAACTTATGGATACAGTAGCTATGCACAGGTTTTTTTATGGTGTGCAAAAATTTTTCCAATAACGAATCCCGTTCTTGGGCGGAGAGGGAAACAGTGTCAGACTCTTACTGAATAAACACTCCACCCCGTTCCTTCGCACTGGGGCCAAGCCTTCCATTCGGAAAGAGACCCTGGGCCGCAGTAGGTTTCAACACTTCTGCAACGGATAGCTAGATAGGTGCAATTTTGCACAGATATTGTGTAAGTAAAAATCATCTAATGATAAATCCCGCCCTTGGGCAGAGCGGGAAACAGTGTTAGACTCTTACTGATTTAACAGCTTACCCCTTTCCTTCCTTGCCTTAGTCCCAGAGCCCAGGCCCCAGGAGGCTTCGACCCTTTAGGGCCCTTACAGTTTGCTGACAACTCCAGTCTTGTTTTTTAACAAAAAAAAACCTGTATATTGCAATATACAGGTTTTTTTTTGTTAAATGTGATACAGTTGTATTTTTTTTTGTACAACATTTTGTGAATTGCAATTTCAGCAGCAATGATTTATCATTACCATTATACATTAGCATAAATCTGTAAACGGACAGACCATTCCCACATATCGACACGCAACTGTGAGGCAGGGTAGCAGGCGATTTGTTACGAACTGATAAGATAAGGGTGAACGTTATCAGCGAGTTGTGACGATGATCTGCAATGTGCTGCGGTTTGTGCCGAATTATGTCACTGAGGCCAACGTTCAATTGTGGTAATGATTTTTGTTCATATTGAATTTTAAATAGTCTTGAATATTTTTGACGTTAATGTGTAATGGATGAAAGAAAGAACGAAAAACAATATATTTGACGCAAATTTAAAACTAGTAAACAAACATAACAAATTAAATAAGGATGATATGCGCCACATCCGCGCTGTTATTTATTTATTGTTTGGATGCTTTTTTTATTGTGAGAAAAATCATCTAATGATGAATCCCGCCCTTGGGCGGAGCGGGAAACCGTATCAACTTCTTACTGACTAAACGACCCACCCCATTTCTTCTTAGCCTTCATACCAGGGTCGGGTCATTAGACTTCGGCCCTATAGTTGGGCCTTTTCATTTGCTGACAACTCCTTGAGGCGCGCGGGAACAGAGCTCGTCGTACCTATGTGTAATGGATGTTGTTGCGGTTGCCTCGTTTTTGTAGAGTGTCTGGCATGTTTGCTGACATCCATACGGACGATTTCCATGCAGGCATGCGGAAAAGAGCTGCGTCTCTGCGACAGCGCTTGCGGGGCAGCAGTTATAGTATCCTGCAAATGATTGCCTCCAGCCCAGACTCCCTTTCTAAAACAAATGGATGCATATTTTAATAGGAAAGGGAGCGAGGGGCTTGTTGTAACAGTTTTCATTAAAACTCATATATCTTGGGATCTATTGATTAAATTTCTACTATATAAAGATGATTGGATGCTAGAACTCTTCCTCTACCAAATCAAGGAAAAATATTACCATAACTATGTTTCATTATTTTATAATCAATTATTTTCTAGATGAAGTGCGGTGTTACAACTTACCTCGTGCTTGGGGCAAATTGTAACGTCTACCGGGGCAAGTAGTAACGACAAAAAAAACGACAATAATACCTCTAATCATTTATTCTTTGTTTATTTTTAACAAATTTTACATTTTTAAAAGTAAATACTATGTGATTTTTATCAAAAATCAACTCAAATACACTTTTTTAGTAATCAACAATCAATTTCTGGTGTCCTTAAAGATAAATGTGAATTTCTGCGCATAAAATTTTGGAACCAGTCAGTACCAGCCATATTATTTTGATGCCAAGAAGGAGGAATCTTTTTAGCATTAAACTGCACACCGCATTGGTAAGCTAGTTTCCTTACTTCTGTAGGAACTAGGAAGTAGTCCAAAATATATATCAGCGCACTTGTGTAGGTGGGAAGCGATCTTACTTTCTTCTTCTACAGTAAATACTTGTCTAGGCCAACCAACCCTTAATCTTTCATTATTCTTCTTTTTTTTAATGTATCCATTGAGAGAGACGTGACATAAGCCGAAAGTCTGACTAGCTTTCCGAATACTGCATTTTTTTTCTAAAACTTCAGCTGCCGCTACCTCGTACACCTCTTGGCTTTGTGTTGCCCACTCTGACTTTCTGTTATACACCCTCATTATAGAACAAATGAAAAAGAAAATAAGTAGGTATCTACATCATAACTTGGGGCATGTTGTAACACGTTACAACAAGCCCCGGGATTTTGTTACAACTAACCCCATGGTATGATTTTTAACATTTATCAAGATAACTATTTAAACAATTTAGCAATTATGAAAACTGTAACACATTATCAGAGATGGATAAATTTGAATGAAAATAAGATATAGAAAATTTGAAATTAGTTGATAATAATAACGCAAACCGAAATTTTACGATAGTACAATTTTATATTATATGGCAAAAATGAAGCGTGTGCACACTTCCGCTCACTACGCCGACCGATGGGACACTGGCTATGGCAACATTGTGCATCGCTGTTTATAGGTCAAATCGAGTCGAAAAAATACGTTAATAGCGTTTAAGATCCCATCGAAAAGAGCGTGTTACTACTTACCCCTGTTACAACAAGCCCCTCGCTCCCCTAGATAGTGACTCAATTTTATTTGATTTTATCGTGATTTTATTATTTGAGTATAACATGTTAATTAATTATCTGATTATTTAATTTAGTTTAATTAATGGAATCGGTATTTTATAGTTACTTACATAGTTTTCATTAAAAAAACCGGTGAGTGAATAACTAGAAAAAAAAAAGATTAATGAATATGTTAAATATGTTATTATTGTTTAACGAAGCTCTTAATTTATATAAAATATTTTATAATAGTTTTATTTTCTGACATTGAACAATCATCTATCCATCTTCTTATTTTAACAATAAAGTTTAAAAGTAAATATATTGTGCCAGCTTGATTTTTTTTTAAATAAATAAATTAATTTTTAGATGTTTAAGTTCCATCCTAAATCAATGTACGATCGTTTCTTCTTTAATTAATCGAAGATTTTTCATTAGTATACAGTATAAATAAACTTCTTAATTCCAAACTTATTAAAAACCAATTTTAATGAACGTTCTTGCTAATATTGCCAGAACGGATAAAGCGGATTATATATTTGATATATATTAGTATATTATTTTTTATTGTATGTATGTATTCGTGTTTTTATATCTTACTAGCTTTTGCCCGCGGCTTCGCCCGTGTACATAAAATATAGCCTATATCACTCAGGAGTAAAGCAGCTTTCTATTGTTGCTAAATTTTTTCCAATCGGACCAGTAGTTCCAGAGATTACCTCCTACAAACAAAAAAACAAACTTTACCTCTTTATTATATTAGTGTAGATTAGTATTTTTTCTTATAATAAATTGTACACTGACAACCCTAGATCTATCTCCTTTCGCGCAGTCCATCCAAGGGTCGTCTGTGAGAGATTGCCTTGTGCGATAAGACCGCCCATTGTACCCTTATTTTTTTAACATTGTTTGTCCTATGTATTTGTAATGCGGTGTACAATAAAGTATAAATAAATAAATAAACAAAGTGTGATGTACCATCCCATGAATGGCGCGTTCATCAACATAAACTGATCAGTACAATCAATCCAAACTTTCCTAATTATCGAGTAAAGGGTATCGAACCCTCCAAACTGCTCACGTCGTAAACTATGTTTCTGAATTCAACAGCTCACTGATGTTGTGAATCATTGTGTTTGTTGGAAAGTTTTTATTTAATCCTGAAAGTTTTGTAGCTATATATTTATTTATTTAACACTTCATGCACATTCATACATTTGATCCTGACAGGAATAATTAAGTATTTATTCTATTATTATGCTAATTTATGGAGAACACCCATGAAGGCCACAGAAAAGTTTCGTCAAGAAAGAATTCGTCACCTTTCTGGTGAGCAGTATCTCTCTAGTATAACCATAACATAGCTTAGTCAGACTTATAATATTCCCATTGTTGGGACTCGGGACCTCCTCTCTAGGAAAGGAAATAGGCTACAATCCATTATGGCTCAGTGCAAAGTAATGCGCCTAACTGGGTTTGAACTAGCAACCTACAACTCGCAAGTCGGGACCATTACCACTGTGCAACCACCGCTCCTTAGTAAAACTTTACTCTTGAATAAACTTTAAGCACATTAAGAAAGTTATCATTAATTTTATGTCTCTTCCCCAGACAAAAACAAAAACCAATATCCCGCCACGAGAGCAGCGACGAAATCCTAGCAAACGTCAAGACTGGCAACTACTGGAGGACCACCAAACCAGACATCATCCCCTCCTCATCCATCCAGGATATTTCCAGAGACACTCTGGACAACCTGCCCAAGGTCAGGAGACGGTCTAGGAGACATCGACCAGCTACGTCTTATGGGTTTCCAGAAATTTCTATCTCCGACCATGCGGATACAAAGACTATGAGAAGAAAGTATCACACGTTGAAGAGTCTGGTGTACACGGAGCCGGTGGAAAGTATCCGGGAGATGAGGCAGCGGCCGCGGTCTGCTGGGTCTACTGTCAAGAACAAGGAGGCGCTGAGTAGACCGAGTATACTGGAGACGTTGGATTTTATTAATAGCGTAAAGAGTGCTTTGTGTGGTAAGTTTGACTATTTATTTGTAGATTAGTCTCAGTGTTAGATTTATACATCTAAATTCTAAATATTAGATGAATTTCAGTGAGACCTGGGTGAGTCTTCGTGAGATATGAGTGAATCTGTGTGAAATTTCGGTGAACCTCTTCAGATGATGCCTCCATTATCTGAAGAGATTCACCTATCCACACCCATATCTTATTGTGATTCCTCAATCACAATAAGATATGGGTGAATCTCAGTGAGACGTAGGTGAATCTCAGTGAGATGTGGGTGAAGCTCAGTGAGATGTGGGTGAATCTCAGTGAGGCGTGGGTGATCTTAGTGAAATGTGGGTGAATCTCTGTGAGTCGCGGGCTAATCATAATGACATTTGTGGAAATCTCTATGACACAGACTTATCTAGATTCATCAATAACAACAAAGCCAATTTTAGTGATAGCACTGTGATTCTGTGTCATTGGAGAGACCTTGAATTTTTCTTCCAGGTTATTTTCAAAATCTAGATTTTAATGCAGTATCTCTCTCTCTAATATTGTTATGATTTCTTCAGTGGAAGAATCCGGTGCGTCAGACGCCGAAGACTCAGCGTGGTCGTTAGAAGACGAGTGGCTGGTGGGGCAATGTGCGCCACTCAACCTGATCGCTGGTCGCTGTGGACATCACACGCTGCATCTTGCTCTTGGAGAACTGGTGATGGCATTGCTACATCGTGGGAGGTTTACTGTGAGTATATTAGTACACAACACGTTATTAATTTCACCATGAGTACAGACACTACGCGGAGCTCAGAGTGCTTATTGGAAGGTTTTTTTAGAAAGAAAGAAAGAAAGAAAAACAGTTTATTTACGCGTAATGAACGCAAAACTTAAAGGTAGATTACAACATAACCAAGTGACATAAGGAAGATATGCGCCACTTCCGCGCAAATCGGCCGAACGCTCAGCATAAGGCTGTGGCTTCACGCACATTGCGATGGGCCACAGCGCTGGTTTTCAGCGTGGGCCGGTGGCTAAGTCGACATAAGACACCGGGACGGTGCAGAGTGCAGATTTAGATGAAAAATAAATAAATACAAGGAAATAACAAATAAATAAAAAGGAAATAAAAATGCAGACGAATTATAAATACATAAATAAAAAAAATAATGTGTCTTCAATACAATTATTGAAGGTTGCAACACCATGACGCGTCCAAACTACTAACCGTTGACCTAAATTTATGTAATCTGTGGCAAATTGCATAGACACGAATACGCGATTGGACAGATTCGCGCCATGCCGCTGACACTTTGTCAGCAAAAAGGAAATGACCGAATGTGACGCCGAGCTATAATGGTTTTGCAAAATTCAAAAAATTGATTACACAGAAAACTGGATATTTGATATTTGTGAAAGTATTAGCAATTGTGACAAAAATATATATTGGATGAAGTCAAGAAAATCGAAAGCGGAAAACAGGTAAGGTAGATCAATTGTTCACTTACAAACTTTATGAAAAATACTTCCAAGAACATAGGTACTTATAGGAGAATGGCAGGACGAATGCATAAAAAGAATCGGTTTAACTATAATGCGAATAACAAAGACAATGAGTCGATGAGCCAACAAGTCAGAATAATTGTAATAAAATAAATAAATAATAATAAAGTTGCTTGCAGTATATGTAAATGATTGTAGATAGAAAAGATACTAATATGAAAATAAAATCTCTGAATAAATTATCATTTGCTTTGTTTGTAGGTTCTAGGATGAAGTACAAAAAATAGGTATAGCAACATATGCCGATAAGCAGCGAAACAAAACACAGGAACAAAAACACACAATGCCAAGCCATAGCACCGCTGCTAAAAAGGCCAAACCATGCATAGGTTAACGCGATCGACATAATCGAGTTAAGTTAATCGTCTCCCACAAGGTGGACCGATGACCTGGTCAGGGTTGCTGGAAGCTGATGGATGCAAGACGCACAGGACCGGTCTTTGTGGTAGCGCTTGGGGGAGGCCTATGTCCAGCAGTGGACATCTTTCGGCTGAAATGATGATCATGATAAGGCGATCGACATGATCAGTAAATCCACTCCAACGTTCCTTCGTTACCTTGCGTTCCTTTGCCCCAGGGTCCCCAGAGAGGTCAAGGTAATGGTCTAATAGTGATAGTTGCAAGATTGAAATGTATGTTGTAGATACTACAAGAGCTATGTTCGTTCCTGGGGGACGCGGGCGAGGGAGCGCTGTTCGCGCTGCACCGCCTCGCGCGGGCGGCGCGCTCCAGGAGCAGTGAGAGAGCCTCCAGGTGAGAGCACCCCGAAGAATATTGTAGAGTTCCTTATCAGCACCCTTCATCTATAAATATATCATCATTACATAGTGTAAAACGTATGTATGCTTAGATATTGAAAAATACGCAACGGATTTTGATGCGGTTTTTTTTTATGTGTATTATAAATACATGCATAATATATCCAATATCAGTACCCGTGCAAAGCTGGAACAGGTCGCTAGTTTAGAAATATATATGTATATTTATCAGTCGTCTAGTACTTATAACACAAACTCTGCTTAGCTTGAGACTAGACGGCGTTGTGTCACAGTTGTCGAATATTATTAGGTATATAACCTCCTTGAGAGTTTGGAACTAGCACATTCACACTAATATTATAATAGAGAAAGTAATTCTGTCTGTTACATTACAGCTTGGACATCAATCAAAAATATAGTTAATTTTTCATTAGGCTTCGTTTTTTTTTTTAAATTGACTTTATAAATTAATGTTTGGCTGCTATCCTATCAATCTTCTATTTTAGCTATGCGTTCACAATAATCAACATTTTCTGCAACTATTCTTGCTGTAGTTTTCAGATGATAGCACAGTGGTTGAGAGACACTGGCCAAGTGCTCAGGCTAGCAAGTAACTTATACAGTCTGAAAGAGAGGCTATGGTAGAGCATGTAAATGTTTTACTTCAGGCTGTCTTCAAGTTGGGCGAACCCAATTTGGTGGGATTCATGGCTGCTAAAAACCCAAGCGTGTCTGTTTACACATACCCATATACTGTCGCCATTATAACATAGGTAGTATAGTAATAGGATAGTCATCCGAATCGCGACACTATCAACGCTATACAAAGCCCTATTCTTGCACCAAGAATATTTGGAAAATAATTTCAGATAACATTGAAAGTTATACTGTTAGGGAACTTTCCCGGAACTGCGTGGGCGCGAAACTCTTGGCAAAACGAAACTTGTATAAAAAGTAATCGAACTATGCCCAAACTCGTTTCAAATAATATCAATGACGCACAGCGCGATGCTATTTTTTGAGTCAGGAAGTTTAAAATATGTAATCGATCATTCAGATAAGTTTTTCAACGTTAAAAGTTTAAAACGAAATGTTTAAAATGTCCCTTTTTATTATATTAAAGGTATACGAGCCTCTTCGCTAAAGTGAAATAAGTGTTATTCTCAAGTATAAGCTAAAGAACTTTTTTTTCGGAGGTGAAATCCTATGACATCTCCCGACCTTTGGCAGAGCGAAGATAGTATCAGACTTTTACTGACTAAAAACCCCTTTCCCTTTTCTTCGTTTCCTTTACTTCTGTTATCCTTTTTAGTTGCTTTTGGCTTAAGGGTTAGATGGCTAAAACAAAAACTGCTTGGCATATTGAAAATATATCCAAAGGAGTCTCGGGGTCGATTTTGTGGAAACCTATATAATATACTAAAAGTGTTTAGTAGATAACCCAGATAGGCTAGACAAAGAGGCGAAACATTATTGGTCAAACAATGTATTTTTTACTGACAAAATTTTCCTTCTCAGTTCCTGGCGTCTCCCAGAAGCAGAGGGAGCTACCACAGAATCTCCTCAGAAGTACAAACCTCGTCACCCGGACTATGTGTCAGGAGACGAGGGGCCTCCGCCTCCACCACCGCTACCAAGGACCTCCAGTATTGGGAGACAGGTAGGAAAGAATTGACATGAATGGTGACTGAAACTCATCACTCGGACAATGTGTCAGGAGATGAGTTAATTTGACATAAGGTCGCAGAAATCTTCTAAATCCAGGAAGATTCTTATGTTTAGTTGTAAACGCCTTTTGACAGTGTGATGATTAAGAACAGTGATTTTTATCTTCTAGTTGAAGTTATTTATTAAACCAAAACCCAATAAGCTGATTTTCTGCCAGATAGAGATATCTGTTTTAGTATCTGATCTCATCTTCGTCATTTCAATTAAAATACGTCCACTATTGGACATAAGCCTTCCCCAAGAGTCCCCAAAACCACCAGTTCTGTGCGTCTCGCTTTTATCGGATTCCTGCAGCCCTCATCAGGTTATTGATTCACCTTGTGGGAGGCCGCGTCAATGCTGTGTCTTAATATCCGATCATATCTGGCTATGTGGAGTACTAATAAGGCTTTCTCTTGCAGGTATCCCACCGCTACTCAGACTACCTCCCTCCAAACCGCCTCCAGTTAGAGCCCACCATCACACAAATAAACCCAGTATCAACCCCTCCGTACACCGGCATCATCAACCCCATATACGACATCAAGATGCCTAAAGACAAATTCGCCGTCAAGCGCTCCAAGTCCCTCGGACGAAGCTTCAGCTCTCGTAACCTTGGGCTAGAAATAAACAGGTACAATATAACCCTAGGGCATAAAAGTGGCAAGAAGACCAATGATGTGGTGACGGCGATCACTGACATGACGGGAGAGACTGGACTGGAGACCAAGGGACACTTCTTCCAGAGGTACAGCACTGCTGAAGTGGTTGGAGACTCGTATAGGATCAGTCGGGTTACTATTGATTGAGTTGTTAAATGCATTATAGGAGTACCTATTTATATAATACAACACAAATGTCGCAGCCATCTGGTTAAATTAGCCATGCAATTGAACGCCTAAGGCGTTCGTTAAACGCCGGCATCGAATCAAATGGCTGAAGATCAATTAGCCATGTTGTTGACCGCAACGTTTAACCAGATGACTGAAAGTTTTGTATTCATTTAGTTTAGTAGGGGAAATTTGAATTACTTGGCTGAATCTTTTTAGTCATTTACCTAACTTTCAATACGTCAAGCTGTTTAACGTTGAGTAATTTTAGTTCAAACAACTATCGACCTAAACATTCAATGGGATGCCGGCTTGGGCTAGAAATAAACAGGTATAATATAACCCTAGGTCATAAAAGTGGTAAGAAGACCAATGATGTGGTGACGGCGATCACTGGTATGACGGGGGAGACTGGACTGGAGACCAAGGGACACTTTTTCCAGCGGTACAGCACTGCTGAAGTGGTTGGAGACTCGTATAGGATCAGTCGGGTTACTATTGATTGATTTGTTGAATGCATTATACGAGTAGGAGTACCTATTTATATACTTAATAGAATAAACAAAGTTGATGCCACAGATGGACTTTCCCTAAAAATGATCATTTTACACACCAATATGAACAATTTACTATGAGACCAACCCAAAAATCACGAAAGAAACCCGCTGCTCCATACATTTTGTCGAGTTATATGATTATAAATCTGTGGAGCAGCAGGTTTTTTTAAAAAAAGATCATGTACACACCAATATGGACAACTTTTGCTATGAGATCAACCCAAGAATCACGAAAAAAACTCGCTGCTCCATAGATGTATATTCACTTTTAACTCGACATAGAAGTGTATGGAGCAGCGGGTTTTTTTTTCGTTAATTTTGGGTTGGTCTCATAGTACTCGTGAAAGTGGTTCATATTTCATATTGTGTACACTGATCCTTTTTAAAGAAAGCCCATCTGTCGTATTAACTGTGTATTTATTGGCCAGTTTTTACTTGTCCATTTTATGAAATGATCAATTTCTATAATCTGGCCACAACATACATATTTACCATTTGATGACTATCGGTCAATGGATAGGCCTTAACGTGATTTATTTGACGAACAAAACTGATTTTTTAAAGGGATTAGAGCAATATATGGTGTACACGTGTATAGCTCAATTCCTCTTTTTCGCTTATACGCCTTTTAATAAATAAAAGTAAAATAAAAAAAAGGTGTGTAAGATCTTCCGTCCATTTCTATAGAAAATCAGACGTAAAGAAGGAATTGATTATGTAGAAATTAGTTATAAGAATTTAATTATGTATTTGTTATGTATTTTTAAAAATAATTTAGTACCTACGCTTATTTATAATAATCTCTACGCTGTTTAGTGACTGTTTACAATTGTTTAGATTAAATAAAACCGGCCAAGAGCGTGTCGGGCCACGGTCAGTGGTCAGTGTAGACTACGGAACCCTATAAAGGCTAGGAGACGGTAGTAGAAGAGTTCACTGTCGGAGTTTATGTTGTTGTTCTGACCACGTCACTGAGGTTTTGTTGGGGGTGTGACCAGATCAAAGCGTTCGACGTTAACGAAACGATCGAGCGATCGTAACTTGGATAGGAGGGCAGTTTAGTTCCCTTCGCACGCCTTAAACTCCCCAGCCCCAAGTGAGAGACAATAGGTGTCTCCAATTACGGTATTCGAAAGGTAAAATTTTAATATGGAATGAATCGGCACAAAATTATATTTTCAATACACTTACTCGAAAACTGCCTCTTACCGCACTCCTATTAGGTTCAATATAGCATGTATATCACCCAAGTGCTTTTTTGAGTTTATCACAACAAGGGCTTTTTTATTCCTTCCTTATCGTCACGGTCACGGGGGATTATTTTGTTTTACTTAGTTTATCGAATCAGGCGCGAGGCGACCCCACGAAATTAGAAACTGACCAGAGGAGATTTGAATGCTATATTTCTTATATTTCTACTGTATGTTTGAGATACGATTAAATTTTTTTTCTTTCTTTATTTCACAAGTTGTAAGTGTATTGAAAAAAGTCGTTTGACACACGTGCAGATTTGTCATTGCAACCCTCGGCTCCATAACACACTCGCCTACGGCTCGTGCGAATTTCGCCTCGGTCGCAATGACAAACTTCCTGCACTTGTATCAAAATGTACTATTCTATAATTTGTCTTGGAATCTGCTACTTAGTTGTTAAACAGCTCACGAATTTTATAAATAAGGATCAATAATACTTCGTAACTTGGAATGCAACCATGTAGATGAAGTTACAGGAAAAGTAAGAGAGAGCCTTTTAATTGCCTCGCAAGTTATAATTTGATGGCCAAACAAAGCTAACAACTTTGTATGGAGCAAGTTTCCTTGATGTAATTAGTTACATTTAATAGGCAAAGACGTAGTGTTGGTAGGCCTCCCACAAGGTGGACCGACGACCTGGTCAAGGTTGCTGGAATTCGATGGATGCGAGACGCACGGGACCGGTCGTAGTGGCGACGTTTGGGGGAGGCCTATGTCCAGCAGTGAACGTCTTTCGGCTGAATTGATGATGATGATGATGAATAGGCAATTAAACAGCTCTCACAGAAAGGCTATGAGCTTCAATTTGTTGTATTTAATTATTGATAAACAAGTTTGAAAAATTCATTGTGTTTTATTACTGAATCTTCTTCCTTACTTCTTACATGTTATATCTTATTAGCTTTTGCTCGCGGCTTCGTTCCCGGCTTCGGTTCCCGTTCGAAAAATGTGATAAATGAAGAACTGTTCGACCAATTTTGTGCAAACTTTACATAAACCATCTACTAAATAGTCCGAACAAAGCCTAAACATTTCGTTTGGATAGGGGTGCCCGTCCTTGTGTTATACAATTGCAATGAAAATAATATTGATTTATATATTTATTAAAACTTTATGCACATAAAACTGTACAAAGGCGGACTAAACTTCTTAGGAATTATCTACTAAAATTAAATCAGGTATGTGTTAGAAGGACTCGTACACAAAGGGTTCTGTTAAAATACATAGGTTTTAACAGAACCTAAATCTAAAATCTATGAAAACAGATTTTTTTTACGGTGGGCAAAAATCATCTAATGACGAATCCCTGGGCGGAGTAGGAAACTGTCAGACTCTTACTGACTAAACACCCTCTTTCTTCTTCTCTGCCCTTCGCATTCGGGCCAAGCCTTCCTTTCAGAAAGAGACTCTTTGCCCCAGTAGGCTTTGACTCTTTTGCGGAGTCCCTACGATCTATGAAAACAGTTCAATTCCCGAGTTGAGTTACGATTTTTTTTCCAAATCTCAATGTTTTGGGACGTAAACACAAATTTTCAGTTTTTAAACTCTTGAGCCCCGAGCGCACCTATTGTCTTTCTATTATGTCTCTAATCACGGCATTCGAAAGGTTAAATAGCAAATTTTCAGAGGTCTTCACTGGATTAGTTTTACACAAATGTATGTTTTGATTTCTATAGAAACCTTCGTAATATTGACAAGATAAATTATCTGTGTATCTGTTACCGGCCAAACCCGATTTCAGGACAAACTAGTTTGGCCTAGGCTAAACTAGTTCTTCCTATTCGCGGTAGGATAAACTAGTTTAGCCTAGTCCAAACTAATTTGTCCTAAGCCCGATAGGATAAACCAGTTTAGGCTAGGCCAAACTAGTTGGTCCTGATATAAATGCGCACACTCTAGGATAAACTGGTATGGACTAGTCTCAACATTCTAATATATCTAGAAAGTCAAAATAAATAGATAAATCACTGAATAAAACACTCCGTAATTGAAAAAATAATCAATTTTATTAAACTATAATGATTCGTTGTTAAACAATAATAAATTTAAAATGTCCATTGGGTTGTGTCTGAAAATCGATCAGATCGCCTAAGGAACACCACGCTGCGTTCCATAACCCTAATAAAAGATGTCGGAGACAAAAAAAGCCAGGCTGAAGTGGGAGTGGGCTGGCCACGTCGCACGAATGTATCCAGACAGATGGGCGAAGATTATCACTCACTGGACGCCTGAGGGAGGTCGACGTCGTCGAGGTCGACCAACCACGGCGAAGGTAATGTGATGATCTAATCACGTTCGCGGGGCAAACTTAGCCGGAGATCTCCCAAGACAGAGAAGTTTGGAAGGAGAAAGCCTTTGCCCAGCAGTGGGACACAAAGTAAGCTATAAAAACAAATGATATTACCTCTGAAATATCGTTACGAACTGCAGCTACGAAACATTCAGTTGGATCAGGCCAAAGTTTTGTGAAATGCAGCTGCAACAAAAACTGTTCCACAAACATATGCCAGTGCAAGAAGGCAATGATACTCTGCAATTCTAAGTGCCACCAAAGCAAACCATGTAAAAATAAATAACAATTTTAATAATTGATTTTTGTTTCTATTGAAAAAAAAGAGTATTATTTGTTATAGTATGATTGTTCGGTATTATATATTTACCCTTGGTATTACCGTTTAAACATAACTTTTAACAACGAATCATTACAGTTTAATAAAATTGATTATTTTTCCAATTACGGAGTGTTTTATTCAGTTTATCTATTTATTTTGACTTTCTAGATATATTAGAATGTTTAGACTAGACCATACCAGTTTATCCTAGAGTGTGCGCATTTATATCAGGACCAACTAGTTTGGCCTAGCCTAAACTGGTTTATCCTATCGGGCTTAGGACAAATTAGTTTGGACTAGGCTAAACTAGTTTATCCTATCGCGAATAGGAAGAACTAGTTTAGCCTAGGCCAAACTAGTTTGTCCTGAAATCGGGTTTGGCCGGTAACATATCCAAAATATCTAAGGAAAGAAGTTTAATAACATCATACTCACGTTAAAGCGGTTGTATGAAAATGTACGTCAGGTTAGCTACTCTTAACAGTAGTTCTGGTTGATTTTGTTTCTTGGAGTAAATAATTTGCTGAATTTTCAGGTCTACCTGACACCATTTCCCTTCCGAAGTGGTTCAGAGGTGACCTAAATTGAATCTAGGTGACTGTACAGTTGAAATTGCCAATGAGTTCAATATTGTAGGTGAGAAATAAATTATTTTCAAAAAACTTACTCGAAAATTAGCTTTCACCCCACTGCTTTTAGGCATATAATTGAATGTTTTCAGCACTAGTGCAGAAAAGTGGGCGTGTGTGCTCCTGCTACGAATTGTAAGTATCAAGCTGAGCGTGCGCTGACCCCCACGCGGCGCGCCTCAACACCCACGAGTCGTATATATATCGAATGTATTGAAAAACTTCGTTTTATACACATGGAATTTGTCACTGCAATCCTTGGAACCATAACAGCCTACGGGTCATAAATTCCACCTCGGTTGCAATGACAAACTTACTCTACTTGTGTCAAAATATACTACGAAGGGCGGCTGATAAATTCGCGGCATAAGTTACTAATGTAAGAAATATACAGTTTATTTTTTTATTTTATTTATCATTTTTTCATGAACTAAATTATACAAAAAACCTGCAATTCATAACAAAAATTAGTCCCGCCATTAGTGGTATTATTAGTGAGATGTTGGACATAGAGACATCAGCCCCCTTAGCCAAGTTACAATCGTTTCGTGAGTTACAGTTTGTAGATAGCCATGCCCCCAATTCCTTTGTTGAAATGACGTCCGAACTTGAATTGGGGGCATGGCCAACTACAAGCACTAACACTAAACAATACGATTGTAACTTGGCTAGAGGGGCATTACGTACCTTAAGCCACAAACTTATCGGCCGAGCTGGTGTTGTGCATTCACAAACATGTAACATGTATGCTCACATACACCACGTCCAGACCTGAAACAAATACTAACTAATCGATGATGACCAATCGATCAAGGCTTCAAATCAGATCCATCCTAAGGTTGTCTGGTAGATATCGCTGACAGCGATAAGACCGCCATTGTACCCCTAGTTTTAGCGCACGGTGGAAGTGTGCCCTGCTTGGGAAGAGCATCGCCGTGTCCTCGTGGGGGTGATCGGCGGCGGCGACCTCTCGTGCCGGGCCGTGGTTCAGGCCATGGTCCGCAGCGAAGAGGAATGGCAGGCGATCGCCTCCTTCTGCGAAGCAGTAATGCTCGTAAAGGAGGAGGCCAACCGCATAAGGCAAAGGCAGCGCCCTCGCCGTAGCCGTCGCCGCCGCGATCCTGCCGATATCCGGCCACCGTAGACACTGGCACGCGGACGGTAAACAATGGGTAGCTCGCCGTCCGGTCGTCTGGTAACTGTCCAGACCGAGTCCAAGTCGTCAACGGCGCGCACCGTTCCCGCGCGCCTCAAGGAGTTGTCAGCAAACTGCAGGGGCCCTTCAGGGTCGAAGCCTCCTGGAGCCTAGGGTGGTGCAAACTGTTACCTCGACTCTAGGAATAAGGCAAGGAAGGTACGGGGTAGATTTTTTAGTCAGTAAGAGTCTAACACTGGTCTCCCGCTCCGCCCAAGAGCGGGTTTCGTCATTCGATGATTTTCACCTACCATAAAAAAAAACCCCTAGTTTTAAGTTTTGTATAAGTTATGTTACTTTTTGGTGTACAGTAAAGTTTTAATCTATCTATTAGTAGCCAATTTTACTCCCTAGTGTATTTATTTACAAACACCTAAAGCGCTATATCAACATGTCATCGCGATTTCCATTAAGCCCTTGATCGATCAATTGAGCAGCACTTACTGCTCGGGAGGTTGCGAAGGGTAAACTTTACCGTTTCTTTAAAAGCTTAGAATTAAGAGTTTCGACTTGCCGGCTTTCTATACAAACTTATAGGAAGTTGAAACGATAGGCCGGGTGCTGGTAGGGGGTATGTGAGTTTGGTAAGAGCGGGATTTTCCTGTTTATTAGGTCGTTATTTTGGGATGAGAGCAAAGGGGACCGAGTAGTAAAGGGTAGGTTCCTAAGGTAGTATGGCTGTCGGATCTTGGCGAGTCTGAAGCTCTGCGAATTTCGCTTGAAAACTCGTAAAAAAATAAATAGCTTAAAAAATGTGCCAATGATAGTTTTTAACACCAATAACAACTGCAAAATGCATTTATTTGTTTAAACCATTTATTTTTTTAAGTGTTAGTACAGAGTATACGGTATACGTAGCCGTGTATACTGTATGTACGATGTTATATAGCCTTCCACGATAAATGGGCTATCTAATACAGAAATAATTTGTCAAATCGGAACAGTAGTTACTGAGATTGGTAACCAACCAAACAAACTCTTCAGATTTAAAATATTATTATCTACACTATCTACACTAATATAATAAAGAGGTAAAGTTTGTTTTTTTGTTTTTTTGTTTGTAGGGGGTAATCTCTGGAACTACTGGTCCGATTGCAAAAATTTTAGCAACAATAGAAAGCTGCTTTACTCCTGAGTGACATAGGCTATATTTTATGTACGCGGGTGAAGCCGCTGACAAAAGCTAGTAGATAATATTAATAGTTATCTTTTTTTTTCTCTTACTGTCCCACTGCTGGGCAAAGGCCTCCCCCAAGTCCTTCCAAGTCTTCTTTTCCTGTGCCGTCATCTTCCGGACCAGTCATCTCGGTACGCGTCTAGATCATCCCGCCACCTCTTTCTAGGTCGGCCTCGACGACGCTTTCTTCCTGCAGGAAATAGTTATCTACTCATTAAAAAAGATGTGGGTCAAGCTTGCCTCAAACAAAAGTCCTTTCTGTGATTAAAAATGTATCATAAACTTATCCCGTTTCCAGCCTCGGCGGCGGCGACCTCTCGCGCCGGACCTTGGTTCAGGCCATGGTCCGCAGCGAGGAGGAGTGGCAGGCGGTCGCCTCCTTCTGCGAGGCAGTAATGCGAGCGAGCAAGGGGGGAGGCTGACCGCATAAGGCAATGGCGCACTCGCCGTAGCCGTCGCCGCTGCGATCCTGCCGATATCCGGCCACCGTAGACACTGGCTTGCGGACGATGAGCAATGGGTAGCTCGCCGTACGGTCGTCTGGTAGCAGTCCAGACCGAGCCCAAGTCGTCGACGGTGCGCTCCGTTCCCGCGCGCCTCAAGGAGTTGTCAGCAAACCGTAGGGACCCTGCAGGGTCGAAGCCTCCCGGAGCTGAGGGTTGATGCGAAAGCGTTACACCGGGGCTCTGGGAATAAGGCAAGGAAGGTACGGGGTAGGTTCTTTAGTCAGTAAGAGTCTGACACTGTTTCCCGCTCCGCCCAAGAGTGGAATTCGTCATTCGATGATTTTTACCTACCATAAAAAAAACCCGTTTCCAGCCTTAAATGTGGCCACCGTCACCGTAGGCGTATTGAGCGACAGTCGCTAGTGATTGTGTCCGGTTACCGGCGGGTCAGTGTTGCCACAATAACTATCTATTTTATTACACAGCAAATATATCTTGTTTTTTTGGACAATAAGTTGTTGCTTATTTGTGAGGTTATCTAGAAACGACCAACGTAAATCTTACCTGTTTTTATTAGATTCGAAAGAAATTAGCTCAGTTTTGTAATATTTGTAGTACTTGAGACTTCCTAAATACGTTGCTAATCCAAAGAGAAGGCTGCATTGTGATCGGCATTGTTTGAAAGTCACTCTGACCGGCGAGTGTAAAGGAGAGCTTATTGAACTTGGGTGGGTTTAGTCAGTAATATTCTGACATTCCATCTCGCTCCCACTGCTCTCAAAATGGTGAAGGAAAACATCGTGAGGAAACCGGCATGTCCCAGAACCAAAAATTCGAAGACATGTGTCATCCACCAATCCGCACTGGGCCCGCTGATGATAATTATGACCATCTCGCTTTACCCAGAATGAAATGATGACTCCCCTTGACACCTTCAGATGATTGACTTGTGAAAAAAAATGTTTGTTACCATCGAAATAGTGACAAGTCTTCGTGCATTGTTCTTTACCACGAATTATAGTGTTACTCTTCAGCTTGGTTTTTTTTTTAGTTCTCTTGGGACTAAAAGAACTAAAGTGACATGTGACCATGATTGTAGGGACTCTACGTAAGGATCGAAGCCAACTGGAGCCCAAGGTGGGTGTTTAGTCAGTAAAAGTCTGACACTGTTTCCCGCTTCGCCTAAGGGCGCTATTAGTCATTGGATTTTTTTTACCTACCATTAAAAATATATAAAAAAATACCTGACCATGTTAATATTTGTTTAACATGGCAGCTGGGTGTGTTGAGAGCTTTATAAGGGTGTTTATGCTTGCCTGTAAATGTAAGCGAGTTTATAATTTCATATATTATTTCTACGTAAAATTGTAATTAATGAATCTTCACCACAACGTTTCACGAAAAGCAATATTGTATTATCCTCGTAAATAAAATACATAAATGAACGTACAATTTTAAACTATCAGATAGATTAAAATGAATTGTTCATGAAATATATTATTCGTTTCATTTCAAATTGTTTCCGCAGATTTCCGGCGTAGTAAATAATTGAATACGAAAAGTATATCAAGTATTATTTGTAACAATTCGAAGTATTGATTAGCGCATTGTTTAAATTTGTTAGCGCCTGTCAAAAAGTAACCGCAACACTCAATTAGCTGATAAATTGTCTAAACAAGACATACTACAGTACCTACGGCCGCCAATCTAAATGGTTTAAAAAATAAAGTCTTTTGTTATTTCTGTTAACAATGATTAAATCTTATTTTTATATGAGCGCACAAAAAAAAACGCTAAAGTTCGCAGTCTAACTTCTCACCAGGGCTCTGGGATCAAGGCAAGGAAGGAACGGGGAAGGTTGTTTAATCAGTAAGAGTCTCACACTGTTTCCCGCTCAACCAAATGTCGGGATTCGTCATTGGATGATTTTTATGTACCATAAAAAAAGTTTTTTTTTTTATGGTAGGTAGAGCCAGAGCCCCAGTGCTTTCGCGCCAGCCCTCGGCCCCGAGAGGAACAATAAAAAAAAAAAAATACGTGTGGCACTCGGGGACTGCCGCGGTAAAGCTATTGCATTCTGTATCAACTTATGCAATTATAATTATTTATTTTTATTTTATTCATACAATATTTCTTTTTCTTTGATATTAATTCAAGTTACACTTTTTGAGCGTGGTGACCGATAGGAAAACAAATTTTTCTTTTATTAAATAAATAAATAATAAATGCACTTTGTTCATTCATATTCAAAACACTTTATACACAAATTTTACAAGTACAGCCGTTCACTGTTGTAGATAAATACTTATACACCTATATACTTTCTCACAAACAGCTGATTATGTATTCGTCCGATTTCGGAGCAGCAAGTCACTTTTTCAGGCATCTTGCGGACATTTCTCGTACTCATTTTAGCAGACATTGTTTTTTTGTGCGTTTTTCCCCTAATTTAGGTCTTTTTTATAAGTGGCAATAATTAATATCGGGGAAAATATAGTTTAGTATAATGGCAACACACCTGTGCACGAATTTCTTTTGATGTGCCAAAATGCTATGTTCCAAGTCGGTAGAAAGAATGAATGACAGACGTAAATCAAGTGTCAACCAAGTTCCGCTACTCCCTGACAGATGTCGCTATTTCACTATACTGCTTTATCGACTTGTTTGAATTCAAATAAATACAACGAACAGCTGTTGTGGGAATTTTCTTTATCACTTATCCTGGACGTGTTTTATCACCACACTCCATTATAATTATGATTATTTTGTAGGCTATTGTCTTAAAATTTGTATATTTACACTTAAAGCACTGAGTTTATTGAGTTTTTAGTCAATGTTTATATATTTGAGAATCAATGTTTATATGATAATCCGGTATTTTTAAACTATGATAACACTGTTACTGTTTGTTTATGAGTCTATCATCACTTTTATGAATTATACACTGTTTGAATACTGCTTTTTCTATTTTAAATAATTATTTAATTACGAGCACAATAACATTTAATGTTTACTTGTCAGCTGTCAATATGTCATCGTAACGTCGTACAATACGTCTAATCGCACGACACACCAGTGGCGTAGCGTGGGTGGGGCGGAGGGGGCGGCTCGCCCCGGGCGGCAGCCCTTGGGGGCGGCAAAATGTCGCCGGTAAAGCGGGTAGAGATCTTCATTTCATGTGTCAGAACAGGTCAAAAAACAACAATAACTATAAAATTGAAACAGAGGCGTCTGTAGCACTTGTGGCGCCCGTGTGCAACCAGTACCGCGCCCTCTACTTTAGTAGAAGGGGGTCAAAATGGAATACTAACAGTTATACAGGGTGATTTTGAAGTTGTGAACGAAATTTTAACAGTGGTTTCTACTCATGATACTGAACAACTTTCTTCAAGAAAAAAAAAATTGTTGTGTCAATTCCAAAACAATAACTTTTTTATTCTTTCTCCCAATAATTGTATTAGTTCAATAAAAGAAACCTCATTGCCTGTGAAATTTAATTTGAATTAAGCACCAGTTATACACCGTGAAATTTTAATGGTTGTTTTCCCTGAGCGAAATGGTTGTGTCTTGGTAATACAAACATTTCATAAGAAAATAAAATATTAAAAACAAAAAATGGACCTGTAGAGTGCAAGCTAATTATGACGTATCACAATGTGCGAGATCTTATTTTTGTTTAAATATTTAATGAATCGGTTTCCTTTGACGACGTGCTGCTCATGCGACTCTAGTAGTACCTAAAAATTAGGTCTAGTGTTACTATTGTTTTCGCTTTTGTGAGTTGATGAATATTTTTAATAATTATTTATAAAAAAAAACTTTTCATTTTTTTATTTTTACTGTAAGCTTCGAAATTACTCCTTATGGCAAGTCATTCTGCCGCGGGAAAACAACCATTTAAATTTCACGGTGTAGAATGGGGGCGGCAAAATGGGTCTCACGCCCCGGGCGCCGAGATTGCACGCTACGCCACTGTGACACACAGCGCCGTGTCGAAGACTGCCAAACTGACACGACGTTAGACGATGCACGGCCTTCAAGCCACACCTCCGTGCCCGTCGGAGTGGGGAGCGTGAGGTTTTTTCGTTACGGAATTTCTGGATTTAGTCCCCGCGCTCAAGGCCTGCGATAGAAGCTATGCAATAGCTTAAAACGTTATCTTATCTACTGCACTACAATAATACCACACACTACCGTCAAGACCACAGAACTGAGAGGTAGATATCGCTATCAGCGATACGTTGAGGATCAACAAGTGCGGTTGATATTACTTAGCCATGTTCTACTACTAATACTATTTTGGTGTACAATAAATCCTGTTCCAAAAACCTATAACAGTTCTTCATTCTCCATTAAATTATAAACATTCTATGACACCTGTAATTCCATTTCTCCGGTATGGCGTCACTAATTAACCTTTAGCCGGCTATAATGTGCGCAATCAGCTGCAATCCGGCGCATAATGAGCGCCACTCTCTGCCCTGACCCAATTCAAACGCACGGTCACGTGACCCCAACGAGTTTATGCAACTACCCTCACCTGCGGGTTCGCCTGCTCAACAATTATTGTTTAATTAAAATACTCGTACTAAGTACCTACCAATAGTAGCATAATAGTAGTTCCGTTTATTTAGGTCAGAGGCCTTACTATGAGCTCTAAACGCGAACCTTTTTTAATAACTGTTAAGGTGTATAGCTCCGTCCCTCTTCCTCGCTTGTATGATTAACGTTTTAACGCGCCATGGTAAGGCCCCTGTTTGGTATTGCATTAGAGTAAGGATCGCAGTCAAGCATTATTTCATATCAAATAATAAAAAAAAGACATTAAAATTAGCCCTATTCAATTTTTTTTTGAGGTAATTTTTTTTAAATTAATTCCACCCATTCTATGGTGGAGCGTGAGGGTATATCAGACTTTAAATGACTAAAACCATACATTTAGTTACCCTTTTCAGGATTTCCTTGCGGCTCTGGCGACTATGGGCTACTACTGGTTCCTACGGTTTTGGTGACATCTCAATGAGACGCGCGAGAAGACCAGTCAATTATTACATGGCTGGACGGTGAGCTGTCAATTGTATAAGCTCGTAGTCACGGTGGCCGGTAGTCACACTGCGACTCCCGATGTCCCAGGATGTCTCTTGTGGCGACGGTTGGGGCGTGCGGTCATCCGTTCGTTTACTGCATTGCAGGAGGAGGCAACCACGACCCATTCTCTCTCACTCCAGATTATGGCCTGAAACAGAGCCCGGTGCTGGAGGTTACCGCAGCCCTATCTCATCGCATCTACCTCGTTGATTCGCAAATCTTTGTCGCAACGAAACTGCAGTTTAACAAGTAATTGTGTTTCTTAGTTGCAGTCCATAAATTATTCAGTTCAGGAAGTGTCCGCGTCAATTTGTGCAATAGACAAGTTTCCATCTTTGCATTCATTGTCTCACTTAAATCTTACTAAGTAATATTTGGTATCTTATTTAATACAAAGTAATTTTCCGCGTCTATATTTGTATTTGTTACTGTTACCGGACTTTGACGCCGTATTGTCAATAAGAAGAGTAATAAACGAGAGAGGTAAATAAAAATCATCCAATGAGGAATCCCGCCCTTGGGCGGAGCGGGAAACATTGTCGGACTCTTACGTATTAAATAACATACCCAATTCCTACCTTGCTATAAATACCAGGGCCAGAGCACGGAATATTTACTCCGTGAGCCAAAGACTTCCTTTCAGACTCGAACCCTTGGCCCCAGTTGGCTTTGACTCCCTTCTGCAGGGTCCCTACAGTTTGCTGACAACTCCTTGAGGCGCGCGGGAACAGTGCGCGCCGTCGACGACTGGGCTTGGTTTACCAGCTTAGACGATTGGAACGAAAGAGGTTTAAGTTCAATGGCACAGTCAGTCAATTGGCGTATGGATTGACGATTGACTGCTGCGCTGCGTGTCGCAGGTTCGATATTCTTACAGGACAAATTTTTGTATAGCCTACAGATAAGTTTTCCAGGTATGCGAGTCAGGTGTAACTCGCAACGATTAAAAATCAACCTTAAAAAAATACATCCCTCTCGGTTCGTTGCGTTTGTTTGGGAAACCAACCAACCCAGAATACAATATAAAATAAATATTTAATATTTATTTAATATTAAATATTTATTTTATTTTGTTCTTAGTATTTGTTGTTATATCGGCAACAGAGATACATAGTTTTCGAAAATTTAAACCGTCCAGTTTTACGGTTAATGAGGTACAGCTTGGTGACAGATAGACTGACAGCGGAGTCTTAGTAGCCTTTGTAAAATGACGGCCTACATTTTACAAAGAGTACGAAACCTTGGAAAAATTCTAAACAATCATATTTTTTCAATACACTTACTCGGAAATTAGCAAATTAGCTTCAATTTTGACATTTCAAAAGTGCCTGTAAATGGTCTATTTGAAATAAATGAGTTTGAGTTTGAAACCCGCTTTTATTCCACCGTTTACAAGCATGCAATGGACTACTTTCGCCACTAGTGCGGGTAAAAGCGCGTACTGTCCCCCGCAACAATATCAATGTAACAAAATGGTTTATCGGGCGCGAGTCGTCCCCCACGAAATCAGAAACAGACCAGAGGAGATTTTAATGCTATTTTTTATTTCTTCTGAGGTACGAATAAACGTTTTTTCTTACTTTCACGAGGCGTAAGTGATAAACGTCGTTTGACACACGTGCAAAGTCACTGCAACCCTCGGCTCCATAACACATTCGCCTACGACTCGTGCGAATTCCACCTCGGTCGCAATGACAACATTTCTGCACTTGTATCAAAATGTACTATTTAGATGTAACGTCTGTTAAATACAAATCACAACATTAGTAAGGATTGCAGCCCCTACAGCATTAATTCACCTCCACATTTGCCACATATTGCGACGTCAATGACGCACAAATGGGCAGTTCTACATAAACATATATTTATAGCTGGTAACATTGGCCACAACACTAAACACTTGTGTGTGCACGTTGTTATTCAATTGATGAAAATGGTTCAATCGTGTATTTGTTATTGTGTAGGTATGTGTGTATTTGTTATTGTGTATGTAATGGTTTGTATATTTGTTATTGTGTAGGTATGGACTGGCGTGATCAGACCATATATTGTGAAGGTCAATTGTTGATAGAGTTCTAGATTTTATCTTTATGAATGTTATGGGTACCTAATGTTTACTGTAGAGTCATTGACAAGCAATTTGCGTACTGGACATGAGGGGGCATATGAAGAACAATATTTTATTGTATGCTAAGATTTGTATCACCATATATTGACTGGCCTGTCAGTCTAGTAGTGACGCCGACTGCTATGCCGGAGGTCGTGGGTTCGATTTCCACCCAGGATAAACTTTTGTGTGATGAGCTCAATCATTTGTTTCATTGTCTGGGTGTAACTAATCTATAATATGTATGTATTTAGAAATATATAAGTATGTTTATCAGTTGTCTAGTACCCATAACACAAGCTCTGCTTAGGTTGGGACTAGACGACGTTGTGTGACAGTGGGAAAAAAATATTTGAAGCAATTAAATGTCAGCAGTTATATTTTTGAGCCGTTTCGGGTTGAAACTTTTAGGCCATGGGGTTTGAGTGCTCATATTTTTTTATAGTACATTTTGATACAAGTGCAGGAAGTTTGTCATTGCGACCGAGGCGAAATGCGCACGAGCCGTAGGCGAGTGTGTTATGGAGCCGAGGGATGCAAAGACAAATCTGCACGTGTGTCAAACGACGTTTTTCAATACACTTACGACTTGTGAAATAAAGAAAGAAAGAAAAAAACGTTTAATCGTATCTCAAACATACAGTAGAAATATATACAGTAGTAATAGCATTCAAATCTGCTCTGAACAGTTTCTAATTTTGTGGGGGTCGTCCAGCGCCCGTGGGGGACGCCTCGCGCCTGGTTCGATAAACTAAGTAAAAAAAAGAAAATCACCGTTGACCGTGACGACAAGGAAGGAATAAAAAAGCCCTTGTTGTGATAAACTCAAAAAAGCACTTGGGTGATATACATGCTATATTGAACCTAATAGGAGTGCGATAAGAGGCAGTTTTCGAGTAAGTGTATTGAAAAAGAATTATCCAAACGACTAATTGACAAGGACTGGTTTTTCCCGTGATCAGAGATTAAGCATTGCCATACAACGTGGCAACACCGCCAGCCTTTTGAGCACAATTTCAAACAGCGATGCGGAGGAATTTGTTTACATATCTTAGCTAGGAGTTATTTGCTTTTAGTAATAGTTTTAATTACTTTTTTTTTCCTTTTTTAATAAAAAGTTTTAGATTTTATTTATTTACAATATTTCTCTCCAAAAATAAGAAATAGGTATAATTAAAACACTGGTATACAGTTAAAAAGAGATAGATGTTCAACCTTACAAACTACCTCATATATTATTGACGCCCTCTCATTATCATTACGATTAATAAAACCAGAGGACACAGAATCGCAAGCTCGACGGTTTGGGAGTCCCCGATCACTCGTGCTCTCCTGGGGGACGAGGAGGATAATCATCCCATCCCAGTAATGATAATGTTCGCACTAATATGTTAAGGTTCTAAGTGCTGGCCATTTGGGGAATAATAGACTAATTAGATGTAATGTGGGGGTTACGGAAAAGATTCAAGAACAAGTGTTGGCTGAAAATGTAGATATATATTTTTTTTACAGTGGGCATAACTCATCCAATGACAAATTCCGCTCTTGGGCGGGGCAGGAAACAGTGTCAGACTCTTACTGACTAAACAGTAAACACCCCACCTCGTTCCGTCTTTGTCTTTCGCACTGGGGTCAAACCTTCCTTTCAGAAGGAGACCCTGGGCCCCAGTAGGCTTCGACCCTTTTGCAGAGTATGTAATTTAGTTTTCAATGAACAAAGGGAGAAAAAAAAAACTTTGCGAAAAATAACATCCTACGTTTAAAAATTGAGTACTTTAAGTTTATTCATTGTAATTGAAAATACAAATATAAAAATCTTAATTGACTGATTGAATTCTGCCAGCGGTTATGTCCTCGTACAAGAGAGCAGAAAATATATTATAGCCGATGTCACTCAAATTATAATTATTGTTTTTATTTGGGCACTTGGGCACTTATAAAACGCACGGTTTCAATTGATTGTTTCCTATGGAGAAAAAATTTCTTGATTACTCTTGGAAAAAATAACTCTATGATAAAATAACATTGTACTGGTGAAAGAAATTTTAAATTCAGGAAAGTAGTTTCATTTATATCATCGAATAACCCGACGCACGGCAAGTATTCACTCTTACGGGACTAAGCGTTTCGCTTCGTCGTTTATGTCGCATACATCGAAGGACTGGAACAATTTGCCTGCTGCAGTGTCCTATCCGATTATAATTTGGGTGTCTTCAAGGCTAGAGTGAATAGGCTCTTAATAAACTAGTGCACCTTACCATCAACAATTGTATCACTATTTACCATTAGGCGGGATCGCAGTCAAGCATTGCTTTATATCAAACTAGCGACCTTCCTCTGATGCGTACGGGTGTAATACTGATATAAAATAATATCAATAATTCCATTAAAAAACCCGCTTAAAAATCCGTTGCGTATTTTAAAAAATCTAAGCAGACATAGGGTCAGGAAGTGCGAAGCGAGTTTGTTTTATACTATGTAGTGATAGAATAAAAATTAGTTTTTCAATTCGTACAAAAATACAAAGCTTTGTTCTTTATAATATTTATTATAGTAGCTATAGAAGTATAGATAAATGTATTTGATTTATCCATCGCTGTCCAGGCACGTCACAGGAGGCTGTCCGCAGTAATTAGCGCAGTCCGACGGACTTGACGTAATGACACAACTGCCGGCGGCCGCCGCAGCACGGAGATCTGTTTGTTTTATTGAGGAAATAAGGTAAATGTGGTTTTAATAGGAAAATACATTTTCCTATTAAAACTACATTTACCTTATTTTATACAGTTTCCAGGAAGTGTTGCGTGACCACTGATAGACACGATCATGAATGAGGAAATAAGACATTATTGAAAAACAGTTATAATAACAATGAATATAATAGACCAGGTATAATAGTTTTAATTGTACACCAAATTATAATTAAAAAAACCGGCCAAGAACGTGTCGGATCACGCTCAGTGTAGGGCTCCGTAGTTTTCCGTCAGCCACAACATATAAATATCCTTACTTCGACGATTTAATAGTTCATACCCGTCGCTACAAAATAAAAATGATCTACTCTTAAATGTTAAAAACTTTTTACAGAACAAAAAAAAAACACATCCAACTTCAATGTACAAAAAAAAAAAACAAAAAATGATGACTTTAATTTCAGAAGTCGGTGTTAATATCGAAGAGACGAAACTATTATAACACCGTCTTCTGAAACTGTTGGTGTTCCGTGAAAGGGTGTCTTGTATATATGACCTAAAGTTCAAAACAATTGGTGTTTTTGGTGATATAATTATATAATTTAAAAAAAATCTACTATAATTTTGTGTAATAAGAGAACTTTAATAAAATGCAAAAATACTAAGAGTCAAACAACGCAAAAAATTTGCATTCATAAAATATTTAAATGTCATCATCTTTCATATTATGCTTTCAACTAATGTAAACTAACTCAGATTTAGTACGAACACTCGTAGCACTTTGTAAATGAGCAGTGTTCTACGAGATTACGTAGCACGCGCTACGAGCTACGGGGCTACGACGTAGCACCCGCATTGTATTTTGTGAGAATTTTCCTCATGCCTGTTGGTCTGGGTTCGGCTTTGAGAGTGTGTTAGTTATAAGGTTTTAAGGACTACTACTGGTTGTTTTACTTGACATATGAACCTTCATTTATATTTACATTTTCTAAGTCTGTTATAAGTGAAGATAATAGAGGTCTATAAATTATTTTTATTTTTTAGCTTCTACTAATAATAATAAAAAAAAAATATTGATATGCTCGTCACTGTCTCACTTGATCGAAAGTGATGATGTGGTCGACGATAGAGGGTTTTTTGAAAGTATTTTTGTTCTTTAGAGATATAAACGTCTTATATTTTAGGTACAAAATAAAATATTTATACGCCCCTACACTAATTATTAATATGAGGTAAAATTACAATTTGTTAGGATTACGAAACAACCCACTTTACTGTATGTTTTTATTTTTGTATCTGTTAGGTATAAACCTGATACTTATTATAACAAAGTATGTTTGTATGTCAATTTTGTTAGTAAAATATTGTTTTACTAAAAAAATTCGTTGCACCACTTTGTTAGACCAGTTTTGTAGAACCATCCATTTGTTTTTAAATTGCCAGAAAATAGACGTCATTTAAAATAAAATTACTATATTATTAATCTTGATAGACAGATAGTAAAGCAACTTAAAAATAAACCTATTTTCGAGAGACATCTGAAACGTTTGACGGTATCATTGGGCAAACAAAATCATGTACAGAAGTTAGAGGCTAGAAACATTCCATTTTAACATCATGATCATTGTTTTTTTTTTAACTTTTACATAATATTTGCACGTCAGAAAGTATGGCAACATGTCTGGACTGTTTGCTTTTTGTCATTTGTTTTCTTTATTATTGTATGTGTACACATGTTTTGGCAAATAAAATATCCTATCTTTTTTTTATTGTTTAAAGGTTCACTTGACCGCTATCTCACCTGATGGAAAGCGACGATGCGATCGACGATGGAGCGCGCTTACCTAGAAGTAACCTATTCGCTCTTGACTTAAAGATTCCCGGATTGTAGCTATCAGGAAACACAGACTCCGGCAAGGAATTCCACTCCTTGGCTGTACGCACAATGAAAGTCACGTCTTATCTTATCTTGTACATTTTTACTACATAACAGAAGTCTTAAATATGACAATACTAGCTTTTGCCCGCGGCTTCACCCACGTGGTCAATACCACGCAAACCCTAATGGGTTGGGGTTGGGGTTTCCGGAATAAAAAGTGGCCTATGTCCTATTCCGCAGTGTATCCTATGTGGAAACTCCAACCCCAACCCCAATGGGTAAATGGCAAAATGGGCAATTTCATCCAGATCCATCCAGCCATTTTTGCGTGATTGAGTAACAAACATCCAAACATCGTAACTTTTGTATTTATAATATTTAAAATTATTTATCCAACCAGCACATTTACATAACACATAATGGTCAATAAAGCTACGTAGGAACAAATCCGTGGCAATTGAGCGGCCGACCTTGGCAAGGTCACGTGCACCGCTGGTCACTCCCACGGTCCGCTATCCTGTTTGCGATCTGCTCCATCGACGAGAGTACTTCAGTCCATTTGTTTATAAAAGTAATATCGAGTTGGTCAAACATTGTGGCATATACGATACGAGGTTTTGTCTGTGATTGTACCTGCGTGATAGTTGAGTGTGAAGATGTACGAATAACTAACATACAGACGTTAACTTTCATAACATGAGAATGATGAAGAAGGAGGGAATTGCTTTTGAATTAACATTCATCATTTCAGCCTAAAGGCGCCAGTGTTGGACATGGCTCCCCCAAATGCCGACACAACGAACGGTCTTGTGCGTATTCCCGCAATCTTTACCAGGTCATCGGTACACCTTGTAATACACCTTAGAATTATACATAACTGTCAAATATTTAAGTTTGGAGCTAGAAAATTTGATCAATCTTGCCTAAAGCTATCGTGTTATCGAGCCTCTTTATAAAGTCTTCCTTCCTTCCTTCTTCTTGAGTGGTCGTGGTTGATCATCAGTGAGATCTCCTCCACTTGACACGGTTTACGGCGTCTTAGGAACTCTGGACTATGGAGGTTTGTGTTGCAGCTCTAATAAGGTCTGTTTAACGCGTAGGTTAGCGCCCATGAGACCGCTTCCCGTTTACTTTTTCCTGGACAACGAGTTGCTCCAAGGAGTGTTGCCGTTGGTTTTTTGAGGAGGGCAGTCATAAAATATCGTCTTCAAATCTGTAGCGAGAGGGCGTATCACGTGCAAATAGTACATTTTGATACGAGTGCAGGAAGTTTGTCATTGCGACCGAGGCGAAATTCGCACGAGCCGTAGGCGAGTGTGTTATGGAGCCGAGGGCTGCAATGACAAATCTGCACGTGTGTCAAACGACGTTTTTCAATACACTTACTACTTGTGAAATAAAGAAAGAAAGAAAAAACGTTTAATCGTATCTCAAACATACAGTAGGAATATTATAATAACAGCATTGAATTCTGCTCTGGTCACTTGGTCAGATTCTAATTTCGTGGGGGTCGCCCAGCGCCACTTGGGGGACGCCTCGCGACACTAAGAAAAAAAAGAACACCCATGACCGTGACGATAAGGAAGGAATAAAAAAGCCCTTGTTGTGATAATCTCAAAAAAGCACTTGGGTGATATACATGCTATATTGAACTTAATAGGAGTGCGATAAGAGGCAGTTTTCGAGTAAGTGTATTGAAAAATAAATATCACTACCTATACATACACACATAGTATAGAACAAAGTCGCTTATCGCTGTCCGTCCCTATGTACACTTAGATCTTTAAAAGTACCCAATGGATTTTGATGTTATTTTTTTATTAGATAAAGTGATTCTAGAGGAAAGTTTGTATGTTAATACATGCACGTATATTATGTACCCGTGCGAAGCTGGGTTGGCTCACTAGTGGTGGTTATTTAATATATTGATACATGACTTTGATTGGTAAAGTACGTATAGCCCTAAACGCCTTCCCACACGACAATAATGTGTACAATAGCAAACTACGTGGAATATTCCGCCGTGGGAATAGTAAGTGGTGATGCGTAACACTCGTAACGTACCACCTTTAGCTAACTCGTAGCAAGTCGCCGTGTCCGGTGTACCCACACCTTTATCCGACGGCCGCCGGGCGTCGGCGACGGCAGCTGGATCCTGATTGGTGCCCCTACTACGAGTTTTATTTTTTATTTATATTATACTAGCTAGATGTGAATGTGATGTGTGTGTGTGTGTGTGTGATGTGTGTGTGTGTGTGTGTGTGTGTGTGTGCTTGATGTGTGTTTTTTTAGATGTGAATCGAAGACATGTGACATCCACCAATCCGCACTGGGCCCGCGTAGTGAATTATGGCCCATTCACTCTCCTAGAGAGAGGAGGCCTGTGTCCCTGCAGTGGGCAGTTAAAAGGCTGATGTTGATTATACTAGCGACACGTCCCAGCTTTGCACGGGGGCACTAGTGATCTACACTAATGTAATCTACACTAATGTAATAAAGAGGTAAAGTTTGTTTTTTTGTTTTTTTTTTTTTTTATTTTTTTGTTTGTAGGAGGTAATCTCTGGAACTACTGGTCCGATTGGAAAAAATTTAGCAACAATAGAAAGCTGCTTCACTCCTGAGTGACATAGGCTATATTTTATGTACCTACGCGGGCGAAGCCGCGGACAAAAGCTTGTATTAAATATATTGTATTATACACATACACATAACCCTCCTCTTAAATCACTCTATCTATTAAAAAAACTGCATCAAAATCTGTTGCGTAGTATTTAAGATCTAAGCATACATAAGGACAGAGCGACTTTGTTTTATACTATGTAATGATAAACTTCATATGTACAGTAGTAGTATATTGGCGGATTCAGGGATAGGGCAGATATACGCCAACGCCTTGAGCAAACAAAAGAGGAGCTAATAATACGTCCCTCGCATCAAGATTATTCGAATAATAATTTGTCCTTCATTTATTAAACCCAATATGAAAAAAAGCCGCATATCAAAAGATTCGCGGGCTGGCGGACGGCGAGCAATTGGTAGCTCGCCAAAAAAAAAAAGACCAGACCGAGCCCAAGTCGTCGACGGCGCGCAATGTTCCCGCGCGCCTCAAGGAGCTGTCAGAAAACTGTAGGGGCCCTACAGGGTCGAAACCTCCTGGGGCCGAGGGTTGATGCAAAAGCGTTACGCTGGGGCTCTGGGACAAAGGCAAGGAAGAAACGGGGTAGGTTATTAAGTCAGAGTCTGACACTGTTTCACGCTCCACCCTAGGGCAGGATTCGTCATTCGATGATTTTTATCTACCACAACAAAATATGTATCAAAAAATTGGTCATTAAATTATCTTTTAGTTAGTGAAAGTTCCATAAAAATACACAGAGAAAAAAAAAACGAGTGAGTACGAAGCGAGTATCATCCGGTAGTAAGGGCGATGGACACGTGCAGCGCACACCAAGGCGCGGAAACAATTACTTACATTGTATCAGAAACGTGTCCAGCGCGTCGCGACGTATCCGACGTGTGACTGCGACGTACGGCGCTGGCAAATTGCACGTAGGTATTGACGAGCGTACTGAGCTAATGAAGTGTCGCTACATTTTATTTGTTAAATGCACACAAAAGTACAAGCTAAGTAACACACACAGGTCCTACAGTGGCGGCCTTACACCCGTATTTTTTTTTGACTGGTCTGTTGGTTTAGTGGTTTGAGACCTTGACTGCTATGCCGGAGGTGGCGGGTTCGATTGAAAGACAAATGTTTTGTGATGAGCTCAATCATTTGTTCTGTGTCTGGGTGTAATTTATCTATATATTTAGAAATATATAAGTAAGTTTATCAGTTGTCTAGTACCCATAACACAAGCTCTGCTTAGCTTGGGACTAGATGGCTTTGTGGAATATATTGTTATTTATAAACAAGTAAAACTGTTTTTTTTTTTCAGTAAAACTAGCTACTTAAGTAATAATTTCTACCCTATAGCAAAGAAAACCAAAGATGATTTATAACCTCAAGTAATGACTTAATAATAAATTACTTAGGAACGAGTAATGAGTATAAATACGGGTGTTAATACACCCGTATTTTTAAAAGGTAATTACTTTAGCCTTTGGCTTTTTCTATCAGTCGACCTTTTGGGTGCTGCAGAGAAGAATAGTGGTAGGTGCAATGAAATTTTGACCAACCACAAAAAAGAATATACACTTCTCATCAAAAAAATCGAAACACCTTGCAAGTTTACGTTTTGTCAGGATTATCAGAAAAATGTGTACATTTAGGAATAAATGTTAAATGTCGTTTAATAGTGAGTAATATGAGCTTATCAAATCTTAATGTTAATGTTCTAAATTTAAATGAATTTTTCATAGGTTTCGTATTTTGTTAAATGAGTCATTTTTATTCCGTATGGAGTATAAAGGAAATGGATAAAACAACACACGTAAATGAAAAAAAAAGCTAAAAAACGTTTATTTAATAACTTGTATTCCCTCCCCGAGCTCTAATTACTGCTTCCATACGGTTCTTCATCGATCGGATGAGAGTCACGATCACATGCTGTGGTATATTGTCCCATTCCTCTTGGATTGCATCTTGCAGCTGGCTAAGTGTTTCTGGGGCAGGATCTCTTGCTCGAATTCGTCTCTTTAATTCATCCCATAGATGTTCAATGGGATTCATGTCCGGGCTTCTTGCTGGCCATTCCATAATAGAGATATCGACTTCGTTAAGATAATCTCGTACGACGCCCGCGGTGTGAGCCCTAGCATTGTCGTGCATGAATATGAAGCCGTTGCCAATAAAATGTGCATAGGGCATCACATGAGGCTCGAGACACTCTTCGACGTACCGATGACAGTTTAGTGCAGGCAGACGTGGCCCAGACACGAAAGCAAGCTCTGTCTTACCGTCGGCGCTGATTCCTCCCCAAACCGTCCACGAACCGCCACCATAGCTGACCTTTTCTTCAATGCAGCATTGTGCATAGCGTTCTCCGTCTCTTCTGTAGACCTTGTTCCTTCCGTCGTTACCATACAGCATAATTTTACACTCATCAGAAAAGAGAACTTTGCTCCACTGTAGGTATGACCAATTTAGGTGCTCACGTGCAAAGTTAAGGCGCGCTCTTCGATGGTCTGCAGTTAATTTCGGCCCATTTGCTGGCTTATGCGGTACCAGTCCACGATCCTTCAACCTTCTTCTAATTGTAGAGTCACTTACAGCCACCCTTCGTACAACACGAAGCCGCTGCTGCAGTTGAAAAGCGTTAAGGCGTCGATTTCTTAAAGAAGTTGTTACAATAAATCGATCATCTCGCTCAGAAGTGACCCGATTCCTGCCAGATCCTGAACGGCGCGTGAACAAACCAGTCTCCCGATAACGTTTATAGACTCTATGAACAGATGACAGGCTTAGATGCAGTCTTGCAGCCACAACACGCTGACTAAGGCCAGAATCCAGCAATGCCACAACTTGGGCGGCTTCTGTGGGCGAAGTATCCATACGTTTTAGAAAAAAAACCTTTTTTCAGACGTCCCAAAGTCACAGTATTGAAATAAAAAACAAAAAGTTTAAGGATAGGCGCCAATTTTTAGTTTTTAAACGCTAAATGTACTCCAACCCTAAACACACATTTGTCTCAAAACAGTGATTCATTTCGTTTATAAGATAAACAAATGAAATTCTAATTTTGAATTTAGAATTTTCGCTTATTACTGTAATGGCCAAACTGCCAGCTATAATATATGTATTTTTTTTCATCGTATGAATTCTTTTTTGTGTTAAATTCGGACAGAAACAATGAAAACGGAAGTGTTTCGATTTTTTTGATGAGAAGTGTATTTTATATATATAACTAGATGTGACAACAATTTCAAAGAACTCATTTTCCAGTTTATGTAATTGAATGGTAAAGCATTGGTTATGGTCTACGTCACAACCTCAAGTTGAAAACCAGGCACCAGTTGACATATTTTGACGTAGCCGTATGATACACCATTTTATTTTTTAATAATTTTTTTATTCATATATTTCTAATGAGACGTGTGCCTTATATTGAGCCTAATAAATCTATACAAGTTCTTTCACTCTACATCAAAGCTATCGCAAATGAAACTCCAAAGGCAAAACTGAAATATTTCAAAGAGCACTGAGAATGTTTCTCATTCGACAACATAACACAAGCAAAGAAATCTAATTTGCAACTCCACCAGGAAATCTACTGCTGATCAATCAAATCCACAGCCTCCACTTTCCTTAAAAATTACTTTCAAAAGCAATAAAAAAACAAATCCAATAAAAAGCGAACGCATCATAATACCATTTGCGGTATCTCGGCGGCCGTTCGCTCGGATTCGCTCGTTCGCTCAGATAAGCTGACGCGTCGCTTTAGCGCTCACTTCACGAATTAGCGAGCGGATGACAAGCTCTTTACTCTTTACGCGATTGTGGAGATAACGGGAGGGTGTGTTTTTAAAATTATGTAGAGAAATTAACTCGTGTGTTTACCTGGCCGGCTGGAGATGAAATTCGTTGTACTAATAATATGGATATTATTAGAGCAGTGGTCGAGTGGTAACGGCCCCGACTAATGAGTTGTAAGTTGCGGGTTTAAACCCAGCTAGATGCTTTAATTTTTTTTTAAATTTATTTCATCACCACTGCTCTCTAAAGGGCGAAGGAAAACATTGTGAGGAAACCGGCATGTCCTAGAACCAAAAATTAAAAGACATCCACCAACCCGCACTGGGCTTGCGTGGTTTCTTTTTAAAGTAGGTAAAAATCATTCAATGACGAATCCCGCTATTGGGCGGAGCGGGAGACAGTGTCAGACTCTTTCTTAGTATAAAGGGTACTCCCTTGGCAAAGAAGGCATTCCTTCCTTGCCTTACTAGGCAAGGAAGGAATGCCTTCTTTGCCTTATTCCCAGAGCCCCGGTATAACGTTTTCGCAGCAACCCTCGGCTCCAGGAGGCTTCAACCCTGAAGGGCCCCTATAGTACTGGGCTTGCGTGGTGGATTACAGCTCATCTCTCCTAGGGAGGAGGCCTGTGTGCCAGCAGTATACATTAATAAGGCTGATGATTAATGATGATTTGTAATCCAAAAAAAACAAAATAAGAAATACGCCAGTCTATTAACAATAATAAAACAACATCACAAAGCAAGCAAAATCTAAAACTGATGACATTCACTTTAAAAACACCTAAAACTTTTTTGATTAACTAATCGTTTACCAACTCGACGAAATAAACAAAACTAAACTAATATACATACAAATAAGTTCCACGTAACGCTGAGCAGAACGGATCTAACCCACAAGACAAACAGGTACAGAATGAAAAGCGAACGAAAACAGTAAAGAGTCCTTGAAAAGTGGTCCAAACTAAACAGCTGAAAACCACGGAGTTTATTATTAGAAAAGGTCTTTTATACCCACACTAATCGCATTTGTTCCAATTGGCGATTAGCTTGTTGGTCTAGTGGTTAGTGGTCCTGACTGCTATGATGGAGGTCGTGAGTTCAATTCCCACCCAGGAAAAATGTTTGTCTGTACTGTGTCTAGGTGTAATTTGTCTATAATATGTATATATTAAGAAATATCTATCTATATAGTTTAAAAGTAAATTGTACGATTGGCTGTCTACTAATAGTTTTTATAGTATTAAAGAGTTCTTTGATAAAAAAACATTTATTAACTAACTGTATGTACAAAAATTTTCACGCTTAGAATGTTAAGCAAAAACTTGTATGCTCTGTATCTAATCTTTGTACCATCTTTTTAAACCGTGTTTTTACGCAAAATGTTATTCTATTCTATAATTACGTTTATCAGTTGTATAGTACCCTTAACTCTACTCTTCTTAGCTTGAGACTGGACTACGCTGTGTGAAAGTAAAAACAAATAATTGGTCCGCCATATTGGATACGCCGCCATGTTGGATTTAGAATGACGTCACACAGTTAATCATGCATTGTCATCCGAACTAAACGTGTAGGTATACCAAATTTCAACTCAATCGGAAACCGGGAAGTGGATCAAATTTAAGTTGCAAGATTTGATTACAGAACGACAGACAACGGGACAGGTGAAACTAAATAAAAGCTTGTAAAAAATTGTCCAGTGACAATTATGTAGACTAAACTTTTTTAGATTGAACTAAAAAAGTTATATTAAATCTGTGATTGAACTAATGTGAACGGGGGTTTTTTGCAGGTTTTGTGCTCGTCCATCGATTTTTACGGTTTAATACGTTCCTTCTTTGACTGGCCTGTCAGTCTAGTAGTTAGTGACCCTGACTGCTATACAGGAGGTCGTGGGTTCGATTCCCACCCAGGACAAATGTTTGTGTGATGAGCACGATCATTTGTTCTGTGTCTGGGTGTAATTTATCTATAATATGTATGTATTTAGAAATATATAAGTATGTTTATCAGTTGTCTAGTACCCATAACACAAGCTCTGCTTAGCTTGGGACTAGACGACGTTGTGTGATAGTTGTGGACATATTATTATATTATATTATATTATATTCTTAGCCCTACATACCGGAGTCTGAACTTCCTTTCAGAAATCAACCCTGCTGGGTCACTACAGTGTGCTGACAACTTCTTGAGGCTTTTGTTGGTAGAGACAACACAACTCTTCGACACAACTCTTCGTTGTCATAATATTGTCGCGTCAAACCTGTCTATGGAACCTTATGTCATTTCCAATTGCCATGCAGAGGTCGGTCTTTTTGGCCATATTAAATTTGTTATCCTGATTATGACCAAGAGGAACTTCTAAATTAATCCAATAAATTATTTTATTACATACTAGCTTTTTTCCGCGGCTTCGCCAGCGTACATAAAATATAGCCCATGTCACTCAGGAGTAAAGCAGCTTTCTATTGTTGCTAAAATTTTTCCAATCGGACCAGTAGTTCCAGAGATTACCTCCTACAAACAAAAAAACATAAAAACAAAAAAACAAACTTTACCTCTTTATAATATTAAGTGTAGATTGATATATTTATGTACTACGCACTTAATTAAACGTATCGTACTTTACTTGACTTAGGTGATCTGCAGATCATACACCTTTACATTAATGACATTAGTGCAGTTTTGGCGTTCACGCAGTGTGACAGCGCTGTAAGTTTTCAAAGTTTTGTTAGAAGACATACTGCAGTGGACTTTTGTATTAATTTTTCAGTATTTTGACAAGTAGTTTCTATGAACGTGCTTGTCTATCACTAGGATACTTATATCCTAGTATATCGATGTAACTACTATTTTGACGACTTGCCATACAAAAGACAAATTTTATATACACAAGTTATTATCGCAAAAGGTCTGACCGCAGGGTCAGTTAAAACCAGCCGGAAGAGAAAATTTTCAATCACTCCTACATACGTAACTCTGTTGTTTGTTGGAATTTAGACTTTGATTTCTAAGACATAAAGTGGATAATGCATTGGTCGTTTTGAAGCGTGTGATCTTAAGTATGTATGTATTTTCAATGTCCCTTGTCCACATACTGTTCGTAAAATTGATTTAATTTCAACTAGGAAGAAGATAATTATTGTAGTGCTGGTTGGTTCGATATTAATAAAAATAATGAAACATATATTTTTTGTTTCTTTTTTGCTGTAATAATGATTATCGAGATACTCATTATAAAACTCCTTTTATGCTTAGTAATGGTGATTAGAAGATTCTAAATTTAAATTCTCCAAATAAATTCGAGAAAATCCGCGTTTAAATTACTCAAAATTCATCAAATGCCTGAATATACTTTTTCAATACACTTACTCGAAAAATGCCTCTTATCGCACTCTTATTAGGTTCAATATAGTATGTATATCACCCAAGTGCTTTTTTGAGTTTATCACAACAAGGGCTTCTTTATTCCTTCCTTATCGTCACGGTCAAAGGTGGTTATATTGTTTTACTTAGTTTATCGAAACGGGCGCGAGGCGTCCCCCAGAGTCGCTGGGCGACCCCCACCAAATTAGAAACTGACCAGAGCAGATTTGAATGCTATACTTATATATTTCTTATATTTCTACTGTATGTTTGAGATACGATTAAATTTTTTTTCTTTCTTTCTTTATTTCACAAGTCGTAAGTGTATTGAAAAACGTCGTTTGACACACGTGCAGATTTGTCATTGCAGCCCTCGGCTTCATAACACACTCGCCTGCGGCTCGTGCGAATTTCGCCTCGGTCGCAATGACAAACTTCCTGCACTTGTATCAAAATGTACTATTTTCAAATTAAACCCTGAATACTTAGCTTTATTTGTAAACACGCTTTTGGTAATCTTATAAATAGCCGTTCCACAAATCACCCCTTATCGGGAACCGACAAAAATATAATGAATAGTAACATTAATTTTATTTTTCCTTATTCGCCTTTCGGCGCTAAGATAAGTTAAGTTCCAGTTGGTATTATGAGGTTTAACAAGCAACGAAAAAAACATTATTGAGTAAAATATCTCATCACTTTCATTAGAGGGCCCACCCTTTTTAATTTTCACTTATTAACTTTATCTCCATGAATCAACACTTTAACAAAAAAACGCGCGCTCTATGAAAAATATCTTTTTTAAATTTCGAACGTGCCTAGGCAACAAATTGAGAGGATTATTGCACTCACTTCGGCAGTATTGTCATCTCCCTCTTTTCTACGAAGCCGGTATTGTTGTCTCGCTCCAATTTTCCAGTTCACGCCTGCGCGTTGAGGGTTTTCCCGAAAGATGTGCGCCGCTCGAAGCTTCGTATGGTGAAAAGAATTCTGCGAAATAATAAGGATTTTCACGTTTTTTTGTTTGTGTTAAATTGAAATATTGAGGCTTCGGAGAACTTAGTGGTTTGTTAAAATTAACGAATGTGTTTTTGTTTTTTTCATGAAGTTCACTTGGACCATTTAAAAGTTATAGATTACACTATTAAAGATTTACGTTACATGAAACCAACTATAGAAAAAAAAATATTTGAAAGCCAGTATTATAAAGGAGCTATTATAATTTACAACAATATCAGTTACGCAAGAGGGGAGGCGCAGTATACGTAGCTTCGATCGCCGGCCGAGCCAGAGTCAGCCTCTGGAACCGGCGAGATCTCCCGGGCGAACGTCGTGTACGGACGGAAGCCCCCGGACGCCGGACAAAATTCGATCAGTGCCCTCGTAATAATTAAAAAAAGTAATCGAACTGTCAAAAAATGTATCTGCCGCGTTTCAGAGCTGTCACATTTGAATTTGGAATTTATTTCTTTTTTATTCGGCCGGTGTGAGAGTGGAGGTTCCGTGTGTGATTGTGACCTTTGTTTTAGAAAAAAAGCGAAATTCTTTATTGTTACTTTTTGAGTTTATAGTGAGGTGTTAATTTGTGATATCCGTTTCGGAACATGCGAATTACGGTAAGTTTGTGATTTAACTGTTCATATTTGTAACATTATGATTAAATTATGTAAATTTTCATTATTATTTTTACAAAACAGTTAAGGTTACAGTAATTTTTCGTGGTGAAATTATAACAAAGAAGTAACGAATTAAGGTTGAAGAAATTCATGGTAAAGGCAACAAGTAGCAACTTATCGTAACCGGTGCCTTGCAGGCTGTAGTGTAAGCAACAATTGCGCGATCTACATTTATGTAACTGTGTTGAATTGTGCTTTTGTCAGCTTAAGACCTCTTTGACCTCAAAAGACTGAGATTTGAGTTTACTCGTATTTCGACCTTGCGGATTTGGCTGATTGGAGATTACATACACTTTTTGGTATTTTTTTTTACTGAATGCTTAACGGATTTGCTTTTATAACTTGTACAGGTATCATTTGTGATGTAAGGTTGATTGTCAACTTTTTATTTTAATTATCGCAGTATAAATTGTAGTTATTAATTAAGCTATTCACTGCGGTTGCCGTGCAATAATTTAACTGCTGATATACATGCGGTGGCACGGCATAATTATTAATGTTTTTGACAATAGATTCAATTCATATTAATTAGTTCACGTCATTTGCATCAATCATATAACAAAGGAACTATTGAAATAAATGGTTACTGTTCAAAAACCAGTTTTATCGGTTTTTCAGGTGCAATAAAATGTCACACCCAGTCGCATCCCTATTATGTCAACTGTTGGCATTCCAAATTCAAATACGAATGGGAATGTTCGTGGGAACGTAACAGCAGTTGATAAAGTGCGACACTTTATTCTTGTCTTTGGTAACGAATGAGGTTCTATGAAACAAGAGTATGTTTACCTGCTCTATGACAGACACCTCATTTGACTCTAGTTTGTCTTTGAATCTTTTATAGCTGGTTTGGGATCGACTTTTAGTCTAGTATGGGATTTTAGTTTGACTATCTCCACAGATGGGGGTTCTTGGATGGTTCTGATATTCAGTGTTTGTGTGGCGTCTCTCCGAAGACCATGTTCCACCTTCATTGTCAGCATCGGTGGACAGTATTGCCGTGGCCGAATACTGGAACAGGCAAGGACTGAACTGGTTCTGCCATCGACAAGCTAAGAAGAGAAGTTTAACTATTATCTCATTTGTGACAGAATTGGTGTGATTCTGACCTATACATTATCTGCCATAGATAAGTTTAAGAGTGTGCTGGGAAGCTTGACCGTATTCGACGATGATCTGATGAATGATGAAGCTATTTGTACCAGGGTTAGTGCTTGCATCTTTCTTTGACACTCAACCAGATAGCTTTACATTCTGACGCAGGTATTAAGAGAGAAATAATTGTAAACTAAGCGAGTTGATGATTAAACTTATAATACCTACAGATGTTTTGTTACTTCATCACATTTGAACTGCTCTAGTGTGCTGTTCGCTTATCCTTATATTTGGAAATGCACACACTAGTTTATGACATTATTATATATTATAAGAATCGTCAACTTGAACAGATTTCTTTATTTTGGCTACATCACTTCAATACATGGCGACAATTAGCCAGGAGTTAAAATTGTGTTTTCTAATTTCGAATTAATTTCATTGAATTTGGTACGGATAGACCATAACCTGAAATAGCGCATAGGATTTTTTTTTGCATGAGTATGTTCGTTGGGATACTTTTTATCTGTCACGCAAGTGAATCCGCCGGCAGTAGCTAGTCTTAGTTATAACATAAATCAAACTGGAGAAGAACCTTTGACTTTCACAACATTATAATATATAACACTATATCCTATACTACGTAGTATAAAACAAAGTCGCTTCCCGCCTGTTTGCCCTTGTACGCTTAGATCTTTAAAAATATGGACTTTACTTTGATGCGGATAGAATTATTCCAAATGAAGGTTTATATGTATAATACACTAGCATTTCTTATGTCACTCAGGAGTAAAGCAGCTTTCTATTGTTGCTAAAATTTTTCCAATCGGGCCAGTAGTTCCAGAGATTACCTCCTACAAAACAAAAAAAAAAAACACAAAAAAAACAAACTTTACCTCTTTATTATATTACTAGCTTTTGTCCGCGGCTTTGCCCGCGTACATAAAATATAGCCTATGTCACTCAGGAGTAAAGCAGCTTTCTATTTTTGTTAAAATTTTTCCAATCGGACCAGTAGTTCCAGAGATTACCTCCTACAAAAAAAAAACAAAGAAACTAAAAACAAACTTTACCTCTTTATTATATTAGTGTAGATAATATCACCATAGCACCCATGCAAAGCTGGGCTGAGTCGCTAGTATGTTATATAGCAAAATTGCTACACAATTTAGGTATTTTCAAAATGGCATGGAATCCACATGAAATGCTAGCTAAACCTAGCCTAGAGCCGACATAAATATTACTTGTAAATGGGCGAGACCAAGTGACATTTTCCAATAACGCACAGAACACGCGTACAGTCGCTTACGAAGCTTCAAGGCTTATTACCATGCATGAAGGTACTTGTGAGGGACCGTAGCGCCGAGATACCTACCCGTACCTCATTTGAAGCCATGTAAGCATGGACGTGTTATTATATAAAATATAGTTATTAGATACAATCACATAAATATTTTACACTAACACAGATTATAACTCATGAAATCAATTTAATTTTACGAGTATAAAGACGAAAAATGGTGAGTGTGTGTATGTTTGTTAGTTATTCACGCCCGAATAACTGAACAGATTTTGATGAAACTTGGTAAACGGGTAGACCAAGCAAAATCGTAGTTATAAAATTTTGTTTTATAGTGTTCTAATTTTTAATTTATATTTAATCTTTTTTTTTCTAAATTATTCTGTTTTGATATAAATTTACAATAATGTAAACATATACAGGGGAAAACACTAACACCTGTAACACAGTATTTACTAGTACAGGTGTTAGGGGATCGTACAAATTTGATGTACCTCTTTTATATTAATGAAGAATTTTATTATTTTTTTATTATTATTATTATGTCTTGGACACTTTCTAGTCCGAGAGTATATCTTCTACTATTACGCGAGTGAACTCGCTAGCAGCAGTGTGTATGTTAATAACTTTGAGATCTTTTCTCATTGGTATTTTATGTGTTGTTAGTTGGTTTTCCAAAGCTACTATGCTAGACAACCTTTCCATATTTCAATATGAAGAAAACAAAAGACAAATTGAGGAGGAAATCACTTTTTGACGTTGACAAAATCAACAATTGGCAACAGGGCTAGTGAAACTGTGGTTCCGTAGATATCCCCCTTCAACCGATTACGTTGACTCGGAAAGATGCTAACTGCCGCACTGCCGCCCACCGACTGCTGTGATGGACGTGTTAATTTGTAATCTAGCTACGGAGCCAGGTGGACCACTACAAAGACCTTATATCCTGAAGGGGTTACAGGAAAATTAGGGTCGAAGCCTGCCAGGGCTGCTGATTACTCAAAAGACCAGACCCTCGCAAGGGAGCAACTGTAAGAACAATGTGGGATTTAGTCAGTAATAGGTTGATACTCCCTCTTGCTCTATACAGAGTGGGAGAAATTATTTTAGAAGAAGTCATTGGATAATTTTTCACCTAAAAAAAAAGTAAAAAGTAAATAAGTTGAACCCTTTGCTATGGTTACACACAGTCCTCCACTTCGATTTAGACCCAAAAATCGGTAACTGCGCATTCGAGGTTCACTGTCATGGTTCAACTTAAGTGACGAGGATTATAACCGATTTTTCCATGTTTTATACCTGTGTGATAGAGGAGACATGTTTGGTGTAACATCTGATAAGATTGGAAATGTTCTTCACGCTCAAGGGACTGAAAAGAGGTCGATGAAACTTGGTAGATGGGTAGACCATGTGTGTATATATGTAAATAGCACAAAGGAGACTTTATAGTCCGAGAGTATAATTCCTTTTTCGGGTATATTCACATTAGCGCTGTTAGTATGAACTATCATAATGAACTATCTGTGAAAATGCTAGTCTAATTGCATAACTTCAGAAAAATAATCATTTTTAATTTTTTTTATATGTCTACCAATATTTAAGCTCGTGATTGTACTTCAATTTGGCCCCGGTATCTCTCGGAGGTAGCGAGGGTCGTTCCAATAATGTAAGTATATTATCTGCCGTGCCTTCGAGTGTGTTGGGGTCGACTCCCGTCTTGGATGGTATACCTGTACTAATATTGGTATGATGTTGACTTGCGACCTTGTGAAGGTCATGTTTCATGTGTTTTGGCGGCTGTTTGAGGTATCTCTTTGTCTAATACAAAATTGAGCATTTTATTGAACACCAGCTTCTGCCCGCGACTTCGTCCGCGGAAAATTTCTTGTAGTGATAGCTCGGTTAACATCCATGTTATATAAATAATTTATAGCCTATGTCACTCAGGAGTAAAGCAGCTTTCTATTGTAGCTAAAATTTTTTCAATCGAACCATTAGTTCCAGAGATTACCTCCTACAAACAAAAAAACAAAAAAATAAAAAAACAAACTTAACCTCTTTATTATATTAGTGTAGATGTAGATGTAGATAAACCTAAAAGAAGCTTCCTGAGATGACTCACTTGATATTTTTTTTGCTAAATATTGAAAAAATAATCAAAAACAATCTTATTAGAATTTAAAACACTATTCCTTATGAAATGGCTTAAAGGGCTTAGTATCCAAGATAAAATCGTTCGATAAAAATAAACCAGAATAAACCTTTATGCTTTTAATACTTTTTTTTTGGTTTGAATTTTGGCGGGATTTTTCGACTGACGTTCAATGGCTGTTTTAATTTTTCGCAAATTGATTCTTAGAAGACATTATTATGTTTAAATGCTGAGGATTCTCTCATCTCAAATATCCATAGAACTGGAAAATATGTGAAAACATTGAAACAGAAGAAGAATTTTATTGTAGCAGTTCAGCGATGTTTGCCAAGAAAGTTTACTCTATATTTTCTGCCCAATGTTGCAAAAACATGAGAATTTGTTGCAAATCGCATCATAAATATCAAAAAGAACCACTTTCTAAACTTGTCCCTGGCTAAATACATAAGCTGTTTGAAGCCAAAAGGAAATTAAAAAAAAACCTGTCCACAATTTTATTTGTCTATGGTTTTATCAAGGTTATTGTTGACTAGGTCAGTCTAGGCTTTGCCTGCATGGAACAGTCTTTACTGGCTAAAATCCATCTGTGACCTTCACTCGCCCTTAAGGTTCCAAGACCACGGACAATCTTCTTTCTCCCACAACCTTTCAAGTATTCTAACAGTAATATTTAAGGCGTGATTGGATTAAAAACCCGCAACCAAACAACTCGTACTGGACGTGAGGGCTCACGTCTAAAATTAAGGTTCTGGCCCTGGTATATATGGCAACGAAGGAATAGGGTAGGTTGTTTAGTCAGTAAGAGTCTGACACTATTTCCCGCTACGCTCAAGGGCAGGATTCGTTATTGGATGATTTTTACCTACCATAAAAAACCCGGACTGGACCTGCGCGGTGGATTACGGCCCAATACCTCTCCTAGAGAGGAGGCCTGGGTCCCAGCAGTGGCAACATTATAAAGCTATGCTATGCTTGATAAACAAACAAGTTTAAATTCTAGAATCTCGATCGCACTCGTCAAGGTTACAATGGCAGACTCGAATGCTTCAATAACTCTTTTGTGTGCCAATGAAGCGGAGCCTTGAGGCGGGTCTAGGAAGCCAGTGTGTTCGGACCACAATTGATGCTTCCGATGCGATCAGGATCAATGTCTACGCTATCAAAGGCTTGGAGGAAGGTTTGCAGAAAAGACTTGGTATGAATGCATGAAACTAAAGAACCAAAAGGAGTTAGATTTTTGTACTAATGTTATAAAAGCGCGCGTAAGCTTGTATGTCTGCATGTTTTTTACACTTTCTCGCTTAAATTACTGAATGGGTTTGTATAAAATTTGATATACGGGTAGATTTTTAGTATCATCATTTCAAGTGAAAAACGTTCAGAATCAGAATGTCTTTATTGTGGGCATAGGTTACATACAGATGTTAAATCTTAATCGACTTTAATAGCTCTAAATATCTTTGTACAGTTTTTGAAACATGGAAATTAAATACAAAAATAATAAGAATACAATCATTTATTTTAGGCTTGGAATACTCATAGTAAAATAAAATAATATTACATTTCTTACAATTAGTTTACAGTTTGCAGGTTGAGGATAGAAATAAAGTAACGATTGATTGATTAAAAATAACGAATAAGTTCGATTTAAGAAGTTGATCATTTCAAAAAATCTTTTTTCATCTGAAACTTCACAAAAATTAGTATTGACACGTTCTACAAATACTCTAAAAACTATGCTAAACTCAAAAACCGGCCTTAGACGCATAAATATTCAAAACTAATATTAGTATGCCTCTAACTCGAATTTGCTCATATTTTATGACGTATCATAAAAAAATCTCGTGGAATCTACACGCTCATTCTTGGGTAGCACTCACCCTTTCCGTTTTTATCACGGTCAAGTTGCCCGGGGGCTTAGAGATAGATAACTAGATAAAATAATGATATCTCTTTACTACCCAGCTATTATAATATCGGCCAAAGTTTTTTCAAGTTTTTGGTTTAACTATATATTATGTGTGTGAGCAGTGGTGATCGAGTGGTAACGGCCGCGACTTTTGTGTAATTTATTTCATCACCACTGCTCTCAAAACGGTGAAGGAAAAACATCGTGAAGAAACCAGCATGTCCTAGAAGCCAAAAATTCGAAGACATGTGACATCCACCAAACTGCACTGGGCCCGCGTGGTGGTGGATTATGGCCCTCACCCTCTCCTAGACAAGAGGCCTGTGTCCCAGCAGTGGGAACTTAATAAGGTTGATCATATTATTTTAGAAATACTTTCTAGAAGTAGAATAGTCAATTTTTTCCACATTTTTTTTTACTACAACTATCACACAACGCTCCCTAGTCTCAAGCTAAGCAGAACTTGTATTATGGCAACTGATAAACACACATATTATAGATACGAGTACATTACACCCAGACACAGAACAAATGATCGAGCTCATTCATAAACATTTATGCTGGGTGGGAATCGAACCCACGATCTACTGCATAGCAGTAAGGGTCACTAACTACTAGACTGACAGGCCAGTCTAATTTGAACTAGAGGCTGATGTTTCTTAGCTGATTACCTTGAGAAGAAACACCGAAACGAAGTCAGATGTCAAAGTCTAAAAGATACTGGGGGCTTAGCAAAGTCACATTCTCACTAACAATAACGAAATTCGAAACTCCAAATGTATGGAACTGACATATGCCTTCGAAAAGTCACGTGGTCAAACGTTTTCGATTCGCTAATTGTTATTAGTTGTTTATATAAGAAGTTGTTATTTTATCGAACCAACACTTCGACTTATCGATATGTTAGTCGATGTCACTTTGTCTACCATTTTGTGGTCGACATCGTTAAGGCGAAATCGTACTTAGAAATGGATTCGACACGGAGCGATTGCTACTTGTCTAGGGCCCCTGGGTCTCTGACTATGTACAATAAACATATAATGGTCAAATCATGTGAGAACCATACAGATTAGCTTCTGAGATGGTCTTTTGATTGGCCGAAGCCTACTGGGGCCCCGATCCGACTTTTGAATGGAAGGTCCGACCCTAGTATGAAGGCTAAAAAGGAAAGGGGTGGGTCATTTAGTACGTAAGAGTCTGTTTCCCGCTCCACCCAAGGGCGGGATTCGTCATTAGATGATTTTTCCCACCATAAAAAAAGATGGTCTTCTTAGTCTTTTTTTATTCTCATTCCTTTCATTAAACAAAAAAGCTTTGAGCTGCTTCTTACGGAATTCCTAAGTAAAACATCTAAATCATCCCGCCATCTTCTTCGTGATTATCTGCGACCACGTATCGTATTGTAGTTTTCGGGGTCACCACTCGGTTTAGCTCAGTCTAATTTAAAGTTGGTTTGTTAAGTTGGGCAGCCTTCTGAGCCACATTGGAGCGTAGAAGTAGTGTTACGAGCTCGATCCGTTAGTTTAATACCAAGTACAATGCGTTCCAAGTATGAACGATTGCCATGTTATTACGTCACGGTATACTGCAGGAGGGCCGCTTACGCTGGTATGGCCACGTTTTACGAAAACCGGCAGACTACGTGGGTAGCAGATGCCTCGCCATGCCGCCTCCGCCGGGACCCGGAAAACGAGGAAGGCCTAAGAAGCGTTGGATCGACGTCGTAAGGGACGACATGCGTGCTAATGGGCTTGAGGCAAGGGACGCAAAAGATCGAGAGAAGTGGAGGCGTCTAGGAAGGAAAGCGGACCCCGGGCACCGAGGTGAAAGCCAAGGTAGCAACCGGGACGGGCGTTAGGTTGATGATGATACTGTCAAATCGAAGAAATTGATCAGGGTGAGCAAAACAAGTAATTTTCTTAATTTTATTTATTACGAATCTTGACAGAAAAAAGTTTAATCAGAATTCAGTTCTTAAATTTTGCTCATCCCTACATCACTGTGTGATGGGTCTGTTTGGTGGCAAATTAAAGAAGAAGGCAAATGATATAAATACACTAGTTTATGTTACTTGCCGATTGCGACTGAGTGAAATCATGCCATAAAGACCTGATTTCAGAGGTTCACGCAATAGAGGGCGAGTCACCTATATTCAAGTTTTGATTTGTCCGGATCGAGCCCAAGTCATCGACGACGCGTTCTGTTCCCGTTCGAATGAAGGAGTTGTCAGCAATTGTAGGGGCCCAGCAGAGTCAAAGCCTTCTGGAGCCAAGGGTTGATGCGAAAGCGGAACACCGGTACCCTGGAACTGAGGCAAGAAGAAGCAGTGGGTCGTTTAGACAGTAGAAGTGTGACACTGTGTCCCGCTGCGCCCAAAGGCGGGATTCGTCATTCGATGATTTTTCCCACCATAAAAAAAGATTCATTACTTTAAGTTACCTTTAGGACTGACATGCTCTATGAGATAAGCCCTTAAAAAGGAAAAAAAAGGGTCTTTGTGGTTTTATTCCTAGCTTTAACGTTATTTGATAGATTAATGCCGAAACCGCACTGGCAGGCGGATTGTGATCGGTGAACATTTTATTACATTTATTTGTACTCTGTACTAGGCAGGTAAATCTTCTAAACGCCAAACAACTCATCCATTGTCCGTGAGTTTTCGATTCATACTTTACTAATTATTCATGTATTTTTTTTTAGTCTAGACTTTCCCACTGCTGAGAAAAGGCCTCGCCTACTTCTTCTAGGTAGTTTTCTCCAGGGTCACCTTGAATCAGTACGTGCGATAGGCGTCTAGGCCATCTCGCCAACTTTTCCCAGGTCGACCTTATTTATTTATGTATATTATATGTTCTCAACTGAACGCCTAGCAGCAATTACACCAATATAGTATAATTAGACCAGAATCACATCATATGCACAGGAGACGGTAGTTTAAAAAAATACTAGATACTACCAGCGGAATCGCCCGCGTTATAGTTGAAAGAAATCCTAAGCGAACACTCCCTCGGTTTAAAAAGTATCTTTTTGTAATTATTAATTAATTTTAAACTTCATTGTACACCTCATAAAAGACAGGTTAAACATTCGCAAAAACAAATTGTACAACGGAAAGAAAATAAAAAAAAAATACTCGTGCTTCACATAATTGTATACACTATAAATAGACATAGAATAGTATACACTATAAATATGAATAGACAGAAAAAAAGAAAGAAAATGATAATTTGGCACCAAATTCGATTTCCTTATTTTCTTTAAAAATAGATTAAAAAAAAACCGAATAATTGAATAATCTACTTCTAGGCAAGCGTGATTCATATCGTTTTACTATCTAACAGGAGCATATGCATAATAAATAAGAAGAGAGATACAAAATAAACCACTATCAAAGGAAAACAAATATTTTCTCTATTTCTCCCATAACATTTTCCGTTCCACATTTTCTAAAGCGAGAAGGTAATAAATAAATCAGCTGTTTCCAGCGGAGCGTGGCCCGACTCTCACAATGGCGCTCATTTGTATCTACAGACGCCATTTTCTTTTAGCACGAAACAAATATGGCGCGAAAATTGTTGTCATTAAGCTTAGGACGGACTTTTCCTCAAACTAAAAAAGGTTTAAAAGAAAATCTTTGTACGGTGAAAATAAGCATGTGTCATGTACTAGTAAGTAGAAAGTTTGTTTTTTTTTTTCTAAAAGAAAATTCTCAGTTTAAGGCGTTTATTTCGTATAAGGAAAGTCTACTTCAAATATATAAGTTCTTTCCGTCCGATTATAATATGAATGTCTTCAAGACTAGAGTGAATAGGCTCTTAATAGACTAGTGCACCTTGCGATTGTATCACTGCTTACCATCAGGTGGGATCGCAGTCGAGAACTAGTTTATAGCAAATACAATAAAAAGATTTCTGCCATAGACAATTTACCGAGTTTTAGACATCGGTCATTTGGGCCAGTTTTTTTTTCTCAATTAAACTTTCCTTCTCATTTAAGTCTTCCTGATGCAGATTATCACCAGTATTTTATATGCAGGAAACATCCACTAAGATAGACTTTTTTACGAGAGAAATTATCAAATAGCTTACCTCTGGGTAGAGCTAGGTCCAGTGTCTGACTTTTACAGTCCTACAGTCTTCCTTCAGTTTTCCATTTAGAGAGGGCTACGGTAAAGGAGTTATCATTTCAACAATCCGCAGCATAGGCGTCGAGATTGACCCTAACTAGCTTCGTCAATTTTGCCGTCTCTTTGCTGCACGCGTTTAATACTACGCACCGGCGTCGTCCCAGATGGCTGGACGGTCCTTGTCAGATGGCTGGACATGAAGTGTGAGATTTGTCTGTGTGTGGTTTGTTCCATCCGTTTTTTTTGCTCGTATATTGCTAAGGTGGTGACCGTTCTTGAAACCGACAAACAAATAAACATTACAATATTAGTAGATGACAGTTTTGAAGAGTCTTCATAACAGGATTCCCATCGGTTTCCCTTATGAAAATGTAATCTAAAGGTCAACGACCTTGTTAGTCCGTTCTATTGCTCATTGTACTTCCAATTTTACAAGCTTTTTATTAGCTTGCAATGTAACTATGTATGTTCGGCTCAAATATTGCAACTCACTTTTGGAGCAGATATCTTCAACCGATTGAATTGAAATTTAGCATGCATGTGTCAATCAGATGACAATGTAAAATGATTATATCATGGAGTTGATCTCATAATGGAACCGGGAGGTGACTATAGGAACTCTGTTATTAAACGGCACAACTACGTCGATTTTGGGCTCGTGTGAATCGTCTTGACATGTTTTGATTATATAAGTATAGACCACCGCTATAAAAGCTTGTTATGAAAATAATATTTTCACTGAAAACTTGTTTTAAATGCCTATAATTTTGAAATAAGAATGTTAAAATCTCAAGCCGAAACATACCGAGTTCCCTTTTCAAACATCCGAATCCCATACTATGCAACTATCTCTTACTTTCATATGAACAAACTCCTATTATTCTAAATCTTTGTGTCTTTTTAACTAGCAGAAAATTGTACCAAAATAACTTGCTGCGTGCCGGTTATTATGAGTAAAATAAATAATAATAATCCACAGGTGCTAAGTTACAGGACCATATATGTATAAGTACTCAGCGATGTCTATGCCCAGATGCAAACGAGAAAAAAAAAACATGATTTGACTATAATGATTCAAAATAAGAACGAATTTAGCTGTTCATAACTCTTACTGGCGAATAATACATTTTATTTGGCAGGATTTTTTATACGATAAAATTGACATGGTGGCTATTGTGTGTGGCGCGAATTATCGGTTTTTGATATTGTTTTCTTGTCGTTTCTTATTTGTTTTTAACGTTGATGTGTAGTAAACCAAGTGTACTGACATTTATTTTGTGTGTTAGGTTGCAAACATCATTTTGTAATGGCATCCATTAATAGACTACTGTTTAACAGATTATTTGTTGTGAAACAAAATGTTGAGCCTGTTTTTTTGCATCTTGGAGTGTGCTGCATTAGGTGAGTTGTCTTCTTTTACTCCGGCTTTTCTTCAGAAAATATCCGCCTCTTGGCACTGGTAGATGTACCTGTGACAATATGTCTTTTTATATGCGACCACATTGCCAAAAAATTACTTGTCAACCGCCCTCAGCAAAATGAATCATCTACCCACAATTTTAATATCAAAAAGCACTTAAATCTAGAAAGTATAACAAAAGGTCTCATAACGGCTCTCAGGCACATTATCTGTCATGAGGAACGATTGGATGGCCTCACCGCGCGCCTGGCTCCGGTATTTCACGTCGTTATGGGACACCGCCCTTAGGTTCAATGATTTGTTGGCAAACCCCGTGTGTGTGGGGAGAAACAGTAGGGTAAGACAAGTATAGAATGGATTTTATTTTACCCCAAAATAGGAATATAATTTTACAGTAAAATTAAGCATTTTACAGTAGCATAATTTTACACTAACATAATTTTACACAGAGCAGTGGTCAAGTGGTAACGGCCCCGACTAACGAGTCGAAAGTCGCAGTCAGACGCATTACTTTATGTAATTTATTTCACCACCACTGCTCTCAAAACGGTGAAGGAAAGTTTTCCTTCAAAACATCGTGAGGAAACCGGCATGTCCTAGAACCAAAAATTCGAAGATATGTGACATCCACCAATCCGCTCTGGGCCCGCGTAGTGGATTATGGCCCATTCCCTCTTCTAGAGAGGAAGCCTGTGTCCCAGCAGTGGGAACATTAAAAAAAAGGCTGATGATGATGATAATTTTACGCAACTAAAATCTATGGGTTGGCGTATCACTGACAGCAATATCTACCAAACAATCTAAGGATGGGCTATAATGGCGGCTCCACATTAGTGCCGTGAAGCTCCGAAAACAGGCGTGAACGTAAATGTGGACGGTATTCGCGTGGTACAACACCCACGAGATCTCAGAAACTATAACACCTACGGATATAAAAACTTAAAGTTCCTTATAGGGTGTAGAAATCCGCTAAGAAACGATTTTTCGAAACTGTACCCCTAAGGGTAACTCTAATCAGGGGTTGAAAGTTTATATGGAGAAACCGATTTTCACGCAGGCGAAGCTGCTGGCAGAAGCTTTATTTTTAACTAGCTTTTGCCCGCGGCTTCGCCCGTGTGGTATTGGGGTTGGGGTTTCCGGGATAAAAAGTAGCCTATGTCCTATTCCAGAGGGTATCCTATGCCTGTGCTAAATTTCATCCAGATCCGTCCAGCCGTTTTGGCGTGATTGAGTAACTAACATCCAAACATCGTAACTTTCACATTTATAATATTAGTAAGACTTGCTGTAAACTAATGCTTGACTGCGGTCTTACCTGATGGTAAGCAGTGATGCAATCGCTAATGGTGAGGCGCATTAGTAAATAAAAAAATATGTTGTAGTAAGTATAAAATAAATGTAATTTACCATCAACTAGATTTGTTGCCGAACTGTACCGCAGTTAACTCAATTTCAGCATGAATACAGTTAAAAAAGTTGTCGATAGCTATGCGACCACTTAGTTTTTAGTTGTTTAACTCAGTTGTAAATTAGCTAGTTTTAACGAGTTTTTCCCGAAACTTTTCCTCGCTACTAAAAACCACAGAAACCGACTTTCTAGCTGCGTTTTCTGCAACTAGCGTAACATTTTGTTGATATATAGGTGACTGTTGCGAAAATATAATACTGTATCATCACTATACAAGGTGTCATTGACATGTTAACGCAAACGAATACCATAGATCCAGTACATGATTCTGGACACCCTAGTGGTGGAATTTATCGTCGGTTTTTTTCAATTTTTGAAAAAAAAAGTTTTGTTTTTTATTTTTTACCTGTATAAAATCGCTATTCTAACCAATCCCAATGATATTTTTAGAAAAAAAAAGAATATTTTTTTTGCAAAAAAAAAAAAAAATATTGAAAAATCATTGAGGCAAATAAAGGCATTATTCTAATCAAACCCGATGACATTATTAATTTAGAATGTAATTCACTAATTTTTTTTGCAAAAAATGTTAAAATGACGATTTTATACAATTTAATTAAAAAAATGTAAAAAATTCATAATAAAAAATAAGAATAAACCGACAAAAAATTCCACCACTGGGGATCTAGAATCATGTACTGGATATAAAAGAAAAAAGAAAGAAAACATGTTTATTTGGCACTCCATGAACCAATATAAAATAAACAATTACAATTTCAAGTAACATTAAAAAAGAGAGAAAAGATATAGAAAGAAAAATAAAAAGAAATAAAATTAACAATAAAGAAATAAAATTGAATAATATAAAATATAATAATAATATATGGTATTCGTTTGCGTTAACATGTCAATGATACCCTGTATAATATAAAACAAAGTCGCTGTCTGTCCCTCAAATCAAATCATTTATTTTCATAGAATGCAGGTATTGTACGAGTACAATATAAGTGTGTATATTTAGATTTTTAAAATTAAGGCATAGAATTCCCTGCCGGAGTCTTGGTTTCCTGATGGCTACAAGCCACGAGGAAACAAAAACACCTTTAAGTCAAGAGTGAATTCGTTACTTCTAGGTAAGCGCACTTCATTGTCGACCGCATCGTTGCTTTCCATCAGGTGAGATAGCGATCAAGCGCGAACCTATCAACAATAAAAAAAAAAAAACTAAACAACAGATTTTGTTGCCGTTTTTTTTAATACATAGGGTGATTCAAGAGGAAGGTTTATATGTACCTATAATACATGCACAATATATTTAATATCAGCATGCCGCCGGTGCGAAGCTGGGGCGGGTCTCTAGTTGGCTATATACTGTTATTATACGCTCTATTGTATTGCCTTCTATGTCTGCTACTAGCATGATATAGGTACAACTATAGAGCGAGAAATTGCTACACTAGTGCTTCAGATAGTATTATCACAGTACGCCAATAGACGTGTTTCCTTAGGGTACAATAATACACTATTATTACCCGCTATCTCAGCTGCTTCGTCGCGCTAGACACCCGAAAGGCTGCCTATCCACAAGAAAGGAGCGAGGCTGCGGAGCGGAGCTAAGGAGTAATGCGGAGCGGAGTTGGGAACTTTTTCTGTCTACCAAAGTGGAGCATGGTTGCGGAGCGGGGTGAGAAAGTAATGCGGAGAGTTGCAGAGTTTTCGAGTCAGTTGTAGTCATTTCGAACTCCTGGCGGCACGAGTTTTGTGCTTTGTAATTTTTGTAATGCTAATAAACGCAATTTTCTTTCTTTTGCTGTTTCGGCCCGTTCATACTCCCAATCCGGAGATTGAAGACATGCAGAGATTTAGTGCAATCCTATTGGTTTTTTTATGCTAAAAATCATCCAATGCTAATTGCGCCCTAGGGCAGGAAATAGTGTCAGACTCTCACTGACTAAACAACTCACCCCGTTCCTATATTAACTTTATATCAAGGCCAGAGCCTTCCTTTCAGACACGAAGCCTTGGCCCCAATCAGCTTCGACCTTTCTGCAGGGTTCCTACGGCAATCCTATTGGTTAATATTTCTCCGTTTCTCCGCTCCACAGCCTCGCTGCGCTCCGGTAAACAGGCAGCCTTAGCCACTTGAGTGTATAGACAGGATGGTTGCCACAGTAGTTCAGCGATTGGCTGCTGCGTTTTGGGTCGTGGGTTTAGTTCTCGTATGGAGCAAATATTAATGTAGTCTAACTATATACGGATAGTTGTTTTGGGTCTGATTATGTGTTTACATGTTTGTGATCTTACTGACGATATAGGAGTAATTTCTAAGTATGGAATAAAATAGGGAAAAACTAAATATGATTTTACTAAACGACTTAGTAACTAATATTCTTCTATTATTATGCGATGTTATTCTTTTCGAAGAAGTAAATGTACTGCCCAGAGGCGGCGTAAGGCGTGGGCGACGTGGGCGACCGCCCACGGCCTCGCGGTCCAAGGGGCCTCGCGCCTCGAAGGTCTGCGAACGCAAATCATTATCATCATCCTACCCTTATCCCATATTACTTAGGGTCGGCGTAACATGTTTTTTTCTTCCACTCTGTTCTGTCACCCGTCACACTATCACTAACTCCCTTTTCTTTCATAACACTCTTCACACAATCCATTCGCCTCTTCTTCGGCCACCGTCTTCCTCTCCATCCATCTACGTGTAAACTCAGAATTCTTTTCGTAACATGCGTTTCATCTCTCCTCTTCACATGACCATACCAAGACAAACGATTTCCTTTCAACTTTTCAGTACCTGGCGCCACTTTCAGATTTCCTCTAAAATACATCATCAACTCTCATCATCTCTCACTTATTGAAGAACAAAGCTAACCACATCCATCCACTTTCAATATATTCCACAGTTCAACTGGTATTCCATCTGGATCAATGGCTTTACCATTCTTCATTCCATTTACTGCTATTCTGACTTCATCCATACTAACCATTCTTACAATTTACAAACCCTACATTACCGCGAATGCAAATATAGAGATATTTTGTCATTTAGCAATAAATAATATAAAAATCGGCTAGGAAATATCTGGCAATACCTCCGGTTGCCTGACCACTTTTGTCGCGTGATTGATGCCTACCTATCGGTCAGGTACCTATATCATTAACCCTTATAACCAGGGAGAGGAGAAATGGCGACAGATGACATATTGTGTTCCGCAGGGATCGGTACTACGACCATCCTTGTGGAACATTGGGTACGACTAGGTGCTGCGCGGCTATTTTCCTGACGTCGTTCGGTCCTAGCACAGGGAGAATAGGACCAGGCGGCGGCCGAACTAGCGGCACGCGGCGTTGCGATAGTCATTGGCAGAGGATTCAGCAGTGGGATTCGAGGTAGCGCTTTACAAGTCCGAGGCCATGTGTTTCCACGGCCCTCGGAACGAGTCGCCAACGGGTTCCCAGCTAATGGAGGAGTTCGCATCGGCGTCGGGACTACAATGAAATACCTGGGATTCGTCCTCGACAGCTGGTGGCATTTTGACGAGTTTTCCGACGTCTGGCTCCCAAACTGAACCGGACTGAGGCTACTCTCAAGCGGTTCCAGCCGAACTTTGGGGGTGCAGACATAGGAGATGTCGTAGGTTCTACGCAGGAATCGTTCGATCCTTGGCCCTGTATGGAGCGCCAGTGTAGGCGCCGTCGCTGCAAAAGCAACCGAGGGCCCAGCTTATCGCATTTCTGTGGGTCATGGCAATACGGATGGCGCAGGGATACCGCACGAGTTTCTCGTGAAGCGGCAAGTCTCCGTAGGATCTGGAGGCAACAGTCCTTGCACACATTCACGATTTGAGCGTGGAGATACAAAGATATACGTGGGATGTCATTGTGTTATGACGATAGCGACTGTCGCAACTCAGTTCTGGGCACGCCATAATACTGGTGGTAAGTCCCCTCTTTGAGGCCTGGCTGAGAAGACCTCACGGCGTCCTCACATTCCGCATGGCGCAGGTTCTTACCGGACATGGTAAGTTCGGGAGGTATCTGCACTGGATTCGTGAGGAAGTTTCGCCACACGGTGGAACACACGGTAGAGGTATGCCCCGCTTTGGCTGGGCACACTTAGCATTACGCCCCAGACGCCGATTCCGATCCCGATTTCTGGCCACTGCGCACCGTTCGCGTTGGTGCGTAAAAATTCGAGAATAAAAAATTTGTTTCTACGAAAAATTGGTCCTTTTGCATCGTCCTTCAGGGGGCCTCGCAAAATATATCTTGCCCACATAAAATTTTGGTCTTGCCCCGCCACTGGTACTGCCCAGGACAGCGCGCAAAAGTTGTCTAGTATACGCTTTGATCAGTCGCAGTCTATTTTTGTTATAAGTAATTACAAAAAATAAATTAAAATGTTGCTAATACCGAAAATAATCTTAGTGTATGTAACTACGGCGAGCAATGGATAGCTCATAGACTGGTCGTCTGGTACCAGTCCAGACCGACCCCAAGTCATCAACGGCGTGCACTGTTGCCGCGCGCTTCAAGGAGTTGTAAGCAAACTAAAGCGGCCCTTCAGGGTAGAAGCCTCCTGGAGCCAACGGTTGATGCGAAAACGTAACACCAGAGCTGTGGGATCACGGCAAGGAAGGAACGGAGTGGGTTGTTTCGTCATTGGGTGATTTTTACCTACCATAAAAAAGTGTATGTAACAATTTTTTCACGATTACAGCACTGCAGCTAATTCACATATTCGAAACTTCGCATTCATTTTAACACTTGTACAAGCTCCTCACTCTAGTCGAGGACTAACACGATGGTTTGTTTGTTAAGTTTTGACAATGGCGTCACTAGCAGTAGCCTGCAGGGCAACTTGAAGTTGAAGCTCTGTGGGCACTCACTGCATGTCACGCATCAACGGTCAGAACTTCACAGAATACGTAAAGTTCAGCCCAAACGAGCCACCGACCGCAACCACTGGTGTTCCGAAGCCGCCACAACTCACACTGTTACACACGGTGTCTTCATCTATTTTACTAACTGTCCTTTCGCAGGTATGCTGGTAGAGATTTCTTTTGAAATAAGCATTACCTCTGTACCTACTTTTCTGTTTCCTTGTCCTCTTCTTTTATTCTTGTGTGTACATAAATAGTTAAATAAATAAACTCGCTCCTTGCTGCACAGTCTTACCGTTGACGATATGAATATATCAACCTTCATTACGGCGTTTGTTTTTCTTTTTTTATGTTGGGTAAAAAGCATCCAATGATAACCCCCGCCCTTGGGTGGAGCAGGAGATAGTGTTAGACTCTTACTGACTAAACAACCGACCTCCTTCCTATGTTGTCTTTATATCGGGGCCAGAGCCTTTCTTTCAGATGTGAACCCTTGGCTCCAGTAGGCTTCGACCCTTCTGCAGGGTCCCTACGATCCTTTGAGGCGTTGAGTTCATGATGACACGTGCAATACGTGTCACGGATAACTAAAGGTCTCTGCACACAGCGGGCGCGGCGCAGCGGGACCGGACGGCGACGCGACGACGCCATACAGATCCGAGGTTACCGTCGCGTCGAGCGGGGACGGCTCTGTGTGGCGTCGTCCGTAATATCTAGTACATTACAACTGCTCAGCGTCGCGTCGCCGTCACGTCCCGCCGCGCCGCGCCCGCTGTGTGCAGAGACCTTAGTGGGAGGTGAGCAGTGTGACAGTGGTGGGTGTCGGCGTTTTGTGTGGCTCGTAGCGACTACAAGTGGCGAGTTGCGGATACTGCTATAGAAAATGGCCGCTACCGGCTACAAGTGTGTAGCGCGTCGGTAGGTACAAAATGTTTAAAATATTGTGGTAAGTTGCTGTCGCTGGCTACCAGTGGCTACAGTCGGTAGTCACTATAGGTCGTCTGTGCCGAGCCTAACTCAAGGAGCTCAGCTAGATGTGTTGATCCGGGCAAACACTTGGTGGTGACGTGCGATGCTATAGTGTCTATGTTTATCAACAATATGCTTTATGCTTGTAGTATTTCTTAGGTTTTCTTTCTTTGTATTGCAAGATGTTGAAAGGGAATTATTTATCTTGTTCTGGTCATGCCTTATGTGATGTGTATATTATGTAATCTTCACCGTTTTGAGAGCAGTGTTGATGAATTAAATTACACAAAGTAATGCACCTCGTTGGGTTTGAACCCAGAACCTACTACTCGTAAGTCGGGGTCATTACCACTCGGCCACCACTCTTTCATTTTTATAGCCACAGTCTAATAGCTTTTGACAGAACGACGTCATTAGTTAGGCGCCTTTTTGGCCTCACACAGATTCATAATTTTATTCTTGTATTTTTAGTTTATTTGATTGTGTGAGGCACAAATAAACGTTTTTCTTTCTTTCTTTTCTTATTGGGTTGGTTAGTCTCGTTATAAAAATAAACACAAAAATTCGGTCATCATCATAACCGATTTTCGGGTCTACGTAAGGGGTCTTGCGCATTTTATTTATGGTGTACCTACAATAAAGAGTATATCTGTCAATCTATCTATCCGTAGGAAATGTTTTGACTTATTTGCCGCATATAGTAGCTATAAAATATGATAGACCTTTACAAAACCTTATTTACTCATGTAGATACTCATGATGGTACACTACACGTTTGTCGAAAAAATGCAGACCACATGAACCAATCACTATTTCACAAAATGCGCCCACAGCGACTCTACGCGCGCTCGAAACGAAACAAAATGACATATACGTTTTTACTTCATAATAGACTAAACAACAATTCCGCACAGAGCCTCATAAATATTCAAAAGCTACCATGTTCAGCCGGATTAGCTGTAAAAAACCAGCCAAGTGCGAGCCGGATTTACGCATTAAGGATTCCGTACTGTCCATAGCAAGAAAACGGCAAATAATAATCAAGTTTTTCGTGAGCTTCATTTAGATATTGATTTTATTCTGTTTTTTAAGCAGCAACGAAATACATAATTTGTAAAAATTCCAACTGGCCAGTGTCCAGCTATTACAATTCACGAGATACATTCTGATGAGAGACGGACAGACAGACGAACGAAGAGCGACTCTTAGTGACGAAGTCCCGATTTACCTTTTGTTTACGAAACCCTAAAAACGAAAATTCCTCTCTTTTTTTTAACATCTATACGTAGTTAATCCTCTTCCATGACTCAGTGGAAATGTATCGATAAATATGAGTCGGAAAGTGATTGAATTGAACCGGGAAATTGAATGGGATGTTAACTCACTTGTTGTAACTTGATAAATACTGCGGATTCTGGGACTTGTTCGTCAGCTGGCGAGTGTGGAACTCACAAATGGGCGCTTGACCTTTCAATTTTGCGTCTTTTTTTAGGGTTCCGTAGTCAACTAGGTACCCTTGTAGTTTCACCATGTCTGTCTGTCCGCGGTAATCTCAGTGACCGTTAGCGCTCGAAAGCACAAATTTGACGGTTTCTTCACGATGTTTTCCTGACGACCCCGACTTACGAGTTGTAGGTTGCGAGTTCAAAGCCAGCCAGGCGCATTACAAAATTAAAGATTAATTGCATACAAAATTAAGTTAACGAGTAGAGATTTTTTAAGGGTTCAATAGAAAAACAAACATAAAGTAACAAAAGCTAAACAACTTCTATAAATTAACACTTGAAATGCTATTTTAATTACCACTCAATCAATAAAATCAAATAGTTTTGCAAATGTAGGTAATAGGTTAGGTTCCAATGCAAAACAATAATAATATTTAATAATTAATCTATGATTAATAACGGCTAAAATTGATGTCTCCTTTTGACATCCGACCTTTCCAAAAACCCTGACTTTATAAGAATAAATTTATTTCCGAGTATTCGATATTTATAAAGGATCTAGGCCAATTCATCTAAATGAGAAAGTTAATTGGACTACAGAAAATGATGTACTATTTTAAATTTCGTTGCGAGATTATGATTTTTTTTTAGTTCAAGCTCATATACTCCATCCTAAGGTTGTCTGGTAGATATGGCTGTCAGCGATAAGACCGCCTTTGTACCCATTCATATAAGTTTCTGTGAAATTGTTACTTTTTTGGTGTACAATAAAGTATTATTCTATTGTATTCTAAGTATTATTCTATGAGCATTTGTCGTACTCTCAAAATTAAAGTGATCCTACTGAAGAGACCTGTAACTTTGAATTTTGCTGTCAGTTAACTTTAAAAAATCTATTCTGAAACACTGCTGTGATTTCAGTACGTATTTTTAATACATAAGAAAAAAACTCGCAAGCTATGTTTGTTTGTGCGACTCCGGCGACATACCATAGCTTAGTATAGCATCGACCTTATAATGTTCCCACGGCTGGGATTTAAGCCTCTTCTCCAGGAGACGTAGTAGACCCCATTCCTTTACCTAGAAAGGAGGCCTGTATCATATTTTTGGAAAGCACTACGAAATTATTATTTTTTTTATAATTTTGAACGTATCTATAAATAATACCAATACTTGCTACGATTTTTAATCAAAATTTTCAAAAAAACAAAATCGTTTAAAAAACGTATCTGATCTATACTTGATACCGAGTCAGTATCGATACTAACTTGACAACCGAACTAAATCGAGAAAAAGTATCGATACGCCAATGGTAGGTATCGTTTCATTCCGTCAACTTTGATATTAAATGCTATAGCCGATCGTTCCGTTGTTCGTGACTTTTTGTTAACTTGTGAATTATTCGTCCAGATTTAGACCTAAGAGGCTTTGCGTGAACGTGACAACTTTGTCGTGAAGTGACTTAGGGCGCTAGGTACTCTAATTGACAAAATTTTCAGATCTGTATTTCTAGAAAAGGCTGCTGTAAATATAACTCAGGTTATAATAACTATATCAACTTATTTTTTTAAATGTATTTGTAATGTGAAAGTAACGGATTTTACTTTTGAGCTCCCAGCCAACGCCGGCGCTCGCACATCTATTGTTCTTGAATTGTACCTGTAATTACGGTAGCCGAAAGGTAATATGATTTGTAAGCTTTTTTTTTGTTATTGTGGGCAACAATGATGATATATGATAATGATAAATGATAATGATGATAAATGATATTTATTTTTGTATCAATCATCCAATGACGATTCCCGCTCTTGGACGGAGCGGGAAACAGTGTCAGACTTACTTACTAAACACTTCACCCCGTTCCTTCTTTGCCTTGCGCACTGAGGTCAAGCTTTCCTTTCAGAAAGAGACCCTGGGCCCCAGTAGGCTTCAACCCTTTTGCAGAGTCTCTACGGTTTTACTGACAACTCCTTGAGGTGCGCGGGAACATAGCGCACCATCGACGACTTGGGCTTGGTCCGTATTTTTGCCAGACTACCGGACGTCGATCTACCATTGCTCGTCGTCCGCAAACCCGCGCCTATGGTATACGGTAGAGTTGTACCAGCTTCGGTAGAGTACCCAAAGAAGGAATAGGAGTGGATTTTGGTCATTTAAAGTCTGACATGTGGCTTAAAAAACCCCTCTCAATTCAGCTAACACTATTGAATCCCTTGTCCATGAAAAATCAAGTCAAACATGTTGAAAATCTGACGACAATACAGCTGAAAAAAAAAACAATTGAGAAACAAAATGGCAGAAAGATTACCATCTGATCGTCAAAACGTAAAATAACGCAATGTCTCATTGCAAATGAAAATAAAAGAATCATTTCGAATAAAAGAATCTTAGGAATAAGTCGGTATTTCCAACAAACCTTTGAAAGGATAATGATTGGATTATTAAAGAGTTTTCTTTCTCTGTTTTTCTTTGAGGAAAGAAAGAGAGGGAAGTATTGAGATGGAAATAAAGAGCTACTCAATATACTTAAAGTGTCGTTGCTCGGTTTCTGTTTCCAAATTACATTTTTATTGTTTCGGAAGGGTCTTTCGGAGGTCTTACAATTATTTTTACCTAATTAAATGAGCCGGAACAAGGCGTAATTTTTAACGTTTTAAGTATTCGGTTCATTTCTTCGTATCATATTATGACCGTACCAGGACCGTATCAAACGGTATGACGAGGTCGTTAAAACGTATCAACAGTGTCATACCCGTGCATTATAGTTTTAGTGAGCGTAGCATCCGGGTATAATAAGCATGTCTTATCTTTTCACGTGAAGTAGATGTGTCGGAAAGAGTCAGTAAATCTATACATATAAAAGGAGAAACTGACTGACTGACATATCAACGCACAGCCGAAACTACTGGAACTAGGAGCGTGAAAATTTGCACAAGGTTTTCTTTTATGACGTGAGCGAGCACTAAGAAAGGGTTTTTTAAATTCACCCCCTAAAGGGGTGTAATGGGGGACTAAAGATTGTATGGAGAACCCGACTTTGATGCGGGCGAAACCGCTGGCAGAAGGCTAGTAGACTAGGTACTACTAAGGCTAGACGACTAGATCTTAAATAAAGAAAACTATTTCGTATCCACAATAACATACATAAATATTATCATATTTTCATCATACGCGGTTGGACATAGTCTTGGTATGATGGTGGGTTACCAAGTAGAAATGCTGATGCTAATCGAATGAGGCTGATTCGCCCGTATAATAGTAGAAAGTTATCTTAAGGGAAAGTTCTTCCTGGATGTAAACTATCCTATATCCTAAATTTTGACTGGCCTGTCAGTCTAGTAGTTAGTCACCCTGACTGCTATGCCGGAGGTCGTGGGTTCGGTTCCCAATCAGGACAATTATTTGTGTGATGAGCTCAATCATTTGTTCTGTGTCTAGATGTAATTTATCTATAACTAGCGACCCGTCCCAGCTTCGTACGGGTGCAACGGTGATATAAAATATATTGTATTATAAACAGAAACTTTCCTCTCGAATCACTCTATCTATTAAAAAACCGCATCAAAATCCGTTGTGTACTTTTAAAATGTTAAGCACACCTGTGTGTGTCCCTATGGACAGGAAGACTTTGTTTTATACTATGTAATGATATGTATGTATTTAGAAATATATAGATAAGTATGTTTATTTGTTGTCTAGTACTCTTAACACAAGCACTGCTTAGCTTGGGACTAGACGACGTTGTGTGATTGTTGTGGAATTCAAAATGGCTAACGTTTTGGACAGAGTGTGGAGCACAAGTTCATGCTTAACCTGACAGGATACTGCAACACTAAACTTGATTAAAAGCTTAACCGTTCTAACGCGGTTAAGTAACTAACAGTAACTCAAATATCACAGCACTAGACTTCGTTTAGAACTAGTTCTAACTTCCTATCTCTGTCGTTTATTTTGTGCAGGAGATTCTGAAGGAAGCAAAACGGAAAAGGCAAACAACTGGCCGTTTGGTCTAGTGGTTAGTGGCCTCGACTACTGCGCTGAAAGTCGTGGGTTCGATTTCCACGCAAGACAAAAGAGTTTGTATGATGAGCACGTACATTTGTTCTTTGTTAAGGTGTAATTTGTCTATGATATGTATGTGTTTAGATATATTTAGAAGTATTTTTATCTGTTGTCTAGTACTCATAACAAAAGCTCGGCTTAGCTTTAAGTCAACAGTGAATATGTTACTTCTAGGTAAGCGCGCTCCATCGTCGACCTCATCTTTACATTCCATTAGGTGAGATAGCGGTCAAGCACGAAAAAGGTTTGGGACTAGATGGCGTTGTGTGATAGTTGGAAAAAAATCATACTGATATTATAAGAGCAAAACTTTTTGTCTGTTTGTGTACCGTTTGAGCGCTAACGGCGGAACGGATTTTGATGAACCTTGGTACACGCGTAGACCTTCAATAGCATTTTGATATCGAAGGAAAGGCCTTGAAGCGCTACTCTTTAAAATATATAACATTTTATAATAACTGCCTTTTGCTCTGACCACATGTGTCGGCGCAAAGCAGCTACGTAGGAGGACAGGCCACAACGGGGACGTCGCGGGCGCGGGAGACGGGGCTTGCTGCCGGGCCGCGCGCCGCCCGCCACACCATAGACTATACACTTAATACTGGTATAGATGCGCCACTCGGAGTTCAAAAATAGTAAGCTTAAAGTATCCCCCACACATAGATGGCGCGAATTACAATTGTGTTTTCGCAGATACCCGCCAGATGGCGCGAATTACAATTATGTTTTCGCAGATACCCGCCAGAGGGCGCTACGTATTAATTTCTAAATAGATTTTTCGAGTTAATAAATCAGTAAATTATTAAAAAGTACTTGGAACTTTGGCAAGTAAGATACTTACCAAACTTCCAAGTACTTTTTAAGAATTTACTGATTAAGAATACGCCAGTATAAAAATTAAACACCAGTTTTATGTACTTGTAATTTTTATTAAAATATGGGAGTTAAGTACAAACATGGTGGAGTTAAGTAGAAACACAATTCACCATTATTATGAAATAAAATGTAAACAAAAACCCTCAGCCACCTGACGTTTTACAGTTAAACATAGCCTTATAATGTTCCCACGGCTGGGACTCATGCCTCTTAGGAAAGAATGGGCCGTAATCCAACACGCGCAGTTTGGTGTACAGACAAGGTTTTACAGTTAAACTATTAACTATTAATCCTGAAAACAACCTTTCGCATTTTCCATGTTTAAAAATCATAAAACTCAATTACTACAATAAACAAATTTATGTCTTGATATGAATTTTGATTAACTACATTTTTAACCATCAAAAGTTCATACACTAAGCAAAAATAAAAATCTTAGCATAAACATAACACATTTTAGGAAACAAATTTATTAACTTACAAAAATGAAAAAATATATAATCAATACTATATATGCATGCAGTATAAAGCACAGTGGTTACAATATAACTAAATGCATATTTTCTTTGTTGCTGATATGCATTAAGTATGCAATTGGCATGCAACAATCCTAAGTGGAACATCTAAGTTGGAATAACTATACTGAATTTTCAATTGCAGAAATACTGACTGATCGACTTTGAAGCTGGCGAAAGACATGAGCATTGGCTCGTGCCAATGCTCTTGTAACGTGCTCATATCGAGCGAATAATCATGTCAGTCGCCAGCTTTGTATTTGTTAAAAAAAAAAAACAAAATTCCCTCCAAAATTGACGTCAAGTGGTTATGGGTTAAAATTATATTATTAACTAACTTCATCGTTTTCTTTTAATATAATATTCAGAAGCCTTTTTTTATATGGTCATTCCTATCAAAAACTGATTTTTGCCATTTAACAATCAATCTTTACCCCTAGACACCAACTGTGAACAATCGTTTTAATAGATAAATTGCAAATAAAATTAACCAAATCAACTTTATGTTTTTCACAAGTTATAATACTAAAATCACACACAGAATCAATAAAAAAATTGATGTTTTATACATTTTGATGTGGGATTATCCCTGAGGCATGCAATTATTCAATAAATTTATAAATCAATCACTTAGATGAAATAATGATTTTTTAGTGTAATCAGTTTCATAATTAAATGAATAAAAATCAATACTAGATCTACATAAATTACCAAGACAATTTGAACAGTTTTTAAAGATTTTTGATTTTGATTTCTTAATCACATACCCCGTTACATATTTTTTTGATTCAGCATGCAGTAGTCATTATTTTTAATTTCTGACATAATATTCAGCAACGAATCTATATTACATGCAAAATCAACAGTGTGAGAATCATCATGATTGTTACTGATCAGATGGGACAGTGATTGCTTAATTGTATTAAAGTCTTCTTCACAGTTCGCTCCTGCAGAATGAGGTGAATTATGATTATTAACAATCAATGTTTTAAAAGCATTTATGAATTGATTACAATTCATAAATGCTTTTAAAACATTGATTATTGTTTCTAACACCATTACTTCTAGTAGAACCGAAAAAGTTTTCTAATGGGTCCTGATTAAAATTTCTAGCTACGATATTAGTAAATTTATGAGTGATTGATAAGTATTCCCACATTTCAAAAATGTTTTTATATTTGTAATCCATTTTTTAATTGAAGGAATCGACTCATATTTTACTTGATTAACACCACTTCTTTATTTTATTGATTCAAATTTGATTGATTCTAAAATTGGAAGCAAATCATCCTAAAGTTGGAAGTAAGGGGAATTTCTTTTGATGCAGCTTTTATATATTTTGAAGTCATCTTTGTAGGAATGACTATTAAAAGAGTCAAATAAAATCTATCAAAAATTAGGAGGAAATCTGCTGTTCCCTCACATTCTGCTGGTAGTATTCCATGTCCTGAAAAAGAAAATACATATTATTAATTACTCTTTTATCCTATTATCATTATATATATGAAAGTTTGTGAAGATGTTTGAACGTTTATTACTCAATCAATGAGAGCTACTGAACGACTTTTGGAACATTTACAGTAACAAATAGATTTTGCACCAGAATGACACATTCATAAGAATATGGTGGTAGTCATAGCATGATGTTATGTAGAAACATGACATCATACATTCAAAGGAACGGATCGTGAGTGAAACCACGGGGATCAGCAAGTATTGTATAAATGAACACAATTTAAAGATACAACAATGTTTTCATACAATGTTTAAAGATTTATAATAAAATATCCAGATTTATAAATGGTGAATGGGACGTTTAGAGTATTAAAATTAGAGCGAAAATAGAGAGAGTATACTTAATGTAAATTAGAGCTTCTCTTATAAGTGTTTAGATTGCCACCAAAAATTTATGTAATGTAATTTACACTTACTTGCTGAAAATCGAATGGCAGACGATACTCGTTGACTGAACACTTGTGCAGCTAACTTCACTTTCATTTTTTTTATTTTATCTTTTATGATATGGTTTTCTGTTAATTTGTTTACCAGTCTAATCTCGTCGTCTCCAACATCGATTTCCAAAAACATTTTTAGGTGTTCCCATTTTGCCCATTTCTCCTCTGGATAATATTAAACGAAGATTCCTGCTTCAAAAAGCGTTTCTTTGGGTCTGCTGAAAAAAACAAATAGTCTATTTAATAAAATGATTCACACTGATTGGCAGACAATACGCCGCCTAAACTAGTTCTTATAATAATAATATAATATTCGACAACTATCACACAACGCCATCTAATCTCAAGCTAAGCAGAGCTTGTGTCTGTGTTATGAGTACTAGACAGCTGATAAACATACTTACATATAAGTATATACTGTGTATGTGTGGTGTGTATATACATATTATAGATAAATAAAACCCAGACACAGAACAAATAATCGTGCTCATCACACAAATATATTTTGTCCTATTTGGGAATCGAACCCACAACCTCCCGCATAGCAGTCAAGGTCACTAATTATTAGACTGGCAGGCCATTCAAATATACAAAGGTAAGCAGGAAAATAAAATATATAAGTAATACTTAGAATAATAGAAAGTTTAAATACAGTGTACTGGAGGTAATTATATAATAAAGAATAATTGGTACTATAATAAGGATATTAAAAAAAACAATAAGGAAAGTAGAAAGAGGTAGTTACTGTGGTACTACCATCACTGATGTGTCAGACGGTGGTAGACCAACATAGTATCAGTTAGAGCCAAGTTAAGTAGTCCTGAGTGATATATATATATAGAGTGACTAACGCTAAAGCGAATAATTACTGTCAGCAATAAGACCGCCTTTGTACCCTTTCATACAAGTTTCAATGAAAATGTTACTTTTTTAGTGTACGTTAAAGTATTATTCTATTCCATGTGAAAGATATTATCTTTATTTTATTAAAATTTGTGCAGCAAGTTAATATACTGTGTTAAAGTATTGTCATGTAATTTTATTTTTTTTAAAGTTTACTAACCATTTGATAATGCTCTTGACTCTGTCTCTACTTCAAACTGTGCAAAGCTGGATGTTGATGGCTCCACCACTGGGAACTGCTCAGTTGATGGCTGGATAATTTGGTCAGTTTGCAGTAAATCTGCAAATCAAAAATATTGATTTAATTTAATGTATTTTTTTTTTTGTAAATAGAAGAAAAAAGTAATGGTTTTTTCTATAACCTGTATGTAACTTAAAATTAAAACATAGCTTAGATGATGGTAAAACAGAATAAGTATTATAAAATGTAATGTTACATTGTTGTTACATGTTTTTGTTTCTTTAAATAAAAAGTAAATTAATAACGTACCAGTTGGTGAGGTTATTGGCTCTGCTTCTGATTGCAATGTACCAGATGTAATTGTTACGACTTCAGGAAATTGCTGAAGATGTGTACTTTGTGTACTTCTTGGCAAGGCTGTAAATAAAATATATATCAATTCTTACGACATTTGCATCAACAACAACCCTAATCTAAGTATGTGAAGTTTGTTAAATTTTTGAGCCACTTCATATGTTGTTAATATTCATATTGTATTCTTCAACTAAGATCCATGGTTTGTTAAATTGTTATGGTCTGGCTTTGAATACATTTGTTTTTTTTTTAATTGACAAAGTGTTTTAGACTCTCTTGTGAAATATCTTGGAAAAAAAAATAATAAAATACTGACTATTGTGAAGTATATGCAAAATTCGAAATAGACTATGTAGAACTTACTTAAATTCAATGTTTGGATAGCATTTCCTGTCAATCGTCTGCTTGGCGACTTAAAATAATCCTCAAAGTGATGATGGCAAATACGTATTCAATTATATATAGTTGTTTCCTCTCTCTTGAGTTGCACTATCAAGTACGGATTTCCACTGGTTAAACTTCTCCATATGAGGATATTCCCATTTGGGGAATCGGTGAAGCGGTCCTGAAATTTCAAATTTTTATTTTATGTTTAATGTGAAATATAAAACAGATGGACATTAGCTGTTTTACATAGCTGCAATATGCACAACAGGTGAGATATCATAAACATCAGCATTTACCAGTAACTGTTATAACATCTGCTGGATTGGTAATGTAAAAATATTAAAAAATAAGTTTTTAGGCAAGAATAAAATATAATATTGATTATTTAGATCAATAAACAATTAATTTAAGTAGATTTTTATTCATGTGGCAATATTTCATTTTAATATTTGGTTACTCTGATAGAGTGCATTTTCCATTGTTTTTATTTAATCCCTTTTAACCTTTTCAATACTGTAATTAGAAACATAATAGAAATATAGGAAGTGACCAAATGCCAGTATTCGCTTGGGGCTCAATAGTTTAAATACATGACATTGAGTTCCATACAAAAACTGAATTATAGTATTCTTATCAAAACACTAACCAGTTCCACTTGCAATGGCAAAATCATCAGATTCTTGGGTAAGTAGTGGGGTTGGTTGTCTTAGGAGGTTTGGGCTTGTTGGGTATTTGTAGGTATTCTTTGATACAATGATTTGCAGCGTGACTATAATAACTAAATGTTTAGTTAATTAATGTCAGTATTTTATTAAATTTTTAATAAAATCTGACTATTTTGAAGTATATGCAAAATTCAAGACTTTGTAGAACTTACTTAAATTCAATGTTTGGATAGCATTTCCTGTCAATCGTCTGCTTGGCGACTTAAAATAATCCTCAAAGTGATGATGGCAAATACGTATGCAATTATATATATAGTTGATTCCTCTCTCTTGAGTTGCATTATCAAGTACGGATTTCCACTGGTTAAACTTCTCCATATGAGGATATTCCCATTTGGGGAATCGGTGAAGCGGTCCTGAAATTTCAAATTTTTATTTTATGTTTAATGTGAAATATAAAACAGATGGACATTAGCTGTTTTACATAGCTGCAATATGCACAACAGGTGAGATATCATAAACATCAGCATTTACCAGTAACTGTTATAACATCTGCTGGATTGGTAATGTAAAAATATTAAAAAATAAGTTTTTAGGCAAGAACAAAATATAATATTGATTATTTAGATCAATAAACAATTAATTTAAGTAAATTTTTATTCATGAGGCAATATTTCATTTTAATATTTGATAGAGTGCATTTTCCATTGTTTTTATTTAATCCCTTTTAACCTTTTCAATACTGTAATTAGAGACATAATAGAAATATAGGAAGTGACCAAATGCCAGTATTCGCTTGGGGCTCAATAGTTTAAATACATGACATTGAGTTCCATACAAAAACTGAATTATAGTATTCTTATCAAAACACTAACCAGTTCCACTTGCAATGGCAAAATCATCAGATTCTTGGGTAAGTGTTGGGGTTGGTTGTTTTAGGAGGTTTTTGCTTGTTGGGACTCTGGTATGACGATACAATAGTGCCAGCCTTTTGAAGTTGAGGATAAGCTGAGCTATTGCCAGAGAGCTCAAAATGAAGTTTAGTATTAAATTTAAAACTTGTTCTTAAAACTTGAACATGGCAATGAGCAACCCGTAACATCCACCTTAATGTAATTGGGTGCAAAATGGTAACTAGAGTTAAAGGAAACCCAACAACTGAGATCTAGTTAGAACTAGATCTCAGTTGTTGGGTTTCCTTTTAAGTACCTACTTAACTACCTATAGGATACATAAGTTACTAATGAATAATTAAAGTAAGTTATCACTTACCGTCAATGACACATCCAAAAAAGCACTTTAATTGTGTCGTTTTCGGCATTTTTAAAACCAAGTCCGTAAAGATAAAAACTAAGTCCGTGTAGGTTACTAAGCGCCAAGTTGTCAGTTATGCAATCTGTCCGGGGTCCAAGTAACAAGCCAGGTGATGTCGTAACACGTAGAATATCAGAAAATCCGTAATCAAGCCAAGCCGTAATAAATAAGACAATAAACTCAAAGCAAAACGCACGAAACCACAAACGACTTCATTCAAATATGAACGAACTAGTTTCCCCTAAACAAAACACTGGGTTGCCGTGGTGAAAAAATATAGGTATAATTAAATAATTATGTAATTTATAATAATTATAGGTGTATTTATTTTCTAATTAATTTCAAGTAGAAAATAAATATACTGTAGTTTATATCAGAGTTTTAAAACATGTTTTTGTTAACATTATTTTTATTCAATTGTTTTCTTTATGTAGCTAAAATTATAAAAGAGGGCAGTACTCTTTTATAATTTTTTTGTCAACTCAACAAATAACTCGGTTCCTCCACCACTTGAGGGAGCTAGTTTGTATGATATTTTTTGTTATGCGATAATGTAGGGAAGTTTCATCCGCCTGCGCCACACACTCAGCCGACGACACAGCCATACAAGCACACGTTAATATAGGCATTTCTTATTAATTGATCCTGTTCAGGTTATTACGAAGATTAAACCCTAAATATACAGTCCACTACGTCTTTCCTTTACTGAGCCTAATCAACATGCTTTGCTGCGTCAAACTAGATTTACACACTTACTCTTTTAAAAATGCGACTTCAAAAATCGTATATTTCAAAAGATCGGTTATCACGCCGTCTTTCAAGTAAAACACCGTAAAAATTGTCGTCCGACATCCCTAATGTACATTTTAGTGAGGGCTGCACGTAATTTGACTGTCATCCGCACGCGTGCGACATGAAATGTTTTTATTTACAAGCAACATGTCAAAAGAGAGGCCGTTTAAGTCTTTAAAAACAAGGTACATTCGAAATTCGAATAAATAATATGGCCGCTCAATGTTTGGTAGGTAAACAGGTTGCCTTTTTATAAAAATGAAATCCGCCTGCGGAAAAAAGGACTTTGAAATAAAAATTCGGAAGTATTTTTATGCTTGGCAACACCAACACCATAAAAAGGGCTCCAGGGTGACCGAAGTAATATTGTAATAAAAAGCCGCCTTAGGTGATCTACCAAATACTTTAGTGTTGTTATAAAGGCTAATATAACAGTAAAAACAAAAAAAGACTTTACTAAAAAAAAAAAAAACACTAAAACGAAAATAACTTTAATTTCGGAAGTCGGTGTTTCTCGGTACTGTTTGTTTCATATTTAACGCCATTTGTAATAGTACATTGTTATACGAGGGATGAAAGTTACTTATTTAGGCCCGAGAAATTTCTTGGCGACCGAGCGTGAGCGAGGTCGCTAATAGTTCGAGGGACTAAATAACTCTTGAACCCGAGGTAAACACTGTGCTTTTCATTAGGAATACGAGGAAAATAAAAATAATAAAAACCTGAGTCGTCGTCAAAGGTCTTCGTGTTTTTAGGTGGGTAGGTATATTTCTTTTGATTTAGGTGGTAAGCGGTTTTCTCCTCTTAAGAATCTTGCGCTAAATTTATAACTGAAGCTGATAAACTTATCGTGTTAATACAAATTTCTTATAACAGAGATTTAGCAAAATGTAAACAAAACTCTTCACCTCGAAAAAAAAATCAAGAAAGACCAAATCGGCCACAGATTATAGAGAGACTTTACCCGCCTTTTTTTCAGTGGCTATTCAGTCAATATTTTTCATCATTGTAAAAATGGGTCAGGTCAACATTTTTCTCAAATATAATATTAGTTTTAATGAAATAGTTAAAAGTAAATTAAAATAAAGTCATTAAAAAAATATATTCTTAAATTATTTCTATCTCTGTTATTTTAATTGTACTGGCAGTATAGAAATTCGGGTCACGGTTCAATAGAAATGTCAAAATAGAAATAGTTTTTCTTTTAATATTTAGACAGCTGTCAGTTGAAAAATGAAACTCCCCAGGGAGTAAAAGTAGTTTTTCAGCCCTCTCCGCAGGCAACTTTACACCTACTTTCAGAGTATGAGTAATGAAAAATATATATTTTCATATATTTAAAGAAAAAAGATAAATATTTTATTATTATTTATTTATTTTTATTTTACAATTTTTGTACACACAAACATACAAAGGAGATATAGAAATAAAGAAAAAATGGTACAAAGGTACTGCCTATTTCTAATAGAAATTTCTTCCAGCAGACCTGCGAAAGGAGAGACTAGAAGAAATGTAGACAACACGTTTTATTTAGCGCATACCAAATTTCTCACTATTTAGTTGCGAAATACTTATAACTAGAGTACCTATTTCTCGTGACAATTTCAATTAACCCAAACCCAGTGTTGTATTTTGTTTTTAATGTAATATTATATTTTCTCCACTTTACTGACTAAAATTGCCTTGTGTCCTTGTGTTGCCCTTTGCATATTTATTTATTTATTTTTAAAAACTTTATGCACATAGTACAAAGGCGGACTTAATGCCTTACGCACTTTCTAAGTCGATCTTGGGGTGGTGCAGAAACATGACCTGGTAGGCATCATAACCTGGTATCGCGGGTTTTACCATCGATCACTGATAAATTATATTATTAGTGATCGATGGGGTTTACCGAAAATTTTTAAATTCCCTGTTGGCTTAGCAAACGTCCATGTTCGATTCTGTCTATATAATACTCAGATTCTAAAAATAAATCAATGTTGAGCCACTCATCTCTGCCAACGCACACAGACGCGCTCCCGCTTAATCGTGTGTCAATCATCGTCGGTGGGTGACAGGGAACCCTCTAGTTATGTTGTATGAACGTGACCTGCCGTGCTGAGCATATAGCGAGTTATGCCTTGTTCACACGTACCGAGTAAAAGTGCGAGACAGTAAAATAATGTTTGGCCGAGAAAGTGGTGTAAGCGAGTTGTAAAGATAAGTGTTCGGCTGAGCAGTTCATACGTACCGAGTGTTTGACTGAGATCACTGTCTCGAACGTTTGCTCGATAGGTACATGTTTTCACTGCATTAGAGTTAGCTCAACATAAGATTTATGAGTAAAGGGTGGATCAGACGGTGGCAAGATAACGTTTTACCCAAGGTCACCTCAATTGGAGTCTGGTTTGTGTGTTTAGTTTGTGCTGTGGCTATCTAGCCACCTAGAGAGTGGTGGCGCGTGGTATAGGATGTAAACTTCGCACCACCACATTCTCAAATCAGTCGTTGCGGTTGGGAAAACGCGCCTGCCAACCAAGAGCGTTGAAGGTCATGGTTTACAACTGCTGTCTACACCTGCCGTCACCTTTTTTACGTTGGTTCATTTACCGTCTGACTCATCCTTAACCAGTAGTTCATTATGTGAATTTTATTTGTTCGAAGTGTTGAGAATGAGAAGTGATTGGAACTATTATTTACTAGATGGTGCATTCGGCTTCGCCCGTGTGTAGAAAATTGTTCCAAGGTTGTTACTTTCAGGATAAAACGTATCCTAAGTTTAAACATCTATTTCATTATCATCATCAATATTTGCCCACTGTTGGACATAAACTCCCCCAAGTGTCGCCATAAAGAACGGACCTGTGCTTCTCGCATTTTTCGGATACCCGCGACCCTCATCAGATAATTGGATCACCTTGTAGGACCAACACTGTGTCTCCCAATACGCAGTCGCAACTCCTTTCGGCCCAATTGGCTATCAGTTCTGTGAGCAAAGTTCTGCATACTAGTTCGCCTCACCATCAACGATTGCATCATTGCTTACCATCAGGTGCGAACGCAGTCAAGCACTAGTTTATAGCAATTAAATAAAAAAAATGTGAGTTTAAAATAATATATTCCCAAAAAATTGCCCCCGTCACAATTCCCGCAGTTCCCGTCTCTCAATCGAAGCTTTATGTGAACTTGGCAGTTTTTACATAAACACTTTATGTAAATACCAATATACAGTGTATTTTATTATGTAAACGCGTGTGGGTTTGACGTTAACCGGGTGTGACGTGTGACTGCCGCCATTTTTCATTCGGTACCTACTGATACTTACTAAAGGAAAATGTACGGAGATTATTTTAGGTTATTGGTTTTTATTTATGTAAAATATAATTAAGTATTATAGAATTTTCTTTGAAAGAAAATGGACTTGTATGGTTATGGTTACCTTTCGAATACCGTATTACAGACACATTGAAAGATAATAGGTGTGCACTGTGCAGACACCGGGTGTCCTCTTGGGGAAATACTTTTTGACAAATCTCAGTTTGAAAAATTCTGATGAAAGACTAAAAAATATCTTACTAATTTTATAAATGTGAAAGTTACGATGTTTGGATGTTTGTTACTCAATCACGCCAAAACGGCTGGACGGATCTGGATGAAATTTGGCACAGGCATAGGATACACTCCGCAATAAGACATAGGCTACTTTTTATCTCAGAAACCCCAACCCCAATACCACGCGGGCGAAGTTGCGGGCAAAAGCTAGTAGGTAGATATGTCATTCAGTGCGTCCGGCAAAGTATTCGAGTCACACGAGTAATACAACTAGGTATAACCTATTTACATTAAAACAATAAACATTTTACCTACACTATATTAAGAAATCTCGATTCTCTCAATTGATCTATTTTATTAAACTTTTACTCCTACATCCTTGAATATCTCGAAACATCTCATCTCATAAATTGTACCGTTTGCTACACGCAGCCTCCCACTTCTTTTACATTTCACTTTGAGACCCGAAAATCTTATATAATACTCGTCATACAAATTGATCCATCATGACGGTAGACCTAGAATGGACCTTGGATACCTTTTCCAGTCTCAATCGAAGTGGGGGCTGCAAGAAAATATAGCAAATGGTTCAATTAATTTGCCGTTTACTTTATACCGCGTTACACGGGCAGACCATGGAACTTTCTTCACTGTGATATGGGCGAAGCCGCTGCCATAAAAAATCTGTCAAAAAAGGAAAAATAAATATAAAAATCCAATTATTTAGGAAAACCTACACGCAGCGTAGGTACTTCAAAAGGTATATAAATTAAAACGTATTTTTCAAGGCAAACAGAAAATATCGAGTTTCAGTGCGTATTCGCGTGTGATGTATTGTGAACACAATCACTTTCCATTTTAATAATAAACATGCGTTGGCAGAAACATTATAAAAATATATTTCGGGAAAAATAATTTTGTTTTTTTGGACAGTGCCGTCAGTCACTAGGACAGTGCTAGGGGTGCTAAAATAGTAAAGGAGAAGGCTGCACGGGTGCGGTATCGGCCGTCACACCCCAGCCACCGCAGAGATTCCGATCACGATTTCCGACCACCGTAAGCGCGGGCTTGTGGACGGCGCGCAATGGATAGCTCGCCGTCCGACCGACCGGATTAGGCCCAAATTGTCGACGGCGCGTATTGTCCCACTCGTGCCTCAAGCAGATGTCAGCAAACTATAGAGACAAGATCGAAGCCTACTGGGGGCACGGTGAAAGTGAACCCCAGTGCCCTGGTAAGAAGGCAAAAAAGGCGTTTTTTTTTTGTCAGTAAAAGTCTTACACTATCTCTTGCTCTGTGCAAGGGCAAGAGATGTCATTGGATGATTTACTCACCTAAAAAAGGGGTGCCAAGCATAGAGCGAAAACCCTCACGGGCGTAAAAACGATCATACCAGGCCCAAGTTTTGGATCATACTTGGTAGTTAGTAGCGTTCTATAAAACAAGTACCTATTATTTCTCATGTACGATTGTAGGTGCATCTTACTAGGGCTGCCGATTCCGTGACTGCTCAACCCCACAGCCAAGTTACGATCGTTTCGTCAACGTCGAACGCTTATATTTGGCTACGTCCTCAATTCCTTGGACGTCGTCATCTCAACGCTCAGTCACGTGATCAGAACAAAGGAATTGAAACCGTGGCCAATTCCAAGCGTTCGACGTTATCGAAACGATCATAACTTGGCTAGCGAGGCAGGACTTCAGTATCCACAAGATGTAAATAGTGTGTAGTAGCGAAGGGTAGTTGAAAACATCACAAACACGCGTGATTTCACATAAGTATAAACCATGACATAAAATTAACAAGTGGCGTTGCCTAGCAACCGTGGCCCCCGTCGTCATAATTAGTGACGATGGGGGCGCCGCGTCAATTGCTCATTAGAACAGCCTGTAATGTAAGTATGTTAGAACACCCTGTAAGTATATTAGCGGGCACACCTCTGACGTGCGCAGATTTAATAGCCTTCTTGTCGTTTTGCTGTTTTATGGGGATTATTTTAATTATGGTGTAATTAATTAGCTATGGTTGACACTCCATTGAGAGCAGTGGTGACCGAGTGGTAAAGGCCCCGACCTACGAGTTGTAGGTCGCGGGTTCAAACCCAGCCAGGCAAATTGCTTTGTGTAATTTATTTCATCACAAATGCTCTCAAAACGAATGAAGGAAAACATCGTGAGGAAACCGGTGCGGCATGTCCTAGAACCAAAAATTCGAAGACATGTGATATCCACCAATCCGCACTGGGCCCGCATGGTGAATTATGGCCCATTCCCTCTTCTAGAGAAGAGGCCTGTGGTCCTACAGTGGAAATATTAATAAGGCTGATGGTGATGATGATCATGACGAGTGTCATCATCATCAGCAAATGGAGTCATTTGATATGTTTTCCGTGATGGAAAGTGTAATAATAACATTTCGTTACAAATGAAAAAAAAAATTGAGTACCCGTTTTGAAATGTCATGTTTTCTTATGAATACCTATGGTTTATTAAAAATACATACAAAATTCCCATTCATCACGTCTCATTTTTCTTCCATAAGAATGTGCCAAATTTTACTAAAAATTTAAATGCTAAAACATATTTTAAAGAAAATTAGTTAAATCAACCAGATTTATTCACATTAACCAAGTTTAATTTTATCATTAAGGTTAAAAAAAAAAACAAAAAAAAAAACATTATAAAAAGTTTTAACAGCAAAGATCGCAAAACTTTAACTTTTTCTTTTGTGCTTTGAATGATCTTCTAGTTTTAAACGCCAGCAGTAATCGCCTAGCATAGTTGTGTCCCAACGCCCTTGAAATCGTTCTTCAAGCTTCTTTACATCCTGGTGGAACCTCTCACCTTGCTCATCACTGACTGCACCAAGATTAGATGGGAAAAAGAAAAGTGAGAATGAAGGAAGTGAATTTGTAACGAAATTCTGCTACCCAACTTTTTATATGCTTTTAACATGTCGTCAACTAGCTTTTTCGCCCCTGCGGTTCCCTAAAAACCCTTTAATAACTGCTTTCGGCGATAACCAGGCATCAAGTTCCTTGTCAGTAAGCTTTTTCTCAAAATTTGGGTCTTTCATCAATGTGGTAATAGAAAAAATAATTTGGCATGTACCTCGAAAACTAGACGTGATAGATACCACATGTGTTTGGAACATTTAATCTGTGACTCATTAGCTATTCATTCCAGCTAACACTTACGTGGGTACCAAAATCGTGTAACGCAGTGTAATGTTTTATTGTCATAAATAATGTTGGAGGAGAGGGAGACCAAAGAAAATATGAATAGATTGTGTGAGAAGTGATATGAAAGAAAGAGGAGTTAGTGATAGCGTGACGGGTGACAGGACAGAGTGGAAGAAAAAAACATATTGGGCCGACCCCAAATAAAACGGGACGAGGGCGGGAAAATGATGATGTCATAAAGAAAGTGTTACATTTTCAATTGAAGTCCTTACTCCTTTGTTATAGGTGGGTAAAAATCAATGACATCTCCGCGGCCTTGGATGGGGCGGGAGATTATGTCAGACTTTTACTGACAAAACTCAGTCACGTGGTTAGAACAAAGAAAATAGAGGCGTGGCTTACTCGAGGCGTTTAACGCAAGAAAATAGAAACGAAATTATTGTAACTTGGTTGGGGGGTGTTAATATCATTATATAGTATAAAACAAAGTCGCTTCCTGTCCCTATGTATGCTTATCTTTAAAATTATGCAACGGATTTTGATGAAGCTTTTTTTTTAATAGATAGAGTGATTCAAGAAAAAGGTTTATGTATATAATACATGCATAATATAGTCAATATCAGTACTCGTGCGAAGCTGGGGCGGGTCGCTAGTTGTTTATAATTGTTTCGGCCCTTTCGTTTAGCTCAATCTAAGATGATAAACAGTTCATACCTCTCCTCGCGCGGCTAACTCTAAACAAGTACCCAGGAAACTTGAACAGCTTCAATTCAACGAACACACAGCAACTATTTCCCCAGCACCGTCGCGTGAAGTACACCCAGAGCAATCACAGTTCGTGCCAGTTCGTAATTGTCTCTACCGACTTCTACCGCTGCATACCGCGCTGTGTAAAGCGCTGTTGTACTGGATTGTTCTATGGTTGTTTAGGGTTATGCCATCATTTTAGCCGAAAGGCGTCCACTGCTGGACATAGGCCTCGCTATAATAGTCGCCATAATGTACGGTCCTGTGCATCTCGCATCCGTCGGATACCCTTGCCAGGTCATCGGTCCATCTTGTTGGAGGCCTTCCAACACTGCGTCTTCCGGTACGCGGTCGCCAATCCCAGAATCTTTCGAACCCAACAGTTATCCGTTCTGCGAGCAATGCTTTAGGTACTTATTTGATGGACCAACAATTTGATAATACAAAAGTAAAATCCAATAGTTTTCAGGTGTTATATTTCATTTTTCGCGTTACTTCTTCATCAAACATTGTCTTGGATGAAACAATATTTTTTTTTTAAATCACGCTCACAATAATGATTGAAGAAGAAAAGAAAGAAAGTAATGGTATCCACGAAAATCGTAGTACACCGAACATTTCGGTATCAAAGAAGAAAGTCTCTATGGAATTTTGACAAACAAACACTAGTGCAGATAGAAATTCAATTTGTCAAGTGCTAAATCTATTTGTGTTTGTGACTGGTACATAGTTTGAACTCGAGTAAATGTCAATCGCTTATTTTGGTGTCAATAGACTCAAAGTTTGGCTCGTATTTAGCAAACTCTACAGCTCTAAGTATTTAAACTCTCGAGAACCGTTAAATCGAGTTTGTTTGTGCTTAAATTCTAGATTTATTTTTAACTTTTTTAAGCCCTGGTCAAAAGTGTTTGAATGATATCAAAATCTAACTCAAGGTTTACCAAACTACTAAAATAAAAATTGAAATACTTAGGTTTTTTTCTATAATATACATTAAAAAATGCAATTATTTAAAGATGCACTGAAGCTTGCTCGATACATAATCACCTTATATGAGGAACGTACATGGGTCAGGGGGCCCTAGAACTAAGGTAAAAAAGAAACAGGAGTGGGTTTTTAATTGGTCAAAGTTTGACACTAGCTCCCGCCTCACCCAAGGGCGCGGATATGTTATTGGGTGATTTTTACCCGCCTATAAAACTTCGGTCGCGATTCTTACAGTCTTTTGGTGAAAATCGCCTGCAAACTTGTTCATAGTTTTGAGTTTATCACAAACAGACAATCAAACAGATATGTTTGGTATGGTGGTGGTTTGTAATAATATAATATGTGTTATGAAAATAAGAATAATGGCCTCCTAAATATAAAACCTCAAAGCTCAAGTAACCCGATACAAAATAATAATACGTTACTAATATCGAAAGGAAACCTTTGTAAGTTATCAAAGGGTACCTCTCAACAGAGAGGGGTTTGCACAACAATCCTCTCACGAAAAATAAACCGCCATGGTCTACAAAGGCAGCCAATTCCAGCCTTATTTCCATTAAGTAAGATGTTGAGCGGAACCCCTTCGCAACAATTACTACCGAGAATTAGGGTTCGGTGGTTGTGTCGTTGTTTTTTTAGGAAATTGCTGCTGTGAATATAATTTTCTTTTGTACGTGTTGGGGTTTTTTTTTAAATTGATTAAGTAGTGGTTGATATATAATATATGATTCTTTTGAGCCAAAATAATAGCTGTTGCACTTTATTTTGATAGTATCTTTTCGTGGAAACTTTGACAATAAACTACGTATTGTTTTTCATTACGAGTGGTAGATAAAAAAATTTAGATTTTGGGACGACTGTTTTTGTTTCTGTTTGTGAAATGAAAAAAATAAAGATAAACTATTCATACAGACAGTCGCCAAGTTTTCTGGATTTGCACACGATGGGTCCCGTACTACGCGTTTAAAATCAAGCAAAACACGCCAATCTTTAAATCTCTTACGGTTCACTACTGGATATAGGCCTTCCCAAAATGTCGCCACATCGTCCGGCTCTGTGTGTCTCGCATTTATAGCATTCCTGCGACTCTCACCAGGTCGTCGGTCCACCTTATGGGTGGCCTTCCAATGATGCAGCTTTCGGTACGTGGTTAAGAACCTTTCTCTTGGTTACCTTAGGATAATTTCCTTTAACGCGGCCAAAACCGTTGTAAAAACTTAGTTTAAAAAAAATTATAACCTTTACTTAAAGATTACTTACAAACTGTAACACAATTTTAAATCATTTTTTTCACATTTTTATTAGAAAACTTGTCGTCTTTAAAAATTTACTTTTAATTATATTTATAAAGCTTGTTTCGGCATGCTTTGTGTAAAACGTCGTAAAAATTTAATATCATTAAGTTAAGAGTTTACGAACTTTAAATTGGCCTCTTGTTAGATAAACTCGTAAAGAATTTTATTTTTTTATCCTTTGTAAATATATAGGAAAAATATTAGAGAAAGTGTTTTTTTATCTTAAAATTATAAATATCAAAATATGTGTGCGTAATATCGAATAATATCTACTTTTTTTTAATTGCACTATTTGCAACATCATCATCATTTCAGTCCTAAGTTGTCCACTGTTGGACATAGGCCTCCCCCAAATGTGAACAATGATCTTGTCTTATGCTATTTGGCTAATTTCTTAAAAAAAAAACATCATTCCTAAAAGTAAATTGGTTCAGTAGTGTTTTACTTTTTACTTTATTACGTTCATACAGACAGATGCAGTGGGGGACTTTGTTTTATAATACACTAGCTTTTTTATGGTGGGCAAAAATCATCTGATGACGAATCCCGCTCTTGGGCGGAGCGGGAAACAGTGTCAGACTCTGACTGACTAAACAGCCCACCCCATTCTTTCTCTGCCCTTCGCACTGGGGCCAAGCCCTCCTTTCAGAAAGAGACCCTGGGCCCCTGTTTGCTTCGACTCTTTTGCAGAGTCCCTACGATAATACGCTAGCTTGTGCTTGTGATTTTGACCGAAATTTGAAAGTTTCCTTAGGGGTGGAGTTTCCTAAAATCCGTTCTTAGCAGACGTCTACACCCTATAAATCTATACTAATATTATAAAGCTGAAGAGTTTGTTTGTTTGTTTGTTTGTTTGTTTGTTTGTTTGTTTGAACGCGCTAATCTCAGGAACTACTGGTTCGAATTGAAAAATTCTTTTTGTGTTGAATAGATAATTTATCGAGGAAGGCTTTAGGCTATATAACATCACGCTGTGACTTACAGGAGCGAAGAAACAATGGAAAATGTGGAAAAAACGGGGAAAAATATTCATCTTTGAGGGTTTCCGTTGCGTGCGCTGCGAAAACGGTAGAAGATACCAAAAAAATATGTACGAAAGAATTATTCCTCTTAAAATGATCTAAAAAAATGTCCGGGACAGTATATGTCTATCTTTTAAGATTAACTCACTAAAACCGTTTTTATGGAAATCAAATTTGGCCGAAATTAATGCATTATTACCAATTATTTGTTAGAGTTGTATCAACATAGTAATATTAAACTTTATCCAAACAAATGTGTTGTTGTTTAAGAGTATGTAATTGTGAACAAAATTGTCTTAATATATTGTCTTAATTATAATCACTTATTTCCAATGAACATCTTAGAAGATATTACAATTTTAAAATACTCCGATATAAAATTCACACTCGCCGCATGATGTGCAAAATATGACGCTGCGCCTGGCCGGCGGGCGAGGAGAGGGGTTGCTTGCGGGCGCCGCGGAGGGGTTTTTTTTATGGTAGGTAAAAATCATCCAATGACGAATCCCGCTCTTGGACGGAACGGGAAACAGTGTCAGACTCTTACTGACTAAACAACCTACCCCGTTCCTCCCTTGCCTTTCGCACCAACCCTCGGCTGCAGGAGGCTTCGACCCTGAAGAGCCCCACAGTTTGCTGACACCTTGAGGCGCACGGGAGCAGTACAGGCCGTCGACGACTTGGTCTTGGTCTGGACTGCTACCAAACAACCGGATGGCGAGCTACCCATTGCTCACCGTCCGCAAGCCAGCGTCTACGGTGGCCGGATATCGGCGGGATCGCTGCGGCGACGGCTACGGCGAGGGCGCTTTTGCCCTTGCGTTATGCGGTTGGCCTCCTCCTTTACGAGCATTACTGCTTCGCAGAAGGTGGCGACCGCTTGCCATTCTTCTTCGCTGCGGGCCATGGCCTGAACCAAGGCCCGGCGCGAGAGGCCACCGCCGCCGATCACCCCCACGAGGACACGGCGATTCTCTTCTCAAGCGGGGCACACCTCCACTGTGTCCTCCGTGCTGGCCACACAGTGGCGACACCCGGACGTCTCTTCCGCACGAATCCGGCGCAGGAATCTCCTGAACTTCCCATGTCCGGTGAGAACCTGCGTCATGTCCTGCGTAATGTCCACCACGCCTCAAAGAGGGCACTTACCGCCGAGATTATGGCGTGCCCAAGTGGAGGTTGTAGCTCTATGAAATACTTTTAAATAATTATGTTCTTTAAAAACTAAATTGTCTAAATTAATAACAGAAATTGACATGGGCAAAGTCGTGGGTAACAGCTATAATTTATAAAGCTGAGGTTGTTTGCAAAAATAAATATGATGCCCAAAATAACTATTCCACGCGGACGAAGTCGCGGGCACAGCTAGTAAAATAATAAAATAATATGCACTAAAATGACCGTTGTATTTTTTTGAACGTAACCAAACACTAGGACTAGTCCTGTGTCGCGGGTGCGTTCACAAACAAACATACACAAGATACCCTGACCCGGAACATCTATCTGTAGGCGATACAAATACCTATTTGTTCCGTGCGGGAATTAACCCGCGACTCTCAGCACAGCAATCAATCGCTGAACCACTGCGCCAACCGAGCTGTCAAAATATAGAAAATCAAAATATCTATTGATATAGTTACGTGCAGTCACCTACTGTGCCTCACTTCTATTTAAACCTGAAAATCTGTTACTACACAATAAAGGTACAATGCCATTATGGTTCAACTTATAAGTCGCTTAGTGTTTCTCCTGACACAGGCATATTTACATGCCTAAAAGGAGACTCCAGCAACTAATTATTATTTTTATTTTTTTTAAATCCTAGTGTATGTCTCACTGCTGGGCAAAGGCCTCCCCTTTTTCCTTCCATACCTCTCTGTCTAGGGCAACCTCCGGCCACGCTTGCCCCGCGAACATGACTACTTATAAGAAGGAAAATTTTGTTAAAGAAATAAAGATTTTTGTACTTTTTTTTTGTATTTTTGTAGTGTTCATTAGTACGATTCCTTCATCTGGCCTGTCTTCACTAAAGACAAGCTGTGTGTCTTCAGGACCCAGCAACCACGTCACGTCCGCAGAGGTTCCCCAAAGTGTCACCTGTCACTCGCCTGTCACCCTCTCTGCTGTTCGCACGTTCGCTTTTATTGTCTATGGGGTTCATGCCATAGTCCTAGTACCCTCTTGGGAGGGTAATACAGTTATACTTAGATGGAATGTTACTGCGAGAAGTCTGAATGATTATTTGAAGGAAACTCTTGGTGTGGTCCTGGTGGCATTGTATAGTATGCACTTATACTAAAACAAAGTGTAGAATCTATAGATACATTTAAATCTTGACATTTATTTTATAATAGGAATTTTGCAATTTTTGTGTTCTATGTTAACTATATCAATTTTAAATTTTTATATTGTTAAAAATAATGTATGCCCAATAGACAGTTTTTTAAGTTACTATAAATGAACTATAAAATTTGCTGTATCACCAAAAAGCACACTGATAAATGCTTTGATTTTATTTTGACTTATATTATAAAAGTGAAATCCCACTCACTGACTAATCACGAAATATCAGAAACTATAACACCTACAAAATTAAAACTAAGGGGGTTAAACGACATTCACGCGGGCACAACCACTGGCAGAACTTGGTCTATAAATATAGAAAAGGAGAAACTGACTGATGTATCAACGCACAGCCGGAACTATTGGAACTAGGAGCTTGAAATTTTGCACATGACTGCCTTTTATGACGTAGGCGAGCACTAAGAAAGTATATTTTTCGAAACTCAACCCCTAAAGGAATGTAACACAAAAGTTGTACGGGGAAACCTATTTTGACGCAGTTGAACTCGTAGGCAGACACTAGCCTCCCTAGCAAAGTTACGATCGTTTCGTTAACGTCGAACGCTTTGAGTTGGTCATACCCCAAACTTCTCTATTCTGACGTCATCTCAACACTGACTCACTTGGTCAGAACAAAGGAATTGGAGGCGTGGCTTATGCCAAGCTTTCGATGTTAACGAAACGATGGTAGCTAGGTAGATGACAGTAATAAAATATAATTAAAATGTGTTTCCTGATGACTACAATCCGGGAATCTTTAAGTCAAGAGTGAATAGGTTACATCTAGGTAAGTGCGCTGCATCGTCGACCGCATCGTCGCTTTCCATCAGGTGAGATAGCGGTCAAGCGCGAACCTATAATAAATAAAAAAAATCTCAGTTAGAACGTTTATAAAACCTTTTTGTAAACTAGTTAGTTTACCTAACACCTCTCCCTATATATCTCTCTTGCACCGATAATAAAACGCCTCGGAACAGTATTTTCCTCTTCAAAAGCAATAAAATAAATTCCGTTGGACGATCATCTCATTTCAATGAAAGCTTTCGCTGCAGTAAATCTGCCGTCTGTTTGTTTACCGCCGAGAAGATAGATGCAGAAGGCTCATTTGCACTAGCCTTGAATTAAGTAAATAAGGAAACCAAATTTTAATCTATAAAAATAAGAGGCATTTTTCGTTATCACATTACAACTCAAGAACGAGCTCACCTATCCAAACGAAATTTTCAGGGTTTGTTCGGACTATTTAGTAGATGGTTTATGTGAAGTTTGCACAAAATCGGTCGAGTGGTTCTTCATTTATCACATTTTTCTGTTGACGGGAGCGAAGTCGTGGGCAAAAGCTAGTAATCTATGTATAAAACAAAGTTGCTTATCCCTGTGTATGCTTAGATCTTTAAATGTTCGCAACGGATTTGAATGCGGTTTTTTAATAGATAGAGTGATTCAAGAGGAAGGTTTATATGTATAATACTCGCGTAATATCAACATTGCTCCCGTGCGAAGCTGGGGCGGGTCGCTAGTATTGTATAAAAGGAGAAACTGACTGACTGACATAATTATCAACGCATTGCCGAAACTACTGGGACTAAGAGAGTAAAATTTTGTACAGGGCTTTCTTTTATGAAGTAAGCGAACATTAAGAAACGGTTTTTCAAAATTCACCCCTAAAGGGAAGAACCGCGTGTCCAAAGTTTGTGCGAAAACCTATTTACACGCGAGCGAAGCCGCTGACAGAAAGCTAGTATTGCCATATAGTCTTGACAAGTGACTTAAAAGGTCTAGAAAGTAGAAAATTATCCTAAACTTCTGGGTTAAAAAGTATCCAGAATAGTTCTTCATCCAGGAGTTTGTTCCGCGACATGTACTGCCAAACGTTTTTATTGAAGGAACATAGATATGGTTTACGTCAGTAAAAAACTGATACACCCTCCAACTTCGCCCTAGAGCGCGTGAAGTCACATGAAACACACATCTCAAAAAAAAACTTCCACAATGCTGGTTTGTCAGTAATAGTTTTAAGTTTCCGCAACAATTTTTGGATTAATTTATAGGATTCTGAAGACTCTCAGATGTCCTATCCAAAAATGATGAAATTTGGTAAAATCGGGTCAGTCAGAAGATATCTCAGAATTAGTAATTAAAAACCGAAGGTCATGAAACGCTTGTAACGAAACCATAGCGCGATTCAGAAAACAGTACAACGCCATCTATCGAGCAAAGGGTATACTATCTATCATACACATTTTGATTATTGACTACTTATATCAAGCAAATAATGATTATATTTTTTAAAATTTTTATTCATGAAAATAAACAGTTAAATAAACATTTTGTAATAAACAATTTTGAGCGAAATGGCTTCATGATCCGTGATTTTTTTTCTGAGCATTAACCTTTTGACTTTGGTTACAGATTACAGACACAATTAAAGAACAGTGTGCGTTCGCTTAAGGCTCAAAAGCTTACTAAAATATATATTTACTAGCTTTTGTCAGCGGCTTCGCCCGCGTACATAAAATATAGCCTATATCACTCACGAGTAAAGCAGCTTTCTATTGTTGCTAAAATTTTTGCAATCGGACCAGTAGTTCCAGAGATTACCTCCTACAAACAAAAAAACATAAAAACAAAAAAACAAACTTTACTTCTTTATTATATTAGTGTAGATATTGTATTCAGAACAAAGACGATTAGTACTCAAGCTATTGCACTTATTACTCCATAGTAGTAGTATGTATGAATTTAAAAAATCTTACATGTTTAGTTTATTATTAAAATGTTAATAAATCAAATCGAGAACCACAATACATGTATATATATCTACTTACCGTTATGAACAAAACTCGAACAAAGAACAGAATTTTATATAATATCTTACTAGAATAAAGCCCGCCTCAAGCTTATTTGAAAATTTTCCACAAAGCACTGTAAAAACCTTCAATTTCAAAGGATTAAAACTGAATTTTGTAAGCGGCCGTGAGCCTGGATACCGTATTTTAAATTCTGTTTCATTAGGTGCCAACAAAAGTATTATTCTACATGGTTTATATAACAGTAGATACATACACATTTATGTATTTGACAAGCTTTTTATTATAGGTGAGGGTCGCAAGAATACGAGGGATTTTTTTTTATCGTGGGCAAACATTATCCAATGGCTTTTCCCGAGCGAGAGATAGAGTCAGGCTTTTACTGACTAAAAACCCACCCCGTTTCTTCTTTGCCTTAGTTCCAGGGCCCTGGTGTCCACTTTCACGTAGCCATGACCCCGGGAGGCTTCCACCATGCTCAGCCCCTATATATGGTTTGCTTACAACTCCTTGAGGCGCGCGGGAACAGTGCGTGCCGTTGACGAGTTGGGCTCAATCCGGACGGTTACTGGACCGATGGACAGCGAGCTAACCATTGCAAGCAGTCCGCAACTTCGCAGTGTATTTTTTTATAGGTGAGGGTCGTTGGAACGAATGGCCACGGGTGGTTTTAATCAGTGATAGTCTGACATCCTCTATCATTCCGAATTTACAGTTTTTGGTCCAAATCTGATGTTAGTAGCTCCGACCAAAGCATAAAAATTCATGACAGGAAGCCTCGTGAAATACCTAATCCCTAAATCTCATTAGAGACGTCTTATATAGCATATCTTTTGTTCAAAATCATCAGAGCAAAACGGAACAAAGTGATACCAATATTCTCGATATTAAAACATGCCATTTGAAAAATGTGTTTCCGTGTAACCTCAGGCGTTCGCTGAAACCCTTTCGATGTTGGCACGTCGTCACGCGTCACGCTACAGAGAACATAGACCGAGGAACTGCCGCGCTGGCAACGTCTCATCATCTCCCTAGCCTTTTTAATAAAAAAAAGGTTTAACGTACCTACTTGGTCTTCTTAGCGTGTACATGACAAAACTAGTTAAATTCCTTGCCTGGCCCCGTATTCAGCGATGACAATGCTGTCCACTGACGCTGTCATGAGGTTCCTACGTGAACAGGTAATAAGGCACGTGGTGCAGAATGGAAGATGGGACATGGTCTGCGGAGAGACGCCGCTCAAAACACTGAAGATTAGAACCGTCCGAGAACCTCCATCTGTAGAGATTGTCTTTAACGTACTATTGCAATAAAATTTCAATTTTGTCTTGCAAATCAGAATTTGTTGTTCAAATGATAAACTAGTAACTCCTTCTGATTTGGTAAAACTACCTACCTACCTACCTACCTACTACCTACCTAGCAAAACTGTTTGGGTCCAAAGTGCAAAGATAAAGAAGAAGAAACGGTATTTACCACAATTAGGCAATGCCGTTTCTACCGTTTCGTAGCAGGCACTGAAGCTTCCTTACTCTATGGATTCGGGAAGAACGTGTCAATCGAAATCTTATAAAACAGGCACCAAGGGATATGTCAGCTTAGTAAGCAGTTTCGCTACATGCCATTTGTTTATGTTATTGAACAAGTATTGCCTTGAGGTTTTGAAATTCAGGATGAAAATGGGAGGTCTGCGGGTTTGAGTTAAGACAGCCATAGAAAGCAAAGGGCAACTAAAGAAATACAGGTAGAATTTAGTCAGTAAAACTCTGTCTAGGAGAGTCAGACTTATACTAACTAAAACCAAATAAAACACTTGTTAGTGGAACAAGATCCCTCTTGCTCCATGAACAGCGAGAAGAGTGTTTTTTTTTAGTCAATATGAACTAATGCTTGACTGCGTTTCCACCTGATGGTAAGCAATGATGCAATCGTTGATGGTAAGGCGTACTAGTTTACTAAGAACCTATTAACTCTAGCTTTGAAGACACCCATGACCCAAATTCTAATCGGATGAAAAAACCGCAGCAGGCAATTGTTCTAGTCCCTCGATGTGCGCAGTATGAATGACAAAGCGAAACGCTTAGAGACGCTAAATAATTTTGTATCTCAAGTATATGTATAAGTTAAAATAAACTAGCTAAGGTTTATTTCAGACATTGATAGCAGAAAAAATGAATTGAAATAGACTAAGTATAAATAAAATCCGCAAAAATATATAAAAACAATACTGCCTACTATTTATATGAAAAAAGGGTTAATGAATAATTAACAAAGAGAAATTATAAGTCACTATTTCTTTACCCGCAGTGATGTACAAAAAAACCCACCTGATTGGCTTAACAAAAATATACGCTGAATAAAAATAAGCTACCAAAAATATTTCTCCAACAATGAGCAATGGAATTTGAAGTATTGTGGGGCGTGAAACTGAATCGCGTCCCTCGGGAAATCTGCAGTTTAAATTAACTTGTCTTACAGCCTGTGTAGAGTAATAAACACTTGTATTTCATGAGGTTATTATTTTGTAGGAGAAGGGTGTTCACGACTTAGTTCTAACTTACTCGATAGATGGTGTTGGCGTCGAATTAGAAGTCGCTATGGTTTCGTTACCGCATTTAGTATAAGGACATTCGTTTTTGTTTAATAAGTGCATTACGGAGATGGGAGTCCATGAGCTATCTAAGAACAGTTTACAGTGAATCAGTGAAGAGTTTAGATCGACTAAAACCGTCTTACATATATCCGATCTCAGTATAACTGTGGATACCGTGTGGATTACTTTTCTTCAGTTTTAGTACTTTACGTCTATCCAAATGAGCTTTCTTTGGTTTCGTTCTTCAAGTCGTTGAGCTCCTTAATTTTAGCTATACGAATACTGACTTGAACAAACTGGACAGACCCATTCAAGTCTGTGTGGTTCTTTCCTCAAAATACTTTCTCAGACACCAATCTGCTTGGCCGGAATCCGACAAAATCGAAGTCTTTTCCACCGTTTGAACGTCAAAAAGCAATAAACGTACACATGGGTGACTTTTCACTTCTGACATCAAGTTACTTCGTAATACTTATGTTCAATTACAAGAGCAAAGGAACCATAATTGGGTTGGTAGCTAAGAAAATTCCCAGTCATTGTCTGTAATTGGCACTGTGTCAAAAAAGACGTGTTAGCAACTCCGCGGCTCCGTGAAGTTTGTAATTGCAATAAGATGGCCGCCTTCGTAGATGTTTTTTAGTTATTATATCTCTTTTAAACTTGGTATTGTATGTAACTAGAGAGCCGTTAAGGCTAGCCTCATACGTTCGGAATTACTCTCTGGATTCTACTTCTAAAATTATAACAATACTAAATTCTGCCAGCGACTTCGCCCGCGTTCTCCATAAAAACTTTGAACCCCGTTTCTCGCCTTTTGGGGGTGAATTTTGAAAAATCCTTTCTTAGTGCTCACCTCCGTCATAGAACGAAAGTTTGTGCAAAATTTCACATTCCTAGTCCCGGTAGTTTTGGCTGTGCGTTGATATGTCAGTCAGTCAGTTTCTCCTTTTATATATAGATTCGACAAAAAAGTTGAATCAAAGTGGAGATGCAGTAACAATTTTTGGGTCTCAATAAAAATGGCAACTGCGCGGAATCAGCAAAGCCATTTTAGTTCAACTTGTACTTGTATTTTTTGCCTCACACATATTTTAAAAATATAGATTGATTTGTAGTCTCGTGATAAATGAAAAGTTTGACTCTAAATTTAAGTTGGACGACTTCCCCTTACATTTCTAATTTGTGAAATAAATGTAAAACCTGTGACATTCTATCGAATTGTATTGATTAACTATTGTATTTATTAACTATTTTCCTGACATTTTATTTAATATTCATTGACATTATATCTGATAACCCTTGACATTATATTTAGCATGCCTTGACATTGTTTGTACTTAATAATTATTTTGATATTGTATCATGTAATAATACTTGACATTGTATGGTTTTTAATTTTTTCAATGGATATTACTATGATTTCTTGATAATATTTGTACGCTGGAAACAGCAGAATATTTTGGACTATAATTGAATGTAACATCTTGTAACAACAATATTCTAACAAATAAAGGTATTATTATTATTATTATTTATGCAAAAGTTTTTAAGGAAGAGGAATATTAATACAAATCGCATTGTTTTGATATTACCAATTGAATTAATTCATATCATCTGATTCCAGTAGGAATTTAAGGCAGCGAAAGAACGGAGTAAGTCGTTTAGTCAGCAAAAGTCTGTCACTACTTTCCGCTCCGACCAAGGACGAGATTCGTCGTTGGATAATTTTTCTGATCATACAAAAAAGGATGAGTGTACTTACCACTCTATTAAAATGTATGGGAATACGCGCACTATGAAATTTTAATCTTAAATATTCCGGTCCGGAATTCAGGAAGCTGTTCAGTATCATTTTTGCATATCGATCTGAGAAAACTTGAAAAAATCTAAATTCTTCTGAAAAAATCTAAGGTCTTTCTAAATTCCAACTTAGGAGAGGTCATCCTGAAGGTTGACATAAAAAATGCATTCAATTCGGTTAATAGGGACACCTTGCTGGCAGAATCTAAAAAAGAAATACCCCAAATTTATAGTTTTTTATGGCAGTGCTATAGGCACCCTTCTAAATTATTATATAAAGATAAAATTTTGGAATCCGCAGTTGGCTGTCAACAGGGTGATCCCCTCGGGCCGGTGATTTTTAGTTTAGCCATTCACCCAATTATTCGACAACTAAATTCTAAGTTTAACGTTTGGTATCTCGACGATGGAACCCTGGGAGGCGATACAGACACAGTCTTAGATGATTTAATTTTTTTGAAAAATCAACTTCACTCAATAGGACTTGACCTCAACCTTTCAAAATGTGAACTATTTCTAGCTGACAGTACTGACAGACATCTGACGCTCTCTAAATTTACCGCAATGGCACCAGAAGTTAAAATCATCGATAAAAGCTCTCTTCGTCTCCTTGGGGCTCCTATTTTCGAGGATTCCTTTCCCAATTTTGTGGGGGAAAAAATTCAAAATTTTAATGATGTTTCGGAAAGATTGCTCGAAATTAACTTACATTCGGCTATCACTTTAATTCGTTTCTGCTGTTTCGGCCCTAAATTGACATACTTCCTCCGCGCCTCTCATTTGTGGAAACATCCTCATCTTTTGGAAAAAATGGATCAAATTATCAGACAAACTCTATCTTCAATTTTAAATGTGGCCATGGACGACCGAGCTTGGGCTCAAGCTACCCTTCCCATTCGTATGGGAGGCCTCGGTGTCCGCAAAATTACCAGTATCAGTTTACCGGCATTTATTTCCTCGGTTCACGGCACGGAGAAATTAATCAGGAATATTCTAATTTCCACACTGATTAATTTTGATGTGCCGTGCTTAACTGAGGCTGTAAATGCCTGGAAAGTCGCTTGCCCGAATTCAAAAATACCCGGCAACCCCTCTTCCCAAAGGCAGTGGGATGAGCCGCTCTGCAAAGTAGTTCAGCAAAACCTGTTTTCTACATCTTCCTCTACTGCAGAGCGTGCACGCCTGCTGGCTGTGGAAAAGTGGGAGTCTGGTCTCTGGCTTCACGCACTACCGTCGTCGAGCATAGGCACCTTGTTCGACGATACTACTTTCCGCCTCGCTGCTTCTCTACGTCTAGGCGCTCCTTGTTGTTCTCCTCATCGCTGCCACTGTGGCGAAGTTGTCAACAGCCTCGGGCACCACGGTCTGTCATGCAGCCGAAGTGCGGGTCGCATAGCTCGGCATGCGAATATCAACGACATCATCCGACGTGCTCTTGTTTCCGTCGGCGTTCCAGCTGTATTGGAACCTCATGGCCTGGTACGCGACGATGGCAAGAGACCGGACGGTATGTCTTTATTTCCTTGGAAGATGGGTAGGCCTTTAGTGTGGGACGCAACTTGTGTCGATACTCTCGCGCCATCTCATCTTCCTAGCTCATCATGCTGTGCCGGTGCTGCCGCTGCGGCTGCGGAGAACCTCAAGCGGCGGAAATATACTAATCTTGTTGGTAGTTATGTTTTCGAGCCGTTTGGGGTTGAAACTCTCGGATCGTGGGGTCCGAGTGCCCACAAGTTGTTTAATGAACTTTCTAAACGACTTGTTGACACTTCGCGCGACCCAAGGGCTGGCTTTTACCTTGGGCAAAGAATAAGCATTGCCATACAGCGTGGCAATGCGGCCAGCCTTTTGGGCACTTTACCGGTCGATAGCGATGCGGAAGAGTTTTTTGACGCTTTATTAGATTAGGTATTTTTAGTTAAGTTAATTAGGGTTATGTAGTTTTAAGGTTAGATATCTAATTATTTATTTGTACAGTTTACTAAATAAATTAAAAAAAGACAATATTTGACGTCAGGTCTTTCTGATTTAATAAAATGTGAATTCAGATTTCAGAGTTTCCGGATATGTTAGGCCATCCTTAGAGTTTTGCACAATACCTTTTATTCTCCGACGCGGAGGTTCCGGACAGATTGCAGCAAGTAGCGAGTCTCTCACAAAGTGTAGGACGCCACACCGCTCGCCGGAAGTAACTATGATATACTAGCTTTTGCCCGCGGCTTCGCCCGCGTGGTATTTAATTGGGGTTTCCCCATACAATATGATAATTTTACACTTGATCAAACGAAATTTGAAATCCCACAGGAACCTTATGTTTTTCCGGGATAAAAAGTAGCCTATGTCCTATTCCGGAGTATATCCTATGCCTGTTCTAAATTTCATCCAGATCCGTCCAGCCGTTTTGGCGTGATTGAGTAACAAACATCCAAACATCGTAACTTTCGCATTTATAAATGATAAATACAAATATCATCATATAATATTAGTAAGTAAGATTTCACAAATATTAATAACCTAACGACAGCGTCAGTGGACAGCATTGCCGTGGCCGTATACTGGGCCAGGCAAGGAATTTAGCTGGTTTTGTCATCGACACGTTAAGAAGAAGACTTTATCACTGAATGATTCATATTTTGTAGATTCACGCGCGAGGAAAGGTAGATGGGAAAAGACCCAGGGGCAGGAGTCCCATACATTGGTCAGACCAAATCCGTACTACATTGGAGACCACTATCTGCGATGCTATCCACATCGCCGAAGATGGGACATCGTGCCGTAACATAATCCATCTGAAAATTGCAAATGACGCAAGGAGGAGGATATTTCGCGTATAACACTCACTGTACGTACAAGATAGTATTCTTAAGTGCGTGGTTAACGGTAGGTTCATTGCCTCTACCCACTGGGAACAAATGGAATGCGGCCCAAGGGATTACACTTCGAGTGACGTATGACATCGACTTGACGTTGCCAGCTGCGTTAAGCTTCGGTTAACGACTCCAGGGATGAGTTTGTGTCAGTTATGACGAATTTTCGACTGAACGAGGAGATCTAGCACAGATAATCTTGTTTCTATGTCATTTCCTTCACTCAATTCAGTGTTCCTTAAGGAAATTGATAGTCGAGTATTGTGAAATATATATTTTTTATTGCTATAAACTAGTGCTTAACTGCAATCCCTCCTGATGGTAAGCAGTGCTGCAATCGTTGATGATGAGGCGAAGTATTTTATTTAGAGCCTTTTCACTGCCTTGAAGAACCTAAATTATAATCGAACGAAAAGACCGCAGCTGGCAAACGGTTCCAGACCCTCGATGGACGCGGTATAAACGACGAAGCAAAACGCTTAGTCTCAACAACGTAAGGGTGGACATCAACGTAAGGTATGACATTTTTGCAAGCAACTATCTAAGCTAAGCTGGCAAACTGTTCCAGTCCCTCGAAGATATATATTCAAGAAATTTCGACCTTAACAGCTTAGCTGTGGCCGAAGAAATTCACCTCAAAAGCGTAGGTTCTGATACCAATCTCCTCACATCTCAGTATATTATGTAGATGTCTTGCCTGTGCTATATTTAGGACGTTACACCAGATTACACCAGATAAGCACGTTCCCTGTAACCTATATTAATCTTTAGCTGGCGCGAATTTATCTCAAATTCTAGCCCGTGTAGGTTACCGCCTCACTAATTTTGCTGGAGTTGTGTGTTTGCGGGTTAGGAGATATAGGTTCAATGCTTCTTCAAGACGACAGGTCTTTATAAGAAACCGTGCGTGGTGGTATGCGTCATATTTTTAGGGGCTGTCAATTTTTTTTTTAAATATCTTTGAATAGTGTTATCATCAGGTAAAATTGTGATCTCACCTGATGGTTAATGCGAGGCAGTAATGCTCGTAACGGAGGAGGCTGACCGCATAAGGCAAAGGCAACGGCGCACTCGCCGTAGCCGTCGCCGCCGCGATCCTGCCGATATCCGGCCACCGTAGACACTGGCTTGCGGACGATGAGCAATGGGTAGCTCGCCGTCCGGTCGTCTGGTAGCAGTTTAGACCGAGCCCAAGTCGTCGACGGCGCGCTCCGTTCCCGCGCGCCTCAAGGAGTTGTCAGCAAACCGTAGGGGCCCTACAGGGTCGAAGCTTCCCGGAACTGAGGGTTGGTGCGAAAGCGTTACACCGGGGCTCTGGGAATAAGGCAAGGAAGGCACGGGGTAGGTTCTTTAGTCAGTAAGAGTCTGACACTGTTTCCCGCTCCGCCCAAAAGTGGGATTCGTCATTCGATGATTTTTACCTACCATAAAAAGATGGTTAATGGTGAGATGCTTAAACTATTATAAATAGCCTATTCATTTTACCCAAGAAGACATTTAAATTGTAATCGGAAGGAAACACTGCAGCAATCAAATTCTTGCAGCTTAAATACACGTGGTAAAAAAGACTCGGTGAAACGTTTTGCCCTGACCGTAGAGGTGTCAAAAATGTAAGCGTGGGCCTTTGCTATCGAAATCAAGACAAGCAATTTCAATTTTCAGATTTATTCCTATACTCGCTCTATAAAGCTTTGGTACATGCCAAATTTCAGAATTTTAGGTCAACGGGAAGTACCCTACGAATTTTTATTCCTTTAAGAGGTCGAAATGTCCGTTTTTATACGACATAAACGGCGTATAATTTTTTTCATTAACTTACACGTTTGAATTTTTCACATTTTCAAAGGAACACAGACTTGAGAATATAGTTTACATTTCAACTTGACAACTCCACGCGTTCTCGAGATAAAGGGTTTTGACAGACATACAGATTGATTGATTGATTGACACCTTACATGATTATAAGGGTTCCGCTTTTTCCTTTTGATGTTTGCAACCCTGAAAAGAGTTATATCATGCAAGTCCATTTTAAACGTGTTAGATGTTCCTGTACCTACACGTATACATAGACTCTATGTGGGACATGTGGGTTGCTAGCGTGACAAAGATAAGCACGTCGCGCGTAACCTAATAGTTGGCGGAGGGCTCTCTAGCACGCTGCAGATTTTATCACGCATGTACTACCGGTTGAGAGGAGATAACTCTTTACTTGTACCTAGGTGAGCTAGGTTATATCCTTTTTGCTGTCTAGTGCTTGAGTAGGGACTGAAACTGGGTTAGTGGAATTTTTTAATTAAAGCTATATTATAAAACTATTTAAAGTTTTTTTTTTATTGAAGCAAATATTTTTTTCTTTTATTTTATACTAGCTTTTGCCCGCGGCTCCGCCCGCGTGTTATTGGTGTTGGGGTTTCCGGGATAAAAAGTAGCCTATGTCCTATACCAGAGTGTATCCTATGCGTGTGCCAAATTTCATCCAGATCCGTCCAGCCGTTTTGGCGTGATTGAGTAACAAACATCCAAACATTAAAATATCCAAATATCCAAATATCCAAATATCCAAATATCCAAATATCCAAATATCCAAATATCCAAACATCCAAACATCATAACTTTCGCATTTATAATATTAGTAAGATGATATATATTATATTGCTATATTTACAATCCTTATAACTACATGTATACATATACATAAATTACAGTACGACCGTCGGATCTCGGCGAGTCTGAGGTTAGGCTCTTCGAATTTTAGCGCTTGATAATTCGTAACAAAATAAATTAAACGTTTAAACAAATAAATGCAATTTGTTGTTGTTATTGCTGTTAAAAACTGTTATTGGCCCAGGGTCCTGGAACATAGGTATGTTTTTGGTCAGTAAAAGTCTGACATGGTCTCCCAGGCCACCCTAGAGGTGTTTTTCACTCGTTAAAAAAATATCAGTATAAGAATTGTAAAAGTACCTCTTGCAAATAAAACTATTCTACCTCTACACAACACTAACTACTTGAGAAACAAAAGAACTGCTTATCCACAAACCTATTATTTCCCCTAAACCTTGAGTTAGCAGAACCTATAAACGGCACATCGTTTCAAAAGACACGTCATTCAGCCGAATAAGCCGTCGCGCTTGACTTTGACAAATTGCCGTCGAGTCATTCTTAATTCATACGTTGTGGGCCACGAGCTGACGGTGTTGGCCCTTCTTGCTGCGGCTAGGGATGTACTTGCGGAGGTTGTTTAACTTGTTACAGTTGCGGAAATCAGCGGAGGCGGTTGCGAAAAATGTTAATCGAATCGATTTAGTTCCGATTTATTGTTGATCAACAGGCATTTAATATTAAAAGCAATTTATCAGCTTATAAGTTTTTTTTTATGGTAGGTAAAAATCATCGAATAACGAATTCCGCCCTTGGGCGGTGCGGGAAACAGTATCAGACTTTTATTGACTAAAAAATGTACCCCATTCCTTCCTTGCCTTAGTCCCTGAGCCCTGGTGTTACGCTTTCGCATCAACCCTTGGAACAGGAGGCTTCGTTCCTATAGGACCCTACCCAGACAACCGGACGGCAAGCTACTCATTGCTACCAGACTCTTACTGACTAAATAAAGGGTTGTATAGTCAGTAAGAGTCTGACTCTAACGGGTAGGGACTCGTCCCTACGTTGCCTTTGTACCAGGATCAGAGCCTTCCTTTCAGACGCAAACCATTGGCCCCAGTTGGCTTCGACCCTTCTGCTGGATCCCTCCAGAATGTATGATTTCTTGCGGAAGTTCTGCATTTGCGAAAACGGAGGCAATGTTCCATTACTACCCTCTGGCTCCTGAATTAAGGCCCACCTTCCTGCTCACGACTTAGGGTGCTCTTTACTCCACTAGTGTAATGCGGGATCGACCCGCTCAGATTGCTGGGCGGTGAATTTTGTATGTACTATTTATTGTAGTTGCGTGTTCATTTATGTTGGATTGAGGGAGCCGAGATGATTCAATTTGTGGCGGTAACGAGGTTTCCTTAAGTCTCGTGTTTCTGTGTAATTTGGTAAATGTATACAGTAGCAGATAATTTATTGGTTTATAGTTTCAATAAGCGAGAGAAGGAGGTACTTTATCTTAGCGACCCGCCCCAGCTTCGCACGGGTACTGATATTGAATATATTATTATGCATGTATCCTACACATAAACCTTCCTCTTGAATCACTTTATCTAGTAAAAAGAACCGCATCAAAATTCGTTGAGTACTTTTAAACATGTAAGTATACATAGGGACAGCGGTAATCAACTTTATACTATGTAATCATCATCATTTTAGCGCTAGTCCCGGTTGCTTCCTTGGCTTTCACCTCAGTGCCCGGGGTCCGCTTTCCAACTCAAACGCCTCCACTTCGCTCGGTCTTTCGCCTCCTTTGCCTTAAGCCCATTGGCACGCATATCGTCCCTTACGACGTCGATCAAACGCCTCTTTTATACTATGTAATGATTTGTGAAATTATAAAAGAGCTTTCTCGAATCAAGCCACTTTTTACACTGGGCGCATTCTGGGCAGAGAACTTTGCAATAAATCTTACTGACTGGCCAATCTTTTCGACATGCCGTTCCATTAAAACTTGTATACATATATATATACAGCGAGTTGTGAACTTTATATATATTTTTGACTGGCCTTTCAGTCTAGTAGTTAGTGGCCCTGACTGCTATGCCGAAAGTTGTGGATTCGATTCCCACCCAGGACAGCTGTTCGTGTGATGAGCACGATCATTTGTTCTGGGTCTAGGTTTAATTTATCTATAATATATGTATTTAGAAATATATAAGTATGTTCATCAGTTGTCTAGTACTCATAACACAAGCTCCGTTTAGCTTGAGGTTAGACGACGTGGTCTGTTGTGGAATATTTTGGAATATTATTACTAGCTTTTGTCAGCGGCTTCGCCCGCGTGCATAAAATATAGCCTATGTCACTCAGGAGTAAAGCAGCTTTCTATTGTGGCTAATTTTTTTCCAATCGGACCAGTTGTTCCAGAGATTACCTCCTACAAACAAAAAAACAAACTTTACCTCTTTATTATATTAATGTAGATAAAAGATGGAAATGTACCAATTATTTTACCCTTATGGTGGTGCACACAGTTTCAATAATATCTAATAATCAGGGAAAAACTCAACGTCGAGGTAAATATGAGACCTTGGATGGAATACGGCAGCACTGAACAAAACTCATCTAGGGTTTTATTCAGGAAAAGTCTCTCACTCCACTCAGAGAAAGAGAAATTAATTAATGATTTAAATCGCCTCACAAAAAAAAAACCTTGCAGACACTCATATTTCTTGAGTAGATGTGTATATTATATATATATATATATTTGCAAACTATGTATATATTAATTTTCTTTTATTTCTTCAATGTAATTGGATATGTTATTATTGTCAAGAGATATTAAATAAATAAATAATAACTTTTTAATAATACATCGGGATTACATCGGGGGACGTAATTACAGACACAATTAAAGAACAATAGGTAGGTATGCGAATGCCGGCGCAAAAGTTTAATATACTATGCAGGCAATTATACCAACCACTTGAACCTAAATACCACGAACCACAGTTGTTAATCAGACTGTACTCCAGACAAGTTGTGCCCACATGAATTTATCAGTCCAGCAGAGCTTCAACCCCCACACAAACGGGTTAGTTAAACGCATGCATCGTTACATAGTTAGGCGTCTAGAACTAGGTCATCGGATAGGGTTAGAGTGAACGGGTCGGGACCGCCGGCTAGCTCGATTATATTGTTTAGATCGCGGCTAACGGTCACTGCGGTAAATTACTTTTCAACACACTTACTCGAAAACCCTACTACTACTACTAATAAGCTGTTTTTCGCACAAGTGCGGACAAGAGCCCCAGGTCACTGCCATAGGTACTATTTTATACAGCTTTCTGATAAAGGCGAGGGCTGTCGAACCTACAGTCGGGTACGGAACTTCGTGTATCACGCCCCACAGAGACGCTTTCCGTGAATTTTGCTATACGCAGAACTAGGCTTCTGCCAGCGGCTTCGCCCGCGTGAAAGTAGGGTTCTCCATAGAAACTTTAGACCCCTATTACATCCCTTTAGGAGCTGATTTTTTAAAAACCCTTTCTTAGTATTCGCCTACGTCATAAAAGGTATCCCTGTGCAAAATTTCTCGCTCTTAGGCCCAGTAGTTTCGGCTGTGCGTTGATATGTCAGTCAGTTTCTCCTTATATATGTTACGGGTAAAGCTAGAAGGTGGAGTAAACCTAGGTTTACCCGGGTTAACTTAGTATTACCCAAGCTTCTTGGGTAAAGTCCGAATAATAAGTAAAATAAATTTTAATTCGGGGTTTACCCATGCTCACCTAGGTCTACCCAACTCTGGCTGGGTAATGTTAGGTGTTGCGTAATTTTGGAGCCATAATGCAGAGCTGCAATGGTGATTTCATGGAATTATGAATTACCACTTTCAGAACAAGGAGATGGGAAAGGAAATAGAAACAGAAGTTTTAAATACAAAAGAAGGTGAAAGGCAAGTTTTACAAGAAATAAATTAAGAAGAAATGGAGTTTTTACTACTGAGGAAATATTCTCAAGGAATCAGTTTCTGTGTGTCATGATAAACTGATTGATATCTAAAATATATCACCGAAAAAAAGCTTACGAGAGCTTGCAAATGAACGGATTTTGCTCTTTTAGCGATTACGTTCGCCTAAAAATGTCCTTGGATTTTCATTTTACTAATTAATTATGTAAATTTTTAACATTACCCAGCCAGAGTTGGGTAGAAGTTCGAGAGTATTATAATTCCATGGAATCACCATTGCAGCTCTGCATTACGGCTCCAAAATTATGCAACACCTAACATTACCCAGCCAGAGTTGGGTAGACCTAGGTGAGCATGGGTAAACCCCGAATTAAAATTTATTTTACTTATTATTCGGACTTTACCCAAGAAGCTTGGGTAATACTAAGTTAACCCGGGTAAACCTAGGTTTACTCCACCTTCTAGCTTTACCCGTAACATAAATATATAGATAAGACAAGTGAGCCGGCCCAGCTTCGCACGGGTACTGATATTGAATATATTATGCATGTATTATACACATAAACCATTCTCTTGAATCACTCTATCTATTAAAAAAACCGCATCAAAATCTGTTGCGTACTTTTAAAGATCTTAGCATACATAGGGACAGCGGTAAGCAACTTTGTTTTATACTATGTAATGAAAAGCTGCATATGATGAAAACTTCCCCATAATGGTATTTATTGTATCAGTCTGGACACCCAGCGGCCCTTGCTAGCCGGGCAGCCTCTGTCATTTGATACATATGGTAATTTGTCATTGTACCCTGTTCGACTACGGCTCGGGCAAATTCCGCCTCGTTTGCAATGTTTTTTTTTATTATTAATAAGTTCGCGCTTGACCACTTTTTCACCTCATGGTAACCAATGATGTTGTCGGCAGGATGTGCTTAGCCAGTTCTTGGTGTATATACATTAACTTATTACACCAATGACCTTCACCAAACTCCATTTGATGTCTACAAATTTTTTCTGATATAAGATGATGCCGAAATGTACAAAAAAACACATTTTCACATTTCTATAATACTAGCTTCCACCAGCGGCTTCACCCGCTTGGATGTAGAACTTTATCCTAAAGGAACAACAAGGGAGCTTCCTGGATAAAAATTATTATAAGTGCTATTTCAGAACATGGTGTACTAAATTAAAAATAATTATTTTTGCAATTTCAGCGTGAAGGAGTAACCAACATAAAATAATAACATGATTTCTTAGAAATATGCAGTACCTTTGTACTCTTGTATCTGTATTTGTATGTACATAAATAAATAAATAAAAATATTAACATTCGCAATGTTTTACCTTTATAGGTACTATTAGTGTGATTGTTATAAGGATTATCTTTATCTGATTTGCGAAATATTTCTTAAACACTTAATTAAGCACAAGTTTTAACTAATTGAACATACAAAAGACTATTGTATTAAGTCCGTTCAATAATAAAGTTTCATCAATCAATTCCGTCACAATGAAAGCGTCCACGTGAAAAATTAATTAGCCTGCCATTGTTTCAGCCAAACGTAATCAAGTTATTGCAAACTTTAATAGTGAACCGTTCTTTGTCCGCAGATGTCCGCCGAAAATCACTGAAACACCGAAGATCTTCTTATTAAAAATGAACTGACACTACAAGAACAATAATGAACCCTTGATCGCTGAAAAAATGACTAACGTAAAATTAAAACTCATGTTCTTCCTCTTGAACGCTTTACTAACAGCAGACATAGTCCACGCAAGACCTTATTCCGACATGAACAACACGGATATCGTCATCAAGTTTGGAAATAACAACAACACTTTTATACCTATCGATCCAAACTCTGATACTCTAATCGTGGCCGAAGAGACTGATGAAGAAATCAGAGAGACCGACAGAACATCCAAATCAGAACTCGAAGGTCTCATGAATGCAGAACAAGGTAGAGATGAGGACTTGTCGAAAAAAGTCATGAAAGATCAGAATAAGCGCAGATTAGAGCAGAGAATGATGGAAATACCGAGCGGGGAACCGGGAGCGGTCGAAAAACCAATCAACATATCAAGTAGTCTTCTAGATGACATCATCAATTCGGAAACAGATAGAGAGGACACGATAACAGATATACTTTTTAGGCCAGAATCTGAATTTGCTGAAGATATGCCAAAGTTTGAGTTTTTAATAGCAGCTAAAATAAATGAGAGTGAGTTTTTAAATAAGAATGTTAGTGAAACAGAAAGAGATAGGAACAGTAGTGATGTTCTAAAGAAGATAGATTATGTGGAGCTAGTGGAGGTGGCCAAGCCATCGAAAGAGAACCGGAGTGCTTTGATGATGAACATCACTGGACATGAAGTAGACAACGATCTAGCACCCGATACGAGTGAGTATTCAGATAATATATATTACTTTTGTTTTAAGATTTCTTAAACTTTTAAAAGCTCAATCTTTGATAGTTTTTCTCAAAAGCTGTAAGCAAAGTGCTCATATTTAAATATTCATGCTTAACTAAGTTCCCTCAACAGCTGAATAAAATATGCCAGGAGAGCTTTCTCTGTAAACTATAAACAGGAACATTAGCAACGAACAGGGAAATAGCCTTAAGTGCCTTGGTAATAAGACTCCAATCTTAGTCCACCTGACCAGTATCTAGGATACTAAATTAATAATTAAGATGGAATGGTATCATAGAACGGTGGCATAGCACCTGGGGCTTATGTGCTTACTGTTTACGCTTCTTGGGGTTATGTGTCTTGGTGGACCACGTTTACTACGGATGGTTTATGTACGGCAGGGACATTATTGTAAGGGTAGTGATGCTGTAAAAACTGTTACCCAATTTATTCTTGCTCTCTACTACTTTGGTGTACAGTTAGTATTTTAATGAAGCATAACATTTTTGATGCAGAGTTACAAATCATCATCCTCCCTCATCTCATCATTAAAGTTCCCTCTGCTGGGACACATGCCTCCTCTCTAGGAGAGGGAATGGGCCGTGATCTATCACACGGGCCCAGTGCGGGTTGGTGGATGTCACATGTCTTCGAATTTTTGGTTCTAGGACATGCCGGTTTCCTCACGATGTTTTCCTTCACCGTTTTGAGAGCAGCGGTGATGAAATAAATTACACAAAATAATGCGCCTAGCTGGGTTTAAACCTACCACCTACAACTCGTAAGTCGGGGCCGTTACCACTCGTCTACCACTGCTCTTCAGATAAAAATATCCCTTATTATATTTTAATAAGTACATTATATTTCTGATTTTTATTTTTTAATTGAGGCCAGGAACTCTATATCGACATTTAAATTCTATCGCCGTGTAAGATTTTTATATGCATTAAAATAAACTAGTAGCATAGTGTAGTGTTATAAAAAGCAAATAAGAATTTGAATCAATAGTGACACGCTATTTGAATAACAAACACAATGTGTGCATGTTGTATAGGAAAGTCAATACAAAAGCGTAGTATTTTTTACAAAAAGTTTTTAGTTTACGCGTTGTTAGACAATGTTGCTCTCTTAAAAACTTAAAGGTTTTGCACTTTCGCATTGTTAGAATTTAAACCACCACAAGTTTTATTATAAATTATGTTCTTATTTATAAATTATTTTTGCCATTTTTTCTGTATCTGTGTTTTTTTATGGTAGGCAAAAATCATCCAATGACGAATCCCGTTCTTGGGCGCAGCGGGAAATAGTGTCCGACTCTTACTGACTAAAAACCCTCACTCCGTTCCTTCATTGCCCCTCGCACTGGGGCCCAGCCTTCTTTTTAGTAAGAGATCCTGGGCTCTTGTAGGCTTCAACCCTTTTGCAGAGTCCCTACGTTCTCCATCGGTGTTTCACTTTTATGAAGTTTCCAAAGTGCCAAAGATTGTTTCGTATTTGTGTAAATCTTCCTTTACCTTGCATCAATCTTTCTTCCTTCTTATTTCACTCACTTCCTGATCAACAAAGCCGTGTCTAAATACATGAATGAGGGTAGAAAGTATTCTATAGCCCGCCACGGTCTACTGTACCCCCTTTGTCCTGGGTCCTTTTTTGACAAATTAGCGATCCTTTTTCAAAATGTATGTAGCTCGCTCGTTGCTCAGCGCGAATTTGTATTCAACCCCTGAGGGACCCCGGTAGCTTTGAAGCGAGCGGTGTGTGTTAAGAGCGAGAGCGAAGTGAAATGCTAAAGTAGAGGAAAGGAAAACGTGTAAAGTAAGTGAGGAGGGTTTTGTAATGCAATTTAATTTGTTCGGTTCTAAAACCGTTCCTTACTGAAAAAGAAAGTACCTAGTATTTGTATAAATTTGATCTATTTTCCAGTTAGCTTAGCATTAGTCTTATAATGTTCGCACTGCAATGGGCCGTAGACCACCACACTGACTGAGTGCGGGTTTATGACATCACATGGTCTTTGAATTTTTGGATCTAAGACATGTCGGCTTCCTACGATGTTTTCCTTCACCGTAAGAAAACCCGAGATCTTAGAACGCAAAGGACATCTGAAAGAAACGCATGGTTTTAGTCTCCCAGAGTTCAGCCAGAGCCGAGTGGTAACGGCCCCGACTTATGAGTTGCAGGTCGTGGGTTCAAACCCAGCCAAGAGTATTGCTTTGTGTAATTTATTTCATCACTACAGCTCACAAAACGATTAAGGAAAACCTCGTGAAACCGGCTTGTCGTAGAACCAAAAATTCGAAGACGTGTGACATCTAACAATCCGCACTGGGACCGCGTGTATTATGGCACATTTCCTCTCTGAGAGAGGAGGCTTGTATCCCAGCAGTGGGAACATTTAAAGGCTGATGGTGATGATGATGAAGAGCAGTCATAGAATGAAATCCCACACCCCTCAAACACTGATTATACAACATATATGCGTTTCAAGTACAACTTGCATGACTTTGCAAAAAAGGGTGTACGAAATTAATTTGGCCGATGGTTTTTATATCTTCTTTTTTCCTAATTTTATTTTATGCGATTTCGTAAAAAGCACGCAATTACGTATTAATGATGCACCTCTGCGTATGAGGGGTTAAAAAATGCATTACACAAAAACTTGGACCAATCCCACATTCCTGTTTTGATTCCGCAATAATGGATGAGAGTTGGTGCGGCTCACAAATTATAATTAGATGAATAGACAGAACAAATGACGGTCCATTTGTCCACCGTATTTGTTATTCACAAGCTGTTTATATTGTTTGTGTTCATTAAAACTGTTTTATTCCAAATCGGCGGCCATTGTTCAAGTTTGTTCTGCTCAAGTTTTAGCCCAGTTTTTGAGTTGAAAGAATTTATTAATTTTTACATATCAATGTTAAAAATTAAAAACCGGGCAAGTGCGAGAAGTACTCGCACGCTGAAGGTTCTGAAGAAACTTGTCTATTAACAGTTCAATTTATTTTTGTGACATTACGACAAAGCAGCAACAGCCACAATTTTTTTGGATAATAATAATTAAAAACACACGTTAGTGTATTTATTGGATATATAAAAGACTATATACATATATACTTGCCTAGTAGCATTGTTTTGAAGCTATGTTTTTAAGCGATGAGGAGTTATACTTTAGTTAGTAAGAGATCGACATAGTCTAAGTAGTTCTACTTAGAGTGGTTTAATTTAAGTTAATAGCTCTCCTCTAAAAAACAGTTTCAATTCATTCGAGTCTTAGTCTGAAACAAAATTACATAGCTTCAATACAATGCTACAAAGCAAGTATATAAATAGAATAAATCCTCATAAAACGTTTCGATAAATAAAAAACTGAACGAAGCGAATAAAAGACAGAAAAAGCAAAAAGAGTAATACAATTTCATCGCGGCTTATTATTGGCTAATTCCTCACCCGGCTAATTGGTAGGTTGGTCACGTAAAATCGATGTTAGTAACGGAATAACTTCCGAGATTTTCAGTGGCGACGAGATATACCGGCCCCATGTTGGGCGCCAATTGGAAGACTGCCCAGCTTCGGGAATGTTCGGCTCGGAGAACATCGGAAATTGACTCATTTGAAGCGTGTAGTTCTTTAGCGGTGGAGTTTAGAAGTGTGTTGTATTCAGTTAGTATTATTGGTTTTTTATGGTAGGTAAAAATTATCCAATGATGAATCCCGTCCTTGAGCTGAACGGGAAATAGTCTCAGACTCTTAATGACTAAATAACCTACCCGATTCTTACGTTGCCATATAATTATACCAGGGCCAGAGCCTTGCTTTCAGACGTGAACCCTTGGCCCCAGTTGGCTTGGACCCTTAAAATGACTAGGTTTAATTTTTATAAGACTTATTTGTAAAAAAAAATAATATTTTAAATGCCTCCCCGTCCATCCTCCCCACCTCCATCTGTCGTCAATGTGAACATGATTTAATAGCTTCCAGCCATTGAAACAAAAAAAGTTTGACAAAGAGGCAATGCGAAAACAGAGAGACGCTGAACCGAACACTCGGTTAGCATTCGGTAGCCACCAGTCGAATTATTGTTCATAAATTATTATACAAATGTTTTAGGAAATATAAATCTTTTTTTTTTAAACCCGCTACTCCATAGATTTATATTCACATAACTTGACAAAATGTATAGAGCAGTGGGTTTTTTTTGTCTCACAGTAAAAGTTGTTCATATTGGTGCGTACAATGATCTTTTTTAAGGAGAGCCCATTTGTCGTATCAACTTTGTATAATAAATATACAGCAATGCTGTTAGTTGGTATCCACCATCCCGCATCAGGACAGCGTGGTGGATTACGGCCCATATGGGCTGGTGCTGCAAAATGCCACCTAGCGGCTTTGGATTCAGTGGAAAGGCGTGCAAAGAGGCTGATTGGTGATCCAGATTTGGTTGGGTCCGGTCTTCAAAGTCTCGAGCACAGGCGCAGAGTAGCCAGCCTTGCGGTTTTCTACAGGATGCATTTTGGAGAGTGTGCGCAGGAATTACATGATTTGATTCCGCCATCCCAATTTCACCTTCGGACATCCCGGCGTACGGCAAATATTCACCCTTACGCTGTTGAGACACCTGCGGCCCGGACTAAGCGTTTTGCCTCGTCATTTATACCGCGTACATCGAGGGATTGGAACAGTTTGCCGGCTGCAGTCTTTCCGTCCGAATATAATTTGGGTGTCTTCAAGGCTAGAGTGAATAGGCTCTTAATAAACTAGTGCGCCTTACCATCAACGATTGCATCACTGCTTACCATCAGGTGGGATCGCAGTCAAGCACTAGTTTATTGCATGTAAAAAAAAAAAAAAAATTTCCTCTTCTAGAGACGAGGCCTGAGTCTCAGCAGTGTGAACATTAGAAGGCTGATGCTATGATAATGCATGCTATGCTAATGCTATTAGATGCCATTATCCCGAAACTTTATACAAAAATAAATGTATTCCAGTATCGCTGGGAGATATTTAAACAGCACTGGTCTGAGCCAAAGGAGCTTTGTACCTCAAATATGCATATTACATCCCCATCCTCCGCTGCAATGCTACCCCAACATGAATAGCAAAACAATTTTGATATTCCCATATTATTACAATTCAAATTCAGTTTTACTGCATCGAGACCAAAACTACCATAATGCCATGAAAATAGAGTTCAAATTGGCTTGAATGCTTGGAAGATACGGACGATATTCTATCTGCTAACATATTCAACTCATTATTTGCACATTTTCTATTGAATTTTGCTATCTCTGTACACATTGAGTCAAAACTATTCACGCCGAGTTGAAAGTCTATCGGTTTTCTATCGTTTACATTTCGGGAAGTGTGCATTGGAATTGCATAATTTAATTTCCTCAAGCCTGTTTCATAGCGAAAAGAATCGCCAAACTTAAGTGGCAATTACACGCAGAACGGATGGCCGCTGGGGTTAAAAGTTTCTGTAGTGGCGACTGCGTACCGGAAGACGCAGCGTTGGAAAGCCTCCCACAAGGTGGACCGATGACTTAGTCAGGGTTGCTGGAATCTGCTGGATACAAGACGCACAGGACCGATCTTTGTGGCGGCGCTTGAGGGAGGCCTATATCCGGCAGTGGACGTCTTTCAGCTGAAATGATGATGATGATGAAGCCTGTTCCAACCACTAGATGGACGGCATTGCGCCATCGGTACTATCGCGGCCATTTTCAGCCTAATCACTAAAAAAAAATCGATTGAATCCTACGGCGCGGCGCCAATCAGAACCATTGAAGTCTTCGTTTCGAGTGTACCTAAGCAAAAATTAACTAACCGGTGGTCAGATGGAAAAGTCTTCGATGGTACATGGTGGACATCCCAATGTTATGCAGAATGTTTTGGAAACACATATATTGTGCATACAACTATGGAGCGTAATTTTCTACCGGAGAGTGTGTGTATCCTGCTACAAGCTAATGGTTTTAAGTTGAGAGCGAATAGGTTACTGCTAGGTATTTACATTATCACATACCATTAGGTATTATCTATATACGAGTATATAAAAGGAGAAACTGACTGACTGACATATCAACGCACAGCTAAAACTACTGGGCCTAGGAGCGTAAAATTTTGCACAAGGATTCCTTTCATAACGTAGGCGAAAACTAAGAAAGGGTTTTTCAAAATTCAGCTCCTAAAGGGATGTAATGGAGGTCTAAAGTTAGTATGGAGAATGCTACTTTCACGCGGGCTTGCGCTGTCGTGCGAGCGAAACGTCACCTATTTTCCACTGTTGTAATTTAGTCTGCGGGTGTTATAGTGAGCAATCGCAAGCTTAAGAACAATAAAACCGTCCAAACGGGTGTCGGACCACGCTTCGTGTAGGGATCCGTAGTTTTCCATCCGTCACAAATTTCTTACAATGTAACAGATGGCGCTGTACCTGGTGATTTTGGATTGCGTGAACCGATTTTATTCTTTTTGTATTTTTATTTGAAAAAAGATACGCTCAGGATAATAAATGTGTAAACTAAGTTGAAAAAATGCTTGCATGTACCTATGGTTAAATTATAAAATTAGTTCAGAACGTTTTTTGCACTTTGTCGGAAAGAAAGAAAGAAAAACAGTTTATTCGGCGGTTTTGTCGGCGAGATTGATAAACAAATTGATACCAAATTTCAGCTTTCTAGTGCTAACGGTCGCTGAGGTTATCCGCAGACGGACTAACAGACAGACATACTTGGCGAAACTATAGGGGTTCCTTGTTGACTAAGGAACTCTAAAAAGAAATCACTGGCCATAAGTGACTCGGAAAACCTTTCTTCAGCTGTCTCTGAACTGATAAAAAAGATAATTGACGCCACCAGAGCTTCAGACAGCAATGAAAATATACGACCTACCCACGTTTCCACAGTAACTCCTAGTTACGTTACCTCTATTGCCTTTCTTCGAACTTTATATTCCTTGGAACTTTTTATTATGAACGTTACAGTTTTCCTACAAGCTCGTATGAAGGTAGAAACCTTCACAGTTTTCTTATGAAAACACATCAGAACACACCTGAGGGTTATTAGGGGTGTGTGAACTCTTAATGCCCTTTTGTTCGCGTAAGAGTGCATTTATTTGCGTCCATATAGATGTTTGTGCAGTCTAAGTGATAGAGGGCGTGGTAGTCGGGTGGTTTATGTTGAGGTAGTCCTCTTAAATAACTAAAGCGTAAAGACCGCGTTTTAAGTATTATTTAATAGTAAACAACTAAGAGCCTTCGCTCACGGCGACATTTTGTAGCGTGTTAACCAAACAGCATCGCCACTGATAATATAATCGTGGCGTGGGCGAGGGTCGCGACGATCACACACATTCGGCGGCTAACGCTTTTTTGCTCGCACGACAGCGCTGGATCTTATCTCTGTCCTTGTCTATCAGTGACTACAGATAGTGTAGATGTGTAAGTTTGGAGTCCAAGTTTTCTAATTACAATGTTAGCGCGTATCTTCCTATATAATATAACAATGGGCAGGACATTTTTTGCCGAGCCAGTTCAAGTTTTATTTAAATTTTATAAAACAACTAGTTTCCCGCCCCAGCTTCGCACGGGTACTGATATTGAATATATTATGCGTGTATTATACACATAAACCTTCCTCTTGAATCACTCTATCTATTAAAAAAACCGCATCAAAATCCGTTGCACACTTATAAAGATCTAAGCATACATAGGGACAGCGGAAAGCAACTTTGTTTTATACTATGTTATGAAGTCCTACCCCATGAACCCTACAAGAACCCTACAAGGATTTATTGTAAAAAGATGCATGCAGTGGCATCCATCTTTTTACAATAAATCCTTGTTACATAAAAACTTGTTAAAATTTTGAACTATCACAGCTGAACATAGATATCAAAAATAGAGAACAAAGCCAAACAAGTCATCAAATACAACGGGTTTCAGCAGACAGATGCGGGACGATATCCATCTTTCTGATTTATGCCATGTCAACTAGATTTGATGGAGTGGTCTGTGCAGGCAGACATCATGTTTTACATTCACAGTTACTGGTAGTTCGATGTATTCCTGGCAGGTGGGTTTTTTATGGTAGAAAAAATCATCTAATGATGAATCCCGCCCTTGGGCGGAGCGGGAAACAGTGTCACACTCTTACTGACTAAACGACCCACCCCTTTCCTTCTTAGCCTTTATACCGAGATCGGATCTTCCTTTCAGGCTTTGGCCCTGCAATTGGGCCTCTACATTTGTTGATAACTCCTTGAGGCGTGCGGGAACGGTGCGCGCTGTCGACGGGCAGGTGGTAATAGTGTGATCCATTTCGAAGAAAGCCACCTTTTCTACTCGCCGTCTTTGGTTACTGTTCCGTTCCTGTAAGCCATATAGAGTGTGACAGTATATAGCGTATTGACTTTCTCAATTAATGAGCTATCTAACTCTGAAATAATTCATCAATTCGAACTAAGTAGTATTATTAATAACTAGCGACCCGCCCCAGCTTAGCCAATGTGCAATGTTGATATTAAATATATTATGCATGTTTCATACATATAAACCTTCCTCTTGAATCACTCTGTCTATTAAAATAAACCGCATCAAAATCCGTTGCGTAGTTCTAAAGATTTAAGCATACATAGACAGGAAGCGACTTTGTTTTATACTATGTATTGATTAAAAAACTGTACAACTGCGAGTTTGACTCGAACACTGCGGGTTCCGTACCAATCAACTTATGTAATTAATTCAATTCCTGAATCAAGTCTAGTATCTTAATCTAAAGGATTTTTGAATTCGAAAATCTTTATCAACTATGTGTTATTTTCTCCTGGGTTTCTATTCGCTCCTTTGAAGTTGCTAGGTCATCATGTTGGTAATGGTACATATACATAGGCCCTACCTTCGTACCCGCTAGTACAGTAAGCTGCCCTGTCATGTGAACTGTCGCAGTTTTGTCTGTGTTCTCAGGCTACTCGGACGTGCAGACTCTGTTCCTGGCGTGCTTCGGGACGCTGCTGCCGCTGCTCGCCGTCCTCTTCGCTACGCTGCTCATCAGGTAAGAAACTGACTTTAATATTTGCTATTTAGTTAATAAAGAAGCAGTTATTTTATTAATCATAGAATTAATTAGAATCAAATAATAAAGTAACATTAAAATTACATAAATACAAAACCCCTATGAACTTAACTAAAAGTACCTAATCTAATAGTATAATCTAAAAAACTAATCTAATATACCTACTGGTAAAGTGCCCAAAAGGTAGGCAGCATTGTCACGCAAAGTGTCAATAAGTCGTTTAGTTAAAGACATCGACTTATATTCTAACGATAGATAGCACGTTCATAGTAGGTAACTATTTATCAAAATAGTGAAAAGTTAATACAAAAGTCCGCTGCAGCGCATCATTGACGTTGTTGTCTATCAAAACTTTTAAAACTTACAGCGCTGATACGTCAAAACTGCACTAATTTGTCATCAAAGTAAAAGTGTATAGAAAAAAAAAAACCTGTGTAGTTCTAGTGAAAAAGCGTCAGCGTCATTCATTGGAAGTCCCGTCAAAGGATGCAAAATTACATGTTGTGAAAAATGAGATTATTACACACTGCACTGCAATCAGCGCGAAACAGTAATGCTAGCAAAGGAGATGGCTGCTGGCGTGAGGCACGAATTTGTCCACCAGCCCAGCAGGCACGATGCCTGCCTTGCCTACTAGGCCCATGGGAGGAATTCGGGATGAAAACAACACAAGTCACAAGTTCAGTTGTCTTGTGGTCAAGACAACTGAAGGAACATAGGTGTAATTTCACTTCACCCTAGAGTGGGAGATGTCAATATATTTCTCATCTTAAAAAAGAAGAAAATTGAAAAAATACAGACAACTATTTTATTTTGCACCTGTCTAAATATGTTTTATCTGCTTGGTACAATATCTTTTGAATGTTTAATAAGTGAAAACGATTTAAATGACAGCCTCGATGATATCTCACCTCAAAAAGAGTTGAAAATTGAAAAAATACAGAGAACTTTTTCATTTTGCAACTGTCCAAATAATATTTATCTGATTGGTACAACTCTTGAATGTTTAATAAGAGAAAACACTTTAAATTTCAGTCGAACACTGAAGATTCATTGAATACGCTACTGCTTAAAGAAACCTACTGGTTTAAAACACTTATTTTCTTTTTTTTTCTTTTTTGCGTACAGTCTAGAGATGAAAATTTTGCATTTTCTTAGACTCATCAATCAATTTAATAAAAAGAGGGTCTTGTTACTAAATTCCACTTAAAGACTAATCCTTGTTTACCAAAATAGACAACGATACTCCCATTCAATGTGCTAAAACCAACAGACATTTAAATCCCAATTCCCCTCGCTAAATCTACCAATAAACAGTTTACGTCTAAGAGACGAAATTGCCGGGAATATTTCAGACAATGCCCCGAACACTCTACAACTAAATCTAAATACGTATTACTAACAGTGAGATCCAAAACGTTGCATAATCGGGAACCTCGCCATCTTGGTTCATATTTTATTTATTTATTAAAACTTTATGCACAAAAGACTGTACAAAGGCGGACTTAATGCCTTAGGCATTTTCTACCAGTCGACCTTAGGGTGGTGCAGAAACATAACATGGTAGGTGCAACTTAAAAAGATAGACAAGATTTAGAGAAACAAAATATAATAATAAAATATATATTTAAATACATACATATAAATAAACAAGGTCATTGTGAAAACAAATCCAACCAATCAGTGCTGAGATGAATCCGCCAACTTCTCGCGAATGTAGTCACGTGCCTACACCTTAAAAGTCAATCGGCTGGTCGCCATCCTGATATTCGGAGGGAGCGAATTTCAAAGTGATATCGCTTGGACAAAGAAAGAAGAGTGGATGAGCCCAGAGCGGTGCAGGGGACATCGTAGAAGACGATTATTTGTTGAGCGAAGATTTATTAAGGTTTATTTTATGTCTTAGGGTGCATTTTCACGAGATGAGCGAGGTAGCTAAGCGGAGTGAGAAAAGAAATCCACCAATGGAATCACTTGCCTTCTGGGGCCAAGGGTTGATGTAAAAGCGGAACACTGAGACCCTGGAACCAAGGCAGGAAGGAATAGAGGGTCGTTTAGTCAGTAGAAGTCTGACACAGTGTCCTGCTCCGCCCAAGGGCGGGATGGCGGGATTCGATGATTTTTCCTTGTCCTACCATAAAAAAAAAACAATGGAATCACTTGATTATCCTAGCTTGGCTTAGTTTAGTCCTCGTAGAAAAATGTCAGGAGTATTATTCTATAGTCAGGAGTATTTCTTACGTTGTTCCAAAATATCAAGATGTTACAGACCTACTATATTGACATAATAATGTTTTCAACATTACAAAAACTTTATCTATACAGTTGCACCCTCAAATATGATGATATTTCTGCACATATTCTAGTAATACGTATTTGTAATGCAAAAAAACATCTGAGATATAAAATCGTGAGCTCCCATCAAATAGAGTCACTTATGCATTTTAGTACCTTTCCACTGCCCAATCTCACACAGCATTGGTTGTAAATAATTGCACATTTACACAGCGCATCTTTACATCCTCGCTTCGCTTAGCTACCCCGCACATCTCAGGTGGAAAACCTCCCTTAGTGGGCGTTAATTAAAATTAAACGTCTTGGAGCTGTATTGTTGCAAGTACCGGTTCTCTCAGGTGTGGGTAGTTGGGGAACGGAACTATGCAAGCGTTTTCCCGGTTCATGGTGGGTAATTATTTATTGCTTTGTTTTTGGGTAACAGGGAAAATTGTTTACGGAAATCTACAGGTAGTTCAACGTTTTGCTCGTTTATGGAAATTAAAGTTCTTGGTTTGCTTGATTATTGAGTTTCTAATTAACGGTAAATAACGGCATTTTATTAAATATTTGGAACAACACTGTTGAATACTAGCTATATCTAGCTAATTTTTGATTTTTTTATTATAATGGTTTTTATATTTATCATAGTATGTAGTAGTTTATAATTTTAACAAATATAAAATATATGTTTTATTATTATGAGCACCTTATTTCAATAAGAATTTATTTTGTTTTTAATCAGTAAGTATTGTAAGTATATGCACATATTTACTATGTACACCTACGTGTGCAGTGTTATATTTTTTAACCCGAAGCTTGACTAGTAGATAATGCCATGTTGCATTAAGTCCCCCGATGTACTACTACTGCACATGAAATTTAAATAAATAACCTAGCCATTGATGACTTATACACCCCAAGCTTGCAAATACCAGTAAACACCGACTCCGATAGGAAATTCCACTCCTTAGCTGCATGGTGGGTGCAGAGACTGTTATTGGCAGTTTTTTGCTCACCTAAAAAAAAAGTATGCATAACTAAAAATATATAATAAACTATATACATGTAATAATATTCTGTAGAGCTGGAAAACCAGAAATTGAATACTGTCATATACCGCAGTGAAAATAAGGAATATGAAGATTAATATGTAGGAAATAGATATCAAAGAAATAAGGAGAAAAATATTACGCCATAGATCTCCCATTCAATAGACGACTTATGACAAATATCGGAGCATTACTTAACTGCTTGTCAATACCTATTGGGTATACCGTACCCGTAACTTGAGTTAACGACAAGCAAAATTCAACTTTAGCAGATGAAAATAAGGTAGAATATGCAACGGCTATTTTAAATGTATAAGTTTGTAAATATGAGGGTACTCGCACACGGCAGGATGGTCTTACAAATAGTTATTGGATTTGTCGAGTGCGCGACCTATTTTTTTTTCATAGTAAGCGAGCTGTGTGTCGCAGTTTTTATTTAAACTCTTGCATTCAAGCTTTATGAAGCGGACGAAATATTAAAAACGTTTTTTTTTTTTTTTTGTTTTAGTTTGCTTTATAAAGCGGGTAGTTGAGTTTTGTGTCGCTTTTGTAGAGTTAACCTGTGTTGTTTATGCTACACTGGTATTTTGTTTTTGCAGTCACTTTTGGCGGACACAGTGTAAAAAGTTTTTAAATCGAGTTTACTGTTTTGGAGTACCTAACAAAACAAAGTTAATAAAATAAAAAAATCGGAGAGATAAAATGTTATTTTTTTCAATTTGAATCCATTGAAGAATTAGCCACTTTGTTCTCACGTAACAAACAACTATATGAACCACTCCTTCTGTGAAGCAGCAATGCTAGCAAAGGGCCAACCGCATTAGGCAACGAAGACCACGCCTCAGACGCTGCTGGAATTCCGATTCCGATTTCCAGCTACAGTAGGCCAGCGCCTACCGTAGCTGGAAATCGGAATAGCCAGCAATAGCAGCAGCTAGTCGCAAGCCAGCGCTTGCGGACGGTGAGCAAATGGGTGACTCACCGTCTAATCGTCTGGTCCAAGCCCAGTCGTCGACGATGCGCACTGTTCCCGCGCGCCTCAATGATTTGTCAGCAAACCGTAGGGCCCCTGCAGAAGGATCAAAGCCAACTGGGGCCAAGGGTTCGTGTCTGAAAGGAAGGTTCTGGCCCTGGTATAAAAGCTACGTAGAAGCTGGATGGGTTGTTTAGTGAGTAAGTGTCTGACACTGATTCCGGCTCCGCCCAAGTATTCGTCATTGAATCATTTTTACCCACCATAAAAAAGCCCTCTTACTTAATCTTAGTCTTAGGGTATTTTAGTCAACACACAACTTTTACCTGAAAAATGCAAAAAAAAAAATAAACTATTTAAGTTTCGCGGGCTACTGTAGCCCTTTCACTTCATCATCATTACATAGTATAAAACAAAGTTGCTTATCGATGTCCCTATGTATGCTTAGATTTTTAAAAGTACGCAATGGATTTTGATGCGGTTTTTTTTGTTAATAGATAGAGTGATCCAAGAGGAAGGTTTATGTGTATAATAAATGCATAATATATTCAATATGGTGACCTGTGATACAGGTTGTTGCACATACCTACATCAGGCACCAGTCCCTCGCAAACTTAGTGCTAAATTGTTTAACCTAGCATAAGGAAAATATGTGAAATTTGTGAAGGGAAAATAAATGGATAAATTATTAAATATTATTATTAATATTAGTACCCGTGTGAAGCTGGGGCGGATTGCTAGGTAATAATAAAACTTTCAGCTCCCCATTTCGGATAGCATACAACACATAAATATAAACAATGTATCTCCTAACCCGGTTTACAGTAATTCGATATGGTCGGGTTGACCCGTCTTTAATAGTGTTCCCTCACAGTCCATTCAGACTCTATTGTGTTAAATATACGGCGGGTTCGGAGTGCCGCCTGAGAGGGTCAGAGGGCGAAGTTAAGGAAGAGTTAATAGGTTTTCTTTATTCTTAGAGTTCTATCTCTGAAAGGCGTTGATCTGAATTAGGTATTTAGAAATCTTATTGTAAGTGAATATGACAGCGAAAATTAATAAAGGAATTTTAATCTCATGCTTTGTAACCAAGATATTTGTGATTGAAAAGTGTCCATGGAGCTTTTTTGCTCATTCTATTTAAGCTTTGGAATGTGCAAATAGCAAGATTTTTGACTGACTTACTTCTTGACAATTCTTGATGTATACCATTAAAAAAAGACGAGTACAATAGAATTGAAACCTCCTCCTTTTTTTTGAAGTTGGTTTTTTAACCAACTTCAAAAAAGGAGGAGGTTTTTAGCCGGCTTTTTAACCGTCGTCATATTTCGTATTGATTCCATTTCCATATAACTATGTTACTCCTGTGTCCAAAAATAAACCTATCTGTTACCGGCAATGTATAATCTGTATATTTTACAGAATACCTAGACAATGTTTTCCGTGTAGGTAATGTATGAAATATTACTCATTTCATACTTTTCCTAGGTATTCTATACAATAACCTATGTACTGCTGTTCCCGCGCGCCTCAAGGAGTTGTCAGCAATTGTAGGGGCCCAGCAGGGTCGAAGCCTTCTGGGGCCAGGGGTTGATGCGAAAGCGGAACACCGGGGCCCTAGAACTAAGGCAAGAAGGAACGGTGGGTCCTTTAGTCAGTAGAAGTCTGACGCTGTCTCCCATCCAAGGGCAGGATGCGTCATTCGATGATTTTTCCCAACGTAAACAAACCCCAATGCAACTATACTATAGCAAATGATAGAATTAAAACAAAGTAAAAAATTAAAAGGTGTTCCTTAGTTACGAGAAACGTTATTTTGTCGGCTGTTTTGTTCGATTTTGTTATAGTACGGCTTTTATAATGTGCGAAACCGACTTGTTTTCACCCAGTTTTTTTTTTTTAAATCCATAGTGGCACAGGATTCTAGAAATAATAGTGAAATAAAAACGACACTTAAAACTTTTTTTTTAGTATCGTTACAATGCAGCGTTCATTTTTTTGATATAATTGTGGTTATATTAAAGCAAGCAATGTTATATAATTGATTCAAAGGCCATTGTTTCTGATAAGCATCTATTGATGTTGAGTTTTTGCAGAGATCCCTAGTGTGAGATTTAATACCTACTTAATCATTTACGTCAAATTGTGTAGAATAATTTTTTAGCTATTTCAAACAACGCTTATTCAGTTTTATTACAAATTTAAATTCACGTTAACGCAATTGTGTTTGTACACAAATTCACACTCAGCTCGTTGTTTTTGTGTTCTTTAAATGATTAAAAAGAGTCGCCCATGTTGGGCGCCATTATGGTGTTATTGGCACCCAACGTGTTAATGTGTCTTTAGAAAAATGTCTTTGGTATTGTTTTTTATATCTGAACGCGAATCAAAATTAATAAATATCTAGATTTCATCATCAGTCTTTTTTATGTTTCAACTGCTGGGACACAGGCCTCCTCTCTAGGAGAGGGAATGGGCCATAATCCATCACGCGGGTCTAGTGCGGATTGGTGGATGTCACATGTCTTCAAATTTTTGGCTCTAGGACATGCCGGTTTCCTCCTGATGTTTTCCTTATCCATTTTGAGTGCAGTGGTGACGAAATTAATTACACAAAGTAATGCGCCTGGCTGGGTATGAACCCGCGACATACAACTCCTAAGTCGGGGCCTTTACCATTCGACCACCACTGCTCATCTGCTCATCATCTAGATTTAGTGCCGAATTATTATTTCACATTAAATTAAATGTGATAAGATGAAAAAAGAATATCATAAATCTTTATTAATATTATAAATAAGGTTTACAGGACCTTTACTGCTTTTTTCAAATAATACATTTTCGTAAAGCTGTGTTTGTATAACTAAGTCGTATAAAAGGTTGGATTTAGAAGTATGTGATTGTGTCCCAGGTTGGGCGCCATTGTCTCGGGTCAGGAAACGTATGTTTTTTCAGTAAAGAGCTGACAAGGGGTGTCCTTGACTTAATAGAATTATTAAGGTTTCCTTCCTTTCTTTAAAGGGTTTTGTATTTATTGGGTTTAAAACAGGTTTTTAGAGAAAGATAAATTGCGGGAAAGAGTAGAATATGTCCACCTGAGGGTAGTAAGTACGTTAGAGGAATTTCAATAGACTGTATTGAAATTCTCTGCTGTCACCTGTGTGAAATAAGTAGAACCGGGCAAAGGACTCCCCTAAGTATCATCAGAAACCTTTTTCTCGTAGCTTTTAAAAGGTGTGGGTACTTTTCAATGTCAAAGTAGTATTATTTTTGTTTCACGTGGGCCTATATGGGCAGTTATAAATATCTTACGTCAGAAGATAGTGCACGGTTCTAAATTGGTCGTTTCCTATGGCGAAAAACCGGCAAGAAACTCTATGGTCACTCTTAACTTTTCGAATACCATAATTAGAGACATACTATAAATACAGTAGGTGTGCGAGCGCCGGCGTTCGCATTGGGGCTCAATAGTTTAAAAAATGGTTTATGTCTCAATACAGTAATAGTACGTGTAAAAGAGTTTGTAAAAAACCTACTTACAAAATAAATCATTTATCATTTAATACAGTAATGACAAATATTATGTAAGGACAGTGACAGAACCATAAAAAAGAAGAATGTTGCCTAATACTAGGAATTACTCCTGTATCGTGGGTGCTTTTACAAACATGTGTGAGTGACACATATATTTACTCAGTATACACGTACACAATAAATATAATTATACAGACCATCAAAGACCATTATATTTACGTATACATATATATTAATATATACAAATATACATTTCCGATATAACACTACACATATACACAAACACTAAACACAACATACTCGAAATGTCTGTCATTTGACGTAACGCATTGGAAACGCGCACTGTCGATGACGCGCCGGCGACGTATTTTCATCTACCCGCCGTGTTGTTATATTTGTTTCTCACCAGTCACGATCTATGTTGTCTGAGAGACGGACGTGCGCTCGCGCCGATAAATAGTAGTTCGCAAAACCTTCCCGCTACAACCTATAACTGTGATTATAAATCAATTTGTGATCGCTGCCGTAATTTTCTACTAGTGCTTGCCCTGCGCCTTCTATTATAACTGTGTTGTTGTGTTGTGTGTGTGAAATACACCTGGAGATACCTACCAACGAAGATTTATTCATTCATTCACCACTTAACCAGTGAGTACCTACCTACCTACACCACACACACACCCTACAAACATCCAAACTGGCCTGTCAGTCTAGTAGTTAGTGACCCTGACTGCTATGCCGGAGGTCGTGGGTTCGATTCCCACCCAGGAAAAAAGTTTGTGTAATGAGCACGATCATTTGCTCGGTGTCTAAGCTAATTTATCTATAATATGTATGTATTTAGAAATATTTAAGTATGTTTATCAGTTGTTTAGTACTCGTAACACGAGTTCTGCTTAGCTTGGGGCTAGATGGCCTTGTGTGATAGTTGTGGAATATATATATTATATATAAACATGTAAACTAACTTATACAAGATACCCACACCTAGAACAACTATCTTAAAATCATACAAATATTTGTTCCGTGCGGGAATCAAATCCTTGACCTGAAGCGCAGCAGCCAATTGCTCAACCAATACGCCAACTGTGCCGTCGCCTTGTCTCTTTGTCAAGTACCATTGCACCGACATTGTTTGCTTTTTTTATTTAAATCTCCTTTTTTATACGCTAATTTTAGAAGAAAAAAAATTCTTTGTCACGTACACTTAATTCGTCACAGATAGCGCAACTTAATCTTTTTCTTTCGCAATACAGGCCTGAAATTAATGCCTAGCTTACTAATTTAATATAACCTAATAACAAAATGTCTAGACCAATTTCTTTCCTCCTAACTTGGTCTCAGCTAAAACTGTCCAGTGCGCCCGAAGCAAAATTAAGCCGTTTTAAAATATATTCAGTGGAGCAGCTGGACTCGAGCCAAACTGTTTATTGAATTCTATCCACTCTGCTTACCATGTACCTTTATGTAATGCTGGTGAAACTAGACCAGTAGCCTAATTCTCGTAATCAAAACCGTAGCGATATCGTAGCGACTTTGACATTTTCGTATTCACATCCATTAATCGAGTTTGAATGACACCGATTTTAAACTCGTTCGAGAGTCGTTGAAGCATATTCAGCTATTTCAATCGTCTTTCAATCGTTGTCGGATACGACGTCAACGGCTAAACGTCAAATATTATGGTTCAAATATCGTGAATACCGATTTTGGATAGGACTACGATCGAACGACAATGAAACGTCAATGGAATTGGGATTGTTTAATTTTACGTGAATTAGGGCACAGCTCTAGGTGATACTCGGTTCCCGTGCGCCTCAAGGAGTTGTCAGCAAACTGCAGGAGCCCTTCAGGGTCGAAGCCTCCTGGAGCCTAGAGGGTGGTGCAAACTGTTACCTCGACTCCAGGAATAAGGCAAGGAAGGTACGGGGTAGGTTTTTTAGTCAGTAAGAGTCTGACACTGGTCTCCCGCTCCGCCCAAGAGCGGGTTTCGTCATCGGATGATTTTCACCTACCATAAAAAAAAAAGCTCTAGGTGATACTGGGAAGTTTTAAGTCGTGTCGTTCTAAGGCCATAGTAACTCTTTCAAGACTTTTTAAATGGTGGGAAAAATCATCAAATGACGAAAGCCTTGGGCGGAGCGGGAGACATTTACCGACTAAACGACGCACCGTTCCTTCTTGCTTTAGTTCCAGTTCTGCTTTCGCATCAAGCCTTGGCCCCAGAAGGCTTCGACCTTGCTGGGTCCCTACAGTTGCTGATAACGCCTTGAGGAATAGTACTCAGAACCCTGAAAGAATCATGACCACCTTCCATACATTGATTGACCTGTCACTTGATTTTTTCACAGGTCGCGTCTACTTACAACTCGTGTTGTATAAAAATAATTATTGTTTATTATAAATCAATCACATATAATATTTTCATTTAGAGGCCAGGGAAAAATGTAATTGAGTAAATAAGTTTTTGAGGTTATAACAGCTGTCAGATAAGGTTTGACAGCTGCTAATGCTATAACCTCAAAACTGTACGATACGCTAGTTGAAATCAATTGTTTCTTTAATACTGAGAGAGTTACAATCACTCAGAAATAAATCCCTCTTCAACGTAATATCAACATCAAAACAGCATGCGGCTCCAAACTGCAGTTATATTCTCGTAATATGCAATTGATGCTGAGTTAAGAAGAAAGAACTAAGAACTTCACATCTGATTGTGATGTTATGTTAATATGCTTGTTTTCTACACTACATCAAGCAAGTTAGAGCAAGTTCAATGAAGTATCGGTTAAAATCTATCGTCGAAACAGACTTTTTTCAGGTCAAAAATAGTCATGATTCTTTGGCATGAAGCAAGGCCTTATAGCACAAGTGATCTGAAAACTGAAAATTTATGACGTCATAAAACAGGTTTGGGAAAAATCTACAAGACTCGATTCGGAAAATAAATTATGAAATTTTTTTTCGTAAGTTGGTTGGTCCTTAATGTTTTTCCTTTTGCGGAACGGAACTCTAAAACGTCCCGTAGTATGTACATAATTAATGTCAAAATCTGAAGACTGGTGTATACAATTGAGAATAGGTTAACCACATAATGTGAGTAGTAAAAGGTGACTAAGAGACCATCAAGAGGTTACATAAGTACTAATAGCAATCAGATTACTAGACGCGTTAGGGTTCCTTTGGGTCATTCATTTGAAGTGGTCATTAAAAGGACCTTATTCGAGTGTGACGGTGGTCAGTCACGTGCTACCATAATGTCAAATGTAACGGTCGACTGGCCTGTTGGTCTAGTGGCTAGGTCTTGACTGCTATGCCGGAGGTCGTGGGTTCGAATTCCACCTGAGACAAATGTTTGTGCAATGAACACGATCGTTTATTCTGTCTCTGGGTGTAATTTATCTATGATTTACCAGCTTTTGCCCGCGGCTTCGCTTCTGGCAACAGCAAAATGTGATAAATGAAGAATCGTTCAACCCATTTTGTGCAAATTTCACTTACTTAAACCATCTACTAAATAGTCCGAATTAAGCCTATATGATATTATATATATATTGATTTGAATTTAGAACATCGATATATACGTACTACGCACTAGATTAGGTGTACCGTACCGTCACTTAACTTGACTTAGGTGATCTGCAGGTCATACACCTTTGCATTGATGACATTAGTGCAGTTTTGACGTTCACGCAGTGTGAGAGCGCTGTATGTTTTTAAATGAAGTGCTGAAGCGGTCTTTTGTGTTCACTTTTCAGTATTTTGACAAATAGTATCTATCTATGAAGGTGCTTGAAGTCGATAATTTAGAGATTCATTAGTATTTTTATCAGTGCTCTAGCATTCAAAACACAAGCTCTTAGCTTACTCGTATTTTGAGACAATATGACGTTGTGTGAATGCTATGATGTTAAAAAAAAATAGCAACTATCTTTGTTTCGTAAAAGCTTTTATATTCCCTTTTCTTAAGTGGACCTAAGTGGTTTGGTTTAATAACCATTTCGCTTCACATTTCCTCAATAAATCGAGCGTTTTCAAGAACAATATCGTAAGCGACAATTTGTGTTTTTTGCACGAATGGGTTTTCTCTTCTAAAACTAAAGTTGGTTTCGACCCCTCGTATGCCTTTCAAAGGTCCCGGACCTCGAGGTCCTGAGATTATTATATATAAATATACATATATAAATAGTTTATTAACATTGTAATTAAAAAGTATTAATGAAAATATGTTACGTCTATATCGTCACGTATGAAATAAACTTTAAATTTATATAACAACCTTACAGACAAGACGTCCCTCTGCTCAGAGGATTCTCCCTTTTCAGCGGAGGTATTCCTAACTTCTGTTCCGCATACCTCTAAAAGACTAATAGTGATAAAAACTACACCTGTGTTTCTTCAGTTAGCTCTCACGTTCCTCGGGTACCCTTTTCAGGAGTCAACCCGCGTGACCTAGTAATGAAAATATGGGTCCAATTTTTTGACGTAATTGCACAACGGAAATCACAACAAAATGTGTCCCACTGGAAAATAAATGTAGTGCAACAATTCTATTGTGCTACTATAATTTACCAGTGTGAGACATTTATTTTCCAATGTAACACATATCTTCGCGTCAAAAATTTGGTCCTGACCCATATGTTAAATAGTCAACTATTCTATTAGATCAGTACAGTAGTTATATGTACAAAAAATAAAAATATTAATTATTTTTAATTACCGACGGAGTGCCGAGAGTCGCCTTTAAGTGGCAGTGCATTCAGAACAGATGGTTATTGGGACCGAAATGTTCTGGAGTGGCGACCGCATATCGGAAGATGCCACAAGGAGTCTCCTACTAGGTAGACCGGTTGCAGGGGCCCTTCAGGGTCGAAGCCTCCTGGAGCCTAGAGGGTGGTGGAAAACTGTTACCTCGACTCCAGGAATAAGGCAAGGAAGGTACGGGGTAGGTTTTTTAGTCAGTAAGAGTCTGACACTGGTCTCCCGCTCCGCCCAAGAGCGGGTTTCGTCATTGGATGATTTTCACCTACCATAAAAAAAAAAATAAAAAAAAAAGGTAGACCGGTGATCTGGTGAGGGTCGTGGGAATCCGATGGATACGAGAAGCACAAGACTGTTTATTGTGGGCTGTGTCCAACAATGGATGTCTTTCGGCTAAAATGATGATGATGACTTTTAATTAGGAAGAGAAAGTGTTTTTTTCAGCAAAAAACTAATTTGTCACTTATTAAAAGGGTCGAAATACTCCTTTATTATATTTTAATAAAAAAACTCAATTTTACCGCCACTTAACAGTCCGTAAGCTAGTTAAAGGTTAAAGCAACATCAAGTAAACGAACCCCAAACTACTCTATTTTACCTTCGATAATAATTTCGGCGCCAACCTGCCGGGCTGAGCTTGTATCGGCAGGATGTTGTTGATACTATTATATCATGTTCATTAATTCGCTCTCCACCTTCCTCACAAAGGAGGCAGGATACAGTGTTCCATTGTGGACCGTTTACGCTGTTCAGACCATAGACACGTTGTCACGTAGTGATACCGGATGTTCTGTAAAGTTCTAGAGGGTAATTTGTGTGAAGGTCGTCTTTGAATTAAATTGTAGAATGTTGTCGAAGTTCGAGTGTTTGGAAGTTTTTATTAGTTCTACTTTGTGTTTTAAAAGTTAAACTAACATCATGTCTGGAATGAAAATTATTACATGTTATCATAACTACAATCACGTGCTTATCGGTCACTAATTTACCTGTCATCCTATATATTATCTATATATATATATAATGGGAAACTGACTGACTGTCATAACAACACACAGCTAAAACTACTTGGCCTAGGAGTATGAAATTTTGCACAAGGCTTCCTTTTATGACGTAGGCGAACACTAAGAAAGAGTTTTTCAAAATTCAGCTCCTAAAGGGTTGTAATGGGGTCTAAAGTTTGTATGTAGAACCCTACTTTCAAGCGAGTGAAGCCGCTGTCAGAAGGCTAGTCTACATCTACACTAATATAATAAAGAGGTAAAGTTCGGCTATCGCAACCCAGTGCTGGGCACGCCATAATTATGGCGGTAATGCCCCTCCTTGAGGCGTGGCTGGAAAGAACTCACGGCGTTCTCACTTTCCGCATGACGCAGGTCCTCACCGGACATGGTAAGTTCGGGAGGTACCTGCATCGGATTCGTGCGGAAGAGACGCCCGGGTGTCGCCACTGTGTGGACCGCCCGGAGGACACGGTGGAGCACACGGTTGAGGTGTGCCCCGCTTGGGCAGAGCACCGCTGTGTCCTCGTGGGAGCGATCGGTGGCGGCGATCTCTCGCGCCGGGCCTTGGTAGAAGCCATGGTTCGGAGTGAGGAGGAGTGGCAGGCGGTCGCCTCCTTCTGCGAAGCAGTAATGCTAGCAAAGGAGGAGGCGGACCGCATAAGGCAACGGCGTTTGCGCCCCAGACGCCGCCGCGATTCCGATCCTGACTTCCGGCCACCGTAGGCGCGGGCTTGCGGATGGTGAGCATTGGGTAGCTCGCCGTCCGGTCGTCTGGTAATCGTCCGGACCAAGCCCAGTCGTCGACGGCGCGCACTGTTCCCGCGAGCCTCAAGGAGTTGTCAGCAACCGTAGGGACCCTGCAGAAGGGTCGAAGCCAATCGGGGCCACGGGTTTGTGTCTGAAAAGGAAGGCTCTGGCCCTGGTATGTATGGCGATGTAGGAACGGGGTAGGTTGTTTAGTCAGTAAGAGTCTGACACTTGTTTTCCGCTCCGCCCAAGAGCGGGACTCGTCATTGGATGATTTTTACCTACCATAAAAAAAAAAAAAAGAGGTAAAGTTTGTTTTTTTTTTATTGTAGGAGGTAATCTCTATAACTACTGGTCCGATTGCAAAAATTCTTTTTGTGTTGGATAGTCCATTTTTTGAGGAAAGTTATAGGCTATATAACATCACGCTATGACCTATGGGGGTAAGCCACCAAGTAACCACAGACGCGGGTGAAGCCGCGTGTAGCGTGTAACTGCACGCGGGCGAAGCCGCAGGCAAAAGTTAGTGATTAATATTTTAATTTGGATGCAGGTTCAGATTCTCGAACTTATGCTTCAGTAACATTATCTCTCACACTAATGCATTTATAATATGACTAGCTGTGCCCGCGACTTCGTCCGCGTGGAATAGTTATTTTGGACATCATATTTATTTTTGCAAACAACCTCCTCAGCTTTATAAATTATAACTGCTACCCACAACTTTGCCCGTGTCAATTTCTGTTATTATTTCAGCCAATTTAGTTTTAAAAAAAAAACATAATTAACTAAAAGTACTTCATAGAACTACACCCCAACTTGGGCACGCCATAATCTCGGCGGTAAGTCGAGTAAGGTAAGTTGAGGCGTGATGTCTATCACGGCATCCTCACCTTCCGCATGACACAGATTCTCACCAGACATGGGAAGTTCAGGAGATTCCTGCGCGCCGGATTCGTGCGGAAGAGACGACCGGGTGTCGCCACTGTATGGTCAGCCCGGAGGATACGGTGGAGCACTCGGTGGAGGTGTGCCCCGCTTGAGAAGAGCATCGCCGTGTCCTCGTGGGGGTGATCAGCGGCGGGCCTTGGTTCGCAGCGAAGAAGAATGGCAAACCGCATAAGGCAAAGGCAACAGCGCCCTCGCCGTAGCCGTCACCGCCGCGATTCCGCCGATATTCGGTCTCCGTAGACGCTGGCTTGTGGATGGTGAGCAATGGGTAGCTCGCCGTCCGGTTGTCTGGTAACAGTCCAGACCGAGACCAAGTCGTCGACGGCGTGCACTGCTCCCGCGCGCCTCAAGGTGTTTTCAGCAAACTGTGGGGCCCTTCAGGGGCGAAGCCTCCTGCAACTGAGGGTTGGTGTAGGTACAACGTTATATCGGGGCTCTGGGAATAAGGCAAGGGAGGAACGGGGTAGGTTGTTTAGTCAGTAAGAGTCTGACACTGTTTCCCGCTCCGCCCATGAGCGGGATCCGTCATTGGATGATTTTTACCTACCATAAAAAAAAAACATCTGCGCCGCCCGCAAGCAACCCCTCTCCTCGCCCGCCGGCCAGGCGCGGCGTCAAGTTTTGCACATCATGCATCGCGTGTGAATTTTATATCGCAGTTATTTTAAAATTGTAATATCTTCTAAGATGTTCATTGAAATTAAATGATGTCAAAGACAATTTTGTTTACAATTACATACTCTTAATCAACAACACATTTATTTGGATAAAGATTATATTATTATGTTGATACAACTCTAACAAATAATCGGTAAAAATTGGCTAAATTTGTTTCGCATAAAAACGGTTCTAGTAAGTTAATCTTTAAAGATAGACATATACTGTCGCGGACATTTTTTTAGATCATTTTAAGAGGAATAATTCTTTCATACATATTTTTTTGGTATCTTAAACCGTTTTGGCAGCGCACGCAACGGAAGCCCTCAAAGATGAATAATTTGCCCCGTTTTTTCCACATTTTCCGTTGTTTCTTCGCTTCTATTAGTCGCAGCGTGATGTTATATAGCCTAAAGCCTTCCTCGATAAATGATCTATTCAACACAAAAAGAATTTTTCAATTCGCACCAGTAGTTCCTGAGATTAGCGCGTTCAAACAAACAAACAAACAAACAAACAAACTCTTCAGCTTTATAATATTAGTATAGATTATAAATTAATTACAAATACTTGTTTTTCAGTAAAAGAATAACATCTATTAATATTTATATCGTCTTCTGCAGATGTCTCTGCCGGCGCTACTGTCCTACCTTCTGCAAGAAGCCGACGGGTTCCTCAGCCTCTGACAGCAGTGATAAGCAAGATGCCAATCATCAGCAGGTAAGTTGTTAGCACCTAAGGAAGATTAAGGCAACACTAAACGCCAGCGACCTTGAGAGAACACAAGAGGAACTAGCGTCACTTCCCACGCATCAAGACTATTCGAAGAATAATTTATCCTTAATTTATTAAACCCGATATGAATAAAAGCTCGTGTAGAAGTTTGCGGAGAGACCTGGCACAAACCCTAAAGTTCGGAATCTTCTAAGAACCCCCATCTGAGGAGATAGTCTTTGCTGCGCTCGCCTGGGAGTGGAGTCTCTTTAGACTGGTTCACTCTTGCAAAAAATCCTTAATAATTTCGTTTTTTTTTAAAGATAGGCCTGTTAATATATTAGTTAGGGACCCTAAATGTTATGCTGGAGCTCGTTGGTTCGATGCCTACTTAGGACAAATGTTTGTGTGATGAGCGTGATCACTTATTCTGTGTGTGGGTGAAATTTTATGTTTTCAGGAATATATAAGTATGTATATCAGTTGTCTAGTACTTTTAGCACAAGCTATGCTTAGCTTAAGACTAGACGGTGTTGTGTGATAAAACTCTTAAGCCCCAATAAAACACCTACTGTTTTCTATTACTTATTTAATTAAGGTACTCGAAAAGTATAGTAGTGTGTGTGGGACGGAAAAAACAATTAGTTTATCAGATAGTACACAAAGCTTTGATAAACAAAATAAATTTATTTTCCAGGTTCTCGCATAAAAGACTACCTATAAACCAATTTTCAGCCAGTTCTAATACTACCCAAAAGACTCGGTAACCAAAAATCAATTGCACCCGTTTGACCGAGATAGCCAGGCCCAGTCCGTGGCTGGCCAATATTTGCGGAACCCGACCGCACCGGCCATTTTAAACAAAGATTACTTTCTATATTTTTCAACCAATAATGTAATTGGTTTTAGGTCGGTTGAGGTTTGTCTTGATACAATATTAATTTTGAAATTGGCCACTGGAGTTTTCTCTTTGTATTTTTGCTTGAAAAAGGGTTTAAGGCCCAATTGAGTCGAAAAGAAGTCAAATTTGTTTAAGCAGTAGGATTCTATTTTTCATAGGAATTACGATCAGACGTAGCTTCACCTCTTCTTCCTCGTCATGTCGTATTCCTCATTACTGAGGGTTATGAATTTCCTGTCAGGTTCTTACTAATGTCTTTTAAAACAGTCGCCTCTGATTTGCGCACTTCGCACTTTCAATCTCATACATACAAGTTAGACCTATTAATTTATACTATGATTGAATTTAATAGAGTGGCACCAGCGGTTTTATGCAATGTTAATTATATTAAGTACTAGCTTTTGTCAGCAGCTTCGCCCGCGTACATAAAATATAGCCTATGTCATTCATGAGTAAAGCAGCTTTCTATTGTTGCTAATTTTTTTCCAATCGGACCAGTAGTTCCAGAGTTTACCTCCTACAAACAAAAAAAACAAACTTTACCTCTTTATTATATTAGTGTAGATGTTTCGTTATAAATTATGTGTATATCGGCTGTACTGTCGCATAAGGCTTTCCTATAAAGATACACTCAGCGGCACGGAAAGTGGCCCAAGTGCGTTACGTTGTTTATTACCAAAATGAAAAGCGAAACAGGATTTTTTTGTTGTTGTAAAATTTTAATGTTTATTCAGATCTTATATGCTAACGATTAATTAACAAAAAGTGAGATAAATTTAATAAAAATAAAATAAAATTTTATAAAACCAGAAAAGGCGAAAAAGCTCGCAGTTTAAAAAAAAAATGTTTTTAAATTAAATTTACAAATTAAAGCTATGGTACTTAAAATTAATAGCGGGTATTTCCACCTCTGGCCCTGATGACCGTCTGCATGCGGTCAGGCATGCTGTGGATTATGTTTTTAATGTCCACTTGGGGTAATTCGTCCCAGGCCACCACCAGAGCGGTTTTCAACTGACCGATAGTCTCTGGAGGGTTGGAAGTGGATCGGATGCATCTTTTAAACATGTCTCAGACATGTTCTAAGGGATTCAGGTCTGGGCTTCTTACTGGCCACTCCAATTTCGTGATTCTCACCTCAGACTGGTAATCATCAATACAACGATCTGCATGAGGTCAGGCATTGTCTTGCATTAAAATGAAATCTTCGCTACCGTGGCATGCCACGAATGGTAAAATGGGTTCTTGGAGGATCTCTTGAATGTATCGTGCTGCTGTTAGACGACCTGGTACGACTACCAACTCTGTGCGTGCGTCTGAACAGATCCCTCCCCAAACCATAACTGATCCACCATGGAAACTAACAGTTTGTGTGGTCGTAATTGGCAGAAACCTGTCCCCATGCCTTCTCCACACACGTTCGCGGCTATCTGGATCTCTTAAGGCCACTCTACATTCGTCTGTCTCAGAACTTTGCTCCACCGCTCGTGAGTCCAATTGGCGTGTTCGCGAGCAAATCGAAGTCGAGCTGCACGATGGTGCTGGAGCAGTTTTAGACCTCGAGCTGGTCTTCGAGCACGCAGATTCTGTTCCTCCATTCTCCTTCTTATTGCCCGCTCACTTACGTTGATCCCTCTTGCCGTTTGTAGTCGCTGCCGTATTTTAACCGCAGTAAGGAACCAATTTCTCAAAATTGCGAGCGCGATAAATCGGTCGTCTCGTGCTGATGTACACCTAAAACTGTCACTTCCTGATCTCCTTGTGTATAGGCCGGTCTGATCGTACCTTTTTAGAGCAGACCTTACTTCTGTATGCGGTACATTTAAAATTTCAGCAATCTCTCGCTGGGTTCGCCCCTGGCTCCGAAGCAACACAGCTTGACCAACTTGAGCTGAAGTTAGGGGCATTATGTTCCAGTTCTGGAAGCATTAACTACTGTAGATTAATTAAATCAATAAAGATTAAAAGCACGATCATTTGAATATCGAAGTTTAACTTACCCGTGTTCTTTGCGTTTCAGTAACAAACTAGCGTTAAGCGTCACAGAAAGTAAACAAATGAATCGTTTTGTGCTTACCGTCTTAAATTAACAATAGCATTAATGTCCTGACAAACTGCCACTTGAAATTCCCATACATGATAACAAAGTCGCCTGTTATCGGTCTGTTTATGTTTGGGCCACATTCCGTGCCGCTAAGGTAGTATAAGTTAAATAAATAAATAAAAAAAATAATGATGTCTCTCCGTCTGTGTCAATCTTAGGCGTCAATTGTAAAAAAAGAAAGCCCATGGCATGTCATGTATTGTGACATGCCATGGGGTGTCCAGTGTGCAACATCTGCCCGTCGTTCTGAGCTGCCTCTTGGTGGGTTACCATCAACTATGGAGTAAGCCGATTGGTTCAAAGTTGTGGCCATTTCTTTTGGTTATGTGGCCGAAAAACTCTGCTCATTCAAATAGTTGACAGTCTAGTCTTGGTGTTAATTCAAAAAAAAAGGAATAGTGCTATCCAGAAGATATTATTTATTTATTTAAACTTTCTGTACAATAGTGGTACAATATACTTAATGCAACAAAGCATTCTCTATCTTAAACTTTTGAGTTAAAAAAACAGCAATGTGGTAGATATAAAAGAGAGGAATAAAAACAGTTTACGGAAAATAGCACACTAAAAAAATTTAAGTGCTAGTTGAGATACTTTCATTGGGGTACTTGTGAGGCGAGCCCGGAGGACACGGTGGAGCACACGGTGGAGGTGTGCCCTGCTTGGGAAGAGCATCGCCGTGTCCTCGTGGGGGTGATCGGCGGCGGCGACCTCTCGCGCCGGGCCCTGGTTCAGGCCATGGTCCGCAGCGAAGAGGAATGGCAGGCGGTCGCCTCCTTCTGCGAAGCAGTAATGCTCGTAAAGGAGGAGGCCGACCGCATAAGGCAAAGGCAACAGCGCCCTCGCCGTAGCCGTCGCCGCCGCGATCCTGCCGATATCCGGCCACCGTAGACACTGGCTCGCGGACGGTGAGCAATGGGTAGCTCGCCGTCCGGTCGTCTGTTAGGACCGAGTCCAAGTCGTCAACGGCGCCTCAAGGAGTTGTCAGCAACTGCAGGGGCCCTTCAGGGTCGAAGCCTCCTGAAGCCTAGGGTGGTGCAAACTGTTACCTCGACTCCAGGAATAAGGCAAGGAAGGTACGGGGTAGGTTTTTTAGTCAGTAAGAGTCTGACACTGGTCTCCCGCTCCGCCCAAGAGCGGGTTTCGTCATTGGATGATTTTCACCTACCATAAAAACAAAAAAAAAAATATGTCATGGTCCTGGATTATATGTAGATTTCCTCTAATGAGCTCGCTCTTGTAGAAAAAAGCCGAATGCGACTCCCAACTCGACTGAAAAATGCCTCGACCAATAGTCCTAACTATAGAACCATAGATCCACTCAAACAGCGAAGGTACAGTCAACTAAGGAGATAAGTAACCAGGGTTAACAGATATAGAAGTTTAAGTTTTCATGAAAACCGAATAATAAACAAATCATTCATGGTAAATTAAAGTCTTAATTATTTGTTTCTTATTTATAACCGACTTCAAAAAAGGTTATCAATTTTACGGTATTTTTTTTGTGTTTGTTACGCGATTACTCCGCCAATTGTGGACCAATTTTCAAAATTCTTTTTTTTGTTCGAAAGAAGGTACTTCTGAAGTGGTCCCATTGTCACTAAGTCAGGAGCAGGATTTGAAATAAAATTATATATTTCCATAAAAGCTTCAATTATATCTGAGGACCCTGGTTAGTTATCTTTTTCGTTGCCTGTACATCAGTAAAGCTGGTCCCTTTTCTTTTCCCCTTTGATCTGGCATCGTCAGGAAGTGGAAAACTGTCTGTATATCGTTCCTAATATTGATCCTTCCAAGGTTCCGGGAACAGAGATATATCCCAAGAGATACTTTTTGAGATCGTTTCCTAGTATGAGTTTATCAGGAATTGAGAGTTATTGAGAGAGTTGTCGGAGATACTAATGGTTTCTGAGAATGTGTTAATTAAAGGGACTAATGTAGTTTTCTTAGACGGGGGATCTTAATAATATGTAAGCACCAATGTTGCCTGTAGGTGATTCTTGGTAACTAACAAGCGAATAATCTAAATACAGTGGTTTCCTATTTCACTGCGAAATTTAATGACTCTAGTTTTGATATATCGAACACGGTGCGTCGATAATTCAGTTGTGCCGTATTTTATTTCATCGATATTTTATTAGTGCGCTGTAACGTTTGTACCATAGGTTTGTACGAATCATTAGTTTGGCAGTCAAATGAGGAACCTTCTTTGGATTTCCTATTTGACTGCGAAACAGTGCTATGGCAGTAGGTACATTTTTATAGTTGATAGGTTTATCCCAAAAAATAACACGAAAATGCTTGTTAGATTTTTTAGAGACTTTTTTTTCTTTTTTGGATACTTAAAGTATTGTAAAAGTAAGTCGTACATAAAGATAGCCTTTTTCAGGCGAACATTCAACATTCCTAGGCATATTTTTTTATTTGGTATAAACTAATGCTTGACTGCGATCCCACCTGATGGTAGATGCAATCGTTGATGGTGAGGCACATTAGTTTACTAAAAGCCTATTTACTCTAGCCTTGTAAATACCCAAATTATAATCGGATCGCAAATTAATAACTCCGTTAAGTAAAGTAAGACCAACTCATAACATGCCAAATATGAATCAAAATAACAAGACAGTGAAGGAGGTTTCTTGTGTGAACGCAAAAACAACTTGTTTGTAGCTTCGATATGAGTTACAATTAAAAATCGGAATCAAATTACACTTTCGAATGCAAAATTGGGAGTTCCGGACGCATCAGGCATACGTATCATCTATTTAAATTAAAAAATAAAGCCAGCAGCTCCTGTTACAATTTCGTCAATAAAAACCTAATTTGCTATGCAGCGTTTTGCTCTAAACCGTATCGCAGGCGTTAGCCGTCAATTTCCCTAGGATAGCTGTCCGGCTTCCCAGAATTGCTGGCTGACTGAGTCAAACTAGACATGAGCTAGACGTGAAATCTGTAGTCTCACAAAATGAATTTATGAATGGACTAGCTTCTGCCAGTGGTTTTGCTCGCGGCATTGTTTGTACAATCTTTTATTCCTGTTTTATAACTTTAGGGGGTGAAATCTGAAATATCCTCTCTTAGGCCTCGCCTTCCTCATAAAATGAAACCTAGTTCAAAATTTCACGCTTCTAATCGTGGTTTCGACTGTGTTTTGATATGTCAGGCAGTCAGTTTCTCGAAGCCTATTGGGCCCATGGAGCAATGTGAAAACGTTAAACCAGGCCCAGGCCCAGGCCCTGTAACGTTTTTTAATCAGTAAAAGTCTTACACTATCTCCCGCCCCACCCAAGGGTGCGAAGAAGTCCTTGAGTGATTTGTATCCACCAAAAAACAATCAGTCAGTTTCTCCTTTATACAATTATGTCTTGACCAAATCTTAGAATGATCATGATCACTTCATGATATGGCCCAGAAAAAAAAGTCAGATCGTTTAAAAGTTAACATTTGATGATATGTCAATCCTCGTTTGGCCATTATCATAGATGTAAGGTTTGATTGAGGAGAAAAGATTTGCAATAGAATTTCAATGGTACTAAAATGTCTATAGAAAGTAGGCCAGAAGATTGAGATGCCATCAAACTTTTCCGCTTAAAACGATCTTGCCGGTTTTACTTGCCCATATCATGAAGTTTTCGATTTCTAAGACCTGGCTATGAATTATGTAACACACCACCACTTCGTAGGGACCCTGCAGAAGGGTCCAAGCCAACTGAGGCCAAGGGTTCGTGTCTGAAAGGAAGGCTCTAGCCCTGGTATACATGGCGACGTAGGAACGGGGTAGGTTGTTTAGTTAGTAAGAGTCTGACACGGTTTCCGCTCCGGCTAAGGGCAGGATTCGTTATTGGATGATTTTTACCTACCATAAAAAAATCAGGGTCGAAGCCTACGTAAACGAAGAAGGATGGAATATTTCATTGTGTAATTTCCCACCTAAAAAAAAAACTCTTGCTTGATTTGGCATTATCTTAAAACGTGAATTTAGACGCTAATTAAAACTTTTGCGTAGGTAGTTTTTTATCATCATCATCAGCCTTTTTAATGTTCTCACCGCTGGGACACAAGCCTCCTCTCTTGGAGAGGAAATGGGGACATAATCCACCACGCGGGCCCAATGCGGATTGGTGAATGTCACATGTCTTCGAATTTTTGATTCTAGGACATGCCGGTTTCCTCACGATGTTTTCCTTAACCGTTTTGAGAGCAGTGGTGATGAAGTAGATTACACAAAGTAATGCGCCTGGCTGGATTTGAACCCGCGACCTACGACTCGTAAGTCGGGGCCTTTACCACTCGGCCACCACTGCTCGTTGTCTCTGTTTTTTTATAGTAGGTAGAAATCATCCAATGGCGAATCCCGCGTAATCAATCAATCCATTTATTAGCATAACACAGGTAGGTATAAAAGGTGTTACTTAAATTTATAATAAGTGCGCTGTACTATGACCTAGTAAGGTGTGTAAATTTTAAAATTTCATTCTGACTAAGTAAACAACAATTATTATATCAAAATTAAACTCTCAAATTTAAATTCACATTAAAAGTAGCACAAGTAGCACATTAAATGAAATATAAAACAAATAAAAATGTCAAGTAGATTATAAACTTATGTCGCAATTAAACAGTCAAACAAAAATATAGAATCAATTCAAAACTAAAATAAATATACATTTATAATGAATATTCAATGAACTGCACCGCTGCCTGTTGGACGATTGTGAGGTTCAGTGAGTGGAATCGCACGCGGTTTTGAACTCTATAGACACGTTAATGATTTGTGTGTTTTACAATAAACCTGCCATCATATAGGATTTTGTTTTCTATTTTATTAGAGAAAAACTTATTATCGTACCTTAAGTTTATGTTGTACTAGCTTTTGCCCGCGGCTTCGCTTCCGGCAACAGAAACATGATAAATGAAGAACCGCTAGACCGATTTTGTGCAAACTTCACATAAACCATCTACTAAATAGTTCAAACAAAGCCTGAAAGGTTTGGTTTAGATCGGTGAGCCCGTTCTTGAGTTATAAATGTATACATGATTTTTTTATTTATATATTGATTATATTTTATTATGGATAGACTCTCGCCTGATGGAAAGCAATGATGGAGCACGCCTCCCTAAAATTATCACATTCACTCTTGACTAATTAAACTTTCAGGTTTTAGCTTTATGTAAACTTATCTGCAAATTTATTTTATGATAGCCATAGAGTGACTTTACAGTTAGCAAATCAGTAAGTAGGCAATAATACGTCTTTTATAACAGTCCAGCTACCCATCTCTTGAAGCATAGCTTCCTAACTAAACACACATCATTTTACAAACATTTACATGAATAAGAAATACACCCACCCTTTCCCATACATTAGCCAACTTGTCCCAGCATAATTTACAAGCTACATGTAACAATGACGGTAAATGTCACTTAATTGTCTTGTATAGACAAGAACTGGACTAAATCCAATATTTAAACCTAATACGGTACCATAGTTATGTTCTGTCTAGACAGACTGAAGAAACCAAATTATCTTATAAATAGTTAAAAATTATACGGTTTGGCTAGTGAGTGATGTGAAAAGTAACGACAACAGTATATTTGTAAGTCCTACAAACCCTGCTGAAATTTTTTCAATATTATAATCACTAAGGACCACCAAGGCAGCCGGTTACGATAACATTTCTACAGGCCTTCTAAAAAATATCGCTCAATACATAGCAGAACCACTGTCTTATATTATCAACTTGTCATTAGAGCAAGGTTGTTTTCCAACAAAACTTAAAGTTTCTGTGATAAAGCCTCTTCATAAAAAAGGCTCAAAAACAGATAAAAATAATTACCGTCCTATTGCGCTAATACCTATTCTATCGAAGGTATTTGAAAAAGTTATGTACAAAAGAATTCTTTCTTTCTTTGATAGATATAATACTCTAGCTAAGGAACAATATGGGTTTAGGAAGAATAGGTCAACTTCGCTAGCAGCTTTTAACCTTGTCAAATCGATTCTGGATAACATCAACGCTAAAGTTACAACATCAGCTCTGTTCTTAGATTTAAGCAAAGCTTTCGATTTTGTTCGCCATTCAACTCTAATCGATAAATTAAATAAAATCGGAATAAGAGGCCCAGCTTTAGAATGGTTCAAATCTTACTTATCAAATAGAAGTCAAATCACAAGAGTCACCAAATTCAATGAAAAAACTAACAGTATCATTAATTTTGATTCACAATCTCGACATAATCATTTCGGAGTACCACAAGGAAGCATCTTAGGACCACCATTGTTTCTTGTTTATGTTAATGATCTTCCTCAAGCAATCGAACAAAATTGTATCCTTTTCGCTGATGACACGACAGTGATTCTAAACTGCAAAGACATAAAAACTTACGAGTCGGATATAAATAAAACCTTGCACAAAATTAGCTCATTGTTAGAAAACAACAATTTAAAACTAAATGTGGGAAAAACTAAAATATTAAATTTCAAAACGCAAAAAAGTAAGTACCTCCCACTTAACGTATCTCATGAGAACCAAGTAGTTGAACAAGTACATAAAATAAAATTTCTTGGAATAACGCTGGATGAACATTTAACCTGGAAAGATCACATTGACGAAATATGTACCAAAATCCACAGATTTGTGTTTGCCTTAAAAAAAGTAAAAGAAGAAACATCTAAACCAACTGCTATGATGGTGTATCACGCCTATATATGTTCCATTATTCGCTATGGTATTATTGTTTGGGGTAATTCCTCTGAGATGTCTAGGATACTGATAGCACAAAAAAAATGTATTCGCGCTATCTTTAATATGGACTGGACCGAATCATGCAGACCAGTTTTTAAATCACACAAGCTTCTTACCGCTCCATGTATTTATATCTATGAAATTGCAAAATTTGTCAAAAGTAATTACTCTCTATTTGAAGCAAAAAATAACTTTAACAAGCGAAAAGCTACCCAGTACTTACTAAAAATCCCTGTGCCTAGAATAGAAATGTATAGGCGCAGCTGCGTATATATGGCGCCACTTATATTTAACTCGTTACCTAACTGGATGAATAAATTACCTTACCAAAAATTCTGTGTAGTCTTAAAAAAGTGGTTAATATCGCATAGTTTTTACTCAATAGATGAATTTTTAAATAAAAAAACATGTCAATCCTACCACTTCAGGAATGCTTTGTAGTCTGTGTTAAATTGTTTTAATATTTTACTTTTAGTATTTACACAAATATCTGGTATTTAACAACTTATGTGTGTTTAATATTTAATTTAAATAGTTTAGAATATATTTGTTTATAATTACATTTGCATAGTTTATAAAATTTTAGACAGTGATAAGTTATTGTCAGTCACTAATACACTATCGACTAAATATTTGCATGCCTTCACTAAAAGGCGGAATGTGTCTTTGTACCTACTCTCCCAATGTAACATCTTGTATCTACCACATTTTACGCAAATAAACGATATTATTATTATTATTAGTATTAGTTGATTAGCGCCTGCAGAAAATGTTATAGCAATATGTTGGTTGATTAAACAACGTGCCGTTAATTTTTTTAAAGTAGAAGAGTAAAATTTCAACAAGTAAAGAGATCTTTTCCTTACATGATACGTACAATACATGATTAATAAAAGTAAAGGACAATGATATTTTGAATCAGAACTTAAAATTGTTACTTTCTATTGAGTAATTAAGCCATCGTTCACTCCCATGCAATCTAAATCAAAACTAATTCTCACATACCAAATATAACATATTATATATCTAAAGGACTAAATTATGTTAAATGGTAGTTTTAACTACTAACTACTTAATACAAACAGAAGCCACCAGTAGTCACTAAGCTCTAGTTACCGCTTAGTTAGTGAAGTTAAACCCGCATGTAATCGATCAACCGCAACCGTTTGCTCACGTAAATACTGCAGGCGCTTGCAGTCAGTTCAACTGTTTATGTTCGTTGGCAGTAAGTTACAACTAGTTACGAGTTAGGGACTGTGCTACTATGCGCTTTAATTATAAGGTGTTTTGTGTTCAGTAATAAACTTAAACTATCTAAAAACTTGTTTAGATTCTTTTGATAACACATCCTTTGCCGCTAGTTTGAGTTAAACTCGCCGTTGTATAAAAATTGTCAAATCACTTTGTTTTTTTTTGTGGGGTGAAAAATTAACTAATGACTTTTACCGATCTAGGGTGGAGCGACCTTCAGTCAGTAAAAGTTCGCTTTTACTGACTTAAATATTGTGTTCTTTTAGCTCTTTGTCCCATCTTGCATCTTGTGAACGCGTAGTGGCATCAAATTGAAATAAAATACAGGCTTGGGTCTGTGGTTCCTTGAAGCGGTGAAAAAATTAAACTTCTCAAGTTAACGATAAAAAAATACGGTCTTTTATATATCAAAAAAACGTAAGTACATTTCGAAACTCTCAAAGGAATTAAAATTCATAGGGTAGGTACTTTCTGTTGACCTAGAACTCTAAGATTTCGATTGAAGCAAGGTCTTATAGCACAAGTATATGGATAAATCTGGAAACTGGAAATTTGCAGATACTTACGTCACAAATAAAAATGATTTGATTTGGAAAAATCTTAGAGAATTGATTAGGGAATTGAATTATTTACATAAGTTAGTTTGTACGCAACCATCAGTGTACGAATCCGAATCGAACTTACTTAGTTTTTTGTTAAAGAGTAACGAAGGAGTTTCTTGCCAGTTCTTCTCCATAAGGAACGACCAATTGAAACCGTGCGCTAGTTTCTGACTTCAATAATTGCCCATAAATGCATATGTGAAATAAATAGTATAAAACTTCCGCTTAAGAGGCCGGCGTTCGTGACGAATTATCCATACAAACGTAATACCAAAATCATTTGCAAGTCCAGCATATTTCAACCATATTATGGTGATATTTGGATTTAGACAATATTTATCTAGGTTCCCAGATCTTTCTTTATTAAAAAAGCTTTAAACAAGCTTTTTTAAAAAAGAAAGATCTGGGATAAATCGTCCCGAACGCCGGCCTCTTAAGAGCGGCCAAACCGACGTATATTTTCATACAACTGCACTTACGTGATTATGATATTATTACACATCTTTCTTCGAATATTTTGGATACACAGATATCTTGTAGATATGATCTAGGAATTTATATAAGAGTAATCCAGTAAAAACCTCTGCTATTTTACGGGATCTTTGACTCTCGGTAATGTACTGTTATATTAAAAACTAGCTTTTGTCAGCGGCTTCGCCCGCGTGCATAAAATATAGCCTATGTCACTCAGGAGTACAGCAGCTTTCTATTGTTGCTAAAATTTTTCCAATCGGACCAGTAGTTCCAGAGATTACCTCCTACAAACAAAAACACATAAAAACAAAAAAACAAACTTTACCTCTTTATTATATTAGTGTAGATGACTTCTATAGAATCCTTGCGCATTTAATCGAGATTCTAAGTGATTTCATTTTTTTTTCAAAATCCTTAATTTTTAGTTTAATAAAAACACGTATTTCCTGGAACAAGTTTTGTGAAACGTTCGAATAAATCGTAGAATTACTGAATCCCAACAGAGTTTTCAGGTATTATCTCCCTTTTTTCGCATTACTTTTGCATCAAACATTACTTTGGATTAGGTATGTTAAATGAAGCAACAAGTTTTTAAACAATGCGCAACGTTGACGATAGGTGAGTGGGGAAGGCTTACCTTAAGTTGCCTGCTGTCTGTGCCTATGTATGCTTACATATATATTTAAAGCCCCCAACTGGGGCCAAGGGTTCGCGTCTGAAAGGAAGGCTCTGGCCCCGGTATATATGGCAACTTAGGAATGGGATAGGTTGTTTAGTCAGTAAGAGTCTGACACTGTTTCCCGCTCCGCTCAAGGGCGGGATTCGTCATTGGATGATTTTTACCTACCATAAAAAAAGCCCCGCAACGGATTTTGATGCGGTTTATTTATAATAGATTGTATGTATAATACATGCATAATATATTTAATATCAGTATTGCATCCGTGCGAGGCTCGGGGGTCGCTGTCAAATAAATGAGTTTGAGAAGCCATACAAATAGTAACCCTCACCAAAATCCTCTTTCCCAAACTACCATCACACTAGCCACAGTCCCCTAAGCTTCTCAAGAGCATTACCCCAGAACAGTGTTGTATTTGCACGGTACAACTGTCCGTGACGTCAGCACAGCTCGAGGAGGATTTACCTCCCCTCTGGGAGGGATCACACGTTCCAATGATTTACTGCTACTCTCTGAGTGTTCGCTGGTCATTCTTTTTGCTAGTGTTAAGGGTAATGGTTAGAGGATTTTATTTATTATTGGATTTTTGGGTAACATCTAAGTGATTACGGTTCGCCATAGCTTATGCTTAATAAACTGGTGCGCCTTACCATCATCGATTGCATCACTGCTTACCATCAGGTGGGATCGCAGTCAAGCACTAGTTTATTGCAAGTAAAAAAAAAAAAAGGTTTTTGAAGTTATGCGGAACAGAGGATAAAATCACACAGATCTAAGAAAAGGGAGGAGCCTGCAACCAGATGTTGAATGAAGTTATGAGGTGTTTTTCTATGGTGGGCAAAAATCATCCAATGACGAATTCCGCTCTTTGTCGGAGCGGGAAACAGTGTCAGACTCTTACTGACTAAACACCCCACCTCGTTCCTTCCTTGCCCTTCGCACTGGAGTCAAGCCTTCCTTTCAGAAAGAGACCTTGGGGCCCAGTAGGCTTCGACTCTTTTGCAGCATCCCTACGACCAGACACGTGTTATGTGTGGTGGTAAATTGCCTGATAGTTAACTTCGGACGGTCGTGTAAGTTCGAATCACGCGTAGAACTCTGATTGCGCGATGCAGGATTCCATATGTCTTGTAGTTCTTATGAAGCACCTTAGATGTCGCTACATGTTCAATATAATGAAATCAATAATATCTGAAATTGGCTCAATGTTTCTTATAAAATTGTTATTCTTTAGATATATAGCTGTTTGTTCTCCTTTGATTAAATAAATAAATATTGTGGGTAGATGGTAGATACTTCAAATCTACAAATAAACAGTCTTATGTATGTTGTGTATAAATAATTTGAACTTTATTGCACATACATTCGTATGTTTATGCTTGGTTTATAAAAGTGGTGATATTAAATATATTATGTACGTATTGTACGTATAAACCTTCCTCTTCTATCACTCTATCTATTAAAAAAAGCCGCATCAAAATCCGTTGCGTAATTTTAAAGTTTTAAGCATACATAACCGACTTTGTTTCATACTATGTAATTATAGAAATGTACACAGACTCACAAGATACCCAGATACTAGCACATTCTATCCTTTTACCATTTGATGTATAGGTAGGTAAGTATCATTAAAAAAGGTATTTCAAGTTCGTCAAGTTTTTATACATAATTATAACAGTCGATGTCAACAACAAAATGTTTAATAGCCGTTGTATGAATAACTATTCATAGCTAATGTTAACTTGTGTTCATCACAGAACCACACTAGCGAGTCCATCCAATCATATTGCCTTGATCACAACATTTACCAAAAAAATGGGCAAGACAGTGGTTGCGGCCGACTCGGTATGTATGAACACAGCGCCGAGTGCTCGGCACGGAGCAAGGCGCAGAACATCATTTTTTTACTGTCTCGCACTTTTACGTGGAATCAAGGCATAGCATACTTAGATTTTTCATTATTATCCGACCTTCTCTTGGGTAATTGGCACTGAAATAAAATTTCATAGTAGGTTTTAACGGCTCGACTGGCGCAGTGGTTGAGCGGTTGACTGCTGCGCTGAGGGTCGCAAGTTCAATTCCCGCACGGAAAAAATATTTGTATGGCCTACAGATAGGCGTTCCGGGTCTGGGTATCTTGTGTATGTGAGTTTACATGTTTATGAACGCACCCACAACACAGGAGTAGTTCCTAGTGTGGGGCAACGTATTTTTTTAAGTAGAATATAAAAAAAAAGTTGACCGGCGCGACATCCGTGGTGAATTTGTGAACTGAGGTTAGATAAGATACTTTTCCCTTACCCTTTTCAATACTTTTTTAAGGTTCTGTCCTTCAAAGTGAAAGAAAGGAAAACGTATAGGATCACTCTATTCGGCCAAATCTATCAGAGGAGCAACGTTTCGAAAAGAGGGAAGGTGTGGATTTAAAGCTGAATAGCCAACTATTCTCCATCTAACATGCTAGCTTATACCTCAAAACTAGCTGCTGATAACGCCAACGAAATGGCAAATAAAAAAAAAGCGAAGCCAGATTCGAGTACGTTACGTCATAAGGATCACTGTCTGTTTTAGTATTAATAAATAACGTAATAATGCCCACAATTATGAACCGTTATAAAAATTACACTTCACATTAAGTACGAAACAAAAGACACTGCTCCCAAAAATATTGCTACAGTTTCATAAATCAAACAAAAAGAAATCATTGCACGGACGTGCATTTCAATGCAGCGGCCCCGAAATCGGTCGCCGGCGCATAGGTCAAACTACCCACCTCTCTTTCTAATTCAAGAGTTAGAGAGGGATGGGTGTACCCCTCTCTAGAACACAAAAATGCAGTTTGGACCAGCTCGCAATCGAAGTAATGAGATATTTCGTGGCGATGTTTTTTTTTTTATTTGCAGTTTTTTGGTGGAACTAATTCGAGAAGAAAGGTTTCTGGTGTTAGAATAAAAAGCGTATGAATAAACTTATATTCTTAAGCTTGGATATAATATTAAAGGCTTTTTCGGATGCATCTGTCTCATAACGACTAGGGAATCAAATTCGCGAACGTGGGATCCGGAATGCGGGATCCCGCACGATTGTGAGATTGATTTTTATTCTTAAAAAATTGTGTACCTTTTTAGTAGAGCTAAAAGCCCATTAACAAGTGATTTAAGAACTTTTATGGATCTCTTGAGTTTTCATTAGAATTTGTACCTATGAAAAATGATTTTGTTTTCAATTTTTTATTTTATACCTTTTGAATTTTTATTTTGTATTAAGCCGATAGCCTCGCACGAGCAGTGATAGCTGAGTGGCAACAGTCCCGATTTACGGATTGTAGGCTGCGGATTTAAACCCAGCCATGCACATAACTTTGTGTACTTTATTTCATCACTACTGCTCTCAAAACGGTAAGGAAAACATCGTGAGGTAACCGGCATGTCCTAGAACCAAAAACTCGAATACATCGCACTGGGGATGCGTGGTGGGTTCCGGTTCATTCCCACTCTTAGAGAGGAGGCCTGAGTCCCAGCAGTGGGAATATTGGCTGATGCTATAAGTAATTTATTTCTTAACAATGAAAAATTGTGTTAAAAATCAAAGAAACTACTCAAAAAAATCACCATTGCAGTCAGGAAGCAAAAAAAAGCTATGCTAGATCGACCGCTATAGTAATCGAGCAAAGAAAATATGATTTGTTTGTACCTAATAAATTATTTACTCATTTTATTTACTGTAAATAGATAATATGTTTTATGACTGACATTTCATTGATAAAAGGCCCACTTGTATCACAAAAAGCTTTTTAATGCCAATCTTCGTTATATTTCAGTGAATTGTTTAAAGAGGTCATACACAAGGTGATGTTTGTGGGGCTAAGGAATATTTCGGATACAATTTAAGACTTAAATAAACCTGACCGAAGTCTGTGTTTCCTGATGGCTACTACAAAGGAAATCTTTAAGTCAAGAATGAATATGTTACTTCTAGTTAAGCGCGCTCCATCGTCGACCGCATCGTTGCAAATAAAAAAAAATCTACAATATTGACTCAAACCAGAGGTCAAATTATCCTTTGGACTAGAAAGTTTAGTTGTTTAATAAAAAAAAAACCAGCCAAGTGCGAGTCGGACTCGCGTACGAAGGGTTCCTTTATCTATAACTAGCTTTTGCCCGCGGCTTCGCCCGCGTACATAAAATATAGGCTATGTCACTCAGGAGTAAAGCAGCTTTCTATTGTTGCTAAAATTTTTCCAATCGGACCAGTAGTTCCAGAGATTACCCCTACAAACAAAAAAACAAACTTTACCTCTTTATTATATTATATCTATATCTATAATAACGAGCAAAATAAAATACGTTAATTACTTTATTGTACTTTGATTATTTATTTTATTGTTTTTTAGAATTTGTAATAGCGGCAACAGAAATATATCATTTGTTAAAATTCCTACTGTCTAGCACGGTTCATGATATATTCTTATACAGCTTAGTCTACAAGTCTGAAAGTGGCGCCAGTGACTGAAAAGTTGAAAGGAAATCGTTTGTCTTGGTATGGTCATGTGAAGAGGAGAGATGAAACGCATGTCATAAAAAGAGTTCTGAGTTTACACGTAGATGGATGGAGAGGAAGGGGGAGGCCAAAGAAGAGATGGATGGATTGTGTGAGGAGTGATATGAAAGAAAAGGGAGTTACTGATAGTGTGACGGGTGACAGGACAGAGTGGAAGAAAAGAACATGTTGCACCGACCCCAAAATAAAATGGGATAAGGGTAGGATGATGATGACAGCTTGGTGACAGATGGACAGCGGAGTCTCAGTAATTGTGTCCCGTTTCACCCTTAAATGGGATCCTAAAAAAACGAACTCTAAATATATAGGTTGACTAGGTAATTAGTGACTGATACTTAAACACCTGATTATAGTCATAATAACAAACAACTTGTACTATGGGACCAAACTGGAAACCGCGAAAAGAAAAAAAACAGCATTCAATACATTTTGACCAGTAAAGCGAACCGAACATACCAGCAGATTTTTTTTGGGATTCCATGTTTGGTCCCATAGTAAAAGTTGTTTGTTATCATGATTATAATCACGTCTTAAGTATTGGTCAGTAATTAGATACTAGTCGCCCTGTATAAGGATGCTTCTTAACCTTTCGTTCTTGTAATTATAGACACAATTAAAGAACAATAGGTGTTCGATTTGGGGTTTAATGAATTAAACACACTAAATTTAGGTACATGTTTCCAATCAGCTCCTAATAAAGATCTAATAACATTCATATTCAGTTTCCACACACATATTGAAGTTCAATTAATCTATAAACCATTAACTTCCTCCAAGTGAACCTGACCACACTTCTCTACAATATTCCTTAACTCCGGACGCAGTCGCAAGGTGGCGCTCTATCATATAACTAGACATGATGCCAGTCACTCTGCGGACAATAGTATTAATTAAACGATTGTTTGGCGACCAGTCGCGCGATCGCTGAACGAGACTGAGCGGTGCAGGGACGGACTAGGTAGTGGTTGGTATGCAACGGATGGGGGCCTGGAATTTAAATTATGATATTATGATTCGCCTCTGTGATTTTCCAAAAATATTAATGAAATATGCTGCTAACAAATGTTCACTCGGAAAATAAAATAAATCATTATGTAATTAAAATGGCTTAGAAAACCTAATTTTAACTAAGTCAGTTTCCAACTTTTTTTCTGAGGACTACTAGAATTTATCTTGTTAATTTTTATAATCTTTTTTAGCTTTAATTAAAATTGAATAGAAGAGGTTGATTAGAAGTATCTAAAAAAAGAGACTTTACTAGCTGGCAAAATTCACCGTAAGACAGCAAAGGCACAGTACATCAGTAATTTGCATGGTACAGATACAATAATTAAAGTCAACTTGCATAAAAATTCGTTGGGGCCCCGGTAACCGACCCGATGCGGCCCTGACAATGTTCGTGATTTAATTAATTAGTGCTTGACAGTTATTGATTCGGCGAGATGGCGACTTGCTTGAAATTCATCGGGTTACCGCGTTAATTTGTTATTTTCACTGCATTTAACTCAAGCAGGGGTTTAATTTTATAGATATTGTGTGTTTATTCACTTGCGAACTGGCAATACCCATATTTTTTGAGGTTTATGCTTTATATTACTAGTTTGCGTCAGCGGGTTCGTCCACGTAAGCGGACGTAAAGTTGAAACAGATAAAAAGTAGCCTATGTCCATCCTTGGGGTTCAAGGTAGCTTCGTACCAAATTTTATCAAAATCGATCAAGTAGTTTATACATGAAAGCGTAAGAGACAGACAGAGAGTTATTTTACACATTTATAATTTTTTTTTTAACTGTCACATAACGCCGCCTAGTCCCAAGCTAAGCAGAGCTTGTGTTATGGGTACTAGACAACTGATTAACATACTTATATATTTCTAACTACATACATATTATAGATAAATTACACCCAGACACAGAACAAATGATCGTGCTCATCACACAAACATTTGTCCTGCGTGGGAATCGAACCCACGACCTCTGGCATAGTAGTCAGGGTCACTAACCACTAGACCAACACGCCAGTCAAAAAATATTAGTGTGGATGTTGAATGAATGATGAAATTTATAGGAATTAAAGGTTTTTTTTTGGTAACACAAAGTAAGTGTTTTTAAGAAAAAAAAACAATATTTTAACTCACAAAAGTAATAATATTTTTTATTGTCTCAAGAAAATACAAATAAGGGAAACATTTGAGTTAAAACAATCAATTCATATGTACAATAATTTTGTTGACCACTGGTACTCAAAATAAGATTAAACTTGTGGTATGGGTACCAGAGCGAAGTATTTGATTATATCTCCGCAAATAACAACATCGTGTAGAACATGAAACATGTGGTCCGTTTTTTCCTTTTGTAATAAAATAAAATAAATAAGTTTTTAGATTTTGCTATATTTTTGAAAAGAAAACATTGTTCAGTATCCGACTAAATTAATTGAACATTAAAATATAATTTTTACTTAGTCTGTTTAAATTAAATGAATAAACTAAAAATAAACTACAAACAATCCTCTCCTACATTTTGTTTGTTTATCCATTTCTTTTATATCAATACCACACTTCATTCTTCAATCAACAAAAACAAATTCAAAAGTTATAAAACTCAATTCGCTAACATACAAGTAATAAAACCTTATACCTTCATTGCATCGTATCTTCGAAGCAGCCAAATTCCACCCATACACCGCCATGTGCATGTCTACTCCTCTAGTACTTACGAATAATCATCGGTTGCACACATTGACAAGCACTCATACAAATGTATTTACACACTAGTGCGGTATAAGGCAATACAGATGCGGTGCAGTGTGTGTTCGCTAAATTGAGGTGCGATTTTTGGTGAAATTATTTTTTTTTCTTACAAGAAGTTAAAAATTTTGTATTTTGCAGGTATTTTTAAATTTGTTTAAATTTGACTGGCCTCTTGGTCTAGTGGTTAGTGACTTTGACTGCTATACCGCAGGTCGTGTATTCGATTCCCACCCAAGACAAATGTTTTTGTAAGGAACACGATCATTTCGATCCGACGCATGGCGCGTCTATCCTTACGTTGTTGAAACCTCTACAGTTCGGACTAAGCGTTTCGCTTTATCTTTTATGCCGCGCACATCGAAGTCGAAGTCTTCCCGTCCGATTATAATTGGGGTGACTTCAAGGCTAGAGTGAATAAGCTTTTAATAAACTAAAGCACCTCACCACCAACGATTGCTTCACTGCTTAACATCAGGTGGGATCGCAGTCAAGCATTAGTTTGTAGAAAATAAAAAAAAAACCGTGTCTAGGTGTAATTTATATTAACATATTATGTATGTATGCATTTAAAAATATAAAAATATATTTATCATTTGTTTAGTACTCCCACTACAAACTCTGGTATCTGTTGCTTGTCGTTGTATTTTTTAAAACAGCGTCCGTAGTATATTGCCTAGTGATGACGCTACGGCGTAGCACGAACTATTTCGTAGCGACGTCTACGAAATAGGTCCAGCTACGCCGTCGTAGCTACCAAGCCTACGCGTCTATGACTTGCTACGAGAATCTCGTACAATAATCTCATTTAGGCAAGTGTTGTTCTAGTCTTTGTGTCTTTATAAAGTTCAATGAAGTGTTCTTGGTTTAGATTTGTAGTTTTTAGGTTTCTGTACTTAAAGGGTAAAACAAAACCCTTAATTGAAAAGACTCCGCTGTCCATTTGTCTATCCGTCTGTTACTAGAAATATTAAAATTTTTCACATATGATATAATTTTGTTGCCGTTATAACAACAGATACTGAAAAACAGAATAAAAAGTCATTTAAGAGGGCTCACATATTACAATCGTTATTTTTACCTTTCGTGAGCGGGTCCGAATCGCATTATTTATTTAACTAAAAACCCGCCCCACCTTCACACGGGTGCAATGGCGAGATTAAATATATTATGCATGTATTATACACACAAACCTTTCTTTTGAATCACTCTATCTGTTTAAAAAAAACCGCATCAAAATATGTTGCGTAGTTTTAAAAATCTAAGCATACGTCCCTACGTATGCTTAGATTTTTTCTGTCCCTACAGACAGCGACTTTATTTTATACTATGTAATTAAGTACTGTTATATCACCTACATTTAACATTATTGAAAACATTTGTAATAGTATTATCTGACATACGTGACACTTGACTGGTTTTTCCATTTCGATATCAATTACTCTTCATAAACAAAAAAAAACTATTACAAACAAAACAACGCACCATCTTCCTCCACTCAACCTATACAACACAAAATTATTGCCAAAATTTCCCTCCGCCCTTCTACCGTGCGTGTGAGTACTGCACTCACACACGCGCATTCGTCGCCTACCTGTACTTACCTCGTACGTCTGTGTGCGTCAGCCGGTTTACCAAAGTACATTTTTAGGGTTACCATACAACTATAAATAGTTTAATGAGCACCAAAAGAATTTTTTGGGGATTATTTCTTTGGCCACAAAGTATAGAGGCATCTGTTCCTTTTTTTGGCCAATGGCCTTATGAAGGCTTGCTGCGATGTAAGGCTTTGCCCTTTTTCGGCCGTAATTTGAGTCTATGTATTGGGTTATAGTCGTGTTTTAAGTCCGAGGAAGTCGTTAATTTGGGGTTAATGACTGATGAATGTGAGAACAAGGGCATTGCTTTTGCGGGATTTAATGCATTATTAGTTCTTTATGTTCTAATGTTATAAGACGTAGGAAAAGCAGTTAATAAAACTGGTTATGTGAATATTAGCTGCTGCCTGCGGCTTCGACTTCGTGAAACCAGAAAAAAAATCCAAGGGAACATAAACCTGGGAAAAAGTATCCTATGTGCTGTTTCAGGACTTGGTCTTCCTGTGTTTCAAGATTCATAGAAATATAGAAATCCGTTGACCAGAAATGAGTAAAAAATGTACACATAAACTTTTGACTTTATATGAGTGATGTGAAGAGGAGTTTTTGAAGTGGAAATAATTTCTAATTTAAATGGCAGTTTGTTTTTTTATTTATTTTGTACGTACAAGGAAATATTTATATAAGTATTATTAATACTAACAAAGACAACACAAAACTATTTATTTTTTCTAGTAATAAAGTATTTAAACAAAACAAAATCGCTCAAACAATTAAAACTACACACCTGTATCTACACAATGGCCATGTTTTATGACGCCATATTTTTAGCTGAAAATGGTGTCATCCATACTAATATTATAAATGCGAAAGTAACTCTGTCTGTGTGTCTGTATGTCACGCTTCCCGCTTAAACCTCTCAAACGATTTTGATGAAATTTGGCACAGACCATCTTTAGACCCTGAGAAAGAACATAGGCTACCTTTTATTGCGAAAAAAAGACGCAGACGAAGTCGCGGGTACCAGCTAGTAAGACATAAAAGCAAACAAATAACATAATAACACAAAGGAAATTGTAAATTTTTTTTAGAAATCCAAAAAGGGTTTTTAGTAAAGGTCACTCCCTCTCTCTCCACCTATAGGGAGACACTGTTTAATAATTTTCCATCAAAGAAAAAACCAGGTATTTTGGTATAAATTTAATTTTTCAAAGGTTAAGGGTAATGTACGTAATTTTACTCGTGAAAGCCTATAAATGTTGAAATACTCTTTTGTGCTCAGTTATATTTTCATATTTATGAGATACGAGGTTGTTCGCCTGAACAGAAGCGGTTCGTCTATGACAGGGGTCCCCAACCTTTTTTTACTGGGGACCTCTTTAGTCCCTTCGTCATTAGCAGGGACCAGAAGTTCACTTATGGTCCCTACCAGAAGTTCACTGGAAAACTATGTTAATCCAAATAAAAAAAAAACTTAACTATATGATACAGACTCAGATTTCAAAATTCTTCTTTTGCTTCTTGCACACTATTGTCCATATTTCTTTTCCTTTACAGGTCTGTTAGAAGAAATTTCTTTGAATATAAACAGTACTTTCGTCTATTGTGTATTATCTTTTTCTGTTTTTTTTTGCAAGCACATAAATAATAAAATTAATAAACCAACTCAAAACTTGCATACCAGTAAATTTTAGTTAAAAATCAAAATTTACGTGCATTGTCATAGTAAAAATCACATTTCTGATAGAAATTTAAAATCCTTTTGCATCAATATTACCTACTTTTCTATTGAAAATGATAGTTTGAAACATCACAACTTTTTCCGGACGATTATGTTAACTCTTGTGAAACACAGTGGTCCTCACACCACAGGTTGGGAACCACTGCCAGCTCTGTGAGGATCTGGAAAAAAATATTTTATGAAAGTCCCACAAGAATTTTCTTTAAGTAAGATAGGAAAATACTAAAACCACTTAGTTTTTATCCTTGTAATAAAGTTAAAGTTTTATTAGTTCGTCACAATTTTAGTTGTTTACTTATACATTTCGCGCGAAGAGATAAAATGTAATTCTATCTCAGAAGTTTTTGAGTTATACTTTTTTGATGAGAAGTTTTACTAAAAAAAAAACCCCGCAAAAGGGTTTTTTTTTTGAGAGAAAAATATCGTTCAATAACTTCTCTCTATGATGACTTATCTCAAAAAAAAAAAAAAAATACCTTTGGATGTATGCGATAAAGAGAGTAAAGTCCCATATACCTACGCTTAGCCCGCCGTGCCGTCGTCTGGTAATCGTCCGGATCGGTTCCAAGTCGTGCTAAAGCGTATTACCAGGGCCCTGGGGAAGGTATGGGGTAAGTTGTTTAGTTAGTAAGAGTCTAACACTGTGTTCCGCTTTGCCCAAGAGAGAAAGGAAGAAAGAAAGAAAGAAAGAAATAACGAAAGAAAGAAAGAACTTTTATTGGCACAGTCACAGGGCATAACACAATAAACAACAAGTTAAATTACTTAATTATTTTGGTAGGTACAATAAGAATTGATGTTTGCCCCACGGCTGCTCCAAACAGGCCCAGTTCAGCATTGGTCATTGGATTGGTCAGAGGGATTCGTCATTGGTTAATTTTTCCTAGGTACCATAAAAAAAGAAAGATACCTCCGTTGAAAAGGGAGGATTCTCCGTCCAGTCTGGTGCCATGTTAAGTAATAAGCTTTGTGTTATGTTTTGTGGACAATAGGGCTGATAAGTGATTTTGGGCTGTTCGATATGTTCAAATCGCCGGAGAATTTGAATGCGCGATGCAGGATTAGTTGTTATGTGACGTCATAGATGGCGCTACATCAACTCCCCTCCGAAGATCGGAGAAAGATGGTTCTTGATGCTTCTTGATGCGTGCCAGGCCAATAGTAATTAGTTGGTCCTAGAGTCGGAACCGGAATCCGCATAGTTCTCAGTGTATCAGAATCGGAATCCGCATAGTTCTCGGTGAGTCGGAACTGGAATCCGCATAGTTCTCGGTGAGTCGGAACTGGAATCCGCATAGTTCTCGGTGAGTCGGAACTGGAATCCGCATAGTTCTCGGTGAGTCGGAACTGGAATCCGCATAGTTCTCGGTGAGTCGGAACTGGAATCCGCATAGTTCTCGGTGAGTCGGAACTGGAATCCGCATAGTTCTCGGTGAGTCGGAACTGGAATACGCATAGTTCTCGGTGAGTCGGAACTGGAATCCGCATAGTTCTCGGTGAGTCGGAACTGGAATCCGCATAGTTCTCGGTGAGTCGGAACTGGAATACGCATAATTCACGGTGAGTCGTCGGAACTGTCTGTGAACTGTGGGTTAAATAAACTATTTGACTGATTTTGATGAAATTTGATACAGATTAAGCTGGAACCCCAAGATGACCCCCAACACATAGGCTTTTTGTCTGCATTATTCTACATTCACATGAACGAAGCCATTGGCAGAAGCTAGTTAAAGATTTTGAATACAACTCCAAGAAAGAAACTAACTCGGGTTTTGAATTAGTTATATAAATTGCAACAAAGTAATAAAAATAAGCGTAAGAAAACAGTTTTAATATGGCTTTCTCTAACATTAAAAATTATTAATATGTCTTTAGCATAACGGTAGTTATTATCATGGATAATAGTGAGTTTCTCCTTGAGTTGATAGTATTTCAGTTGTGTAGAGGGAATTACTGCTTTCATTTCAGTTTGTTCCCACTAGTTCTACTGAACAGTTCTACGGTAGAACTAATGGGAAGTTTTTTTCCCACTAGTTCTACGATAGTAGGCATAACAAAATAGTAGAACTATTGGGAATCTCTATTCCGCCTTGTTCTACTGAACAGTTCCACGGTAGAAGTAATGAGAGTCTCTATTCCCACTTGTTCTACCTGTTTCATCGGTAGAAGTAATGGGAGTCTCTATTCCCACTTGTTCTACCTGTTTCATCGGTAGAACTAATACATAACTTAGGACATTCACCACGTGGTGTTAACGCTAAAGTATACATAAACACATACACAGTCAGTAATAGAAACGTATTTCTATGCAACACTTTCACCTCAGTCACCGGGATCCCTATCCCAGATTCCGACCACCGTAGGTGCGGGCTTGCAGACAGCGAGCAATGGATAGCTCGCCGTCCGAAAGTCCGGTAATTGCCTGGAACAAGCCCCGTCGTCGATGACTCGTAGTGACCCACCAGGTCGTAGCCTACTAGGGCCATGGGATAAGTGAAAATGAAAACTGTGGTGACCTGGAAAGCAAGGCAAAGAAGGAATAAACGAGTGGGCTTTAGTCAGCAAAAGTCTGACACGCTCGATAAACGGCGGGAGATGTCATTGGATGATTTCAAATCTGAAAAAAAGAATTCAGTGACACTGACTATATATTTTCTACTTTTACGTGGGCGAAACCATTCTCTCCAAAAAGTTAATACAATTATACCAAATAAGTACCACAATGTACTTCAACACAAAGGCTCGCGAACACTAAAACACATAATTAATCGTGTACCAACATAATCAATCTAATCAACCTCAAAAGCCGTCCCAATCATTCAACTCTATATAAATCTTCAAGGAAATATATAACAAAGTTCAAAACCTACATAGGTACAAACCTGAATTACCGTTAGCTCCAAAAACTCCGAGTTACAAAGATGCTGCGGTTTCTCTGCCAACCTTTTACAAACCCCATGGGTAAAGGAAACTCACCCTTATGTAAATAAAGAAAAAGATCATGGATAATTTAGTTGGGTGTATAAAGAAGTTGGGTGCAATTTATTCGGGTTAGCCAATTGTATAGTTCTTCGTGAACAATGCTGATGGGTTTTGTTATGGCATGAACGTGTGAGGAATGCACTGGATGATCGTAAATTGTGTTTATTATAGCTCCTGCTTGCTCCCCAAACGGATAGATTGATGGTTGATGGGCAAAGTTTTGGGGAAATTGGCCATTATATACATTAGGTAGGTTTTAAAATGATGCAGCCCATCTGGGGTCTATTGTTATGGTTTCCCAGATGATGATAAATGAGGCATAGGTTTTTAAGTCATTAAAAGTTTTAGACTCTTTCTAGCTCATTTCAGAGCGAAGTTATTTGATTATTTTTCATCAAAAAATCAAAAAATACTTATTATTAATTAATTCGGAATTTGAAATTTTTCCTTTTATACTCACAACTTTGTTCCATGCCTCCTGGGCCAAGGGTTGATGCGAAGGCGTAACACCAGGGCCTAGGAATAAGGCAAGGTAGGAATGGTTTTTTAGTCAGTAAGAGTCTGACACTGTTTCTCGCTCCGCTCAAGAGCGGGGTTCGTCTTTGAATGATTTTTACGTACGATAAAAAAACACTTTTGTTCCGTTGGGTGTAATCCGAAACTACAGATCCGCCTAAAGTGCCTAGTACCTAGTAGGATTTTTTGTAGAGATTTACAAATTCCGTAATCTTAACAACTCATGTTGGTCGCACTATCAGAAAGTTTAAGGCAAGGAAATTTAGATAAATATCATACGAATCCAACAATTCAAGTCTATAAAAGCAGAATTATGAGAAGTTAGTTAATTAAATGCGATAAAAACTTGTTTGGAAAACTAGAATTAAACAAGAATAAAAAGTACAAACCTAAGTTAATATTGTCTACGAAATTCTCTATAAAAAATAAACATTTCTTCTTGTCAAACACCAGACCATTTTTGTTAAAGTTAAAGAAACCTGAACAAAAACCCCTTTATTTCTTTTCAAATTCGATCCTCCCCGCAGCCTCCCGAACTCACATACTTCGTCTAGTTCCAAATCGTCTCACGTTGCCTCATACAAGTCCCCACTAATTGGCAACACTGGGGTGTGGGCAAAGTTACAGAACTGCTGATAAATTGGCAACACTGGGATGTGGGCAAAGTTACACAACTGCTGATAGTTCGCCGGCAGCGTGGCAGGCAATTAAAATTAATTCGGGTATGGCTGGGATGCGATTTAGCTTTGTAATCAGGTAAATTCTAATGCCCTATGTATGTAATAAAATGTTATAATATATTAAAGAGTAATAGTGACCCATTATAACAGCCCCAACTTATGAGTTCTGGGCCACGGGTTCCTACTCAGTCAGGTGGAATAGTTTGTGCAATTTGTTTGAATACCCAGTGATGATTCGTTCACTAGAGCAGTCTCTTAAACTCTTGAGCTCCAAACGCCGATGTTTGCATCCCTATTTTCTTTCTATTATGTCTGTAATTACGATACTCGAAAGATTAAATCTAGTTTCTATAATGTATGACTAGAAGCCACTAGTTGAGAAAAAGCTTAACTTATCTGTGTTATCTGAATGGGCTGGGGTCTTCTAACTGTAAAACGACCTATTTTCGCCCAGATGCGACGCACAAATCAGATTTATATATTCTGTAACTGTTTTCTTTTATTAATGTTTCTTTTGTTTCTGTCGCATATCGACATGTCGGTCCGAAACAGTTACCATAGAGGAAAATAATAAATGTGACAAGTGCTATAGACAATAAATAACATTTCACTCGGACCAAGGCAACTGTGTTTTCCCTCATGTTTATGATGCAATTCAGTAATACCCGGTTTATACATGGCTGACATTACCTGTAGGGGCCCAGCAGGGTCGAAGCCTTCTGGGGCCAAGGGTTGATGCGAAAGCTGAAGACCGGGGCCCTGGAACTAAGGCCGGAAGGAACGGTGGGTCGTTTAGTCCTAGGGTGGGATTCGTCACTCGATGATTTTTGCCACCATAAAAAAAAAATGGCTAACATTTTTTTTGTATTTTGAGTGTCTATTTTGGGCAAAAAAAACATTATGTTCTTTCTTTCTTTCAAAAATAATCTTGATGAAACACCAAACAGTTCACGCCGGAGTTAGCCACTAAAATTCAGAGCACGTACTCATGTTCAGCTGTCTGAGAAAAACTGAAAACTTTCCAGAATTAGTTAGAAAAGGTTCCAGCAAACTTCTCGGTCAACTAACGGTACTATCTAAAAGAAAATGTGTTAATATCTCCTCTCGTCGCCATTGTTCGAAAACTCTCGATGAGATGTAAATTCAAACATGGCTGCCATTTTGTTACTTTTTTGGGTTCCTTAGGCAAAAGACGTAAACGGGTCATTTATTTATTTTCTACACTTATATTATAATAAAGAGGTAAAGTTTGTTTTTTTGTTTCTTTGTTTTTTTTGTTTGTAGGAGGTAATCTCTGGAACTAATGGTCCGACTGGAAAAATTTTAGCAACAACAGAAAGCTGCTTTACTCCTGAGTTATATTCTCTCATTACTCCTAGGCTATATTTTATGTACGCGGGCGAAGCCGCTGACAAAAGCTAGTATTTTATAAAACAAAGGGTGCTTCTTGAGTTTCAAAAAGGCTCACAATTAAACCCTGGGATCTGTCTCAGCATACCACAGCCTAGTCAACGTGCTATAAACTTTCAAGGTCCCATTAACTCAATATAATTACTCCTTCACCTTATGCTTCCTGTTTGTAATTAAATGAGCATCGTAGATATTAGATGCTCATGCCTTTCGACTAACGTAATTACAGACACAATTACAATTAATTGTAATTACATTACATTACAATAGAAGTGCGGACACTGGTGTCCTCTCGGGGCTTAATGAATTAATTACAAAAACAGAAGACTTAATTGATGACAGATGTAAAGTTACTATGTCAAATTATGGTATCATTAAATTAGTATATGTGTGTGAAGTTTTTCTAATATTTTGGTATATAGTAAAGTTTACTACGAGTATTCTCTATTCTAATAATATTTATTTACTATACTAGCTTCTGCCAGCGGTTTCACCCGTGTAAATGTCGGGGGGATGGAGAGGAATTTTCTTACAATCTTAAAATAAACCTAGTTTCAAATTATAAACTACAAGTCCCAGGATATCAATAAGTTTTGTTTGATTATGTACAACGATTTCTTAAAATAAGTGACTTTATTTTCTAAATTTATTATAACGGTAGATAAAATCAATCTCAACTACGGAACCGTTCACTTTGAGTGACGTCCAATTTTTTTCCTTGTAGTTTACAAAAATGTGGTGTTTTTACTGCTTGCCTCGTAAATTATAATGGCTTGGTTTGTCGTAGAAGCGTCATGAATCATTTGTTGCTTGAGCAATTTTCCCAGTATTTTTTTAGGAACGAGGGTACAAGGAAAAAAGTGTTGTTGAGTTAAGAAATAGGTACTTTATGATACTTGATGATGACCGATCACTCCCTTAGGGGAGATAAACTAGTTTTTTTTTGCAAGTAATGTGACCTTTTTGGGATCACTTTATAATTGGCTGATTGCGTCAGGGAGGTTATGTTTTTCGAGTTTATGTAAGTATATTTGAAAGGTTGTCTGGTAGATATCGCTATCAGCGATAAGACCGCCATTGTACCCATAGTTTTAAGTTTTTGTATAAGTTATGTTACTTTTTGGTGTACAATAAAGTTTTAATCTATCTATCTATCTATATTTCTTTAGCACGCCCTAAAGTTTAAATAGTTATTCATATACCTATAATGACTACTACCCTGTACCACACTTTTACGTGCTATTTCGCTCAAAAACAAAAACATTCATCACCTGAATTTGCGACGCTCGCACGCCGAGATTTATAGTGTTTTCAAAATATTTACTTATTAAAAAAGTGTTAAAGCTTTTTTAACTAAAATTAGCGACAATGAATGTTCTTCAGCATCAACCTTATAATGTTTTAGGAGAGAGAATGGGCCGTAATCCACAACGCGGGCCCAGTGCAAATAGGTGGATATCACATGTCTTCGAATTTTTGGTTCCAGGATATGTCGGTTTCCTCGTGGTGTTTTCTTTCACCGGTTTTTAGGAGCAGTGATGATGAAATATTATAATGTAAATAATCAAAGTAATGCGTCTGGCTGGGTTTGAACCCACGCTCTGCAACTTGTAAGCCAGGGCCTTAACCACTCGGCCACCAGTCTTATAGAATGTACGCTCTTAAAGGACCCCAATCACATGACATTCTGTTGACAATCCTGCGTATATCGTGACAGGAAGAAGGCGGATCTTCACGAGTGAGCAGACTGTCAGGTTGTCGCTACCCTTCGTAATAAATGGCTAGAAACTGTTTAGAAGACATGTTATTATGACAAGCTAACCTGTAGTTAACATCGTCGGCAGTTACGCCGAGTTCCTTGACAACCAGACCGTGACGAGTCAAATGTTTAGGGTTAAGTTCTTACCAAAAAGTTAAATAGCTATAGGTACTCTTTAGTTAGACGGCCAGAATATTTGTAAGAGAACCATAGGGTGCCGATATAGCGTGGAGAATCTTCAAGCTTGCGTGGCAGTGGACTAGGCATATTGCTCGTAGACCAATATACATTTTTTTTTTGCTAGCTTGAGTCTTTCCAATTATCTCAGTCACTCGCTTTCTCGTTCCAATTCCTAAAGATAAGAGTGGATGTCTTTTCGCTGAAACGATAATGGTGGTGATAAGTATGGTTTATACAGTCATTTTTATTATTATCTTTTTCTTAAACATTAAAACAAATCTCATGTTCATAATTTTACCCTTATAATATTCACACTGCTGGGACTGGGCCCTCCTCTCGAGGACAGGGAATGGGCCGTTATCCACCACGCGGTTCCAGGGCGGATTGGCGGATGTCATATGTTTTCGAGTTGGTGGTTCTAGGACATGCCGGATTCCTCGTGATGTTTTCCTACACCGTAAGTGTATGACTAAGAAAATGACAACATACTGACCAAATTTTCCTTGGCCCAATTTGGACAATGCATATTTAAACAAAACATAACTTTAGTCCTTCAAAGTACCTCCTGCGAAGCAGTAATGCTCGTAAAGGAGGAGGCCGACCGCATAAGGCAAAGGCAACGGCGCCCTCGCCGTAGCCGTCGCCGCCGCGATCCTGCCGATATCCGGCCACCGTAGACACTGGCTCGCTGACGGTGAGCAATGGGTATCTCGCCGTCCGGTCGTCTGGTAACTGTCCAGACCGAGTCCAAGTCGTCAACGGCGCGCACCGTTCCCGCGCGCCTTAAGGAGTTGTCAGCAAACTGAAGGGGCCCTTCAGGGTTGAAGCCTCCTGGAGCCTAGGGTGGTGCAAACTGGTACCTCGACTCTAGGAATAAGGCAAGGAAGGTACGGGGTAGGTTTTTTAGTCAGTAAGAGTCTGACACTGGTCTCCCGCTCCGCCCAAGAGCGGGTTTCGTCATTCAATGATTTTCACCTACCATAAAAAAAAAGTCCTTCAAAGTACACAAAAGAGTGATGCGTAATATTTTGAAAGGTTAACCCAAACACAGACTTTCTCCGTTAATAATAAAGGCAAACTCGATATTTAAGGACGCGTGTAGGGTGTCACCACCAATTATCGTCCTTGTCATTATTTAGCCAACGCCATTATTTTCGAAACGTTGTACTTTTGAAGTCCTGCGGTTTGACGCAATGAAATGAAAGGTGATATTTAATATGTGTTTTGAATACGAGTTTTTATATGAAAGAAGATATGTATAGTTATTGATACAACAATACACGTGTGTTGTTGTTGTATATATGTACCTAAATACACACATGTATACATTGATGTCTATTTCTTGTTCATCTTTCATCGAGGATTCTGTGCCCATTCCAAAAGGCGGATAGAAATGTCAAAGTATCTCATATTACAAACACTTTTTTTGTAACTATTTTATTACAAACTAGCTTTTGTCAGCGGCTTCGCCCGCGTACATAAATTATAGTCTATGTCAATCAGGAGTAAAGCAGCTTTCTATTGTTGCTATTTTTTTCCAATCGGACCAGTAGTTCCAGAGATTACCTCCTACAAACAAAAAAACAAAGAAACAAAAAAACAAACTTTACCTCTTTATTATATTATAGTGTAGATATACAGCTGAAGTCTGTTCAAACGCGTTATGTTAAGAACTTGTGATTCGAATATAAATATTTGAATAATTCTTATTACTATTTTTTTTTAATAAAAAGTGTTATTTTATGTTTTGTATCGACAATATCGACAGCGACATCTAGCGAGAACTGTATAAGGTTTAGATATGTTCGTTTTTCAAATATAATTTAGTTCTTGTCTGTCAATTCAAGCGTTTCATTTATTATAGGTTATGGGCCCAGAAAATTAATAAAAAGTAGTTTTTTAACAAGGATTTCGTCACGGTACGAGTGTTAAAAAGACTTTTTGGGCACGCGTTTTCACTGTGTTGTGAAGATTGGTTGGACATTCGTGAAATAAAAGTATTCCGAATTACGATGGCGGCCAACTATTTGGTAAATGTACCAAAGTTACGCGGACGGGAAAATTACAGCGAGTGGTGCTTCGCGGCAGAGAATTTCCTAATTCTGGAAGGCATGAAACATTGTGTAAAGCCAGAAGGAGTGGTCATAGGAGCTGCAGATGACGAGAAAACCCGAGCAAAATTGATCATGACGATCGACCCGTCATTGTACGTTCACGTGAAAAGTGTAAGAACAGCGAAAGAACTCTGGGAAAAACTACAACAGTTATTCGATGACAACGGTTTTTCGAGAAGAATAAATCTGTTACGTACTTTAATTTCGATAAGACTGGAAAACTGCAGTTCAATGACGTCCTACGTGACTCAAATTATTGACACGGCTCAGAAAATAAGTGGCACGGGTTTCGAAATAAACGACCAGTGGACAGGCTCATTGTTATTGGCAGGATTGCCAGAGCGTTTTTCACCGATGATCATGGCAATAGAGCATTCAGGCATTAACATAACGGCTGATTCCATTAAATCAAAATTGTTAGACATGGAGTCAACCACAGAGGAACATGATGAAGTTAGCGGCGCATTTGCAACTCGTTCGAAGTTCATTGGCAAGAAAAATATTATGGCATCAAGAAAAAATGTCAACGTTGGTAGCACTGCTGATCTGTCAAAGTCAAACGTCAAGACAAAGACAGTGACATGTTACAAATGTAAACAAGCAGGACATTACCGCAATCAGTGTACATTTTTGGACAAAAATGCGTCGAATACAAATAAAAATGAACGTACAAGAAGTAACGCGTTTAGCGCCGTGTTCCTGAATGGTGAATTTTGTAAAAGTGACTGGTATATTGACTCCGGGGCGAGTGTTCATCTTACCGCGAACGAAGAATGGTTGTCAAATGTGTCGCGAGATGTTATGATCAAAGAAATTGTCGTGGCAAATAAAGATAAAATACCAGTAATATGTACTGGAGATGTGCAGATTACGACAAAGACGCATGCCTGTGAATATGATATTACAGTGGAAGGTGTATTATGCGTGCCGAAGTTGACTACAAATCTGTTGTCTGTTAGTCAACTTATATCAAAAGGAAACAAAGTTTCATTCAACAATAATGAATGCCAGATTTTCAACCAAGCAGGAGTATTAGTGGCTACAGCGAGTCTGTTGAATGGTGTGTATAAACTAAACATGCCTGAGTGTTGTTCATCGGCTGCAGTGATGGTGTCCAGTGAAGTTTGGCATCGACGTCTAGGTCACGTCAACAGCCAGTATTTGAACAAGATGCAAGATGCTGTACAGGGATTGACACTTGATAGTAAGACTGATATATCAAAGTCATCATGTGCCACATGTTTATTATAAACGACAAATCTTAAAAACAAAAAACAGTTATTAGAATTTATCCATCAACTTTTACTGGTCTCGAGCAGTTCTAATACTTTTATACAGACAGAAAAGTTTTTACCGAAACTCTAAGAAAACTAAACTCCTAGTGTATATAATTTATTTGGCCAAGATGGCGGTGTCTAGAAAGACTTAGGATAACCGTATATCAAGCATGAATTACTTATGTGACCTGAAAACTTTCAAACTCCCCGTCTAATAAAACAAGAATTTTATTTTTGTATTATTTCATGCTGGTTTTCATACTTTTCTCTTTATCCTTAAGGCTTTAATATGAAAAGGCAAAAAGCAAATGAAGGAACATTTTATTTTATAAGTAAGGAAAAACAAAAGTTACATTATCCACACACATTGAGTTGAGACATCTACGGTCCGGACTAAGCGTTTTGCCTCGTCGTTTATACCGCGTACATTGAGGGACTGGACTAGTTTGCCAGCTGCGGTCTTTTCGTCCGATTATAATTTGGGTGTGTTAAAGGCTAGAGTGAACTAGTGCTCCTCACCATCAACGATTGCATCCTGCTTACCAACAGGTGAGATAGCGATCAAGCACTAGTATATATCAATTAAAAAAAAAATGAGATTCTTATTTAAATATAATTACTTATTTATATTAAATAATAATGTAACACATGTCACAGCGTTTTTCATGGCCCATTGATGATAGTATTTAAATTGGTAAGCTGCATGCGTGACGGTTACATAATATATTATAAATGAATACAAAAACATATAAGGAAAGGAATTATACTAAAAAAAATATATTAAAAGTAATAACACTAATCAATGTGCTCGAGCGCCTCGTACAAAAGGCTTCGAAACTTTTTTATGGAGCATTTAAATATGTCGATGTGTTCAAACTTAGTTTTGAGTGATGTTTATTTTTCTTTTTTTATAGTAGGTAAATATCAGCCAATGACGGACACAAATTCCGCGGTGTTGTATGATGTTGCTATTTTCCGAAGTAGTGAACGTTAAATGCTTCTAAAAAAAATCTTTTTCACATTTTATACACTCATCTGGTCCCAAACTAAATAGAGCTTGTGCTATGAGTAGATTAGTGAGTGTGTATTTAAAAGTACACACTCTTGCTAATCACACAAACATTTGTCTTGGGTGGGAATTGAACACACGACCTGCAGCATAGTATACAGGGCCATTAACCAATACACCAATAAGCCAGCCAAACAACAATGTATAAAGGTTATTTCGTGGTTCAAGGTTATTTCCTTTTAACGTTAAAAAACAGTTTATAAAATGGTCGATCCGAGCTAATTACGGTAGGTTAAACAATTATTGGATAGAGCCCCATTATTACACCCTCGGGCATTTTGTTTTAATAACGAGTCACTGGGTTTCCTAAATTTTACCGAAGTTTCTACATAATTTATGTATTATGAATTATGTACCTAAAAAGTAGGATAGTATGAGTTTGTTTTATGAACGTTGCCTCGCATGAAATTATTCGAGTACCTATAGTCTTTGTGGACCCGGAACAACTATCTGTAGGCCATACAAATATTTGTCTCAAGCGGAAATCAAACCCGTGACTTGCTGTGGCAACCGTGCCACATATATTATAAATAAAAACTAGCCGAGTGCAAGTACATTATATGCAATTAAAAGCAAAGGTGAAAATACCTTATAAACCAATAATTAAAGTTATAATACCCCTTTCGTTCCACTAATAAAAGCTGGAAATGGTAAAGGTAACAAATTAAACGCGGCACCCTTAATAAACCAAATAAGGATCAAACTTAGTTTACGGTCAAATCTAAACTTCTATACCATAATTATATTCTTACTCGTGAGCCCCAAGCTAACGCTGGCATTCGCACACATATTGTCTTTGTATTATGTATCTAATTACGGTATTCAAAATGTTAAACTGATCAGAACAGAAGCGTTCTAAACTATTTATACTAATTCTAATTTATTTAAAAATATATATAAAAACGAAACTGTTTTGCTATCACGGTTCGGGAGAAACAGCTTGGTGACTGACAGAAGGACATTGGAGTTTTAGTGACACGGTCCCGTTTTTACCTTTTTATTTATTATACACCTTCTTGTACATTAAGACTAAAATATATTGAGAGAAAAACTTATAATAAGAAAAACATATAATCGGCGGCCTTATCGCACTAGTCGATTTTTCCAGACAACTTTGATAATATATATGAAATAAAAAGTAACACAATGTTTATTGTATTATTTTTTTTAAGCAGCTAAATAAAATTTTAGAAAATGTCAAAGAGTAAGTCCCGGACGGTAACAGTGCACCTCACCCTGCAGTTTTTGCAATACATGTCAACTTTCAAACGTTGGCACATCTGCCTGTCTTCTAATTAGCAGGTGTGCGCTCATTTTATTATTTAAAGTCTTTTAGACTTTCATTAGTCTTTTTTGAAGTCGATATCCATTTTTGATATTGGCAGAGTGGAAAAAAATCTGATGAGTTAATTTGCATGATATGAAACTGTTTATGTAGTTTGAAGAAAATTAAATTAAACATATCTTAAAAGAGTATGTTAGTAGCCGTTCGATTAAGTAATCGAATTGTCAGATTTCAATTAAAGCTTTACTAAAACACAAAGATGATAAAAGTAAAAAGAATTTGATTTCAGACTTTTTGAAAGAGACATATCCATTTTTTTAATTGATAAAAACTAGTGCTTAACTGCGATCCCACCTGATGGTAAGCAGTGATGTAGTCGTTAATGGTAAGGCGCAAGGCTAGGTAAGGTAGTTTATTAAGAGCCTATTCTCTCTAGAGTGAATTGAAGACACCTAAATAATAATCAGACGGCAAGACCGCAGGTGGAAAACTGTTCCAGTCCCTCGATGTACACGGTATAAACGACACATTTATGTTAGTAAGTATTTAAGAACTAAGTTAGTAAACCACCAAAACAAATTAAAACAAACAATATTTTGTCAGGTGGAGCGCAATCCAGTATATCAGAAACGGACTGTCTGTCTGTCCGCTATTACTTTTAGCTAATGTATATATTTCTGTAATTTCAGTTTTTCATTTGTTGGCTCTGAGCCGAGCAAAGGAAATAAAACAAGGTGCTTTTTTTTGCTAGTAATTTAGTCGTGGTCTAGTAGGTATTAATTATGGGCCTCTTTCGGTAAATTGGATAATATCCTGAAATACATAAAGGCGAAAGTTTTTGAGTGTGTGTATTTGTCTTTATGCTGTTATACTGGGGATTATATATTTAACGGATTTAGTTATGATGGTTATAATGTTTCTATTTTTTATTGTTGATAGTTTTGCGCTTTGACCACAATCTCACCTAGCGGAAAGTGACAATGCCGTCAATGGTGTGTACTTATCTAGAAGTAACCTATTTACTTTTGACTTAATAATTCCTGGGTTGTAGTCATCTGAAAACACAGACTTCGGCAGAGTCTTTCACAGAGAATTCCACTCCTTAGCTGCAAACACACGGTCGAAGCCGCTGGCATCAACTTGTTCTAGAAATAAAACAAAATTCAGACGACATTATTACGGTATAATAAACTTTATTATACACATCAAAATACCTGGCATCTTACTAGGTTATTATTATGCTAAAGAATTACTTACGAAGTACCAAATTCTCGTGAGTTATAGTGCTATAGGCACATTCTTGGTACTAAGTTTTGTTACTACAAATATTAGTGCAAACAAATGTCTGTAGGTACAGGTTTCTGTTTACACTGAAATATTTGCTGAAAAACTCTTTCTTTTTTACACTATTATTTTATTTAATGTACAGCCATCTTCTATGTAAAATTCTCGTGTCACAGAGTTTGTTGCACAAACTCCTCTGAAACGACTTGTAGTAGATGTAGAGTTTTTTTTATCCTCCTATCCATTTATTTATTTCTGTCATTATTTTGACAGACATTTGTCATTTCAGAGAAGTCTATCATTTGACATTTCACAGAAGTATATCATTTGACAGTCAATTGTCATTTGACAGATATTTGTCATTTGACAGATATTTGTCATTTGACAGATATTTGTCATTTGACAGAAGTCTATTAATTGACAGTAGTTTCTATTTTGTCATTTGACAGTAGTTTGTAATTTTCATTTGACAGTAGTTTGTCATTTGTCATTTGACAGAAGGCTGTCATATGACAGTCATTGAAATTTGACAGTAGTTTGTCATTTGACTAAAAAATGTCTTCGTAAGTCTGCACTAAAGTCGGATTACGATAACTCTGCGCGTGGCTGGGGGCGTGCTTAATGTTGCCAGCGTATTTATCTAATTTCCCTCATGTAATCAAAAATTTTACTAACTTAAAAGAAAGTAAACAATTTTGCTCAAGAAATATATTTTTAAATCAAAAATGGGAAATGCATTTCATTTCATGACATATTATTACTTACATTTTAATATGTTCAGGTTTTCTAAAATTATACACCGTTAAATTTTGATCATTTTAAATCCCGGGGTGGATCGATGCGGTACATGAAAGGCAATCGATTGATAAAATTAGAATAATAAAGTCAAAAGTGCTATTTTTTTATATTAAATTAATTTAGGCACGTTCGAAATTGATCTCTTTAAGTAAAAGTCAGCTGGGCCATTTCAAAGACCTACAGGTAGTTACCGACAACTACTTACGAGGTCATAGACTCGTTTACTTAAAGAAATGAATTTTGTAAATGCGTATATCAATACGAGATTTAGAAACTTTACTTTTTCAATCGATAGTGTTTCATGTACGGGATCGATTCTATTTGGGATTAAAACGACCAACATTTAAAGGTGTAAACGGCAATTAAGGGAGGCCTATATGTGGAAATAGGCCTCCCCTAATTGTCGCCATAATGAACGGTCCTGCGAATTATAGTAATGCGAATATGTATAGGAATGAAAATTAAACAGAATTTTAGATAAAGAAACGTTATTTTTTATTATAAAAAAGTCATGAGAACTTTGTACATAAATCATTTAATGAGTATCTCGCAGCACTTTTTAAATTTGGCGTAGCAAAGGTCCTGGAGTGGGTCAATTCCTTTCATTTGAATATCTTCATCAGAATATATGCTTGAGACTTTATCGAAGAGTTGGAATTCATATCGTCATGGTAGTAACTTGATTAAGATTCAAATACATGGTAGCAGTCCATTTTCAACAAACTCTGTACGCCGCTCGAGTACGAATACCTACTCAGGGAAATTTTATTGTCCTGGTCACCCGAAAAAAATATTTGACAAAATGGTCCAACTTTGGAAAATGGGATCGTAGGCACGATATTTTCTAATTTCTCTTAACAAGCACGTTTGCCTTTCAAGATAATATTCTTGCCAACACTTTTAATCACTTTCTGTATAATGATGACGATTATTTACTTTGAAAACGATTAAAAACACGGAACACAAAACATTCTCTTGACACTTGACATAAATGTCAAGATGACGGCAAATGATTAGTTTCCTTTTTTCGCCGCGCGCAGACTTAACGAAATTCTACTCTAAGCCTGAATTGTGTCGACGTTCCATTATATTAGTAGTACTAGCTAAACATTTCATCTGTAGATACCACAATAAAGTTCTGAAACCAATTCAGTCGTACACATAAGGAACTAACCTACATTCGAACTGAACCACAACTCAGAGTTCACTTTAACTGACCGAGTTATTCTCAGAAGCGGGCCTTTCTCTCATTAGCCGAGAATCGAACCCACGACCCCTAACTACGATTTATTGGATATGAGATTACAAAATTGGGTTATGGGTATAATAGGTTTTGAAAAGTTATTTCATATTGTATTTTGCAAACAATAATAATAGGGGTTTTGGGGGCCCATTTATTGAGCCTGCAAGTCACTCCGTACCTTTTTTAATCGACTTAATCATAACATTGTTTTTTTTTCCGGTGGGAAAAACACTACTCAACAATAATTTCTGAGCTTTTGGGCGATAGCGGGAGATAGTGTCCGACTTTTAGTGACTAAACAACTTACCCCATTTCTACGTTGTCATATACAAGAAACAATTTTAACCAGTGCGCAAATTTAGACATAATAAACTTGAATTTTTTTTTTTTTAAAGGGTATAAATTAATTTATTATTCTTCTATTTGCTAAAACTGTACAAAATTAATTAATTTAAGAATATACATTTAATTATACTAAAAATAACCTAAATAAACTTGAATACAATTTAATAAACAGGTATTTTTTATTTAGATAAGTATGTGTCAATAGTAAAAAATTAAGTTAACGCTTACGAGACTTGTTTGCTCAGAAACTTATTCTATGGACGTCGCTTGGGACAAAGGGGAAAAATGAGAAAAAAAAGTTATAAACTAAAAAAGGAAATGTGTTCTATTGCTTGCACTGAGCCACCAAAAAAAAATTACGCAGTGGTTAAAAAATTACCCGGTACACCAGAGCCAGAGGTTTCCTTTCAAACACGAACCCTTGGCCCCAGTTGGCTTTGACTCTTCTGCAGGGTCCCTGCGGTTTGAGAGCAGTGGTGATGAAAGTATAAAAGTGCTGTGGATTTTATTAATAAATATTGCACAGAAATCAGCAAAAATTTATCGCTTTTAAGTTCATAATCATCGATAGGTTTTTAAACTTTTAATCCTTAAAGCTGCATGCCATAACGGGAGTAAATAAAACTTATTTATGTAGTAGTGCTGAGGCGGGCTCTACAAACTTTCTCCGCGGCGTTAGCGGCGTAGCTCGCCCTTCCATGACGGTCGAGTGCGGTAGCCATGCTTATATTACTAAAGTACAGGATAAAATACTGTGAGAAGTGTTGGTGTGTATGTGGGGTTCCTTGCCGGAGTCTGTGTTTCCTGATAGCTACAAATTAGAGGGCTGAAGGTGAAGAGTGAATAGGTTACTGTCTTCTTGCTTCATTGCTTACCAAGAGGTTTTTTATGGTGGGCAAAAATCACGCTCTTGGGCGGAGTAGGAAGCAGTGTCCGACTCTTACCGGCTAAACACCCTTATTTCTCTGCCCTTCGCACTGGGGCCCAGCCTTCCTTTCAGAAAGAGACCGCGGGCCCCAGTAGGCTTCGACCCTTATGCAGATCCCCTACGGTTTCGCTGACAACTAATTGAGGCGCGCGGAAACAGAGCGCGCCTTCGACGACTTGGCTTGGTCCTGACTGTTACCAGACGACTGGACGGCGAGCTGCCCATTGCTCGCCGTCCGCAAACATGCGCCTACGGTGGTCGGAAATCGAGATCGGAGTCCTGGCGGCGCCTGGGGCTTACCATGAAGTGAGGTAGAGGTCAAGTGCGTGTATAAAAAAAATAAAAAAAATTATAAACAACTTTTACCGTGTTCCAGTATTCTCGACTAAAATGAAGTTAGTAGGTTTTAGATGTTTTAAGAAGGAAATCAACAAACAACTCCTTACACTTTTTGTGAAATGAAAGGCTTTGTTGATTTTAGCTGACGATTAGCAGTGTGTAACTTTTTAGAACAATCTCGAAACCTTAGCAATAATAACTTACAATGGAACGCCTGGAGTCAAATAAGAGATAAAGTGGGAGATGACTAGATTTCGGAATACTGAAGATCCGTTTATTGTAATGATTATTTGTAGTGTGGCGATATCTATAACACGATTAATACATAGAAACAAGAACGAAATGAACTGGCGGGCAGTTGCCTAGACCAGACAATACACCCGAATCGCAGGATCCACCTTTTTTAACTGAGACTAGCTCCTGCTAATCTTTTAACTCTATTCTCGATTTATTACAACTATGCGCTTCTAAAAATCCTTACACCCTTCCATCTCATGGTCCTCCTACTCATGATCGATAACTTCAAAGCTGTCTGCGCCCGCGCCGATGCGGAGGCGATGCTTTCTCCCGCTAACGTCTCGCCCCACTTGGACACGATTTGAATGAGTTACGTTAAAACCACACGGCACCGCAACGTTACACAAGACGTTCTCATTTTGACGTAATTTGACGGTAAGCTGAATTCGGAGAAACGATACGATTTCTTTGCGGAAAATTGTCGTGTGACTTTTACTTTGTCAAGAATTTGATGAAGATGATGGGTTTGATTGTGTGACTTAACTACTTTTTTGTTCGATCTCTATCATAAAAGAAAAATTTTAAAACTGTTAAGCCTCCACTCCGACTCTAGGAATAAGGCAAGGAAGGTACGGGCTAGGTTTTTTTTAGTCAGTAAGAGTCTGATACTGGTCTCCAGCTCCGCCCAAGAGCGGGTTTCGTCATTCGATGATTTTCATCTACCATAAAAAAAGCCTCCACTCAGGCTTAACAGTTAAAAAAAAATCTTTTATGGCGTGAATGTTTTCTGTGTTCAATTTTTCTTTGTCTTAATGCCCGGATACTATTGAGTACACACTGATTTTTGTCTATAGCGTCCTCCACGATGTCACAAACTTACAGGACGATTTCCGGCTGGCTCGCTGCCTGTACGTTGCGGTAGCGATCTATAGGCAGCTCGCCATCCAAACGTCCGGTAATGACCCAGCGTGTTGTTAAAGCAGTCTTATTCCCATTCTCGTGGTATATTTGGTCCAAATCTAGGAAACCTTTTCTAGTAGTACTCCGCAGACTATCATCCCCTGTATTAATTTTAGTTCTTACGATCCATCCTAAGGTTGTCTGATAGATATCGTTGTCAGCGATAAGACCGCCATTGTACCTATAGATTTAAGTTTTGTATAAGTTCTGTAACTTTTTGGTCTACAATAAAGTTTAATCTATATATCTTTCAGCCGTGATTTATTTACCAACACCCACACAGACTTTTATATTTATAATATAGTACAATGCAGAAATGCAGAGGATCAACACATCTTTTAAATTCGTCCTCAACGTTAGTCGCAAATGGTTACAACAGAAAATTTTCAACTAAAACACAACCACACAAAGAGTAGAACAGTGTATAAAGGCCAGAATTCAACCTACTTCCTCCTAGAAAATTCACAGAGCACATATAGCGACGTTCACAGATATCCCTACAGATAATACTTCCTGCGAGTGTTAGTATACAAAGCAAAGCAAAGGCTGAAGTTTTGGAAACTCCGAACAAAAACATTTTACATTCTCCCGCATAGTTGAGTCGCGAACGTTCAACCGTAATGAAAAAATGTCGTAAACACACTTAATACTCTTTTTATGAGCGATATTATCTCCATATATATCGTAAAATATAACCTCTTGGTACAACTCGTAATTCTAATTTTTTGAATGTAAAATTTCAAGTTTTAAGCCGTGAATTGTTTTACGCGTAACGTTGGCGAACGTTTGTTGAGATGTGGTAAGTGCTGCGTAAATTATGATTGTTTATTGGACATTTCGAAAACTTTCAGATTTACAAATGTTTGATATCGTTTTTGGTGGCGTAAAAGAATATTTTAATTACAATTGAAGAAGATATAACAAAAGTAATGTGTCCGCGTCTGGATACTAATATCTTGACTGCAATTTTCATGTTGAGTATCAAAAAGATTGATTAAGGTCGCATTACCACTTTACCACCACCACCATTTTACTTATTCTGAAGCTTCGATCATCGATGTACATCGAAGTTCTGAAGTCAGTTTATTCTAATTGCCTTTAATTCATTAAGCTTCAAGCGACGCCGGCGTTCGCATACCTATTGTTCTTTATTTTTGTCTGTAATTACAAGATCAAAAGGTTAAAATCAATATAATATATATATATATATATTTAATTTTTGATAGACTCGCGTTTAGACACTCTCTTCTTACGATAATACTTATGATGGTAAACTGTGATGTCATCAAGAATCATTCACATTCAATCTTAATTTAACATCACTAGGTTTTATTTGTTATAAAAGAAGAAAATGGCTCTAGCAGGAAATTCCACTACATGTGTAGTAATCTCAATATATTATGTGTTTTGAGATGTGCCTTTTACACTTTACACCTTACCCGATTTATAATTCAAGTAAATACGTTTCATCAACCTATTTACGACAACAACAACAGTCAGTACCTACATATATCAATAAACCTTATACCTTAATAGAATTCGTAAGAGCGAACAATAAAATGATGCTCGCGTAGATTATACGCGTTCCTTATAATATCTTGACATTGTCGTAATGTGTTGTGGTGGGGAGAAGTCTAATGGAGGAGATATTTTACAGCATCCCTTGTTTTTATGAAGATGAACTGATCATCATCGTTAGCACTGAATTTTCACCTATATATTTTTTTACGTGGGAAATTATTAAACAGACGGTGTGTCAGATTGTTTTTGTCTAAAACTCAACTATGTTTCTTCACGTGTTCTTTGCGTTTTAGGACTATGATGAATTTATTGAACAATCATACCAGAACGCGCCGGGTTTGTAAGGAAGGGCGAGGTCACCATTATTCACCGTCCGTAAGATCGCGCCTACGGTGACAGGGTATAGCCCGGCGACTCCCGACACACGTGGTTCCCTCAAAAGATATCTTTTGGTTTGTGGATGGGCTGGACTAAAAAGTCCAGTCCATGTAGTGGCACATACCAGTGGAAATTACTTCCTTTCTAACTACTACTTTAGTTATTAAACAATGCAATTTAAAGCACAAAAGTAAGTTAAAGTTCTCTGCACACAGCGGGGGCGGCGCGGCGGGGACCGGGCGGCGACGCGACGACGCCATACAGATCCGAAGTTACCGTCGCGTCGAGCGGGACGGCTCTGTGTGGCGTCGTCCGTACTATCTAGTACATTACAACTGCTCAGCGTCGCGTCGCCGCCCGGTCCCGCCGCGCCGCGTCCGCTGTGTGCAGACAACTTAAGAGTTATATTACTAATTAGACTTAGGCTAGTTTGTAATCTTAATAACAAAGATAAAAAAACCATTGTAAGAGTTTACAATGGGTCGAAAAAATCATAAAAGAAATAAAGCCAAAACTTGATGACATCATAATTGTGTCCTTTTGACGACCTCAAATAAGAACATTAAACCACCCGCATCCTTCCTCTCCTCGTACTCCTTAACCCGTCTAGTTCCGAGGGTGAGCAACCCCCAGGGAGGGTACTCAGGGTAGCACAACTGAATCATGTATTATATATAAGACAAGCGACTTGGGAATACTTGCCAACTTGACGGATCTTGTATGTTTTATTTGGTTAGTTACAGATTTAAGTGAAGTGGGAAGCTGGGGTACGGATTTATTTGATTATATGTTTCATTAGTAGTTGTTCTTTTCTAAAAGGGCAATAGTTGTCCCATGAATTGCAGAAAATAGTATAGACTATCTTAGTCTAGAGCCCTAGAGCTGTCTCATCATAATCATCATCATTTCAGCCGAAAGACGTCCACAGCTGGACATAGGCCTAACCCAAGCGCCGTCACAAAGACTGGTCCTATGCGTCTTGCATCCATCGGATTCCAGCTACCCTGACCAGGGCACAGCTGTCTGACATCTGTCTGTCTGAGTTCTTAGTAAACTAATACGCAAATATCTATTAATTATCGACCGCATATCCTGAAAGTATTATGTTCAGACTCGGCTATTGTTTGAGATATTTTTAAAATAGGGTAAGTTTTAGTTTCATGTTTTTTTTATCCATTATGAGTTTCTAGAGATTTTGTTGACATTTCTTTAAGCTCCATGCGATCGAACCCAGGACCGCACGTTCAATAGTCGCACAGGTGATCAAGAAACCAATGAGGCGGTCAAAATAGCTACTTATGTTTTGTGCTAAAGAATTACCAATGTGGAACGCAAATATTATATTTTAGATTTAATAGCTTTTACCCAAACCTTAAGAGGACCCTTCCCGACAAGTTTCTCATCCAACTGATCATTGGTTTACAGTTTGTTGGTCACCTAAGGTAATCCGACGCAAAGTTTGATAAAGAGGCAATTTAAAAAAAGAGAGGTGACCACTCCTTTGGCATACGGCAATTCTATCATTCACTCGAATTTTTCAGAAAACTTGTTACAGAAAAAACAGGGTATTTTTTTTTAAAACCTTTAAAGAATTTTGAAAAATAAATCAAAATCTTGATTAAGTTCAAGGTTTCTTTAGCTATATTAACTTATTTTTATATCTATGAGTATGAGTAGATTTTCAGTTGTATTTTTTGTATTAGATTTACACCAATTTATGTTTTGATTAGAGCATTGGTGGCCGAGTGGTAACGGCCCCGACTTACGAGTTGTAGGTCGCGGGTTCGAACCCAGCCAGGCGCATTACTTTGTGTAATTTATTTCATCACCACTGCTCTCAAAAACGGTGAAGGAAAACATCGTGAGGAAACCGGCATGTCCTAGAACCAAAAATTCAAAGACATGTGACATCCACCAATCCACACTGGGCCCGCGTGGTGGATTATGGCCCATTCCCTCTCCTAGAGAGGAGGCCTGTGTCCCAGCAGTGGGAACATTGAAGGGCTGATGATGATGATGTTTTTATTTCAATAGAAACCTACTAAACATCTACAAGACAATTGTATGTCTTTCTAAAATATCCAGCCCCCCGAGCCTAGTAACAATCGCTTCATTTAAAGTTAGCGCTTGTAGTTGGCCCCGCCCTAAATTACCTTGTTTAGATGTAGTTTCAATAAAAGCATGAGGGCATGGCTATCTGTAGATAAGCGCTAACTCTAAACAAAACTATTGTAACTTGTCTAGGAGGGCTGGAAAAGATGTGTAATAGGTAAGGAATAAAGTCAAAAGTCAATTTTTTTTTATTCCAAATAAACCATTTACAGGCACTTTTGAAACGTCAAGTCTGACTGTCCTAAAAAAATGATGCTAATAGCACATTCCAAAGCGTAGATCTCTATGGAGAAGAATGTGCAAGACACTCCATGGACACTCTTTTCAATTATGGTAAGTATTACAAATAATTCGGTTACTTACATGTTTCTTGTCGATACTAATACGTGAGAACAATGTAAATAATAACTAACAAGAAACAATTCTAAAAGATATTATATTAAAATAAACCGCAGACATCTAAGAGATGACCAATCTCAACTGAAAGCGCCCGTTCACGGACATGACGCATACATCAGCACTACTCAGCTCAACCATTTTATAGGGAACCGAATAATCCAATACACGCGCCACCGTCAGTGAGACATTTGAGTGAGCATGACAAACTCTCAGCTGCCGAGCTCATTTACGTCAAATCATACAAGAATCATTACGTAAGATCGGTTAAATGCAAACGAATCTCGTGAAGGACTCTCTTAATTGTAAATAATGTTATCTATTCCCTAACCATTCACGTAAAAAAGGCCCTAAAATAGATGCCTCCTAAATTATTAAAGGCGATTCAATAATATATGCCTATTCTTATACAGGAGGGTATTCAGAATAAAAGGTGAGGAGGATGTTTGTAAGACGTAAAACGGATGGGAGGGATGACTTTGTAGCCGCGGCCTGTAACAGAGGTACTGAATGCAAATAAAGGTGAATAAGGCGAAGATGCCTTCCGGGTCGGGCATGCGATTGAGAGAGTCCTTGGAGGAAGGAATGTAGCGATAGCAGAAAGGTTTAAAGGCGACAATAAATGGAATGAATTAAGGTATTGAGTGACTGAAAAGTTGAAAGAGAATCATACGAATCCCTTCTAATGAGAAGAGGTATGGGGTGCATGTTACCTACTAAAAGAAAGAAAGAAAAATATTTTATTTATATATATTTTATAGACACACACAAAGCAGAAACAACATGTAAACATATAAGATTTGAAAAAAAAGGAGAAAAAACTATCATTGTGTCTCACTGTTGCGCAAAACAACCTGGCTGTTTTTGGAAAAAAAAACCCGCGATCTACATGCAGTTCGTAAGTCGGAGTTGTCACCACTCGGTCACCACATCAACAAATCAAGGAGTTGTCAGCCAACCGTAGGGGCGAAGGGCGGGTACAGGGTCGAAGCCTCCCGGAGCTGAGGGTTGATGCGAAAGCGTTACACCGGGGCTCTGGGAATAAGGCAAGGAAGGCACGGGGTAGGTTCTTTAGTCAGTAAGAGTCTGACACTGTTTCCCGCTCCGCCCAAGAGTGGGATTCGTCATTCGATGATTTTTACCTACAATAAACAAAAAACCGCATCAACAAAAACAAGTTTCGCACAAACTCTGAATTTCTGTATCTGCTCTCAAAATAGTGAAGGAAAAAATTATGAGGAAACCGGCCTGTCCTAGAACCTAAAATTCAAAGATAGGTATATGACATTCACCAACTAGCACTGGGTCCGTAGGAACTCTGCAAAAGGGTCGAAGTCTACTGGGGCAAGGGTCTCTTTCTGAAAGGATTTCTGGCCCCAATGCGAAGGACAGAGAAGGAACAGGGTGGAGTGTTTAGTCAGTAAGAGCCAGACACTGTTTTCCGATCCGTCCAAGAGCGGGATTCGTCATCCAATGATGTTTGCCCACAAAAAAAAAAACTCGCAGTGGGTCCGCGTGGTGTATTACGGCTGATTCCCTCTCCTAGAGAACTGGCCTTAGGCTCTGCTATAGTTTTCGGGATATTGCTTTGACTGCCCCTCACTTTCCTCAAGTAGCGACTCAGTTTTCGCCGTTACGGGCATGGGTAAACATTTCCGACGCGCTATAGCAACGAGGTAGTCTGAACAACATCCTAAAAGCATTATTATATAGGAACCCCAACATCCAGCAATCTTTTAGTATATTTGACCCATAGATAGCATAGTAACAGCCGCTAGCAACAAGCTTTTTATCCTTGAACGCGTTACTAAAATCAAATGTCCCTTATCTGAGCCACATCTTAAGAAGATACCAATTGACCTTTCACCCTTTTCAGTAGGTAACAAAAAATACCTATTTTGCACATGTATCATATTAAAGGGTTCCCTTTGATCCGAGTTCACGCTAGATACCGTGTCTCACACGAGAGGCCTCGGACCTAAATTAGTGATCGATAGACTGCTTCCGAGTTATCGATATATTTAGTTGCAAGGTTACTTGGTATCTAAGCAAGTATCTAATAGAAGTATATCATTTTGCTTGAGGAAATCCGTTCGTGTTTACAAAATGGCTTTGTTGAGTGTCATTTATTTTTTCTTTTATCTTAAAATTAAGACTGAGATATTATAGTACGCGGCTAATAAGTTGAACATGTCGCTATGGTCATGCCAGCCCCCCACTTTTAATAGGTACTGTAATTAGCGAAGGTGACTGGTAATTAGTGACTAATACTAAATACGTGACTACAAGTCATAATAATTAACAAATTTTTCTATGAGACCGTACCTGAAACGTAAAAGTGGTTTGTTATCAAACTCAAAATCATTTATTTCAAATGGGCCATTTACAGGCACTTTTGAAATGTCAAAATTGAAGTTAATTTGCAAAATGTTATCATGACTACAAACACGTGATTGAATCTTTACCTGGACATTTTCTCAAGATTCCTCCTATCCATGAATATACAATTAGCTTGGGATTGACCTGATCCAGCACTAATATTGTAGTTTATTATATAATTTTACTTTACTCATTACTTTCATCTAACATGTTGACTTTAGTTTTATTTTAGAATAGTATCGGTCACTAATTACCAGTCACCTCATATACTTGTATTATGTATTTGCTTAGATACCAAGTAACCTTGTGACTAAATATATTAATAACTAAAGCAGTTCCGAGAAGTATCAGATTTATCACAATCACTAGACTACCAACACTACTATCTGTTAAAACGCAACAGCTGTTTTAAACGGTGTGCATTAATTAATGCATGCCAATTAGATTCTCTATACCCCAAATAATTATGATTCTATTATGAAGTCCGTATTACGTACTATTTTTCTTTGGGTTGTCCGCAAGGGAACCTTCAGTCCTTCCACTCCACCCTAGATTGGGAGAACTCATCAAATGATTACCCATTTTAAAAAGCCTCTTGTAAGGTAGAACCATTTTTATTGATATTTAATAGGACCTAAACTTTTGATTACAATTCCAAACTATGACGTAACAGTTAAAATATTTTCCCTAACTCATCAAGTTTGTTCTGCCAACAGTACATGGAGGTATTTCGCAAGAGGCCCGTTGACCGTTAGCGCCCGTAACTCGCTCCCTCCGGCTACTATCAAATTATTCGATAAATTCCATGTGTTGAACTTTATGCCTCATGGATAGTATTTAGCGTATAGTTATCCAGGTCTGATAATTTAATTAAATCGTTTTTCTGGATACGGTCATGTCAAGATAAGATGAAACGCTAAGAGAGAAAGAAACCACCAGCATGTCCTAGAGCCAAAAAATCGCAGACTTGTGACATTCACCAACCCGCACTGGGCCCGCGTGCTTTCCCTCTGCTAGAGAATAAGCCTGTGCCCTAGCAGTGGGAACATTTAAAAAATTCTAATGATGATGATGAATTGACAAGTACAGAAATGTTCTGAGTATAATTCTGGTTAAAACAAAATCTAAGATGTTCTATAATTTCTCAATAAATACCTCATCATCATCATCATCAGCATTTTTAATGTTCCCACTGCAGGGACACAGGCCTCCTCTCTAAGAGAGAGAATGGGCTGTAATCCACCACGCGGGCCCAGTGCGGGTTGGTGGATGTCACATGTCTTCGAATTTTTGGTTCTAGGACATGCCGGTTTCCTCACGATGTTTTCCTTCACCGTTTTGAGAGCAGTGGTGATGAAATAAATTACACAAAGTAATGCGCCTGGCTGGGTTTGAACCCGCGACCTACTCCACGCATGTCGGGGCCGTTACCACTCGGCCACCACTGCTCTGTATAATAAATACCTACAAAAGCAAAAATCGATAACTCTCAAGTAAATTAGGGAAAAGTTTCATCTTTTAAAGTTTGTTTTATTTTTTTAAATCACTGCGTGGTTTGACTCATAATTTTTATGGTTTTAAGACGTAGGTGTATTGATCATGGCAAATTGATTATAATTTGAGATCCTTTTTAATTCGCAATTAAAGTACCCTGCTGTTGTGAAGAAAAATGGTGTGTTATATAAAACTGACAATGTTATGATTTTTAATCTATGCTTAAACTTTACACCATAAAACAATAATGTTTTTGGCGGGATTTTTTTGAGTGAAGTTTAGTGGAAGTTTTAATTATTCGTAAATCTATTCGTCAATCTAAATCTATATCTATATCTTCTAATTCAAGAACGGCTGAACCGATTCGCCTGAAAATTGGTAGGGAGGTAGCTAAGAACCAGGAGAAGGACATAGGATACTAAAAATTTATAAGAACTCTGCTCATTTATTGCTTCTATGGCGGAACAAAGTTTCATCAGCTAGTGGATTATTCATGCATATTTGTCTCAAGAGTCTAGATCACTGGACAATAAGTAGAACCATGGAAATAGGCGTCATCTTGGTAAAAAGGAGCTGAGAATTTTATTAGTGTGATTACTAAGCGAACCTTGCAAAGAATGATGACTGGATATATCTACTGCCATATACCTACTGAAAAATAGAATGAGTTACATATCTGCATTTTACTGGAACCCAAAGTGACTACTTACTTCATGAAAAGCGTGTCTTATTTCAGAACATGGTCAACTCATCCAAAATATTGAGCGTAAAAAAGTATTAAACAGGCCTTAGTATCACTGGGCCCACGTGGTGGATTATGGCCCATCCCCTCTTCTAGAGAGGAGGCCTGTGTCCCAGCAGTGAAAACTTTAAAAAAGGATGATGATGATGCCTTAGTAAAATTTATAATATTAGTGTACTTTTGAATGAATCTCTTTTATAGATATAAAAACAAATAAGCTTAATTATTAATCGTCAAATAACTCCTAATCATTAGTCGTCAAATTACTCCTCGATATTACTGTCATCTGTTCAAATAATTTATTTATAGACAAAAATCAAAATAATACACTACACACAAAGAAAAAATATGCTGCTCTTACAGAATAAACTTTGCCACGTAGGTATTCTACATTTTACAGGCCAAACTCAGCAGCGTCAGCAATTACCTAAACACGGCATCTTTGCCATCTCGCAGTAGTAAAACAGTTGTAAAACTTGGCACCCACCCGTGTGCGCAGCTATCTTGATTCTACAGAGAAACTCTACGAAGAGGTTTTTTTATCTTCAGAATCTATCGCATTTTGTGAAATACTTTTGACTTGAACTACTTTTTTTTTAGTCTGTACTACAAGGTTCACTTTGTTGTCTATCTGTCAAGACCCTTTATCTCAGGAATGCGTGGAGGTATCGAATTGAAATTAAAACTATATACTCAAGTCTGCAGTCCCGTGAAGCTGTGAAAAAATCAAACTTCTAAGTTATCGAAAAAAAAAGATACAGCCGTTATGTAGAAAAAGCGTAATTTTCCACACTCTCAAAGAAATCAAAATTCATATAATGGAACCGTTAATCTAGAATCCTTAAATGCACGAAGCTAGGTTTCATAGCTTAAGTATAGGAAAAAATCTAAAACTGTCATCACAAAAAAAGCTTTTTTTAATTGGGAATCGAGATTCACTTCGGGAAATAACAATAACTGTTTTCATAGATTGGATTGTACGAAATCCTTAGAGCGCGAGTCCAAATCACAATTGCCCAGTTTTTTTAAATATAAATTATGATTAAATTAGAAAAGTTTGTGTCACCACATGGAATGGTCCATTTCAAACGACAATAAATTAGTCAGTCTGCATAGTAGGGTGGACTAACTGGAGAGTTCCTGAAGTACCTATTATTTTAGATTGGAAAAATTATCGAAGCATTAATTATATTTGATTATATACCAAAACCATTCAAAGTAGTTTTAACCCTTTACGCAGCCTCGATATCTGCTAGAGCCACCTCCCAAAATCTCTACCTAAAACTTTTACCTTACCAAAACTAATTACCAAAAAATATTATCGTTCATCTTTTTCAAACTCCATCAGAAAGTCATAACCGCGTCTTGCAGGCGAGGGGGGTGTGGCACGGTTGGGGGGGAGGGGAACAGTGCATGCGGCGCGCGTTGCCAAAAATCTAGTCAAACTGGCTGCTATAGTGCAACGCACTTCTCGATGAATGCGTGCGCGCAGAACAGTGCGGTGGAGTCGTGTTTGATGTAAATTTTTTTGGCAAGATGGCGGTGGTTTCGAAATAGTACACATGAGGCTTTTGTTTAGGATTAGGATAGTAAAAGCAAGCTGAAATTATTGGAGGATTACCAGCAAGCTTAGCACAGTGCCCTGGATCTTTGTCATTTGGACCATGTAAAGAACAGAGAACTGCGTGCGAAATTTAAATCATCAGAACATGTGGGCTAAAAGAGCCTTAAGATAGATAGAGAGATATATTCTTTATTGCACACCAAAATTAAAATAACAATAGGAACTAAACATTAATAGGGTGTCAACCTTTAAAATCTTTGAAATTTAAACTTATTGTTATTCAAACTTATTTATTGCCTTTTTTTTTGGTGAAAAATCACTAATTGACTGAGAAGTCATTTGATGACTGATGAAAACAGGAGGCTGTTCTGGGTGCAGCATGAGGGAGTGTCATATTTTTAATGACAAAAACCCAACTGTCCTTCTTTGTTCTCCGGGCCGCAGATTTAATGCTAGATGACATCGTGACATATCGACACGAAGATTGAGGAATGAACTTGATACTGACTGGAAGGGCTAGTTCACAATGAAAATACAGGGGTGGGAAAGAGGCCATTGTCCGCCTAAGTGGCATGATAGAGCAATTTGGTAGAAGATTATGACTTCATAATCTTCTACCCTCTTCTAACCTGGAAAGTTCCAATATTCAAGTTTCTTCTTACGATTAGGTACATGTATACAAAACTAAGATACTCAACATTAAAAAAAAAAATACCCACTCTACCGCCTCCTTTGCTCAGGTCGTTAGATAGTCATACGACTCAAGTAGGTGCATCTAAAAACTGCAACTCGATTGGGAGGCTGCGGTGAAGCGGGGAGGGGGGACCGAAAAAAAATAAGAGTACGCCAAAATGTTCGGTGCGACGACCGGCCAATGACCTGCCAAGTTAGACCTAAGGACCTAGGTCTTAAGTGTCAATGTGGGTGTGAGTTTTTGTGATGTATTTTTTGTGTTTTATTGTGTACATTTGTGTTGTGTATGTTTGTAGGTAGGTATTGTATTTTGGGGTTTAATGACTGGTGGGTTTCGTGTTCGTGTGAGTATATGGGGACGCGAAATAGGATGATTGTCGCGTAAAGGAATGTTCAAATTATTTGCTTTAAAGTTTTTCAAATAACATAGCATATCATCAGTCTTATAATGTTCCCACTGCTGGGACATAGACCTCCTCTCTAGGGAAGGGTATTTCAAATAAATTATATGAATTAGCCAATGTTCAGTAGACCCGATGCCAGCATGGGCTACGAAAACGTTTGAATTTGACATTGGTCCTAAAACCCCAAGGGGTTCCCGTTGGCGTTCTAGGACCGACTAGGAATAGTCAGTAAAAGTCTGAGACGATCTCTCGTTTCATTCTTGAGCAGGAGACATCACATGATGACTATCTCGAAGATTTTACTATCTCTGACAAAAGAGTTAAGAAAATAATTTAGAAATAATAAAATTAGTGTTATTATGGAAAGATAAAATAAAAAAAAATGTCCTACTTTACTGTAGGGTTAGTCAATGAGAACAATGGCTCTCAAATACAGAAATGTAAAGATTTATAAATATAACACATTCAGCCCTATTATATTCCCATTACTGAGGGTTTCAGGCCTTTTCTTCAGCCCGAGGCCGTAATTCACCACGAGATCTTAGTGCGGGTTGGTGGAAGTTACAATGTCTTCGAATTTTTTTGTAGAACTAAAAAAATGAAAACATACCTACGTACTCGTAACATCCGGTTTCCAAACTATGTTTTTCTTAGAGTTTGAACTTGTTGGTTCAAACGTAGTGAGGAGCACGGTGTTAATCTAGAACTAGTCGAGATTACTGTGCCAACACGGCTCATCATGAAAAGCACAAAAAAAAAAAACAAGATTATTGTACAGTACGACCCGTCAGATCCTGGTGAGTTTGAAGTTAGGCTCTGCGAATTTTAGCGTTTGAAAACTCGTACAAAAATGAAAATAAATGCCAATAACAGTTTTTAACAGTAATAAAAATTGCAAATTCCATTTATTTGTTTGAACCATTTATTTTTTTACGAGTTATCAAGCGCTAAATTTCGCCGAGCCTGATTTCAGACTTACCAAGATCGTACTGTACCTAACAGAAAACAGGCTCTATACTAAGAAAACTATGGCGTATAATAACGATACTTTCAGCAAACACGTGGGCACGTGTTTCCACCGACCCTCAGTTTTCCGCCCTTGTGTCGGGTGTACATTACGCACAGTAGCGAGGTCTGGAGGAAGACGCGTGAGTTGGGCCACGTTGGCGAGCACGTGGCTTTCTTGCCAAGTTTCCAAGTGTTACGAAACGAGAGTTCAGGGAAAAGATTTTTGTTGGGTAATCAAATAAATACATAGTGAAAGCATCGTTCTTTAGATATTTTGGTTTAAATAGATATCTTGTGGATTTTATCTAGGTTTGAAATCAAAACTTAAATCTACTAATGACTTCTCAAAGTTATTCTGTGTGATTTTTGACCCTACTTAACGTAAAAAAACACATTAAAAAATATGATATCTATAAAAATCTTGCACATTTTTTTTTAAAATAAAGATTCCAATATATTAAAAAAACAAAAAATAAATATTGAAATATTAAAGTAAGTTATGGATCAACAGGGCGTTCAGGCGTGATTTCTCTTTTTTCGCGATGCCTCTTTATTAAAAAACTGCTACAAGCTCTTTCAGGCCTCATCTCCCTTTTTTCGCGATGCCTCTTTGTTTTACATTTAAATTAGAAGTTATTTTATTAAACTATGCTCACGTTGACGATAGAGGATCGGGGAAGGGCCCTTTTAATTGTTAAGTTTATAGTTCTGGGATTTTAGAGGAGATATTATCAATTCTATATTACTTACTTCCTCTAACTTTAGCTAAATATACTCTACCTATTCTAATCGCTAGTTATTACAGTCAAGTTACAAGTTAGACAATTCATTTGAGTGCGAACATGTTTTAACATATTTCAGCAGCTGAAATAATACTATGTGACTAGGTGATAAAGTAGTGTCTTTGAGTCGCAGGCGGCATATAGAATGCCGAAAATACCGACGGTTGCTTAGTTTTAATCCCGAACGCTAGTGAGGGATTTGAATAATTAAATTTCGAGCACTGCGAAGAAACCTGAATGAAGTGAGAAGCTGAAACCACCCAACCCACCCAACACGAGGAAGAGAGCCGCTGTGTCCTCGTGGGGGTGATCGGTGGCAGTGATTTATCGCTCCGGTCCTTGGTACAGGCCATGATCCGGAGCGAGGACGACTGGGAGGCGGTCGCCTCCTGCGAAGCAGTTTTGCCAGCAAAGGAGGAGGTCGACCGGATAAGGTAACAAAGCTCATGCACTGGACGCCGCCGGGATTCCGATCCTGATTTTCAGTCACCGCAAGTGCGGGCTAGCGGACTACGCATTGCTCGCCATCCAGTTGTCTGGTAACGGTCCAGATCTAGGAGAAAAATCTCATTTTTTTTATTATAGGTTCGCGCTTGACCGCTATCATTATTCCCTAGGTAACGCTCACACTACATTATCTCACCTAGATATACCTATAAAAGGGCATTATTTAGCAGGTGGTATAAAAGATTAGACACAAACCTTTTTATAATATGTACCTACCTAACGATAACGAACCATCTTTATTATCATGTTATAAAATATTATTTTAAAATAAACTAATTAAATCTTCACCAGGTTGCCAACACCTGGACAAACTTCATTGCCTGTCAAAAGTTGAAATACCGAAACTCTTATTTTATTTTTACCATCAAACGCGAATCATAAAAAATCATTGCCAAATGATTTTCAACCCTATTTCAAAGTAATTAGGCTTAAAACTATTATTTTTAATGTTACCTCAATAAGTTTATGCAAAAGAATTTCTATGTTAGGTGGAAAAGACGTACGACCAGTTTCGAAAGACCTTCCTCGATTCCTTTATTTCAGACATTGCGAAACGAATTAGAGGTTTTTTATGTAACGTTAGAGGTCTTTTTATTCTGGTTTTTGAGTCGCAAGTAATGAGAGTGCGCGACAGTAAAATTGAAAGAATATTGTGTTAGTGAAAATTTATAAGTTACTACCTTTTGCCAGCGGCTTCGCCCGCGTACGTAAAATATAGCCTATGTCACTCTGGAGTAAAGCAGCTTTCTATTATTGCTAAAATTTCTCCAATCGGACCAGTAGTTCCAGAGATTACTTCCTACAAACAAAAAAACAAAAAAACAAACTTTACCTCTTTATTATATTAGTGTAGATTTGATGAAATTTATTTATTTACTAGCTTCTGCCCGCGACTTCGTCCGCGGAAAATTTGTGAGACAAAAGTTGTGATAGCTCGGTTAATATCCCCGTTATATAAATAATTTATAGCCTATGTCACTATGGAGTAAAGCAGCTTTCTATTATTGCTAAAATTTCTCCAATCGGACCAGTAGTTCCAGAGATTACTTCCTACAAACAAAAAAAACAAAAAAACAAACTTTACCTCTTTATTATATTAGTGTAGATTTGATGAAATTTATTTATTTATTTTGACTTTGGTAATTACAGACACAATTAATACGTCTACACCCAAGCGAGCGCCAAAACAACAGGTGTGCGAACGCCGGCGTACTTAATGCCAAACTTAAAAAAAAAAGTATTATTATATGAGGTGTAAGCACCGGCGTCGGCGTAGTGTTTTCTGATACGACAAATGACATTTATTTTGCAAATAGGTTTAAAAAAAAACTTTTTTAACTTCAATTTTTTTTTCCTCGGTTTTAAACTAGACGAGATTATCACAGTAAGACTATAAATTAGATAGGTAGTTATAAACATAACTAGCTCACCCGGCAAACGGATAATAGCTAGTCTATGGATATTGTGATACAACGGACTTTTTAATATTTTCTTACCGTATGGGACAAATATTTCAAGACCAAAATTGCCCAAATCGGTTCAAACGTTCTCGAGTTTTAGCAATCTATCTATTCATTTTTCGCAATTCCTGCGCACGCTCTCCAAAAAGCAACCTGTGAAAGACCGAATAGCTGGCTACCCTACGCCTGTGTAGACTAGCTAGCTGCAAGGCTTTGAAGATTGGACTTTTAGCCTCTTCGCACGCCTTTTCACCGAGCCCAAAGCTGCCAAGTGAAATTTTGTAGCACCAGCCCTTATGTGGCTACAGACGAATTGGACGTATTCCAAGCGTTCGACGTTAACGAAACGATTGTAACGAACCTAGGGAGGTTGGTTCTCGCAATCTCATCCCGCTACCGCCTCTCCCTTGGCGCCAGAACGTGGGCGAAGGTGAACGATTTGTCAATGCGAGTCATTAGCGGCCCAAACGAGAAGATAGCTCCTTTGTCAGCGGCCTCAGTTAGTCATTACGAATGCCATCACCATTTGGGTAATAACTGATGTTGTTTGAGGTAAAACATGTTGGGGAATTGTTCAAATGTGGCTGCGGTAGCTGGCAGTTATTACCTACAGCGGGTTTTGGAGTTAGGTACACAAATCCTGTATGTGTATCCGATGTAAATGTGAATGTGAAAGTAGCTTGTTATGTTTGTAGCGTTTTACTAACTATTGTGTTCCTATAAAATAAAAATAATTTTCGTCAGATCCTGATTTTAAAACTACTTGAAAACACCCTTTCAAATAAAAATTAATTTTAGTCCAGTATGCAAGTAATTAAGGTAATACGTTTAAAAATTTGCTGACAACTCCTTGAGGCGCGCGGTACGGTGCGCTCCGTCGACGACTTGGGCTCGATCTGGACTATTAACAGACAATTGAACGGCGAGCTACCCATTGCTCGCCGTCCGCAAGCCAGCGTCTACGGTGGCCGGATATCGGCGGGATCGCGGCGGCGACGGCTGTGGCGAGTGCGCCGTTGTCTTTGCCTTATGCGGTCGGCCTCCTCCTTCACTAGCATTACTGCCTCGCAGAAGGAGGCGACCGCCTGCTACTCCGCCTCAAAACAACTAAAACATGTTGGGGAATTGTTCAAATGTGGCTGTAGTAGCCGGCGTTTATTACCTACAGCAGGTTTTGGAGTTAGGTACACAAATCCTGTATGTATATCCTGATGTAAATGTGAAAGTAGCTCGGTCTGTGAGTTGCGTTTTCATGGTTAAACTTCTGAACAGATTTCGATAAGGTTTGGTTCGGAGTAAGTTTAAACCCCAAGGAAAGATGTAAAAGAAGATGAAGTCACGTGGAAAAGTAGTTTTGAAATCAATGTAACTTTAATGCTAATCGTACCGTTGGTGATGATTTTGCAACCTCATTAAATAACTTTAAAATTTAGAAGTTAGTGTTTCTGATTTTATTTGTTGGTGATTGAATACTGATTTCTGAAATGTAAAGTTGCATATAAAAAATATTTTAATAAATTGAGAACTTCCTCCTATTTGATATCACTTATAAAAAGAAAGAAATGCTACGTTATCGTTGTGGCAATTCAGGCTAAATCATTTAAGACACATCTAAGAAAATCCGAGAGCATACAGCTCATACAGCTATCCTTTTTGCTTAACCATACTCCTGAAAAAAGACCAGCAAAAACCATCATCATCCTTTTTTAATGTTCAAACTGCTGGGACACAGACATCCTCTCTAGGAGAGAGAGGGAATGGGCCATAATCCACCACACAGGCCCAGAGCAAAGACCATAAATAAGGAACAAAAGTTTAAACACTACATGTAATTTCTCTTTCCAGTTGAAATCCCCGACGGATGAGAGCACCGGTACGGATGGTGGGGAGGCACCGGCTGCTAACGGCTCCATCTTCACCATGACCCTGAAGAACAACCACCTCATTGTGGAGACTGAGGAGAGGAATGTAAGTACCTGTTTCATTGCTAATTTGATAGTGGACACCAGGAAACTGGAAATAAGGCGAAATGGGAACGTGGTGGGTCGTTTAGTCAGTAAAAGTCTGACACTATGTCCTGCTCCGCCCAACGTCGGAATTTGTCATTGGGTGATTGTTACCCACCATAATAACAAAAATAAACATATACAAAAAGTATCTATTAGTGAAAATACATACATGGAAACCTCATACATGGTCATCGTCATTACAAGTAATTAAAATGGGTAAAAATTTGGGTATTGATCCTTCAAAAACTTTGAAGGTCCTAAGACCTTCACGCCCTAAGGCGAATTCACAACATGTTTTTTAAACGCTCCGTTGACACGCGTTTCTAGCGATACACATGCCATACGCCAGTGAGTGAAAAAGTCAAACCATGGTGTGTACAGGCTCTTAGAGTGATGTAAGCATGTCCTTTACACATTATATACCCCAATTAAAAATTTTACTTACAATCATAACCATTTAAGCGCTGAAATTTTACTAAAATGCTCCTAAATAGTCTTCTAATTAACTCTAGCTCATATTGAAAATCTACCAATATAAGAAGCATGTGAAGAAAACTTTGTACTTCACTATAAGCGCATTGCACTCCAAGCAAATTTTGAGGGCAGCCAGATTAAAATCATATTCAACTCAATGCATCACCACTAGTTTTATTGGTATTTTTGGTTGTCTCCTTTTATTCATAACAAAAACTTTTTCCCAACCAAAAACACAAAAATCTAGCCCTATGACCTACAAACACTACCCTCTTACGTATTAGTTCCATTTAGCATAGTTAGAAAGTTAGCATGCACTCTGGCAAAGATCCTACAACCCGCAGGCAAAGTTGGGCAAATACCAGACACAAGCTGTCAGGCGCTGCGGTTCCTCCGGAATTCGCCATCGCCGCGTCGGAACACATCGCTCGGAAACTTTCTCTAGTACAAAGTTCACTGATAACTTTCCTGAATAATTTAGAATATAGAATAAGCATCTGTTACATTATTACACTTATAAAATCAGCTTGTGTAGTCCCCTATATTGTAAAAGTATGTAGAAGTAGAAAAGAAAGAAAGATTTCATGATAAATATTGTTTATATTCATGACATTTTTTTGCCTCTGAAAGATTACCAATGATGTTTTATAATTTCATAAATTTTATATAACATATAGATATATAAAAATTACTTAACTAAGAAAACAATTTGTATTTTTCCAGGACATTACCAAAAACGGACGAGAAACGAAAATGAAGTATTCACCAGATAACGACGGTATATTCGTGGTTGAAGTCCAACAGTCTGCAGCCTACAGGCCCAACAACAAGGCCACCCACAGCTCCCCAGCCCATGACCCTCAGATCTCCACCAACCAAGCCCTCATACACCGCGTCCCTGAAGAGTTGGAGAAGAAGATAGAGGAAGATAGTGAGAAGAGTAGTAACAAGTTCGAAAGAGATAAAGCACTTGCTTTGTCTAGTACAGGCCTTTCCATCTCAGACCTCAGCATGTCTTCAATTGGCTCTCATAACGTTAGCTATTCTTACAGCAGTCAGATGGGTTATGAACAAGGGCCTTTCGGGTACCCCGTCTATGCTGGTTACGATACCACTAAAGATGACGTACCAGAGGGAATAGTTAATGAAAACTCCCAAGAGCCTTTGATTACCAAGACACCGACAGATCCTGATAAGCCTGTAGTAACAGCAGCCATATTCAAGCAAGACTCTATCATAGGCAGCGATGCATTGCAAGGACCAGGGTATTGTATCGAAGGCTCAACTGACGGACCGTTACTATCAGACGTTCAAGCAAGAGAGTATAGCTTACAACACCTTCATGATCAGAAAAAGCTAGAGAACGGTGTAGCAGTTCCTGTAGCTGAGAAAATCGAAGGATCCAAATCTCTGAACCGAGCTGATAGTCTTCCGGTACGGTTAGAAGAAGAAGAAGCTGAAAAAGTACCGATGGAAACTATCAAAGAAGACGACGGACTTGGAAAAGATAACTTGAAAGGAAAGAGAGGATCATTGCCGATTATAAGGACAGATATATACGAATCAGTTCGGGATGTGATCTTGCCTTCGGGGTCTCCAAAGTTTGAGAAGCTGATGAATGAGACATCGCCGGGGGACGGGGCGTATGATGCTCCCCCTATGATCACTATTACAGAGGAGAGTGAATCCAGCAAGTCTGATGGCACGAGTTAATTTAGCGCTCGTTTTTATGTATATAGTGTGGGTCAGGTTGTTTTTTGATGTGTTGAGGTGCGGTGTCAGGGAGAAAGACAACAAAGTATTACATTATCTCATGCTACTAAACGATCCTTTTGAATCGGCAATCTATCTGGTTACTATTGCATGCTGCATTCAGTTTGGACACAGTTTGATGCAGTTTTTTGTAATTTTCTACAAGAGCAAAGACTTTGATGCACCGTTTTTCTATTCTAACGTTTTCTATTTCTCTTGTTACCTCCGACTAAAATGTTGAAATCGTGATAGCCTTTATCACTGACACCGCATCTCCTAGTAAATAATTTTGTAAAATTATGAAGTAGTCGTAAGCTTGGAGTCACCTCGTTGTATCAATTCAGTTCAGGTTCAGCCACTAGTAGCCCTTGACCGTTCTGTGTGTCGCTCCGTAGGTGAATTTGTATAAATTAGATTACTGCTGGAGTATTTAGATGACACCATTATTTTGTCGAACTGGCATTACTTTGAATGACAAGTTTTATATCTACATGTCGAAGATGGAAGACCTTGAAAATCGAAATGGGTATAAAAAAAAATCTGTCTTCGATAGTAAGGTCTCAAGACAGCCTTTTGATAGATTATCGTTCCGAATTTCAATTTTAAGGATCATCATTCTAAAAGAGTGTTCAAGGAATATTGAAATATGATTCCTGAAGGTACGTTTTAATGGGTACTATAAAGTCGATATGATTATTAGTATCGCTTCTTGTTTCTTCTTTTAATAATACTCTATCGGTACCAGTAGGTTTTGATATCGCCTTTATAGCATACATTGAGGACATAGCTAACGTTATAGAGATTAATTTGTCATCTAAATATTTTGGTGTTTAGAGGATAAGCATGAACTTTGGGACATGCGATCAGGTAAATTTGTCGACGGTTAAATGTCAAAAGTCTGTTTTAATATCCCTATTGCAGATGATACTCTTTATAAATATACTCTTTATAAGGTGGTATACCAAAGCTTTCGGCGTTCGTATCCTACTTAGACTTTCAACTCGGCAAGAACCATTTTTAAATCAAGAAATTTGTCTAGCCAAATGAATTTGTATAGAAAATATTCTCTTTGTATTTCTTCTTTACCATTTAACCGTGGATTTATAGGAAGTTGTATCCATGATGTGTACATTTCTGTTTTTCATCGTTGTGGCCAAATAGTTGTATGTATAGATAAGTGATGGCGGATGAAATGTTGACAGGGTTGGCACTTACAAATTTTGGAGCTGCTATAGCTGAGTTTGAAGAAAAGAAAACAGGAAAGGAAGAAATGGTTTATCTGTCTGTAGTTTGATAAATAGATGATGATAGAATACGCACAATTTCAAATATTCAAATCTACAATTAAGCTTTATGTGGGAGCTTAGATATCGTCATGTCTCTTTTTTAAATTACCCTTACTTTATATTTTTTTCTATTCAGAATTATGTTTGGAGTGAACAAACCTCAATGGTTGGTTAATAAAAAAATCGCATAGTCAAGAACTATGCAAATTTTTATTAGGACCATAGGGCTGAGATAAATTATAAAAATGAAGGTGTAGAAAATGAAATCGAAGAATATAGTAATGAAGATTTTTGAGATAATATTTTTCTCAATAAAGTGAATGACCCTGTCAACATTTAATTTCTGCATTTACACCAAATTTCGCTACTAATTAGTGTAAGATACTTATTGTTAAAAATATTTATAAAATTAAGGAATTGAGATTCAGTATTCAAGGCTCTTTTCAGTTGTATTCATATAGTTTATAAATAAAATAATAAAAAAATCAATTTATTTGTTAGTTTATAGGTATCGTTAGTTTTGCTCAGTTTTTGAAATTATTTAAAAGTTGTGATAGAATTTATAGAATAATATGAAAACGATGTTTTTTCGTAAAGGTGACTGACGATTACAGTGTACGGTGTAATAATTTAGAAATTTGTAATTGCATCAACGGCTACTTTAAAAGTGCCCATACTTTCATCCTTTACACTAATTTTATGTCTATTTATAAAGACCTATATTTAGAGTTTACATACCATATATGTATATATATACCAATGAATCCAAATGTCCTTAAAATCTTGCTTTTAACCTCTCGTATGCCGTAACTAGAGACACAATTAAAAAGTCATTGTGTGTCGCGTAGATCTGCGTTCATACGAAGGTTAAGAAATCCTATAAAGTATGAGGCTTGGGATTTCGAGAAATTCAGAAGGCAGCTTCTGAAGATTCTCATCATTTATAATTTCTCTTAAGTATTTCACTTCAAGGTATTCTGAGCGCTGATATATGTTAGCATAGCTAGCAACCAGCAGCTCGCAGGAAGTTCGTGTTCATTCTCATGATTGTCACTTGTTACACTGCAGTCGACAGCCACCTTTACACTGCGTTTAGTTTGAGTGTTAGTGCCGTCCGCGAGACAAACGAAATCTTTACGTGCCAAACGAACCTTTAAGAAGAGTTAAATTGAATAAAACTAGTTTTACGGGTAGTTGGGGATTTTTCGGTTTGATCACGGGTAGTTGGGGATTTTTGTTTGATTGAAAGCCAAAGGCATGCCCATTTTACCATCGGACATCTATACGGCAAATATCCACCCTTATGTTGTTGGGACATCTACGGTCCGAACTAAGCGTTTTGCCTCGTTGCTTATACCGAGTACGTCGAGGGACTGCAACGGTTTGCCGGCTGCGGTCTTTCTGTCAGATTATAATTTGGGTGTCTTCAAGGCTAGAGTAAATAGGCTCTTAATAAACTAGTGCGCCTTACCATCAACGATTGCATCACTGACATCAGGTGGGATCGCAGTCAAGCACTAGTTTATAGCAATTAAAAAAAAAAGTGAAATTTTTCGTGACATTTTTTCTCTGAAACTGGCAAAGAAATAGTACCTAAATTCAGTTGATGTGGGAGAAGCCTAACCGTAGTACTTGATGCATCATCATCATCATCCTAACGTCCTCATGATCCACGGTTTTAAGAGTCGCAAGGCAATTTCCTGCCGTAGTAGACGCGGGCTTGCAGACGATCCTTCCCGAATCAAGTATGAGTGGACGTTGGTCTTAAATAGAAAGGATATTTTATTTTTACATATTTAATTTTTTATATGGCTGTTGACCCCAGATTGTAAAATCTAATCAATAAAAAGAAGAACTGCCCCCCTAGCCTAGTTATAATCGTTTCGTAATTGGGGGCTATCTACAAACGCTAACTTTAGAGTTCGCGTTTGTAACTTTAGAGTTAGCGTTTGTAACTTTAGAGTTAGCGTTTGTAACTTTAGAGTTAGCGTTTGTAGAAGAACAAGGAAATTGAGGGCGTAGCCGACTATAATCACTAATTCTAAACGATACCTACGATTGTGATTTGGCTAGGGGGTCTGGTTTTTTGTCCTTCAATTTAAATCCCAAAACAGTGAATCATAGGTTTTTCGATTAACTGTTTAATGATGAGAATTGCTACCCGTAAAACTAGTAAAAAAAAATAATGGGATATTCGCGTAAATTGATTATGAATTAAAGAAATTATGATTTCGTCGTAGGCTAGTTGAAAAGCTAAGAGTTTGAAAAATATAAATAGGTAATAAGTGATAATTAATTATTGTATGTAAATGAATTTAGTTCGCATTAATGATTTTAATATTTTATTTGAAGTTACTTTTATAAAATAAATTTAAAGTGATTTGCGGGATGTGTGTTTTATTTTTGTTTCATTATCATTTCATCTGAAAGACGTGAAGGTACCTACTGTTGGACATAGGCGTCCCCCAAATGTAGCCGCAAGTATGGTCTTATGGGAAGAATTCAATTGCAAGTGACATTTTAGCTATGTTTTATCATCCTTTCTAACAAAATTAATAGCATATATTGTGTGATTCTGGTCTGTGTCACTGGAGACATTAGACCCAGACCCAGATAGACCCATCTCAATCTTCCCATCGGTTTCCAAGCTCTTGGAACGTATCCTCAACAAAAGACTAACAAATTATCTATATAAGAATGACCATCTCTCTGGAAATCAATTTGGTTTTCGTGCTGGTATGTCGACAAGTGATGCTGCTCATGAGCTTGTGGATTACGTTGTAAAACAATTGGATGCGGGAAAGAGGACCATAGGTATTTTTCTGGACTTAGCCAAAGCGTTCGACACAGTCTCAGTGCCCTTGCTGTTACAAAAACTGGAACGACTTGGCCTTAGAGGAAATCAACATAAAATATTTAAAGATTACCTCACAAATCGCTCTCAACGTACTCAGATAAATGAGAAGCTTAGCTGTGACCTTCCCATTTCTTTCGGTGTGCCTCAAGGTAGCATCTTGGGTCCTACACTCTTTCTAATCTATCTCAATGAACTCTGTGGCCTAAATTTGATTGATGGCAAAATTATTTCTTACGCGGATGATACAGTGCTCTTGTTCTCGGCAGATACTTGGGAGAATGTGTTTAAAATTGCTCAAAACGGCTTTAATATAGTAAATCACTGGCTACAAAGAAATTATTTAACCCTAAATTCTAGCAAAACACAGTACCTGATTTTCTCCATGAGTAACACAAATCCACCATCTTCGTCTCTAACCATTACAGCTCACAATTGCTGTAATTTTGATATATGTGCCTGCCCTACCATGAATAATACAAATAAAATAAAATACTTGGGTATTCTTATTGATAATAATTTATCCTTTCGTTTCCATGTAGAAATGGTTGCTACCAGGGTGCGTAAACTAATATATATATTTAAAAAATTAAGACTGGCAGCTGAACCAAACCTGATTAAGCGAGTCTACCTTGCGCTTGCTCAGTCAGTAATTCAGTATTGTATTTCTGTTTGGGGCGGTGCGTCGAAAACTGTTTTAAAATCGCTAGAAGTTGCTCAACGAGCAATATTGAAAGTTTGCACGTTTCGGCCGTATAGGTTTCCGACGTATCGCCTGTATCAATCCTGTGCAGTTCTCACGGTCCGGCAGTTGTTTATGCTCCAAGCAGTCATGCGTCAGCATACCTACACTATTTATGACAGGTCTACTTATGTCTCTAAGCGTAGGCGAAATATTACCCCACTAAATAAACCACCGTCATTTAAACATCCTTACACTCGTAAATTCTTTTGTTTTTTGGGTCCTATTCTGTATGAGAGAATAAATAAGAAAACGGATATACAGGGTGTTTGGTGCATCGTTTGCCAAATTGATTTGGCCGATAGGATAGATCATTTGCTATATCTTCAGCCCCAATAAATCATTACTTGCCACACCGGTTTTTTTTTAAACATGTTTTTAACTTTTATTCTGAAAAACACCGGATTTCAGCATTTAAGCTTACATAAATAAAAAAGTTATTAGTCTATCCAACAAAATTTATTTTTATATTTAAGTGTACTGTTGTATGGTTCTATGAAATCCAAAATTACTTGCTAGTAACGTGTAGTTTTTCTATAAAAAACCTGCAAAGTGTATGGGACATGACAAAATAATTTTATAACTCAACTTTAAATTTCTATAAAAAAAAAACTAAAAGCGTTGGAGATCTTCGAATTTCTCAAAAAGTTCTCTAGTTAATGCCCTTTCCAATGGTGTGCAATATGCTGAAAAAAACCTTTTATTGACTTCACTAATTGGCTACATGTAAAAAGACAGAGGTCATTTCAGAGACGATTCAGTGTGAACGTTTGGGAAGGAGTAATTGCAAATCATGTGGTTGGACCGCACTATTTACCTGATAACCTCAACAGGGATAATTATCTTGAATTTCTTCAAACAGAACTGCCCTTATTGTTATCTGAGCTGCCAATTTTCAATGAAGACAGGTCTTTTGTCTTTCAACATGACGGTTGTCCCGCTCACTGGCGATGAACTGTAAGGCAATTCCTAAATGACGCATTTCCAGACTCGTGGATTTGGAGAGATGGCCCTATTCCATGACCTCCATGTCCACCTAGACCTAACTCCGCTGGACTTTTACGTCGGGAGTCGGGCCAAAGAACTGGTTTATGCGACGGAAGTTGACACGAGAGATGATTAAGTGTAACGTATTGAGGCGGCTTTTGTGACCGTTAAACGGAGCAGTGGTGGCCGAGTGGTAACGGCCCCGACTTACAAGTTTGTAGGTCGCGGATTCAAACTCAGCCAGGCGCATTACTTTGTGTAATTTATTTCATCACCACTGCTCTCAAAATGGTGAAGGAAAACATCGTGAGGAAACCGGCATGTTCTAGAACTAAAAATTCAAAGACATGTGACATCCACCAACCCGCACTGGGCACTCAGCAGTGGGAACATTAAAAGGCTGATGATGATGTGACCGTTAAAGCAGAAATTCGTCTTCGAACTACAACTCGAGATAAGAGAAAGATGTCGCGCATGTATACGAAACAATGGCACCCAATTTGAACAAGATTTGTGATTTTAGTACCTGCTTGTGAAATAAATTTTTATTTCAAGTTTGAGGAAAGTTAATACCCTTTGTAAAAAAAAAAAATAATGTGCGTAAAAATGAAATATCAATATCTACCTACTTAGAGCAAGTTATTTTTTTTTTCTTTAACTTCTTAGTGCATTTACCGTAATATAAAATATCAGCCTTTTGTGATTTGAGTGCACATTTAGCCAGTTAGTGAAGTCAATAAAAGGTTTTTTTTAGCATATTGCACAGCATTGGAAAGGGCATTAACTAGAGAACTTTTTGAGAAATTCGAAGATCTCCAACGCTTTTAGTTTTTTTTTTATAGAAATTTAAAGTTGAGTTTTAAAATTATTTTGTCATATCCCATACACTTTGTAGGTTTTTTTATAGAAAAACTACACATTACTAGCAAGTAATTTTGGATTTCATAGAACCTTACAACAATACACTTAAATATAAAAATAAATTTTGTTGGATAGACTAATAACTTTTTTATTTATGTAAGCTTAAATGTTGAAATCCGGTGTTTTTCAGAAGAAAAGTTAAAAACATGTTTAAAAAAAACCGGTGTGGCAAGGAATGATTTATTGGGACTGAAGATATAGCAAATGATCTATCCTGTCGGCCAAATCAATTTGGCAAACGATGCACCAAACACCCTGTATATTCTTTAAATAGACTACAATGTAAAACTACTGTAAGTAATTATATTCACAAACTAAATTACGATGAAACTGAAAATCTATTTTCAATAGCACAGTAGTTCTTTTTTCACCCTCACACACTCACTCATTCACACATTACACACAGGAGGTCTTTTATTCACCCTTCACTAATTAATTTAATTCAATCAAATATTATTTAATAAATTGATTTGGTTTTTTTTTAATTTTGGATAATTTTATATAATTTTCTGGAAAAAATTCAAGGAATGGCAGTGTGTACAAACAGATAATGTTAGTTTGAAAGCTGAAAGAAAGAGTGAGTATGATGCTTTAAAGAAAAAAGTCAAGAGAGCCGTGACAATAGCAAAAGCAAAAGCCCAGGAGAAACTGTATGATACATTAGACAGTCCTGCAGGCCAGAAAGAGCTGTACCGGCTCTCTAGAATGAGAGAAAGAAAGGCGAGGGATGTTTGCCAGGTAAGATGTGTAAGAGATGAAAGGGGAATGGTTCTATCTGATGATGACAAAATCAAAGAAAGGTGGAAGGAATATTTTGAAAGACTTATGAATGAAGAAAATAAGTGGAGTGGGGTTTTAGAGAATAAACCAGTGAATGTGGGGTTAGTGAGAATGGTTAGTATGGAGGAAGTCAGGGAAGCAGTGAATGGAATGAAAAATGGTAAAGCCATTGGCCCGGATGGAATACCAGTTGAGGTGTGGAAGTTATTGAGAGTGGATGGATGGGTGTGGTTAGCTTTATTCTTCAATAAGCTGTTGCAGGAAGAAGCCATACCTGATGAATAGTGCAACAGTTCCTTGGTGCCCATCTTTAAAAGCAAAGGTGATGTGCTTGAGTGCAACAATTATAGAGGAATAAAGCTAATGTCGCATACCATGAAAGTATGGGAGAAAGTTATTGAACGGCGGCTGAGAGAAGAGAGTGAAATTTCACAGAACCAATTCGGTTTTATGCCTGGTCGTGGTACAACGGATGCCATATTTGCTATACGCCAGTTGTGCGAAAAATACAGAGGTGCACATAAAAACTTGCACATGGTATTCGTTGACCTCGAAAAGGCATACGACCGGGTACCTCGTGAGGTTCTGTGGTGGGCCCTTAAGGAGAAAGGTGTGCCTGGGAAGTATGTGCAGTTGATCCGAGCGATGTATACTCGCTGCAGTACACAAGTCCGGTCTGCAGCAGGCACCACTAACAACTTCAATGTGGCTGTCGGTTTACACCAAGGGTCGGCTCTTAGCCCTTACCTCTTCCTGATAATAATGGACGCTCTGACGTCGGACATTCAGGAAGAGGCTCCCTGGTGTATGCTGTTTGCCGATGATATTGTGCTGGTTGCCGAGAGTGCCCCAGAGGTCCAGAGCAGATTGGAGGTGTGGTGGCAAAGACTGGAGAGTGTTGGCCTAAAATTGAGCAGAACTAAAACCGAGTACCTGTACTGCGATTTTGGCGGTCTCTCTAGTCCTGTGCCCATAACTCTCGCTGGAACGCCCATACCAATCTGTTCCGACTTTAGGTACCTTGGGTCGCTTATCCAAGGGAATGGTGAAGTAGACCGAGACGTGGCACATCGGATCAACTCAGGGTGGATGAAATGGCGACAGGTCACTGGAACAACTTGCGACCCACGGATGCCCCTCAAGTTGAAGGGTAAAATCTACAAATCCGTGATACTTTACCTGTCCTACTTTATGGGTCAGAATGTTGGGCTATGAAAAAGACGGATGAAAAGAGATTGCATGTAGCAGAGATGAGAATGTTGAGATGGATGTGTGGTGTGACGAGAATGGATAAAGTGAGAAATGAGTATATTAGAGGAAGTTTGAAAGTGGCGCCAGTAACTGAAAAGTTGAAAGGGAACCGTCTGTCTTGGTATGGCCATGTAAAAAGGCGGGATGAAACGCATGTTACGAAAAAAGCCATGAGTATACATGTGGATGGATGGAGAGGGAGAGGGAGACCAAAGAAAATATGGATGGATTGTGTGAGAAGGGATATGAAAGAAAGAGGAGTTAGTGATAGCGAGACGGGTGACAGGACAGAGTGGAAGAAAAAGACATATTGCGCCGACCCCAAATAAAAAGGGACAAGGGCAGGAAGATGATGGATAATTTCAACATTTTATTTCTTAATGAATTTTAATGTAATTATTATTCAATGTTTGTAATTAATGTTATTTTTTTTTCTCTTTGTCTTTTATGTACCCAATGATTTTGTCCAATGTTTTCTATTAAATTTTAAGTGGTGCTTGGTCTAGGGAAGAGCGCTGATGTCTGAAATACGGATTTTGTTATCTAGTTCAGACACAGATGTTCCTCATAGATAAATAATTAAGTGAATTTTCAACAAGGTCCATAAAAGATACAGTGTTTGTAATTTTTTGAAACAATAAAATTTATTATTATTCTTTTTCTTCTTTCATCGTAAAATGAAAAGAAATAGAAAAAAGAGAAAAAAGAAATGATCGTAGAAAATTATAGATAAACCTTTTTTTGTTGCCGGTAGGCTCGCTTGACCACTATGTCAGCTAATGGAAAAAGACGTCGTATTCAACGATATACGCTTATTTAGAAAAAAACTATTTAATCGTGACTTAAAGACTCCCAACTTGTAGCTAATAGGAAACAGTCTCCGGCAGTACGCAATATATGTGTTCACGAAACGTTTGTGCCTAAACCGATGGCGTATTATAATATGACTAGAGCTCCGCTAAAGGAACAAGTTCAATGGAATCAAACTATGTAATTCCAACACACAGTCCCCGAAATTCAACTAGTAAGAAACCGACAAGCTAGCAACTTAGCGTGCCCAAAACTTTGACGCTTAAATATAGATATGAATTGGATATTGGATCGTCAAACAAAGTCATATGAACACTGTTCTATATCTTTCAACATTACCGAATCGTTGAACTTAAACAAGCGTGTTGAAATACCACTGCGTTTTAACCACTGTTAGTTCAGAAAACAATAACAGATGGCGTTAGTAGCATAATATTGATTTAGCCCACAGCGGAAAGTTTTGCATACTGACAGCACCATCTAGCGAGTGGTTGTAGAACTGTGAAAAGCCAAGGGAAAAGAGAATGAAAGAGCATGTTCGTAGAAAATATTTGTATTTAGTGGTATGTTGCCTATCCACGAGTAAAAAGTTCCGGGAAATTATGGAAGATGGCGTGTAATTTAAATGAACTTCACGCTTACATTTTGGCAGTGAAAGCAGATACATTATAAAGAATGAAATCATGATAATGCCAAATGTACTTGAACTTTTACTGAAATTATAACCTTTTCTGCATTATATCGTATATTTACCTATATTTGTTACTCTGAAATTATAACTACACAACACCTTAGATATTTGTGTAAGGAGGTTTAATTAATTCAATTAAATCTGTTTTCTTGCTAACAGCTTACCTAACTTTAGGATGAACTGTAAGAACTTAAAATAAAAGGGCGGTAGACTGCAAGTTTACTGAAAACTAGCGAAGTTTTTTTATTTATTTATCTACACTAATATAATAAAGAAGTAAAGTTTGTTTTTTTGTTTGTAGGAGGTAATCTCTGGAACTATTGGACCGATGGAAATTTTTTAGCAGTAATAGAAAGCTGCTTTACTCTTGAGTGACATAGGCTATATTATATACGCGGGCAAAGCCGCTGACAAAAGCTAGTACCTTAAATGTATTACACTAGCGGGCAAGGGCCTTTCCTTTTTCCTTTCAAACCTTTCTGTCTATATGACCTTTGGCCAAGTTTGCCATGTGTGCGTGATCAGATCGTCACACCACCTTCGCCGCGATCCACGGCGACAACCTCCCTGGCCGTCCAGTCCAGACAATCTTCGCCAATCTGTCTAGATGCATTCCTGTGACGTGGCACTTAAGCCTGGCTGTTTCCACGACAGACTATTTAAGTTATGGAGGGCAGCGTGGTGTTCCTAACGCGATCTATTCGCTTAACACCTATTACGCTACGCTCCATTGTCCTTAGAAAATTTAATTTTATGTTAGTTGGTTTTTTAAGTGGTTTTATCGAGGTACTAGCCGTCTGTCAGCGGCTTCGCCCGCGTGAAAGTAGGGTACAAACTTTAGACACCCATTACATCCCTTTAAGAGCCAAATTTTGAATAACCCTTTCTTAGTGTTCGTCTACGTCATGAAATGAAGCCTTGTGCAAAATTTCACGCTCTTAGGCCCAGTAGTTTTGGCTGTGCGTTGATATGTCAGTCAGTTTTTTCCTTTATAAATTTTTAGATTTTTTGATAATATAATTTTATGAAAAAAAAATACGAACAAAGTCGCTGACAAAGTCCTAGTCTCATGAACTATAAAACTGGTCTTTAAATCGCTTTTATTTAAAACTGTTTGCTTAGATATCGCGTGGTGATTTGGGTGGAGATAATTTTATGAGAGAACGTAAATGGTTAATAGGTCGTTAATATGAGCCATCAAGTGCTCATAGAAATATTATTATGGGTACTTGCTTGCAGGGAAGATTGAACTACCCACATTTATGACATAACTAAAATATATTTTTTTTCAGTGAGATATCATCAAATGACCCCTGGTTCAGGGTGGCTTAGTGGTTAAGGACTTTTTATGCATGAGGTCAGCATAGCATAACATAACATAACAGCCTTGGGTTTCAGGCCTCCTCTCTAAGAGAGGGAGTGGGCCGTAATCCACCATGCAGATACTAGTGCGGGTTGGTGATGTCAAATTTCTTCGATTTTTTGGTTCTAGGATATGCCGGTTTCCTCACGATGTTTTTGTTCACCGTTTTGAGACCATATCTGAATCTAATGTTTAAACATTTATTTCCCAAAAATATCTTAAACGGCCTTCACCAACACAAAGTACAACGCATATCAAGCAAGCGCTAGCGCAGAGCTGATTGCGGGACCAAACAACCCCTCAGGCCATGTATTTGTACGGACAACCAAATAACATAACAAGCTTACAACTTTGTGATTTTTCATGACATAGATATGAAATTGTACACATATTTTTCATATAAACAAGTTTTCAATTAAACATTTCTTTGCCCAAACTCGCTGGGGTTGTGTCATTTAATTAACAAGTTCACCACCACCTTCCAGCTACGTCATCAGATCAACTTCAGGACATAATAATTTCGTATTGTCATCTGATTGACACATGTATGTAAAATTTCAGCTCAATCGGTAAACGGGAAATGGATCAAATTTAATCACAAACATTGGGCAGGTGACACTAAATAAAAGCTTGTAAAATACTAGACACCTGTTTCGAGTTTCGCATAACACAGTTAAATTACGATCATATAATCCTGAACAGCTAAAAAAGACCAGTTGAGCGGGTTCAATGGGCGTAGGTACTAGGTAGCCAGTTCGCATAATATTATATTACTTAAAGATGTGAATTTCGTATACACGTAAATTAATTTAATAATAAATAGAAAAAAAGTACCTTATTTTTTTTTTATTTTTACAAATCGACAATGTACCTGGGGCCTTAGTCCAAGTTACTTTCAAAATATTGTATTCTCCAACACGATTCCATTGGTCGATCCTTCACAGGGTTAAAACGACCAAAATTTAACGGTGTTACTAAAACTAATTTTATATAGTTTGTCACACAAGTTCAACCGTCATGTGTTGTATTTATTAGTTTCAGAACTACATTTCAATACAAAACACCTGTGGCCTATGAAAAGTGAAACCGAACATTGCTAACAAACAAAAGACTAACATATGAGCTGCGGAATACTGATTGAATGCACAGTTACACATTCATTCTAGATAAAAAAAACTAAAAAAAAATCAAAAATTGAATCCAAACAAAAAAAACCTATTATGAATTGAATTCCCAGTCAGAGTCTGAGTTTTCTGATTGCAATAACCTTAAGGTCTTTTTTTATGGTAGGCAAAAATCATCCAATGACGAATCCTGCTTTTGGGCGGAGCGGGAAACTGTCAGACTCTTACTGACTAAACACCCAACCCCGTCCTTCTTTACTTTCACACTGAGGCCAGCCTTCCTTTCAGAAAGAGACCCCGGGCCCCAGTAAGCTTCAGGTTTTGTAGAGTCCCTATGAACCTAAAGGTCTCTAAATAAAGAGTAACTGATGTTTTTAAATTTTGCGGTTTACATACATGTACGGGATTGTCCCGCATGCGGGCACTGCTGCCCGGTATCATGCCTTGCATGCGTATTCCACATATTACAATAAATACTTGTGTGAAAAAACATTTGCGGAGATTACCCGCATGCTTGATGTATTCCGCACGATATTAGAAACACCCTATAAGTTACTTCCAGGCAATCGTGCTTAATCGTAGTCCACATCATTGCTTACCATCAGGTGATATAGTGGTCAAACGCGAGCCTATCATTAAACCTTCATTCAAGGAGTTTGTCGCACATTCTTCTTCACAGAGATTTACGCTTTGGAATGTACAATTAGCATAATTTTTGTTACTGGCTGACTTTTTGACATCTAAAAAGTGTTCGTTGATGATTTATTTTATATATAAAAATGATTAGCAGTTCGTAATTTTTGCTAAAACTCGAAAACAGCTGGACCAATTTGGTTAATATTCGTAATAACTCAGGAAAGGATTAAACAGTGAGAAAAAGTTAAAAAAATCAGGAAAAAAACAATCCGTTACCACAATATTCATAGACGGTACAAAGTTTGCTGGGTCAACTAGTTTGAACTAAAAAGCTTTGAATCTTTAAATAAAGGAATGAAACAGCGATAAACAAAACACATATATCCTAATGGCAATGTGTAAAGCTACAAACTTAGACAGGTATTCCATCATAATAATACTTCACCAACAACATACAGTATAATTAAATACAATTTTAATATTGTTATGCGTTAAACTTGCGCATTTGCAAAATAAGGGAAACAAATGTTGCTCTACCGCGGTATACAGGAAGTATACCTCCAAAAATAAATTATAAAAAAATACACGGCGGTTATTTATACCCCAGCGTATGTTTGGAATACCCCTCGTTTGACTACGTACATTTTTATTCCCCTGGACCGCAGTAAACGGGAAAATAGGTCAAACAACCGCCGCGGCGCTCAAACACGGAAAAAATTTAAACTGATAAAAAGACATTAGCCCCGTCACAAACATCACAACTACCCTCATCTCGCCGCTATTGATTCACTGCGGATAATTGAGTACACGCGTGTCACCCCCTGAACACCCCCACACCCCCTCATCACACCCTCACACACGCGTCGCACCTCATTTGATTACAACAGAAAAAGCGGCGAAAAATCGAGTAGATGTGATGCAGTAATCTACCCGTTGCCATGGCAACCGATATTAACGCGAGGGGGGTACATCACATAAATAGATTCCCACATAAGTCCGATTCCACACACGCACCCCCACTCACCCCCTACATTTTTGTACAGTGTTAAAATGCCTAAAACCACCCCACCCGAGTTTAAAAATGCCGCGCGGGGCTCGACGCAGATTAGCTAAAACTACGTATTTTTTACCCCACCGAGAGGGATCTGTTTTCTCTTTTGCCCGCTTGCTAACTACCGAAATGTGGGGGGAAGGGGGGGCTAGGGGTCGAGGGTACGGAAAACTTTGTGTTTTAAATATGTCCAAAGGCACGCATTAAAACCGTTTGCGAAATACGAATCATTAGTGTGTTGTTTTACCCTTTCGTCGTTTTATATATTTTTGTTTCAGGTTACGCTTTATTTTGGGAGGCTGCCTAGTGCCTACGGTATTAGTGGGTTAGAAAATACGATTATGAGTAAGAGATAACAATATAAAATGTATCTTATGAGGCTGAGATTGATAAATAAAACTGATTTTTCTTTTCTTTCTTTAATTGCTCATTACATAATGAATAGATATACTCGTTAGGCTAGAGTGAATAGGCTCTTAATAAACTAGTGCGCCTTACCATCAACGATTGCTTCACTGCTTACCATCAGGTGGGATCGCAGTCAAGCACTAGTTTATTGCAATAAAAAAAAAATGTAGCAAATCTTAAACAATAAGTAAGTATGTCCTAAAGAATAACTTAATAAGTAACTTAAGAATATTTAAGAACTAAAGGGAAATTTACTTTATTAACCTAGAACTATGTATAATTAGCGAGCTAAGCGAGGGTCGAAGCCTACAGGGGTCCTGGGTCTCTTTCCGAAAGGAAGACTTGGTCTTAGTGCGAAAGGCAAAGAAGGAACGGGGTGGGCTGTTTAGTCAGTAAGAGTCTGATACTATTTTCATTGGATGATTTTAGCGCACAAAAAAAAAAAACAAAAACAGTAGACAGTGGCTGAAATGATAATTACTTCAGTTATTAAGACAACAGCACCCATACACCGAACACCGACCATTATATTGAATAACTGTTCTATTTATGATTCATCACACATTAACACATTATGTAATTATTTTAATTACTCGTACATCTAACACTAGTAACTAAATAAATTAAAATTTGAAAACAAATTTGTTTTAGGCATCTACTATGTAGTTATCTAGCATTTGTGTTGGATTGGACCTATTTAGTACAACCACGAGATGTAATAGTTAGTCATTAGTTTCCTTTTATTAAATCTTAGTACCTACATGTAATTTCTACATAGGCTTCCCCCAAGTATCGTCATATCGACCAGACTTCTAGTTTAGCCAGCCGATGACATATTTGGAAAAGGTTATACTGATAGTTTTTTTCATTGCTATAAACTAGTGCTCGACTGCGATCTCACCTGATGGTAAGCAGTGATGCAATCGTTGATTTAGACGCGCACTATTTTATTAAGAGCCTATTCACTCTAGCCTTGAAGACACCCAAATTATAATCGGACGGAAAGACTGCAGCCGGCAAACTGTTCCAGTCCCTCGATGTACGTGGTAAAAACGACGAGGCAAAAAAAAACTGATTTGTTTTTCAATAACTGCTAAATATTGTTACTAGGTTCTGGAATAGCGACCGCATACCGGATGACGCTCCGTGGGCAGGCCCCCTACAAGGTGGGCCGACGATCTGGTGAAGATCGCGGGAAGCCGCTGGATGCGGACAGCATAGGACCGATCGTTGTGGAGATCCTTGGGGGAGAACTATGTCCGGCAGTGGGCGTCGTTCGGCTGACATGATGATGATGATGACTGTTACTAGCATAACAAACTTGTTACTACCTTTACAGATATTATCATTAACTTTATAACATGAAACGTCCCCATATTGTTTAGTTTAGTTTGACTCCATAGTAGTGTAAATACGGTTTTTGGTGAACCGCTATCAAGAGGGGTGTCTTCAAAGATCCCCTTAAGATTGAGGGGTTGAAACAGTGGTTTGAACAATGTGGTTTTCGGGTTTTGATAGCAATGTTACTATAGAATTGTTTAGATATACGTTACCTACATCTTTCTTTGGTTCTTTGAAGATATTGAGTTGCACCTACAGTTTTCGTTTCAAGACATTTCTGATTAAAACCCTTAATTATAACGTAAATAAAAGTTTTCAAAGTGATTTTCAAATTATTTTAACAGATGTGACATAATTTTTGAGATCATTCAAATAGCTTTGACACAGATATGTAACTGTATGCCCAAACTTTTGTTACCAATTGTCTTTAGAATTGTTTGTCAATTTTAGATATGGAATTTATCTAAATGTTCTTATAAAATGTTTTCCTTTCAAAAGCCTCCCTTTCAAAGACGAACACTTGGCCCTAGTTGGCTTCAACCCTGCGGTGCTGACAACTCCTTGAGGGCCGCGGGAACAGTGCGCGCCGTCGACGACTGGGCTTGGTCCGGACGGTTACCAGACGACCGGACGGCGAGCTACCCATTGCTCGCCGTCCACAAGTCCGCGCCTACGGTGGCCGGAAATTGGGATCAGAATACCGGGTGCGTCTGGAGCACGAGCGCCATTGCCTTATGCGGTCGGCCTCCTCCTTTGCTGGCATTACTGCTTCGCAGAAGGAGGCGATCGCTTGCCACTTCTCCTCGCTCCAGATCACGACTTCTACCAAGGCTATTCACGAGAGATCGCCGCCGCTGATCGCCCCCACGAGGATACGGCTACCTTTTCTCTGGTTGTTCCACGGTAAGGGATTTTTTTTTTCAGTGTGTAAATCATCTTATGACTTTTCCACGTCGTTGGTCGTGGTGATAAATTTGCCATCAACAACTAAAAAATTGCGAAAGCTAAACACTTAAATAAAATATAAGCTTTAATTAAAAACTGCTATAGCATAGCAGTGATAAATTATTTTCAACGGGAGTGTGCCACCCCCGTACGCCGGTCAAAAAAGCGGGTACCACAGCCCCCAAAGTTAAAAATGTCACCCTGTATACGTCATGGATTAGCTAAAACTATACGGATTTTATTCTCTGTCCCTTTCTCGCGGTTTTAGGAAGGAAAAGCGTAATATAATTGGTTTTGGGGATAGGTGGAGAGGTTTTGAAGGATAAATGAACATAGAAGAGGTTCTGTATGCAATAGTTTTTTTTATAAAGAAACTAGCAACCGGCTCCAGCTTCGCACGGGTACTAATATTGAATATATTATGCATATATTATACACATAAACCTTCCTCTTGATTCTCTCTATCTATTAAAAAAACCACATCAAAATCCGTTACGTACTTTTAAAGATCTAAGCATACATAGGGAAAGCATACTTTGTTTTATACTATGTAATGAAGTATTTAGGAAATTATTGTTTAATTCTAATGCAGATTTTGTAAAAAAATATGTCTAGAAAAGAGGTCAGAGCCCATCGTGTTCATTCAGTCGTTTTTTTTTCGTTTCTGAAACGCAATGTAAAGAAGGAACTTATGAGTTGGTTTGAGTTAGTAATATTATAGTCTGACAGTGCAAGAACAAAAGATCCATGATAATTCTTTTATATCAAGTTCAGGTTTTCATAACTTGATGTCTTCATCGCATTTTCGGGATGTACTGGCTCGAGATCATTGGGACCATTAATTTATAAAGAAGTGTCTTGGTCCAAACAAAACAAGTTACGTTGATTTCTAATAAATGAGGACCACCCGACATCGTTTTTGATTATTGCTTGAATTAACCCTTCGAGTACCATAATTAAAATAGAAATAAAATAGGTGTACGAACGCCGGCGATCGCTCGGGGCTCGTGTGATATGATATATAATCGAGAGTATGTGACTCGCATGAAATATAAACAACAGCATAAAATAATATTAAAAAAAAAAACTCCTTTAGTGAGAATTACTCATCCGACAAATCAAATATTATAAAACATAAATAAATATGTGCAAGGATAAAAAGCTGCTGCCTCAATTTGTTAAAAAAATTGCAATGTATCGATGAAAATAAAAAAAAAGTGGACTTATCATATAGCATATTTTGGGACTATTTATTCTCTATAACATGAGAAAAATCAAAGAATGATACCCAAAAGAAAATTATTGTACAAATATTTTTACAAAAGTCATCGAACCTAAAACACATAAATAGAACCCATTTCCTTCCCTCCTCGTACTGGAAAACTATCAATACTTCAAATTGATAGTGTGGTTGTCTATAAAAGTCCCCCTAACCTATATTCGACCCTTCTTCCCTTTGATATTAGTATTCTTAACACAATTCAACAGAACTGCGTTAGAATATTTAAAGAAATGGAACGATATTTCATATTTTTTAAGGTTTTCAAAGCGTGGTGTTTTTGTCTTTTTGTATTTGTTAAAAAATATAAATGTTTCAAGTTTTCTTATTTGTCTCGTAGGGACGATCGGCGGCAGTGATCAGTCGCGCTGGGCCTAGGTATAGTCCGATGCGAGCAGTGGCAGGCGGTCACTTCCTTTTGCGAAACAGTAATGCTAGCAAAGGAGGAGGACGCAGGCGCGAGGCAACGGCCCTACACTCCAGCATGTATTCGCTACCATAGAACTTTACAGCTCCATCAACCATTTGTTCTGCGAACACTATGAGCCCACTGCCATTTAAGTTGGGCCGTTTGGCGATTCTTAGACCTGTGTCAGTAACCTTAGTTCTCCTGCTGACATCTTCATTTTTGGTTCGATCACACAACTCCAGACAAAACCCTCTCTATTACCCTTTAGCAGACTTTTAGTCTTCCGCCCAGGCCCATTGTGACCGACCAAAAAGGCAATTTACAAGCCTTGTTAACTAAGAATAAAGTACTTAACTCCATATTACCAGCCAACATAATAAAAGTACTTATCCATTAAAAATGCCGGAGCCACAATATATGCTCGATTAAAAGAGTACAAGCAGGCAATTTAGAAAAATAACGTTTAAACATAAGCTTCACATACCATCCGCTCAGGGGTGGCATTTGGCAATATAAGCCTTTCGAAATATTTGGCATTTTCTAAAAGTTATGCCTATGTCGTTAAGGGTATGTGTTTACATATATTTTTGGGTTAGATTAAATTATTTGTTAATAACATTCCTATATGAAGTCAGGCTTGTGTGAAGAAAAGGGTAAGTAGAAATCAGGGTTGTAATGGAGCTGTGTAATCAATCCTGAAATTCTCGGATATTCGAAATAAAACCTCTTTTTGCCAAGTCTTAATGCTAGCGAAGGGAGTGGCCGTAAGCTTGAGGAAACGGACGTTCTCTCGGCCCACCCGCTCGGACCCCGTCATTTTTTCCAGTCACCTTAGGCATGGGCTAGCGGACAACGAGACTGGGTTTCTGTGTAGCTACCGTCCGGTAACAATCCGGACTGAACCCGAGTCGTCAACGCCATGTAGGAATCCACCTGCACCTCAAAGAGATGTCAGCAAAACCTACTGAGACAATGGGTAGTTCGAAAGGGAACACTGGGCTCCTGAAACGTAAGGCAAAAAGGCATTCAAACCAAAAAGCAAGGCCATTCAATGATTAATCGTAAACTAGGTCAATTGATATGTTGTTACAAGATCTCTTCGAAAACAAGACTAAAGTATAATTAATACAACACTTTATTAGAAAATGCTCATCATCATCACTGCAGCCAAAAACCATCCACTGTTGGACATCAGCTTCCCCCAAGTAACACCATAACGACCGTTCTATGTGTCTCACATCCATCGAATTCTCGAGACTCTCATTAGTTCATACGTTCACCTCATGGGAGGTCTTTCAATGCTACGTGTTCGAGTACGTGGTTGCGTGGTTGTGGGTACTGGTTGCTCTAGAACTCTATAACCTTTCATCCCCTTCGGCCATTTGCTCTGCAAGCATTGTGTCATGTCCACTACTGCTTTTTAAGTTTATGATTATTTTTATTGAACTAAACATAAATAATATAATCATTTGAAAAACATTTCATACTGAAAATCACATTACATGTCCTCTTATTACGTGAATATCCGATCATAATCTCTTTAGAAAAGGGTACAAAAACAATAAATAAGCCCAAGTCATTATATAACTTCCATTTTCTATTTTGTAACGAACCCTGGCCAGTAAAAAGGCCCGTAGCTACCTTTATTATATCGCCATATATTAGTTGTGGCTTCTGCCTACCCCGTTAATTCCTACAGGAGATCTCTATGCGCGTTTTATTTCCAAGCGATTTTAGATAGGGGTTGGTTCACATATCCAGGGGATGGTACAAAGTAAAAGTGACAAGCGTGTGTGTAAATTTGAATTCGTGTATGACACGAATTCCATAACCAAAACCACGAGATAAACGTTAGGTTTTGATAGTTTAGGATTCACAAATAATATAGTTATAATATTTTATGAATATCATCATCATCCTACCCTTATCCCATGTTACTTGGGGTCGGTGCAACATGTTTTTTTCTTCCACTCTGTCCTGTCACCCGTAACACTATAAAATTTCATGAATAGGGTTGAATTAAATCATTTCTAAAATAAATAATAGACTAGGGGCGTAATAAAGAGCTGTACTTATAGTGTAACTAGCGACCCGTCCCAGCTTCAAACGGTGCAATGGTGACCTTTGATATATAGTATTATACATATAAACCTTCCTCTTGAATAATAATAATACATAGGGACAGAGCGACTTTGTTTTATACTATGTAATGATATGATAAAGTTATTAAACTGACTTATACATTCTAAATTAAAACCTCCAACTAGACATTTATGTAAAGATTTATGTCGTCAAGACCAATGAGTTGAGTAGTCATAGTCATAATAGTCATAGTAATTTATTGGTAAGGGATTCTTAAAAGTCATATATTTCACTAGACGTTATATAATAATAAAACATCACGTCAAACAAAAAAAATAAGAAAACTAATAAGTCGAAGTCAAATAACAAATCAAAATTAAAAATAAGAAAAGTCACAAAAGTATTCAGTTCAAATTAATTAAATCTTAAATTCGTCAAAAGAATAAAAAGCTTGCTTTTTAAGCTATTTTTTCAAACGAGCTTTGAAGCAGCCTATAATGGTCGGGGCATCAAAAATAGCTGAAGGCAGCTGATCTTACTAATACTAATACTATTCTAATACTAATCCTACTACTATTATAAAGGCGAAAGTTTGTAAGTATGGATGTATGGATGTTTGTTACTCTTTCACGTAAAAACTACTGAATGGATTTGAATGAAATTTGGCACAGGCATAGGATACACTCCGGAATAGCACATAGGCTACTTTTTATCCCGGAAACCCCAAACCCACGCGGGCGAAGCCGCGGGCAAAAGCTAGTATATTATAAATGCGAAAGTTACGATGTTTGGATGTTTGCTACTCAATCACGCCAAAACGGCTGAATGGATCTGGATGAAATTTGGCACAGGCATAGGATACACTCCGGAATAGGACATAGGCTACTTTTTATCCCGGAAACCTCAATACCACCTCCATACCCCAACCTCAATACCACGCGGGCGAAGCCGCGGGCAAAAACTAGTTATATATAAGCTGTCCATAACATGAGTCGTCTTGGCAGATTTGGCAAGCGTTCTCAAGTCCATCGATAACTGACCCCAGCTTTTGGTGCAATACAAGTATGGATGACGGCTGCCTACTTTTTGGTAAAGGTACAGCTTCATCCTCGCGTACAATATACATATGTAGAGTAGTAGAATAAAGTATAAATTCTTCAAACGAATTCTGGATAAATAGGTACCTAATTCCTCTGAGTGTTGAAGATGAAGAAATTTTAACAAAACCAAGACAAAGTTATTAGTAAACACAATGGCAGATACAGATTGGTAAAGTCAAGGGTTTAAAGAAGCAAGTCAGACGCACAATTAAAAATGAAAAAGACCAGCTCGTCTAATATACAGCGACTATCGGCTCTGGACGTCAAAAGAAATTTTGACACTGGTTGGATATAGGTTAGTTTCTAGCGCAACAAAATGAATAAAAAAAGTAAGTAAGAAAACCAGTGTTTCCACATCTCACACTCGATCTTTTATTTCGCCATCAAACAATTCCGTTTCGGTTCAACTCTCCGCCCCGCTTTCCGCTCCGCTCCCCGCTACCGCCTACACCTCACACCGCACATTAGAAAGCGGTACATGTTGTGCACGATCGATGTCGCCCTAAGGCGTCGTTTGAAAGCCAATAAAGTTTTTTTGTTCGGATTCTCTTATATACGAGCGGTAAAAGTGAATTATAAGTTTACATGCATGATGTGTGAGTCGTTTTTATTATGAGTGGGTTTTTAGATGTTAGAAAAAGTGGAACAACTCCTGAAAATGAGTCTCTTGGGTAGGGAAATGTAGGGCTTTGTGTTGTCATAGTTAAAATATTTTTAGTAACAAGAAAAAGTTTTTGCGTGGAATTTTTAAAGCTCACCCCGCTCGCTAAGCCATATGGATGTATCATTAAATTCTTATTAATTTACCGATATAGTCCATAGAACCACCAAACTGAAGTGATAATTGGCAGGGCACATTACTCGTAGAGCAAAGTTAGTAAATTGTGGACCACATACCTACTGGAAGATGCAGCATTGGAAAGCTTTACAACAAGTTGAACTGACAACCTATAACAGTTGTGAGAATTCGGTCAATGTGGTGACAGTTAGGGGAAGTAATGCTTCTGGCCGGGTTTGAACCCATGACCTACAGTTTGTAAGTCGGGGCCGTTACCATTCGGCCACCACTCCTCCCATGCAAATGTATAAAGGATTAAATATTGCCAAACAGCTACGTATCAGTATCACAATCCAAAATCAATACCAAACCCCCCCATCCTAGAAAAACCCACAAAACGTGGTAAATTAAAAAACAAAAAGGAACTTTCATCCTAAAAAATTAATAAACAGTCCATCCACCCGACCCTTCACCACACAACATATATTTGTTCTACGTATACGCGAGCCGGGAATCGAATTAGTGACCTCTGGCTACTTTGGCGTATTTGTTCAAGCGCCCGCGACCCACCCCCCAGGGTGGCATCGAAAAAACCCTTCAAAATTTGTTAAGTTAGAAATGGTTTCGACCTCTGCCGGTAAATTAAAATTGTAAAATAGAAGGGCTTTAGTTTTTTAAATGGGTTTGTTTTTTTCGGGTTTTGAAAGTAGAAAGTTTTTGGATTGGAAAGCATGAATGCGAATGATTTGGTCGGATTTGTGAACGTTTTTGTAGCGTTTTTCCAACTAGCTTGAGGTTGGTTTCAAGGTGAACCTAAAGCGGCTGAGTACCCTTGTGTTACAAGGAGCTTATAGGTATTTCAGCAGTCCAGTTACTGGGCAACACAGTATTCCCTGGAATGTCTGATAATCATATTTTCTGGCATCTTACTTAGATTAGGCTTACCTATAACGACGATTGACGACGATTTCACCTTTTTGAGAGTAATCGTGAATAAGTTACACAAAGTAATACGCCTGGTTGAGATTGAACCCAGAAACTACAATTAGTATGTGGGGGCCGTTACTGCTGGACCACCTCCGATCTGAATAGGCTAACCTACATTAAAATATTTTTCTATTCATTTCAGTAGTTTCTGATATTACCTAGATGTGTTCAAAAAACGCTAACTTTTTAGTTGGGAAAAGATTCATTGTGTCTACAGCTAAGGGAAAAGTTGAGAGGGAACCGTTTGTCTTGGTATGGCCATGTAAAAAGGAGGGATGAAACGCATGTTACAAAGAAAGCCATGAGTATGAATGTGGATGGATGGAGAGGGAGAGGGAGACCAAAGAAGATATGGATGGATTGTGTGAGAAGTGATATGGAAAACAGAGGAGTTAGTGATAGCGTGACGGGTGACAGGACAGAATGGAAGAAAAAAACATATTGCGCCGACCCCAAATAAAACGGGACAAGGGCAGGAAGATGATGATGTGTCTACAGCTAAGGAGGGGAATTCCCTGTCGGAGTCTGTACTGCTTGATGAATAAGTTTTTTTTATGGTGGGAAAAATCTTCTACTGATGATTCCCGCCCTTAGGCGGAGCGGGAAACAGTGTCAGACTCTTAGTAAGTAAGTCCTTCCTTCATACCGGGGTCGGACCTAACTTTTAGAAACCGGACCGGTGCCCCGGTAGGCTTCGGCCCTGCAGTTAGGCCTCTACATTTGCTGACAACTCCTTGAGGCGCGCGGGAACAGAGAGCGCCGTCGACGACTTGACTTGGTCCGGACTGTTACCAGACGCCCATGCCTATGGTGGAGAGTTAATAAGTTACTTCTAGATAAGCGCGCTCCATCGTCGACCGCATTGTCACTTTAATTGATAAATTTTTCCCCTGGGTGTATAGAAAAAGATGTCTGATACAAACAATACAAGAAAAACCGTAGTAAAAAGATTAGCCGCTAATCAAGGTAAAAACGCTGCGACTGTGGCTTATCTCCTTATCCGTGGGGTATCTAGAGTACATCTGACGTTAATCTGTACCCTCGCCGTACGAGTGTACGACGGTATTGAACAGATTTTATCGATTTCCGATGAAAACGTTATATCGAGTGTGTCATCATAAGCACTAACTCTAAACGAAACGATTGTAACTTGGCTAGTGGGACAGATACTCGCGACCCCCACAAGGTTGGCCTTGGTCGGTGCACCTTGTAGGAGACCCTCCAACGCTGCATTTTCCAGTCCGTCGTGGCCACTCCAGAACCTTACGAGTTCATTAACCGCTTGTCCAGCAATGTATATTTGTATGGTCTTCAGTTGTCTCAGGAAGATAAGATAAGATAAGATAAGATAAGATAAGATATTTTTATTTGCCAAAAACATGTGATTTGAAGACACACAGATGTTGTTTATGTCAATTTACAGATGTTTTTTAGTTTAGTTTTTAAACGTAATCACGATAAAGAAGTAATTTCTAGTGTTGGCTAATGACTTTTTTAGTGGACATTAACGACAAAAAAAATCTAATAATTTTGAAAAATATTTTTGCAATCTCATGACTGTGCTAATCATTATGAAACACAAAAATTCGAAGACGGACAGTATCTAGGTACGTATCTACTAACTGGGCTCGCACGCTGAATTGAGGACTGTTCCCTCTCCTGGAGAGGAGGTCTGATTCCATCTAATAATTGTGAGCACACAAAATAAAAACATTCAGGTTTTTAAGTTCCTCCTCAGATCACTGCCATCCAAATAATGCCATGCAACAAACGAACAGCATATAGATTTATTTTGATACCTATGTTTATACATAGGTATCAAAAGGCAAAAGGTATCCAAGGGGAATTCTTAAAACGAATTACTCACCAAAATGTAGGAAATAAAAAAAAAATTGACTGTGTCAAAAATCCCAACCGCAACAAGAACAAGAAAGTTCGAAATAAGACACGCAGATAGTTATTAAGACTTAGGCATGTGATAGGAATGGATTTTCTGAAATTCACCCAATAGGAATAATCATTCAATGACAAATCCCGCCCTTAAAATATAAGTGTAAATATTGTCAGACTTTTACTGACTAAACGTGTTCCTTCCTTGCCTTGATCCCAGGGTCCTGATGTTACGTTTTTGCATCAACCCTTGACCCCAGGAGGCTTCGACTTGCTGGGCCACTAAAGTTTGCTGACAAATCCTTGAAAACGAGTATTCTGGTTCACTTGTTTAACACTTGGGGACATACATAACATAACATAGTCAGGCTTATAATATTCCCACTGCTAGGTCTCAGACCTCCTCTTTAAGAGTAGGAATGGGTTATAATCCACCACGCGGATCCAGTGCGGATTAGTGGATGTCATAAGTCTTCGATTTTCTCATTCTATAACGTGTCAGTTTCCTTACGATGTTTTCACCGTTTTGAGAATAGTGGTGATGAAATAAATTACACAAAGTGGGTCCTGGATTTCAACTCAGGACCTACTCTACTCGTAAATTGGGGTCGTTACAAGTGGATTATTGCTACTCTAGCTTTTTTTTCCCAATACCATTTGACAATAATATCTACACTAATATAATAAAGAGGTAAAGTTTGTTTTTTTGTTTTTTTGTTTGTAGGGGGTAATCTCTGGAACTACTGGTCCGATTGGAAAAATTTAAGCAACAATAGAAAGCTGCTTTACTCCTGAGTGACATAGGCTATATTTTATGTACGCGGGCGAAGCTGCGGGCAAAAGCTAGTAATCAATAAAACAATTTAATGTATTTGAATAATGATAATAAAAAGACATTATACTATATTACCTGCTTGTTATGAGAGAAGTGTGAGTCAGTAGTGAATTTGAGGTCGAACTTGTAAAATTTGATCCAGTTTTAACTTCAAATCAGGAAATTGATACAATATTTATTATTTACCTGTACAAGTTAGTACTCACTAATAATTAAAAACAGTGTCACACGATTGCGGATACAACCCATATCGAAGTAATTTACTCTCTAATAAACAATTACTGAATACTTTTTAATCAACTTACTTTTAGTTTACATATTTATTATTGTGCCCTGTGTCTGTACCAATAAATGTTATTTCTTTCTTTCTTCTTCTTTCACCTTACAACTTATAAAAATCTTAACGAATGATTAATATTATAACATAAAAAGTAAATGTAAATAAAAAGTAGTAAAGAAGAGAGAGAGAGTCAGGAAAGAGTAGTAATGGGAAAGAGAACTAGTAGTTAGTAGCCCAATAAATTATCGTCTTCTCATCTATCTACACTAATATAATAAAGAGGTAAAGTTTTTTTTTTTATTTTTTTGTTTGTAGGAGGTAATCTCTGTAACTACTGGTCCGATTGCAAAAATTCTTTTTGTGTTGGATAGTCCATTTTTCGAGGAAGGTTATAGGCTATATAACATCACGCTATGACCTATGGGGGTGGAGCAGTAACCACAGACGCGGGTGAAGTCGCGTGTAGCCTATATATTGCTAATTTCGCGCGGGCGAAGCCGCAGGCAAAAGCTAGTAATATATATATGAACTGAAAATGATAACATGTAGATACTAACAGGTAGAAAAAGAATTCATTAGGTAATTTTATTTCTCAAAACAGGCTACAGGAAAAGTACTTAATTCGTAGCTAACTTTAGCAACAAAAGGAGGTCCAAAAGCCTTGAAAATGTACATAAAACACCCTATGCTCAGTTCCACAGGGCGACCGAGGTCATTGTCCTAGGCACCCGAAATTCGAAAGCATTAAAAAAAAGTTTCAAAATGGCTGCCAGACCTGTTACCGCGAAACATTACTCTATGGCAGGTGCTGCAAACTTTTTGCAATTATACTCCACAAATAATGTTTGTTCGGGGAGTTTTTTGTTGAACTAATATTTTTTTTTGTTAGATAGTTCTTCTTAATGGTATTGTCGTGTTTATGGGCTTAGTTTTGAGTGGTTAAGCTAATTTGAGATGAAAAGAACAAGCTTATAAGCTTTTAGAATATATTATGGTTACTTTTGCTCTCAAAATTACATTGGTTGACAGTTAAAAAAAAATGGGTGATGACATTGCCAATGCGTTAACCAGCTCTTGTTTGTAAGTCGATAATAACAGATAAATACTAAAATATCTAAGATAGGTATCTAAGAAAAAATTACATTAATGTAAATTATAAATTGAGAGCAGTGGTGACCGAGTGGTAACGGCCCCGACTTACGAGTTGTAGGTTTCAAACCCAGCCAGGCGCATTACTTTGTGTGATTTATTTCACCAGTACCGCTCTCAAAACGAGGAACGAAAACATCGTGAAGAAACCGGCATGTTCTACAATCAAAAATTCGAAGACATCCACCAATCCACACTGGGCCTGTGTTGGTGGATTATGGCTCATGGCTCCTAGAGAAGAAGCTTGTGTCCCAGCAGTGGAGACATTAAAAAGACGATGTAATTTATTTCTTCTTTTCTAAGAAAGATTTTTTAAAAGCGGAGAAAAAGTTTGAAGAACGTATATCATACCTACATAGCGACACCTATGTTGGCACGCAGGAACTATCCTACATCGCGGTTTCAGATTATCCGTGCATATAGAATATTTACAATAGTCCGAAATCAAAATCGAACAGTAGCCAGGACCAGAAACAACCTCTATCAGGTCGGAAGACCTTCCCTTCTCAACGGAGGTATCTAGAACTTTACCTCTAAACTTCACTTTACCCCACCTTTTCAACAAAGCATGGTGTAATAATCAGGGTGCCTGACAAACCGAATAAAAGACGAACAAGGCAGTTCCAATATCGATAGATTTACACCTTAAACATCTAATTAAGTGAGAGAAAGAAACGATAATTCTCTAACAAAGAAATATAAAATTCTACGCCTGGATTGAGGCCAAAGCGAATACAAACCCACAGGTTTTGCCTCCAAGCTGACCGACCCTCGCTTACTGTGGCAAGTATGAAGACCACTAGCGTCACGAAAAGTCAGGAGTCCGTCGTGATATGGAGTAAGGTTGCAACCCTTGATCAATGTCCGGGTAATAGGGGCGTTTCCGCAAGCTGAGAACAATAATGTGAAAGTGTCAGCATTGTGGAACCGTACCCCTGAATCATAAAAAACCATTTGTAAGAAAAATCGCAAAAACTTACCTTGTTTCCTCCATAAATCGCACTGCACAACATTTACTTATTACGCCACAAGATACCGCACGTTAGCACATATTAACTTTGGTAACCTCCAAGTAGTTCAATCAGCAAGAATCAGAAAATTAAATAAATATGGTTCAGGTTAGTACGATCGCTCGAGTCTCTTTGTTCTTTCCTCAACATATTACGCGCGGTGTCCCTTATTTCCCGCTACCGTCATTTCTCAAAATCTAGCGATGTTCAGAGGAGGTGGCGAGCCAAGTGACGCCATCTACATTACTTTCGTGGAACCTCGAAAATTACTAACAATGGTTCACATTTTTTCAAAAAGAAATCTTCCCAAAAAATGATCTGTCAAATCCATCAAAACGTTGTCTTTAAAAAATCGCTTTTAGCCATAAGACCGCCCATTGTAACACCGTAGTAATTTTAAGTGTCCGAATGTACCAAGTTGTGTTTATGGTGTACCTACAATAAAGAGTATATCTATCTATCTATCTAATGATCCGAATAAATCTATTGTTTTCGAAGGTAACAAAACAAAAAGAAAATCCTTGCTAAAAGTAAAATACGAAGCACACAAAGTGGTATGATAATGCAGTAAACACAAAACATCTGTTTTTCTTGACGACGTAAGCTGAGGTGAAAACATTATTGACGCCATTTTCGTCAGTCATGAACACAGGAAACGACTTTTTATAAACTAAACCAATATTTTTGAGCTTCTTGAACAAAAGATTTCACAACTTTCAACAACTGCATATATTGAAATGTAGATAAACAAAAAAAATATAAAAAAACTAGCGACCCGCCCCAGCTTAGCACAGATGCCATGGCGATATTTAAAAAAAATGTGATATTAAATATAATTATCATGCATGTATTATACAAATAAACCTCCTAATAAACCTCTTGAATCACTCTATCTGATAATAAAAAACCTGCATAAAAGTCCGTTGCGCAGTTTTAAAGATTTTGTTTTATACTGTATAGTTCAAACAAAATGAAGTTTTCTTCCATGGATAGATACTTTTTGCGTGCTCCATCGTCGACCACATCATCGTTTACCATCAGGTGAGATAGTGGTCAAACGCGAGCCTATCAATAAAAAAAAGTCAAATATATATTTGTACTAGCTTTTGTCCGCGGCTTCGCCCGCACACATAAAATATAGCCTATGTCACTCAGGAGCAAAGCAGCTTTCTATTGTTGCTAAAATTTTTTCAATCGGACCTGTAGTTCCAGAGATTACCTCCTACAAACAAAAATTATTATATTAGTGTAGATTAATGAAATTGGAATGACCTTTCATTTTGCAGATTTAGGAAGAAATCATACGGGCCTTCAAATTACAGGTTTTTACTAAGCATTTTCTTTGATGATCATCGTCTGATACTAGTATTACCCATTATAGCATACTAAATCATGTACAGTTAGAAAAAATAAGATTGTCACATTTACAATCTATCTTAACTTCTGCTATTCAAGAAATGCAATGAAAAAATTTAGCGACAAATGGTTTTTAAACCGAGTAAGAGACATAAAATCACCCCTTACTTTGTTGAAACGATTACGGTCCGAACCAAGCGTTTCACATCGCTGTTTATATTGCGTAGATCGAGGAAATGGAACAACTTCCCTGCTTCGGTCTTCCTATCCGATTATAATTTTGGTGTCTTCAAGGCTAGAATCAATAGGCTCTTAATAAACTAGCGTGCTTCACTATCCTCGATTGTATCATTAATTACCATCAGGTGGGATTGCAGTCAAGCACTACCGCTTGGGCAGAGCATCACCGTGTCCTTGTGGGAGCGATTGGCGGCGGTCATCTCTCGCGCCGGATCTTATTACAGGCTATGTTCAGAACGAGAAAAAGTGGAAGGCGATCGCCTCCTTGGCTATGGACCGATCTCCAAAAGGAAGGTCCGACCCCGCCATGTAAGGCTAAGAAGGATAGGGGTGAGTTTTTAGTCAGTAAAAGTCTAACAGTATGTCCCGCTCCGCCTAAGGGCGGGAGATGCCATTGGATGATTTTTGGTCACTAAAAAGAAAAGTCAAGCACAAGTAAAATAAACAAAAAAAAAATCAACCACCTAATTGATAATTTACGAACACAATCATATTTCTTGAATAGCAGAAGTCTGGTCTAGTCTGGTGGTCCAGTCAGATTGATTTTATGGCTTCTGACTACTGTACTGTTGTGATCATTGTCTTATTATCCGAGCAAATAAACAAGTCTCGCAAATTTTTGACACAACGAGTACCAAAAACATGTCTAAAAATAACCACAGCTTGAGCCCCGCTGCCGTTCTCTACTGTCTAAGAACAAGTTGGTTTTCACCCGGCACGCACACTAACGCATCTCACGCACACTCGGGCACGCCGCACTAATGCACACCTGTAGGGCAAGGAACGAATTCGGGAATAGACCGGTTGGTACCGCTCTGAACTGGCTCGCACCGGATCGCGGCGGATCGCACTAGTTTCGTTAGTTAGGGCGACACCCTAAATTTGGGAGAATTTTTAATTACGTCCGTTTTTGCTTTGAGATTCAAATGAAGGGGATGAAACAGGGGCGCAGGGATGTTGGCAGTGTTAGAGGTACTTAGGCCCGTGATTTTGCGAATGTCGTGTTCGTAATGAAATAAGTTTTTGTTATAGTTTGGTTTTTCAGCGTTTTAATAACAGATTTTTTATGGGAAAATTAGAAAACGGATGTATTTGTTTGAATAATCCTATTCAAACAAATACATCCGTTTTCTAATTTGCTCTATGTGGAAAGATACTTTCTTAGCGTTTTATTATGAGCAAGTAGATATGATTTTCCGATTGACTTAAAACCACAGCTTCCTCGAAACATTAAGGTAGTATATGAGTATAGTCACAGAATTTCCAATACTGCTCGTTGTCCTCTTAAGACTTATCACTTATTTTGTTACGGATTAAGTACTGATAGGCTAATAATTTTTCACCTCTCAGAGATGGCTTGGTTTGGTGGAGAATGTGCATTTACTAAGCTACATGTTGTGAAAAATGTGTGAAGTTGTCTCGTATTGAATAGGAGTGATAGAGAGAGATACTTTACGGAGAGGTTTCGAAAAAAGCTGCAGAAGGTATTAAAACATATTTGCATATTTTCCTCATGGGAGGAAAGTAAACATAGGCATAGTAGGCTCAAAAGCTGGCTAATTTCGATAATTATAAGCCCAGAAAGAAGTAGGGACATTATTTAGACGTATGACAAGGCTCCGATACTTACTAGGGATTTGAAGATGTATAAAAGAGTGATCGTGGCCCTAGAACTTAAAAAGTAACTGAAAGAGAACGATTTTGACACGCCTTCTTGTTACATTCTAGCGCGGGAAAAGTCATTAGTTGATTTCCCAGCTCAAACAAAAGTGTAAATCACAAGGATTCGTTAGAAACGGCATTGGCCAAGAATGCCTTTAATACGAGACACAAGTGCTCAAGGTGGAGGTTTTTTATGTAGGGAAAAATCATCGAATGATGAATCCCGCCCTGGGGCGGTGTTGGAGACAGTGTCAGACTTCTACTGATAAATCGACCCACCGTTCCTTCTTGTCTTAGTTCCAAGACCCCAGTGTTCCGCTTTCGCATCAACCCTTGACCCCAGAAGGCTTCGATCCTGCTGGGCCCCGATAGCTGCTGATAACTGATTACAGTTGCTGATATTCCTATATATTTAGTTAGAAAACGAGTATTCTAATTCACTTGTTTAACGCTTGGGGATATAAATAACATAACACAATCTGGCTTATAATATTCCCACAATTAGGACTCAGACCTCCTCTCTAAGAGAGGGAATGGGTCATAATTCACCACGCGGACCCAGTGTGGATTGGTGGATGTCACAAGTCTTCGATTTTCTTATTCTACATATAATGTGTCGGTTTCCTTGGGATGTTTGTTCCCTATAAAAGACATAGAGGATATTTGTAAGGAAAAAAGAAAATTGTGAAATAATATTTCTGTTTATGCATTTCAAATTAGGATTAATTTGAAGGATGAGGAGATATTTCGGACACAGTTTTGACGGACGGATAATCTCAAATTCAGATATTTCTATACTTAATTCGAAACGGAGTTTTCTCTTGTTAAATATTATTCATAACTAGCTGTTGCGAGCGGCTTCACTCTCGTTAAAGTAGGTTTCTTCATACAAACTTTGAACCACCGTTTCGAGTTTGGTAAAATCATAGTCATAAGAAATCTGTCTGCATTTCGGCGTTCTAGGTTCAAAGGGAGTTCGGAGTTATCAACTCAGGCAAGCAGTTAGTACGCAAAGACACTTCCTTTTATACGTATAAACACAAAATATTATTATTATGACATGTGAAACAGTAACTATAAAACAATTAATTCTTGTAATCCTATATGATTCCAACTTTTCAGAACCGATAAATTTTAAATTAACATTTTTTTTTAAATAGTTTACACTATTTTATTTGGTTGATTTTCCATAAATATCATTATTATTTTTCATCACATTGCTCGTATTTGGTACTTCTCTTAGGTTATTACCCTAGACAGAAGTAGTTACTTAAAAGATATACCTAATTACTTAATGAGTACTCGTATTATCAACTACGTGTGCAACTCAAGAAAATATCTGTAAAAACAATAACAATATTATACGTTTTTCAGATGACACTGAAGTTAGCGAACCTGAAATAAATGGTTTTCTAAGATGATTGCAATTCAGAAGACGTCAGGAACGTTCCATTTTACGAGCGAACAACTTGTTGAGCGCTTCGAAAGCCGATGGACGCACAAGGTTTCAGAAACAGAATTGAACGAGCATGCAAAGTTTCTATAGCAAACGTCTTGAAATAAGTGCTGTAATGACTTCATTACCACACATTACTGCTTACACCCTCCCATAACCCTCAAAGGACAAGTAGGTACAGTAAAACAAAAACAAAGAACAGACAGCGTCGTATAATTCGCTAGTTAAAAATCATACATAATTATATCCCGCCATTTTTCTACGCACTTTCGCGCACCCACACAAGCTCACTGACCACATGTACACACGCGACCGCAACGCACACACGACCACCGACCAATAAATAGATTGAACTAAACGGTGAAATTTAAAAAAGGAACAAAACGAACGAATCGCTTGCTCACACATGCAAAGGCAATGCAACCCAATCATTAAACAGAATTGCTGAAATTTAAACTGTAAAAGAAGGATGGTAAGGTTGAAATTAAGTTGGTGATGTGCTGTTTGTAGAACTAGCGTGTTAACACATTAACCGTGCGTGGGAATGACGGTACGCACACATGCACAGAATTTTTGATTATAGGAACACCGAATTTTCTTTTTGTGTGCGTATTTTTGTGTCTGTGTGCATAAGTGCATTCTTTCTGCCTCAGTATTCGGTAGAATATGTGAATGTGTTGTGTTAAAACCTGTCAAAGTGTGCGTTATTTTGTTGTCCACATGATGGATTTGCGTGTTTGTATTTGTGCCTTTTTCGTTTTTTTTCGTATATACGGCAGCGGACACACAGTGGGCTGTGTAAGTAGTGAAAAAATAATTTTAACTGGCACACTGCAAAGCATGTTTAATTTTCGTTCAGTCGTCCTGCGAAATGGAACGTCATTACGTTTTAAATTACGATGTGTGGTTTTTTTATATGTACGTTTTTTAATTTACATTGTTTGTTTAATTTCAGGATCGTACGTTTTTTCTGTTTGGTTTTTCGTATTGCGAAGGAAATCCTGATTTATTGATTTGGTCGGATGATGGCCGGGAAATTAATATGGTCCAGATGTTTTTGTTTTCCATGAAACAAGTATTAAAAGGAAACAGAACATGTATAATGTAGTACTTTTCTTCATTACCCATTTCGAATCTCTGTTTAATGTTGATTTCGCCTGAAAAAGGTAATGAAGCGTTTTATAAGCTAACTGTAATTACCTACAGTTTTTTTCAGTTCATTCGTATTTGCGTCATATTTTAAGAACCTGTAAAAGAACCCCTTGGTTCATGCTGAAAATAAAAACGACGTGAAAGAAAACTGCTGCAACATTTCATTTCATTGCATCCTTAAATGACGACGCAAAAGATTTTTACCTTTTTAAGATTCTGTACCTCGAAAGGAAAAAACCGTATCCTTGTAGGATCACTTTGTCTGCCTGTCTGTCTGTCTATCAACACCCTTTATCTTAAGAACGCACCAAAGAGTTGTCAGCAAATCTTTGGGACCCTGCAGAACTGGGGCAAGGGTTCGCGCCTGAAAGGAAGGCTCTCTGGCCCTGGTATATATGGCAGCCTAGGAATGGGTTAGGTGGTTTAGTCAGTAAGAGTTTGACACTGTTTCCCGCTTCGTCCAAGGGCGGGGTTTGTCATTGGATGATTTTACCGACCATAAAAAAAACGCATTGAAGGTTTAAACTAAGAACCGCTAGTGACTAATGACGATCACAGATCGACTAGTAGCCGCTACAAGTTTTTTGTTTTTTTGGTAGGGAAAATAATCGAATGACGAAACCCGCTCTTGGGCGGAGCGGGAGACCAGTGTCAGACTCTTACTGACTAAAAAACCTACCCCGTACCTTCCTTGCCTTATTCCTAGAGTCGAGGTAACAGTTTGCACCACCCTAGGCTCCAGGAGGCTTCGACCCTGAAGGGCCCCTACAGTTTGCTGACAACTCCTAGCCGCTACAAGTTGCGAACGCGTTTGCCATTCACTTTCTTATGACTTGGACTCTAAACACGCTAAACAAAATGAAAGATATCACTGTGCCTAAATACGGTGACGGAAAATATCGTAAGGAAACCAGCATGTCGTAAAACCACCAATTTGAAGACTTGTCACTTCTACCAAACGGCATTGGGGCCGCATGGTGGGTTATTGGCTTTCTTCCTCTTAAAGAGGAGGCCTAAGAGCTAACAGTGGAAACATTATATTGCTGATTAATGAATATGCTAATTTCTTAAAAACAAAACTATCTAACTTCATGCGACTAAATTTTCAGACCTTGCATTATGATTGTAATTTTATTTTCTCATGGAGGTGTATTTAATGTGTGCATTATTCCAGTGACATGAAGTAGAAACAGATTATAAATAAAATAATCTTTAATTCGGACAATGACGTGGGTAAAAATCCATTGCCATCTCCTGCCATTGGGCAAAGCGGGAAATAATATCAAATTTGTACTCACTAAAAAGCCCTCCCCTTTGCCTTTCATATCAGTGCCGAGCCATCCTTTCAGCGGTAGACCTTTAGCCCTAATAGGCTTTTGCGGCTGGGGCGTGAGCGTCGTTTCCTTATGTGGTCGGCCTCCTCCTTTGCTAGCATTACTGCTTCGCAGAAAAAGGCAGCCGCCAACCACTTCTCTTGCCATGACCTGTACCAAGGTCCAGCGCGACCTAGCCGGCTTCGATCCAGCTGGGCCTCTGACAACTCTATCGGTGTGCCCGTGGAATGATACGCGCCATTGAGGACTCAGTCGGACGGCGAGCTAGCTATTGCAGGCCTGCACCTACAATGGAACGATGGATATACTCGATATTGTAGGTACACCATAAATACAATTTGGTACATTAGGAGCTATAAATTACTAAGGTGTTACAATAGACGGCCTTATCGCGAAAATCTAAAGACCATAACCGTATGGATGGCTAGCAACTCGTGGGGGTTACTTAGCTTCTAGCTTGATACGATCAATTATATTATTATTATCGTGGTTGTTTTTTTATGGTAGGTTTTTTTTTTCCTTTATTATTAAGAACAAATTTCTTAATAAATAATTGATTACAATCTAGCCTAGGAGACTAATAAGTAATTTAACTCTAGCTTATTATTATACAATAGAGGTTTTGTTAAAACTAAGAATAGCGTTCTTTAGCACTTATATAGAAGTCCTTAGCACTTTCTTAGAGTCTCATATTTATAAAAACACTTTGTTCATGTGTCATATGCATAGCACAGATTTGATCACTATTACATATACACTAACTTATACACTACTCTAACTCAAAGGGTTTAGTTCTCTTTAGTCTACGCACTAAATCCGTGTTTATGGTTGGTGAAAATCATCTAGTGACGAAACCCGCTCTTGGGTGCAGCGGGAGACAGTGTTCCGAAGACCCCATTCCTTCCTTGACTTATTCCTAGAGCCGCGGTAACACTTTCCACCGACCCTCGGCTCCAGAAGGCTTATTATCGTGGTGGAGGCTAGTTTGCGCACTTTTCTGCATTAGTAACGCGAGCTTTTGAAGAACGTGTTTAGAAAAAGTTGTTGTTTCGTAGTAAAATCTAGGGTCGATGTAATTTAAACAAATAGGTACCTATTGCATTCCTCTAATGTTGTATTTTTTAATAAGTTTTTTGCTCAACAAACTTGTTTAGGAGGTGAATCTGCGCAGTAGTCACAAATCGTTTTGCATATCGCAATTCTCAATCAAAGTCGATTATCTTGTTTTTTCTTTCGCCATTTTTGTAACGTCAGCAAAAGTTAGTTTTTGAAAAATTAATTATTTATTAGTAAAATAATTATCAGTAAAATTTAATTAAGCTATACCTATATTTTTACTTACGTAGATGTACATAATTATAATCTGTATACACCAATCAACGATTATAATTACGAAATCTCAGAAATTATAACATCTACAAACTAAAAATTCTGCGAATAGGATCCTTACAGGGTGTAAACGCCCCTGAAAAACGGATTTGTACTAAATTCCACCCCTAAGGCGGTAAAAGGTGGTAATTATAATATTAGTTTAAAGAAATTGTTTGAAGTTCTTTATTGTACACAAATTAAAAATTACAAATAAAAGAACAGGTGATGTACACAGGCGAGCTTTTGCCACAGTTGGGTTTTCTTACAGCAAACCCAAACCAAACCCATCCATGTGCACAACTGAACTTAAATTACTACAAAACATAAATTGTGCTATACTTAAAACTAAAACTAAACTACACAAATACATAAATATACTATATATACAATAAATAAAAGTAATGTTTTTTATTATTATTATTAGTGATAGGCTCATATTATGACGGTAGCGTCGGGGTCACCGTCACTAGTTTGGAGGTATGCGGAAGAGTAAAGTCCCGCAAACACCCATTGAAAAGGGAGGATCCTCCGACCAGACCAGTGTTTAATCTGGTAGGTAACTGCTTGATAGATGATTTTGGGCTGTCGTACCTATATGCTCAAATCGCATGAAGAATTTAATTATGCGATGCAGAATTTCCTATTTTCTTCTTAGTTTTTATGCGGCGTCATAGATGTCGCTACATGTCCATTTTTTCAGCTGATGGTAAGTGATGATATGACGAAAGATGGAGCACGCTTACATAGAAATAAACCTATTCCCTCTTCATTTAAAGCCCTTAGTTTGTAGGAATCAGGAAACATAGAATTCGGCAGGAAATTCAGGTTCTTAACTGAATAAATCAAAGTCAAAATCAAAATAATTTTATTTCAAACTAGCTTTTGCCCGCGGCTTCGCTCCCGGCAACAGTTTATTCTACCTACTTTACTCCAGTCTAACCTACTCTGCCCTATTATACCCTATTTTTTTCCTCCTGATGATAACAAACACAACAAAAAAAGAATCAGGAAAATCTGTTCAGCCATTCTCGAGTTTTGCGCTTACCAACACATTTTGCGATTCATTTTTATATATAAGATAAACCAATAACAGGCACTTTTGAAACCGGATATGACGAATATGTTCCAAAACTGTTGCAAAACCAGAAGCTAAGAAAAGTTTTTTCAGCTTGGTTCTAATTGATTATAAATTATTTAACTAAGTGTTACTAAGCTCACATACATAGACAGAGTATGAAAAAAAAATCTGGTTTGCGATTTCAACTCTTGATCTGCATATGGCTTGATTTGACAAGGAATTGTCTGGAAAGTGTAAAACAGTTAATTTTCGATAATAATTTAAGGGAAATGTTTAAAAATAAAATTAATAATCTTAAGGTTATTCCTTTTGCAAAGTATTTATATATTACGTAAATATGTTTTAAATACCTACAAATGGAAAGTTTCAGGAAAAGATTTCGTTTATAAAGCAAAAAAAAAAACAATTACCTGAAAATCTCGAAGCCGTCGGCATTGAAAACTCACATTATACAAATGGGCAAAATTAAATAAAAATATTATTTCCTTCGGCTCTAACTAATACTCATAGTAAAGTAGCAAAGTTTTTGATTTTAGCCGACTTTGAAAAAGGAGGAAGCCGCTTGCCTTTAAGGTTTTGGGAACACATTCATTATGCGTACAGTTAAGGAGTGGAATTCCCTGCTGGAGTCTGTTTTTCCTGATAGATACAACCTAGGGGTCTTTCAGTCAAGAGTGAATAGGTCACTTCTAGGCAAGCGTGTTTGTGGTCAAACGTGAGCCTATCGAGAATTAAAAAGATAAGTTTTTTGTATTTATAACTTTAGATTATGTAATTTTTATAAGCCAAGCATTTTCTCGAGGCTGTCGCGATTAAATTTGTCGACGATGTGAACAAAAATTTTGAAGAAAGACCATGGAAATTATGGAAGTAGATGATAGCAAGCTTTCCGAGGTCTTTTCCGGTTTCGGAAAGAAGGCTAAAAAGGAATGGAGTGTGTCGTTAATTCAGTAAGAGGCTGACACAGTTTCCCGCCCCGCCCAAGGGCGGGATGATTTTACCCACTATAAAAAAGGTTTATTTACTCGACTCTGGTATGCCTTGAAGAGTAATGCAGTTGTACCATCAAAGACACTTCCGCCTGACCACCGCTAAGTTCATTTTTGCTTGCACTAGAAACGAAAACAAGGTTTGGTTTAGGGCCGCGCATCAGGATTCAAGCGATTTTTTTTTAATGGTCAGGCAGAAAAGACGGCGATGGTATAATTTCCCTGGGTGCGCCATCATTACAGTCTTTCCTAAAGCGTCGATTGAGTAGATATGGTAATTTCTTAATTCTAGTACCTGCTCATTGTCTTAAACTTTTTGTTATTTCCTATGTTTTTACAAGCTTTTATTTAGTTTCACCTGTCCCGTTGTCTGTCGTTCTGTAATGAAATCTTGCAACTTAAATTTGATCTACTTCCCGGTTTCCGATTGAGCTGAAATTTGGTATATACGTTTAGTTCGGATGACAATGCAATATTATGATGACATGGAGCTGATCTGATGATGGAATCGCGAGGTAGCCATAGGAACTCTGTAATTAAACGGCACAACCACGTCGAGTTTGGGCTCGTATGAATCGTCTTGACGAGTTTTATTTATATAAGTATAGACCACCGCTATAAAAGCTTGTTATGAAAAAAAATATTTTCATTGAAAACTTGTAGTGAGTATTACTTTTGGAATCGTATTCTCGATCCCTTTATAGTTTATTTATATCATGACAGATGATAGAAAACAAAGAATTTATGGAAATATAATTTGGCGCAAAAATCCATTTTTTTTTCATTTTTTATTAGCTATACCTATCACTGTCACATAATTATACATGATATAAACGTACATCAAAAAAATAATCCTCCTTCTGGCGCAGTCAGGTAAAAACTTCCTGAACCAATAATTTTTTATTTTAGTATAAATGGGCCTCGCGTTTGATTAATATGTCACCGATGATGTCACCTGATGGTAAGCGATGATGAAGCCGGTGATGGAGCACGTTTGGCTAGAAGTAACCTATTCACTCTTGACTTAAATACTCCTTATTTGTAGCTACCACGAAACACAGACTCCAGCGTAGAATTCCACTCCTAAACTGGATGCACAAAAGAAGTGTTCCCAAAACGAGTACCCACAAAACTCGTAAATGTGTTTCCAAAACGTTTTCTTTAAATACCTAATTTTAAAACTTGTACTAATTTCATTACAAAAATACACTTCAAGTCTCGTTTCGAAGACAAATCACCTCATAATTCTAATAAGTGCCGCACCAATCAATGTCACGGCTTGAGTCAACGTCCTAGGCTGAGTTGAAGGCTGTCGCCGACGGCTAGACCGCTAGTTGTCGTAGGTCAGGACTACCTAGACTGAACTGAATAAATAGTTCTAACGTAACCTTGTACTCAGGCGTGAGCTAAATTCTTAGTGCTAACGTACTTTTTTACGTTAACGTAAACTGAAATTAGGCGAAACGAATTTGTAGAAATATTTTTGTTGTGAATGACCGAGTTTGAGGTAAATAAGGCCTACTTTGTGATATAAATACGCTTTATTTATTAGCTTCTTTTTGATGTTATTACGTATTTTTTTCCGTGTTCTTTGAATTGGTTGGGTAGTAACCATAGAGATTTTTGTTCGATTTATAATTTTTGGCAAATAACAAAATTGTAAGAAGCTTTGAGTCTTTTCAGCTTTCCTTACGTACTTTAGTCATGGAAAATTTAGGTTATTTATCTGCCATAAAGTATTCCTGTGTTTTTTTGTTTATTTTTTTTTAACCTGGCTATCACACGAATACACCTAGACAGACAAGCTAAGATGGGCGCTTGAGAGACGGCGTTTTGTAACAGTGTGAAACTGGGACAGGTCCTTAGTCTTGCATTAAAATTAGTTTGTTTTTGCTACCATTACTAAAATATTCTAAGACGTAACTCGGCCCTGGCCTTGCTGTCGGGTCGTTGCACCACACACGAGTTCTAGACGTGAGTGCATAGGTCTTTAACCAAACCCATTGCGCAGTAGATGTTGTCGAAAATTATTATGACTCGGGATATGACACATCATTTTGTACACGTGTAAGTTTTATATTAATAGGCAAAAAACATGTTTTTCTTTGTTGGGAAAAATCATCGAATGACGGATCCCGCCCTTGGGTGGAGCGGGAGAAAGTGTCAGACTTCTACTGACTAAACGACCCACAGTTCCTTCCTGCATTAGTTCCAGGGCATCGGTGTTCCGCTTTCGCATCAACACTTGGCCCTTGGTAAATTCAAAGATTCAATGAATTTTATTTTAAAGAAACCATTTAGTATAAAAGTCAGTGTCAGAAAAAAGTTATGCACATTCCAAAGCGTAGACCTCTATGAAGAATCAGAATCTATGGAGAAGAATGCGCAAGAAACTCCATGATCACATTTTCACTTTTTTTTTCACATTTTAGGATCGATTGCCATGTTATGATGTCACGATATACTGTCAAATCGAGGAAGGATATTTTTAAAATTCAGTTAATTTACGATAAATTTAATTTATTTACGAACTTTAATCAGAATCCAGTTTTTATTTATTTAAACTTCATGTACAGTAGTGCCAGTTTTTCAATTTTACTCATCTCCGAGTTCTTCAATTTTGCAAAAATATCTTCGATTTGACAGTAGGGCGTAACGTCACATTCTGTCAATGGATCCTATTCTTATTTGGAACGCATAGTACAAGGATGGTAAACTTTCTTTGATGGTTCACCATCCTTGTAATATGCGTAAACTTTATCAAGCGCAAGTTCGATCGTGTAAGAGTTCTGCTCTCATCTTTGGGATGGATCTGCCAGATATTGGCTTGATGCACTCGAGACAATTGAGGGGCACTTGTCATTGACAATGATGCACTTGTCGAGTCAAGGCTTCAAAGTCTTCACCATCGAGGCCAAGTTGCTACCCTGTCGGTTTTGTACTGGTGGCATTTCAGGGATTGTGCGTCGGATTTGTCGTTTATCGTTTTTCACCAGGAGAGATAGCGGTCAAGAGCGAACTTATCAATAATAAAAAAAGAAATATATTCACGCCTGCTACAGTTGATACAAGCTGTTGTAAGTTCTAAAGAAACTTAACCAGCATTTTCTTTTATAATCACTGGTTATCAATGAAAAAAAAAACATATTACTAGAGATCAAAGCCGTTTGAAAGAACAGGAAAAACAAGCGAAAAAGTATTTAAAAACATTTCTTTTGGCAAAACCATCAAACTGAAAAAATATTATGTTAATAATGTTGAACATGAATCTAAAATAAACATACCTATATATATTTATTTAAAACCGATCTGACTTAGTCGTATGAAGTCACTGTTCTATAGCGCTGCTCGGGAGCTAGGGTCTTAAACAACGTCATGGGTGAGCTCGCACACTTTTCCACATTAGTGTGAAAAACAGTGAATTTTCGTGCCACGAAACGGCAAAGATAGGAGCGGATTTTCGAGTATTCAATACTTTATTGCATTCCATATGTACATACGCGTATAGGGGGTATAATTATTGTCAAGATCAATATGGACCCTGTAGGGTACAGCAAAGTTAGGAGAGAGAACGAAGACTTAGTAACAATTCGTGAAATTGTTAATTATTATTATAGGTAATTAGATGTACATGTATATTATTATGTGGCGAATTATGTTAGATATTTTAATTTATTTTGTCATAGTTGTTTTTAAATTATGTACTATGTACCTAAATTTTATTACTCTATACAAGAATTTCTAAATGACAAGACACTGAATCAGCCTGTTTATTAATACAAACCAAAAGTTTACAGAATAATAAATTAAAAATGAATGTTTAGAGACTTTAGGAACTATGAAACACTTAGTAATTGTTTTATGAAGTAATGTATATTAATGTGATTATTTTATAATTTGACCTAAATATTTTACTAATTTAATTTATTCTATGACAATTTCAACGTATGTAATTTAATTATTGTATTTAACTTTGAACCAGATTGTTAATAAGAATTTTGTATGCCTCAATGGCGGGACATAGCAGAACCTGCAACTACAATAACATCTTATGTACCTATGATCCACAATAAATGATTTGAATTGAATTGAATTGAAATTTGATTTAAATTGTGAATGCATGTTATTATATTATTATGTCTATGTATTGGAGTAAGTGTATTTAAGTTTTATTTACCTATCTATACCACTAAAACACACTATTATCTGACGATTTCAAAATGATGGTAATAGAAGTGAATAGTCTAGTCTTAGAAGATATCTTCATGATATCTACTAAGACTCGACTATTCATATTATTGAAAAAGCCATGCCCATAAAACACTAAATAAAAAGATTGTACTCGAACATTGCGTGCACCCTGCACAAGGGTGGAAATCAGTCCCTCTCTAAGGGCGCACTAATTAATTAGTACCGCATGCAGCCAGACAGCGTGCAGATAGCCAAGGGCATACAAAACTGAACGCATTAGTCAAGGAACAAAATGCTATGGGTTTATCATCACAACAGTTAGGTGTATGATTTCTATCTTTATCCTTACTTATTTGGTTGGAACTACGAGTACGTTATTAGGCGAGATATCTTCCTGGGGCCAAGGGCTAAAACCAGGGCTCTGGGACTAAGGCAAGGAATGAGCGGGGTAGGTTATTTAGTCAGTAAGAGTCTGACACTGTTTCCCGCTCCGCCCAAGGCTGGGATTCGTCATTGGATGATTTTTACCAACCATAAAAAAGCCGTTATATCTATATTCCTTGGCTGGCGTGAATTTGTTGATGTCTAAAACAGCAATTTGTCTGGACAACCATTTTAATGTTTTGACTTCTTCTGGTAATTCGAGAAATAACACAAGGTTATGTATAAGTTGAATTGTTAAATAATGAATATTATTTTAGTTACTAGAGTGTAAGCTGTTAACGAAAACATGTTAAAAATGAGAAATGTTAGCATACTCTCACAGTCGATTTCTCCAAAATTATATGCATATGGACGAGTATTTTTTTTCGTATAAATTGCTAGTGCGTAGAATGTAGGTAAGAAGTCAATAAAAGAAACGTATAAGTCGACTTGACAATATATTCACGGCAGCCGTATTTATAATCGTATCTTATTGTTTTCAGTTTTATGTGAGAAATTAGTTTTCTTTAATTTCCGCCAGCGGTTTCGCCGGTGTAAAAGCAGAAAAATATCCGGAGAAAACGGGTGGAAATCTAACCACCAACCAGTTTTCCAATAGTAGAATTAAGTCATGCTATTCCCGCGCACACTATCCAAAATAAAGTGGAAGTAAATGGAATGGTATTCTGTCGGGTATATGTTTCCTGACAGCTACAACCTAGGGGTCTTTAATCAAGAGTGAATAGACAACTATAGGTTACTTCTAGGCAAGCGTGCTCCATCGTCGGCCAGATCATCGCTTACCATCAGGTGAGATAGTAGTCAAATGTGACTGTGAGCCTATTCATACTAATATTATAAATGCGAAAGTAACTCTGTCTGTCTGTTACGCCCTCCCGCTTAAACCTCTCAAACGATTTTGATGAAATTTGGCACAGACAATCTTTAGACCCTGAGAAAGGACATAGGCTGCCTTTTATTGACGCAGACGAAGTCGCGGGTACCAGCAAGAAAATAATAAAAATAAAAATGTAGACTGTACAGTATATTATTAACAAAACTCTAGCAGTATAATCTACATCTACACTAATATAATAAAGAGGTAAAGTTTGTTTTTTTGTTTGTAGGGGGTAATCTCTGGAACTACTGGTCCGATTGGAAAAATTTTAGCAACAATAGAAAGCTGCTTCCTGAGTGACATAGGTTATATTTTATGTACGCGGGCGAAGCCGCTGGAAAAAGCTAGTAATCAATATAGTTATTACTGTTACCACATTCTAACCGGTAATACAACCGCAGCGCTTACATCACTCAATTGACTCCGATACATGTAAGCCACATAATCCTCATGTTTCCCCATGGGGGAATGTTAGAGAGGTACCTACCTATGTGTTTTCGGGACAAAATAGTGACGTATGGTAAGGCGATTTTAGCAATTATGGGACTAGAATTGTAGATTTTTGCAGAATATTTTGATTTTTCGAAAATTTCGTTTTTATTAAAACTGGTTACTTTGGACTGTGATATTTTCGGATTATTCTGGAATTATAATTTTAAATAAAGTTTATATTACAGGTTCTTTAATTTTTTTTTAATTATTTGTTGCACTGCTATTTGTTGTTTATTTTACATGGAACGACAACGACGAACTTTTAGTAAAGCATATTTTATGATAAAAATTATGTATTTTTATAAGTTTTTAAAAGACTTGATGGCGTTCTAAGCATATCTGTGTGCGTGAGGCGTCGCTGCCAATATTATTTGTCCATAAATAATTAAAATAACTAATTTATTTTATACACTTAAGTTAAATTCAGTGCTTAAATTATGATTGAAGCTAATTTTTTTAGAAAATTTAGCTTGTTGCTTTTTGTTGTTTTGCTTGTTGTTTGTTTTGTTGTTTTGCAACAACAAGCAATTTTATTAATACATGTTGTATAAAAAGGAAGAGAACTTAATTTTTACGACAATTCTTCCATCAGAAGATTTTTAAGATCGAGAGTTCAAAACTAAAATCCAATACAAAATTCGAACGACCAATGGGTGTCGAAATAAATAAAGCAGAATCCCGGAAACTGACCCTTATCCTTTCCACGCTTGAATAAGCCTCAGGAAAACCCTCGTACATAACTATCCTCATACGGAACCATTCCCGTTTTCTACACATGTAATCCTATAATCGCGTGTTTGCTAGTGAACAATACGGCGCACGGCTTGCTCGGCAACTATCGCACACACGCGACCGCGGCGTATGGGAAGTAGTGTGGGGGTAGAGATAGCAACGTCAGAGCAGACCTATACAATGATTTTTGATTTATTGAGTTTTTGTTGAAGTGGGGGTTTTTGTTAATGAATGGTTTTTATGGTAAGTTTGGGGTGTATTTAATGTAGATTTATAGTTTTTTAGAGCCTAAAAGTTTATTTTGTTTTTCTATTGTAAAAAATAAGCAGGAAATAAAGTTAAGTAATTAAATTGTGACAAAAATCAATGGTTTTAAATTGTGATGTAAGTAATAACCAATTCCTTTAGTCTACGTATTTTAGTTTACTACTCACTAGAAGTGGTCGAGTAGCTTGCCAGTAGTTACAGTACGCGGCAAATCATTTGTTACCTTTTCCTACGGTTTCGCGCAACTTAGGTTGAGATTGAAAATTGGTTACTGCGCATCATTGGTTCAACTTTTGTGACGAGAATTATAACCGATTTTTGAGTGCGCGAAACCATAGCAAATGTTCCAATTATTTTTTAACTGTTTTTTCCCCATTTTTTTTTGCTTATGCTTAACAATATAAAACGTGTTTTGAAGGCCATTTAATTTACTTATTTTTCCTTGTGAGTACAATCTCATCTTCAGAAAAAAATGAAGTATAATCTTAACTACAATACTATTGTATAATTCCAGCATATTTTGGTTCTAGTGACATTGTATTTAACATTCTTATATAGTCCTCTAACACACTAGATAAAAACCTCTTTTTAAAACTCTAATCACGTCAACTGACACTAATCAGAGTTCGTCTTTCAAATACCCTCGAGTTCAGTGTCACTGGTCACTAAATATTCTGCCCGAGTGTGACCGTGCCCATTAATTACGTGTGTGCCACTAATTAGAACATGCTACAGCCTAATTTTTGGCTTTTTGGCTTTTCGACGATTATGAGACAGGAGTCGTTACGTTGTCCATGTAAGTTTAAAGATGGGAGGAATGGTAATTGGTTTGTCGTGTGTCGTTCTATTGTAATATGCGTCATGTCCGTGAACGGGTGCTGTCAGTTGAGACTGGTTGTCAGCTGTCAGTGATTTGTTTTATTTTTTTATTTATAATTATTGCAGTATTGTTGTCACATAATAGTATTGACGAGAAACATTAACCGAGATATTTATAATACATAACATGATTGAAAAGAGTGTCCATGGAGTTTCTTACACATTCTACAAAAAAAAACCGCTTCTCCATAGATTTATATACACAAATGACAATAACTCGACAAAATGTATGGAGCAGCGGGTTTTTTTTTCGTGATTATTGGAATGGTCTCATTGTAAAAGTTCCTTTTTATGGAAAGCCCATTTGTCGTATCAACTTTGTATGTATATTTCAGTCTTTTTTGGCATATACATACCGTTCTGCCGTGCAGACACTAAAACGCAGTAAAATAGCGTATTTTACAATACTTTTACTGCGTTTTAGTATCTGCACGGCAGCGTTATAGTTTATCGAGCGTGCCGTCACTCAAGTCTCTTTTTTAACATTGGCAATGGAAAATCCATCACGCGGGTTCAGTACAGATTGGTGGATGTCACATTGTGTCTTCGAATTTAAATTTGGTTCTAGGACACGCCGGTTTTCTCACGATGTTTCTCTTCACTCTTTTGACAGGAGTGAGCCCAAATTAAAGAGCTATAGCACGTCGAAGCCGTTACCATTGTTGTTACTATTTCAAGAATCCATTGCGTTCTTGTGATCAGTGGTGGCCGAGTGGTAACGGCCCCGACTTACGAGTTGTAGGTCGCGGGTTCAAACCCAGCCTGGTGCATTATTTTGTGTAATTTATTTCATCACCACTGCTCTCGAAACGGTGAAGGAAAACATCGTGAGGAAACCGGCATGTCCTAGAACCAAAAATTCGAAGACATGTGACATCCACCAATCCGCACTGGGCCCGCGTGGTGGATTATGGCCCATTCCCTCTCCTAGAGAGAGGAGGCCTGTGTCCCTGCAGTGGGAACATTAAAAGGCTGATGATGATGATGGATTGCGTTCTTGAAGTGGTTTGTAATTTAGAAATAAATAGATTTATTGGAGGTATATTAGTAATATTTTGATATATTAAAGAATGTCTTAGAATAATTATGCTATTTTTTTTTGTTTTCAGGGTTAGCTGCTTGCTTGTTTTTTGAGAAACACGATGACGATATGTTTTGAAGAGATTTGTGTTGTTAGAAAAAAGTACGATCAAATAGTTTTTATTTTATTTTCACGATTTTGATTGGAAATTTTTTCAGTATTAATTAAATTAGTAGTATTATTATTAGTATTAATTTAATTAGCTTAAATTGCAAATATGTGTACCTTTATTTTTAAAGTAAACCGTTGTTAGTTAAAGATCATAGAAATCTCATTCATTTTTAAACCAAATCTTTTAATCCTTCTCACTTTCCACAACTATTTCCCACATAACAAGAAAACCTCTCTAACCTGTCTAATCAACAAATCTAAAAAAGCCAATAAATAAATAAATAATTCCGCACTAGTGGTTTAGTTTGCTAACGGTACAACTAAACTAGTGTGCGTGCTAGACGTTGCCTAGACGAAGTGACCCACTGCCCGTCGACCTTGCGTTTCTTATGTTATTATTCCGTCTCGCTCTCTCCTTCCTCGAGACTATCGCTGTTCCCCTCGTACGTGGAGTCTATTGATAGTTAAGATGGCTTTTTCAAGGTTATGGACTGGATCGGGTTATTGTGTAGGACGGGCATGCGTTTTGAGGGTAGTCTGGAAGAGAGGGGGGCGGGGGTCGTCGTGTGATTGATTTGGGAATAGTTTTCACTTGGTTTTCTTGTGTGCTTCGTTTCTTCGGTAAATGGTTGTGATATGTGAATAGTTTGCGTTTTAGTACTGGATTTTATGCATTGGGAGCACTTTCTTCGGTTGATCTTAGGTTCAAGTGGTCCTTTTTTCGAATTCAGATATTCTTTTCTCGTTTAACTTTTGGGGTCCAGTAGGTAGCTTAGTTAACTCCAGCATCTGTGACACTAATTAAATCCTCCATAGAGCCGTCAATGCACATATTGAACATGAGATATTGAAGATTTATTCTTGCATTTTTTTTTTATAGAAACTCAACCTTTGCATTTAAATATACGATTTCATCACGCCTTGCGTAGAGTAACTCTAGGGATTATATTAGGCCTGATAATTATTATAATTATTATTATATCTAGTCTATATCGTCTCTCGACTAGACAACGGCATTTATTCTTTTCTTCGATTGTTCCCAAACTCTGCAAAGCCACTTTTCGCCAATTTCTAAGGAAGATATCTTAATCGTCTAACCATCTCCTGCGTGGTCTCCCGCGACCCCGTCTCGCAATTTCAGGGCACCAATAGCTTTTTTTAATGGGTTCTCCGATCGCAGCTGCATGCTGACATGATTTTTTTTTAATTTGCTATAAACTAGTGCCTGACTGCGATTTCACCTGATGTTAAGTATTGTTACAATCATTGATAGTGTGTTGCACTAGTTTATTAAAAGCCCATTACATCACAGGATATTATATCTAATTTTTTAATTATATTTTATGTTATGAAGCTATTTTTTAAGTTAGGTATGGGCACCTTGTCATGAATAAGATATTTACATATTTAAAATATGTTTGTCTATCAATAAAATATTTGACGAAAAATGTCTTAAAATATCAGATTCAAAATCCTAAAAAAAAAACAATCACATTCCGTCGTCACACCTAAAAGAAAACTAAACCGCTCGAAACAAGCTTTCCCAATCTTATGGCCCCTAATTCCATTACATTAGTGGAGTCTATCGGGGCGTAGTGGCGTACTTGACCGACCCCCGACCCCCCGGGGGTTCGTCTTTCGTCTAGACATGTGGGACGAACCGAAGTGGGTCACCGAGCTATTCCGACGACGATGGGAATAGTTACATGTCACGACAGTGTAATTTTCTTCGGCCTTGCGAGAGGGGTTGGTTATTCTGAGCTTGAGTGTAAAGTTTTGGTTTGGGAAAATGGGAAAGGAATAATTGGGATTTTGATGGTTAGTTTTTGGTGTGGTTAAGAGTAGTTTATACTGCTTTTTTAAATGATTTATTTATCTATTTTATGGTTTGAAATAAAATTAGAAGTAGGCTACAAAAGTTTTTAGGTGAAACTCAAAAAAAAATGCAATACACAGCAATGGTTGAGATTTTAAATAAATATTGTTGTCGGTTAGGTTAAAATTTGAAGATAAACTAGAAACTGAGAAATTGCAAACTTTGAAGTGATGACATCACTTCAAAGTTTGCAGTTTTAAGGGTACTTGTAAGAGTTAACCGCATACTTGAAATGTAAAGGGCAACTGACGAACATAGTTTGGTCAGTAAAAATCGGACACTTCCCTCACCAAGAGCAGGAGGATTCATTTGAAAATTTCTCACCTCAAAAAATAATGCAAATAATTATAATAATTTCATTATAATAATATGCATCGTAACTTCCGAAACTATCTCAAATACACGAATACAATAGAATAATACTTTACTGTACTCCAAAAAGTAAAAATTTTCAGAAACTTATATGAATGAGTATCAAGGCGGTCTTATCGCTGACAGCGATATCTACCAGACAACCTTAGGATGGGGTATAAGAGCTTGAACCAAAAAAAGGGAGTAGTCTACGGTGTAATGTTCTAACAAAACAAAAAAAAAATACGCATTACATAGATAAAAAATATACAAAAGATAAGCTAATCATTACATAGTATAAAACAAAGTCGCATGTCCATATGAATGCTTAAATCTTTAAAACTACGTAACGGATTTTGATGCGGTTTTTTTAATAAGTAGAGTGATTAATGAGGAAGGTTTATAAGTATGATACAAGCGTAATATATTAACATTGCACCCGTGCAAAGCCGGGGTGGGTCGCTAGTTTTATATATAAAACGACAATTTTGAAGCTTAAAACTTATTTCAAAACAATCCCCTTTCACCCAACCCGTCTTTACTATTTTCCTTCATCCCCTAACAATAACATATTCATAGTAACTATCTATGTTCAGTTGACCGTACTTGACCCTTGCTCAAGGGTCGGGGGTTCACGTCTAGACGGGCCCGGAAGTAGTCCGGTTTATAGTTTATTTACGTTGTTATTATTGTGTTATTCCGTTGAGGGTAGTTTTGGGTTAGAATAGGATTGTGAGGAAACGTGTTTGTTGATTGTAAAGGTTTGTTGATTTTGATTTTAATGGTGTTTCTATGGGGTATTGTGATTAAAATACTTCTATGTACATATAGGGTGACTGGTAATAATTAGTGGCTGATACTTAAAATCTTGACACCATTTCGAACGCCGGCTTTCGCACACCTATTGTTTTTTTATTTTGTCTCTAATTACGGTATTCGAAAAGTTAAAGTTTTTTTATGGTGGACAAAAATCATCCAGTTACGAATCCCGCTCTTGCGCGAAGAACAGAGACGAGAAACAGTGTCTGGCTAAACACTCCACCCTGTTCCTTCTTTGCCTTTCGCACTGGGGCCAAGCGTTCCTTTCAGAAAGAGACCCTGGACCCCCGTAGGCTTCGACCCTTTTGCAAAGTCCCTACAGTTTTGCTGACAATTCCTTGAAGCATGCGGGAACAGAGCGCGTCGACAACTTGGGCATAGTCCGGACTTTTACCAGACCGACCAGACAGCCCGCTACCCATTGCTAGCCGTTAGCAAGCCCAGAAATCGTCATCGGGATCCTGGCGGCGCCTGGGACGTGTGCATTGTTGCCTTAAACAGTCGGCTTTCTCCTTAGACACATTATTGTAGTCATAGTAACAAACAGCTTTTTGAGACTAAACCTGAAATCGTGAAAAACATTTGCTGATCAGTACGCTTATGTACAGTCAAACATACTGTGGATTGATTAACTCAATGCCTTTCTTCTGTCTGATATATTTAGTCATATGAAGTAGTTTAGTCAGAGTGAGGTATGCAAATTTTAGGGAGGATTTCACTCGTGGCAGAATCTATGTGAGAGCGTAGGAATTATATAAAATTCCAATCCACTTAGATAGATAGATAGATATACTCTTTTATGTAGGTACACCATAAATACAATTTGGTAAATTAGGAATTAGAATTAAAATTACTAAGGTGTTACAATGGACGGTCTTTTCACTTAGTTTAGCTTCCGCAATTAAAATTATTTTTACTATTTTTGTGTTTTTATGTGGCATCCGGTTGTTTTTTTTTTGTATAAAAGATTTTTATTCATTAGTCCCTTTATCACGTCCACAAATGGGCTCCTCTAAACGCCCTTCAGATCCGAAGGTGAAAACATTTGGACTCAGTCTCTAATGACGTCATCTATACGAATCTAAAAAATACAAGTCGGGACATAAAAATGCACACACATGCAGATTATAATGTGCATCGTAAATGCACACAGCGATGCGCCCGCGTCGATCTAAAACACTCGTCCGGCGAGCCCGATAATGGTCGTCGGGGTCAACGAACTGACGGTTACATATTTAGAAAAAAATATTTGGCAAATGTTCAGTGCGGCGAGGATTACATTGTGTGCCAGGGAAATTGGACGCGCGGTTTTATTTTTGGTATTTTGCATCTTGAATTTGAGGAAGGAGGTTATCTATGTTTAATGGAATCTAGTTGATATTGTATTTATTTTTGTTGGTTTTTTGCTTGATCCTTTAAACTCTTGAGCCAATTGTCTTTCTATTATGTCTCTAATTAAGGTACTAGAAAAGTTTAACCATGCCTACGTATTGATATTAATTGTTTTGCAGTTCAAATTCAGTACATATTGTATTTTTTTTTTATAGTATCTGACAGCAAATGTATAAAGCCAACCCTTTCAGCAAACTTCGCTGAAGTTGTGAGGTAGTCAATATTACAATAAAATTCTCAGGTCCATTTTACCGAGGTAGTATGTTTCAATGGGTCCAATTTGTAATGAAAGAATTGAAATAACAAAAACTAAGTCAGTCTCTAACCTTAAAACTACATACATACACATAAATTAAAAAAAAAAACCTAATGAACTAAACTAAAAATACCTGATTCTAATAAGGCGTCAAAAAACTCTACCGCATCGCTGTCGACTGGTAAAGTGCCCAAAAGGCTGGCAACATTGCCACGCTGTATGGCAATGCCTATTCTCTGTCCAACGTAAAAGCCAGCCCTTGGGTCACGAGAAGTGTCAACAAATCGTTTAGAAAGCTCATTAAACAACTTATGGGCACTCGCACCCCACGATCTGAGTTTTGCAACCCCAAACGGCTCCAAAAATGGTTTAATTTACAAAAAAAACATTACACCACACCTTTAAGATGGTGTGGTGACATCGACTAGATAGGTATCATTGTACGGGGCGCTAATCAATCTGTCACCACTATATTCAGTTCAATACAATAATAATCTATCTGTATATATAAAAGGAGAAACTGACTGATTGACATATCAACGCACAACCAAAACTACTGGGACTAGGAGTGTGAAATTTTGCATAAGGTTTCCTTTTATGGTGTAAGCGAGCACTAAGAAAGGATTTTCCAAAATTCACCCCCTAAGGGGATCAAACGGGGGTCAAAAGTTTGTATAAAAAAAACCTGCTTGCTCGCGGGTAAAGCCGCTGGTAGAAACTAGTTGTAGTTTTTTTTTTAATTTGTTTTACTTGTTGATCTGAAAATAATAATAATCATTTAATAATAATAATAATCGTTTATTTATAAAAATGGGACATGAATACAGTAAAGTACAATAAATATTAAAAAGAAGACAGTTTCTTATTTGCCGAAACTAGAGTGACCCTATGTTTCAGGCTAGAGAGAGCTTAAATACAAACTAATAAATTAACACCAAATACATCTATTTTAAAAACGTAACTAAATTTAAAGATATATTGTGTTTTATTTACAAACAGTAAGTAGGTCTTCTTTCTCTACATACGATACACTTAGGAAATATTGGAAAATAGTCTTTTTACATTTATACTTATTTAATTTGTAGAAAGTGATAACACAGTTAACAATTAATTTATATCTGTAGCCCTGTGCGTGTAGTTAATTGGCACAACAAGGTCTGGAGCGCCTGCATGCGGGCTAGGAACTAACCCCTACTTATGGTCTATTACGCTCTATGAATGCCATCTAGACTTTTTGATTATGGTTGTGCCCGCATTGATAGGAATTGTTCGAAGCTTTTATTCAATTTAGAAGTTAATATAACTAATATTTTTTTTAGATTTGAATCGTTTGTTTTGATATAGTATATAGTTATGGAATTTCATTTTTAGTGAGTCTATGTCGGGTATTTTTTTTTTAAAGTGAGAAACTATCATCAATCAAAAGTCATAAGGACTTTTCTCGCGCTAGGGCGTAGCGAGAAGGCATGTCAAATTTGCGGTACTGTTTGAAATATTTGTCATAAGTAGATATGTTGCAAAAAACGTATATATAAATATATTGTGTTTTTTTTTTATAGAATATCGGTTTTCCTCCTTAGGGATGATAGAGCTTCGTAAAAATCGTTTTTAGTGAATGTTTACACCCTATAAGGAACCTACTTGCCAAATTTTAAGTTTGTAGATGTTATAGTTTTTGAGATATTGTGATTAATTAGTGAGTAGTACCTAGAATCCTGAAATCTGGCATGAAATAAGCTTTTATAGCATAAATAAGTATAAGAAAAAAAACTGAAAACTGTAAAGTAGTTACGTCACAAAAAAAGCTTTTATTATTCGTAAAAATCTTTGAGACTAGAATTGAATTGATTTCATAGGTAAGTTTGTAATGAACCTTCAGTGCGCTAGTTTGACTCGCATTTACCCGGTTTTTATTCTGTTAGAAGTTAAGTTTGAATTTTTCACAACTTCATAAAATCGCAGATTGAGTATAATTATAGTATCATTTTCAAGTCGATACATCTACACACGAGGTATGGTTTTGACAGACAGACGAACAATAAAGTGATCTTACAAGGATATTTTTTGTTTTTTGAGATACGGATAACCTAAAAAACATGTTTGATAAAATTTTAGTGTGCCAATAATTTCGGCCAGCAATGTATGAACTGGCCGGCCAGTAGAGATGGGTTCACAACACATACCTATGTGTTGATCTACTGGAGTTTAATGAACTAACGCAATTTTATATTTATAAGCTTATATACTTGTTATGTATGAGCTTGTGCAGGATATAGCATTGAGGCCATCAAAGGAGTGATGCGAGACCCATTTAAAGATAGATTTTGTTTCTTTGTGTTTGTTACTTTGAGAAAAATTATCTCAGACTGGTTTTTTTTTGAGGTGGACAATCATTCAAAGATTTCTTACGTTCTAGGGGTTTTTTTATGGTAGACAAAAATCATCGAATGACGAATCCCGCCCTTGGGCGGAGCGGGAAACAGTGTCAGACTCTTACTGACTAAAAAACCTACCCCATTCCTTCCTTGCCTTATTCCTAGGCCGTGGAGTTACGCTTTCTCATCAACCCTTGGCCCAGGAGTACGTTCTACGGTGGAGCGAGAGGGCGTGTCAGACTTTTACAGACTAAAATCACACCCGTGTCCTCTAGTTCCTCTTTACGTTTCTGCAGGTTTCCTTTTCTGAAATTTTCCGCCCTAGGCCCTAGCAAGCATCAGATTTTTTCATTTCAGCATTCAGCCATACTCCCATAGTTTTACTGAAAGCTCTTTCAGGTTCGCTTGAAATACTATGCGCCGTCGATGACTAGGCCTCTGTTCAGACAACGAGCTATTGTTCTTCATCTGCAGCGAGTATTTGCTTAAAAGTGGTATAGATGTATGCTGTAAATCATTGACTGTAGTGACTTCAGTATAAGGGTGTTACCACACCAATCGGTCGTTCGTCGATCGATGTTATCGGTCGATGTTGATCGATTGGTATAGTAGCTTTAATTGATCGACGGATACCGGTCGACTAACCTATCAATCGATTGCCGGTCCATGGAGCTATATTCCATCAGTTTCCACCATCGATCGATCGTCGATCGAGGTCAACTAATACATCCTACCATCGATCGATGGTATCTATCGACTATCGATCAATTGGTGTGGTAGAAACTATTGATCGAGGTCGACTAATCCATTGTACCACCAATCGATTGCATCGGTCGACGATCGATCGTTTGGTGTGGTAACACCCTAAGGCATAGTTCATCACCCTTTAGGCAGATTTGGAAATTGCACAAGAATATAATTTATTAGAGTACAAAGAATATTTTGCAAATCATCACAACAAAAACCTTGAGACTCCTCACAAATCAACTTTCAGAAGAAAATAGAATTTTCATTTCCAGGAAGCGTCAAAGTTCAGTGAACCTGGGCATCTACGAATTCATGATTTCTGACGGTTTGTGTGTGTTTTTCTCGTATGTGTTCTAAGAATAGAAGAATAACGTGGGTTAATGCTCTCGTTATGTACTGGCTAATGTGTGCAGCTAAGTATATAAGCTTGTATATCAGAGGCCACAGAGGGAGATTGTGATGCGCTTACTGTGTAATAAGATAGATTACTTTTTGTCGGTTGGTGAGTCATTTTGTTTTGCTGTTTGGGGTTAGTGGACTTCTAGGTTTTTCGTGTGGTAGGGCAGGAATGGGGGCTTGATAGTTTTGATAGAAAGTGAGTACGGTTGGTATAGGTCAGGTAATGATCAAGGTTATTAGTTTAACTGCGTTGGAATTAAAATATTTTGTGCATTTATATATTTATTAGAATCTCATCATCAGCCTTATTAATGTTCCCACTGCTGGTACTAAGTCTAGGAGAGGGAATGGGCCATAATCCACCATGCGGGACCAGTGCGAATTGGTCGATGTCACATGTCTTCGAATTTTTGGTGTAAAATCACCTTGGGTCTTAACCATATCTTTAGCAGTTCAGTTTAGTTTAGGTCGTCAAATGGATTCAGAGCTCGTAGTAGACTTTCAGAACCTGTTTGACTTGTGAAATTGATCGAAAAAGTTACCGCGCGTCGTCCTAGGAAGAATTATTTGTTTATTTCCCGCTTCACTCACACTTCACTTCAGTTATTTGTTTTTTTTCTTTTTTGTTTATTTCTTTTTAAATTTGAAAAATTATTAAAAAAGATCTCCTTACCTAGAAAGGAGCGAGAATGTATACTTTTACTGGCTTTTTTTATGGTGGGCTAAAATCATCCAATGACGCATCCCACTCTTGGGCGGAGGGGAAATAGTGTTAGAATTTTATTCTCTAAACACCCCACCCTGTTCCTTCTTTGTCCTTCGCACTTCTTTTCAAAAAGAGACCCTGGACCCCAATTAAACAAAAACCTTTATGAACTTAACTAAAAGTCTAATCTAATCTGATAAGGCGTAAAAAAACTCTTCCGCATCGTTGTCGACTGGTAAAGTGCCCAAAAGGCTGGCAGCATTGCCATGCTGTATGGCAATGCTTTTTCTTTGCCCAAGGTAAAAGCCCTTGTGTCATGCGAAGTGGCAACAAGTCGTTTAGAAAAATCATTATAAGAGATGCAGAATGATGACGATATCGTTAGGTGCAGAATCATATATAATCTTCGACACACAAGTTGAACTAAACCGATTTTCGGGTCTTAATTTTAGTTGCAGAGCTGCACGTAACCATAATTCGGGATAGTGTCTTTTGGGGCTCAGCAGGGTCGAAGCCTTCTGGGGGCTAGGGTTGATGCGAAAGCGGAACACCAGGGCAAATACACTGGACAGAGGCAAATAGGAACGGAGGGCCGTTAATAACATAAATGGTTCAACTTATTTCCCGCGTTCTGTAGCCAACAATATAGCTTCATATCTCAAAGAAAACACCATAAACAAAGTGTAACCATAACAAAAACAGCAGTCTAACATGGAATAGAATTGCAAAGCAGTGATTGTGCGCCCAGGACGAGAGGCGCCGCGGGGCAACGCACTGCGACTTAGGTTCAAGGAGAATGGCTTATGTTAATTTCGTGTTTAGTTGTTAGTTTTGTGCATTGATTTAGGTACCAATGTGTTATACCTTCGTACATTGACTTTTGCAGTTAAGGGGAATGTAAGAAAGAGGCGCGAAAAATAAATAATAAATCATCATCGTCAGCCTTTTTAATGTTTCCACTGTTGGGATACAGGCCTCCTCTGGCTAGGAGAGGAAATGGGCCGTCATACACCATACGGGCCCAGTGCGGGTTGGTTGAGGTCACATGTCTTCGAATTTTTGGTTCTAGGACATGCAGGTTTCTTCAAGATGTTTTCCTACACCGTTTTCAGAGCAATAGCGATGAAATAAATTCCACAAAGTAATGCGTCTGGCTGGGTATGAACCCGCGACATACTTACAAGTCGGGGCCGTTTCTTTCTTTAAAGTCTTGATTTCTTCAATAAAATGGAAAGGAACGGTCATTACAAAGCTAAAATCTAAGAACCCATTGGCAATGGCAACGTCCTTTCCTGTCCACATTATGAGGTGTACAATAAAGCATACCTTTATAAAAAAACAATAGTATTTCTATATTTTTCAAATGGCGATCGACCTTTTAAATGCGCTCTAACAGATTTTCTAGTCTCAATTGAAGAGGGGGCTTGGCGTAACTATAGCAAAGACGGCCATATTTTTCCAACTTATTTGATGCGGACTATCTACTTTTTGATCTTTTCACTCTTGGCAAAGTATTCGTGGTTTTCATGGAGGTAGCTCTCCGGAAACCATCAAGGTACGCTGCACAAAATGTCACTCGCTAGGTGGTTGCTGAAAATCAGTTCCGTAGATCGTTGGCACTGTCCATCGTTCACGGTGTAAGCTGAGCAACGACCCATTTTCGCCCAGATGCGACGCACAACACGGTTTATATTTTGTAACTGTTTTCTTTTATTTTAGTAATGTTTCTTTTATGTTTTAAGTATTATACACGTTGTTTTGTTTTTTGTTTGTTGTTGTAGAAAAATAATGCAATTTATGACAGATGCCATAGATAAAATATGTAATTTTGGGCAACTGGTATATATGGCTTTTCAGCCTAGTATCTATGGTGCAAAAGATAAAACAGATTGTAATATTACGTGTGTCGTTACGTGTTTTGGGCAAAATAAACACTTTTTCTTTCTTTCTTTTCTTTTCTTTCTTTCTTTCTTTCTGCACGAATTACCAATTTTTTTTCGAAGCTTGACGTAACCATAACAACGAAGGTCATTTTGGTCCAACTTATTCGCCACGTGGTATAATGGCGTGTAATTTCTAGCAGCTACAAAGCATAGCCTTGACATTGAGCAGCTGCGCAGTAAACTTATGCTGAACGTCACTCCGAAACTACCTGATTTACGAATCGGACCAAAATAAACAACCCACCATTAAAGCTAAAATAAATACAAGCAATAACCCAGCGTTTGCAACTAATATGAGCAAATTTAGTGCGTCGGGATGATGGAGGCGTATGCACAGAAGGTTTGGTTGTGTCTATAAGAAGAAGAGATTAAAAAAAAACCGCACTCTGATAATAAATTGACATTGGATTATCCCACTGGAATATTGTAGACAAAAAGGTAGGTTTATTGAGACTTATAACATTCTCTTCTTAGGTTTGGAAGGCAAGTCCTTCCTTTTCTTTAATTTCTAAACCGTTAACCTGCCAAAAATAATTTCAACACACAACGAAAAAAAGTTCGATTATACGCTAGATGACGGTTTGGAAGGACTTGGGGGAGGCCTTTGCCCAGCAGCGGGACAGTTAAGGCGTTAAAAATAAAACATTTTCACAGAATACTAAGACGAGACCTTTACACACTGAATGCCAACAATTACGAGGGTATTCCCTCAAGCTATAGGGGACGGAAACCTTTGAATCAATTTCTACCTAAATTAGTCAACAGCTTAATACAGGCTCCTGAAAAGTGTTGTGAAAGTTCCCACATTGAACTGCCTTAAAATCGACTGGCTGAACTATTGAAACATTTGTATCAGCACTGACACACTAGTGAGGGTCTTCATAATTATTATCATCACCATTTACCGCCGAAAGACTTCCACTGTAATGTTGGTCTCCTCCAAGCTCCAATCACTGGTACTGGAGCTCCGTATCCTATGTTGATAATAATAAAATGAAAAATGACACAAGGAAAGTCGAGAGTCGTCGTATTTCGTCGTGCGAGATAGCGGCGAACTACCCATTGCTCGTCGTCCAATAGTCTTGTATAGACCAATCCCGAGTCGATAGCGCGTAATTTTCCATGCGTTCCTCAAAACTTCAGCAAAATTGGCCCAACAGGATCGATGATTTTTGCGGGTATTTTTTATTTTAATCATCCAATGATAAATGATATTTATTTTTGTAAATAGGTTTTTCACAACACTTTTACACGTCATTTTTGTTTTTTTTTTTTTGTCAGTTTAAACTAGATGAGTCCGGTGTTTCCTAGCTGACTACCCTGAGAAGAAACACCGAAACAAACTCAGGGGCAATGACGAATCCCACCCTCGGGCAGAGCGGAAAAAAGTGTCAGACTCTTACTGATTAAAAAACCTACCCCGTTCCTTCCTTGCCTTAATCCCAGAACCCTGCTTTCGCATAAACCCTTGACCCCAGGTGGCTCAGATCTTGCAAGGCCCCTTCAGTTTCTTGTTGCGAATATGGGGAATTTCTTCTCAAAGTAAAAGCAATAAAGAGTTGAATTGAAAGTAAACCTGTAGTTCAAGAACGCAAAGAGCAACTGAAGAACACATGCGGGTTTTAGTCAATAAAAGTCTGATATATCCTCTCGTTCCACATAAGAACAGGAGAAGTAATTGTATTATTACCCACCTCAAAAAAAAAGTTAAACGAAATAATACTCAAATGAAATAATAAAGGACGATTTGCACCCCGAGGTCGCGAGGACTTGTCCTACTGTTTCCCTCTTACGCCTGGCCTCCCAGCCCAAGGCAAGAGTTCGACAGCATTGCCAAGGTTGCGACAGAATACCTACTGTTAGTACCTACTCGTGATGTCTGCTTAATACGCTGTTTTGGTCTAGTGCCTGCGATTTTTTTGTCGCAACGGAAAATCTTTGTGTGTTTTGATGACGCGGTGGGTGGGTGCACTTTTTAGTGTTCTGTTGTGTAAGTTAAGCAGTTAGTGTATTTTTTTCAGGTGTTTTACCTTTTAATATCCTAATGGCAAGAAATTGTTATCCTGAAGATGTATTTCCTCTTGAGTGACAAGGGGAGAGACCATAGCAGTTTTCATACAGGTTTCACATACACCTACGCAACTTTTCTTGGTCAAAATTCCAGTACCTTTCTTTCATAATTTTTGTTTTCAGATTTACTACTGTGTGGACAGTTGGACAGCGACGAGGGGCCGCGACAGACCACGAAGGAGATGACGGGATGACCTGGATGTCTTCCTTGAGAATTGGAACGACAAAGCGAGTAACCGAGATAACAGAAAAGAATGGAGGGAAGCCTTTGCTAACATTTTACAAGTGCCCATGTAGGCCTATATGAAATAAAAATATTTTGACTTGACTTGGGACAGCACAGGCAAGCTATGATAATAATCGTAGGGACCCTGCAGAAGGGTCGAAGCCAATCAGGGCCATGGGTTTGTGTCTGAAAAGGAAGGCTCTGGCCCTGGTATGTATGGCGATGTAGGAACGGGGTAGGTTTTTTAGTCAGTAAGAGTCTGACACTTGTTTTCCGCTCCGCCCAAGAGCGGGACTCGTCATTGGATGATTTTTACCTACCATAAAAAAAAAGCTATGATAATAATAATAATATAATAATCACTCCTGTGTCTTTACAGTCGTGCGTACCGTAATTATAGACACAATTAAAAGACATAGTTATGCGGACACCAGTGTCCTCTTGGGGCTTAACGAATTAAATAAAGAAAGAAATGAATTTACGTTTAGAATTATTACGTCATTTTTATTAATAATAAAACAATAAACAATTCAATGCAACTAAAATGTTGGTAATAAAAATTCCAGCAGCATTATAGTCGTAATTCTCCGCGCCAAAAATCTGCCGTCCGTCTAAACGTGGCCACCCACACACTGACACAATAACGCACACAGCTGCAAGAGATCACACTATCACATCTATTTCAATGAGTCAGTAGTTAGGTACATGACCTGCGCAATGGCCGTCGAATAGACCTTGGCAGCTAGAATTCATTCACACTAAACGTAAGCTTACTAATAATATGGCGGCCTGTTGATCGAATATTAAGTGTTTTTAGTGACGAAGTAGATTTGTTATTTACTTTTTTTACTTCACAAAAAACATGCTAAGCTTCTCCTTTGATTTTTTTAGGAACTGGCTATGGATTCCTGTCTGAAAGTAAATGTTTTTTTTATATAATTTAGGAGTCTTCAAGGTTAAAATGAGCAAGGGGTTAATTAACTAGTTCCCCTCATCAACAATGATAGCATTACAGCAGTAATAAGAAGCATCTTATACTGTGTGATTGTATAAAATCAGTAGTTTTTATTATATTACATATCATACACAACATTTAACGTATTATTATTTTAGTTTTCATTTTATATAATTGTATGTATAACCAGCTTCGCACGGGTTCAATGGTGATTTTAAATATATGACGCATGTATTATACCCACATATAAAACTTCCTCTTGAATCACTCTATCTATTAAAAAAAAAACGCATCAAAGTTTGTTGCGTAGTTTTAAAAATCTCAGTCGCTGTCTGTCCCTATTTATGGACAGGCAGCGGGAAGCGACTTTGTTTTATACTATACTAGCTTTTGCCCGCGGCTTCGCTCCCAGCAAATAAAAATGTAATAAATGAAGCACCGCTGGACCGATTTTGTGCAAACTTCAAAACACCATCTACTAAATAGTATGAACAAACAAAGTCAAATAGCGAACAAAAACATTTGGTTTGGATAGGTGAGCCCATTTGTGAGTTATAAAATTACAATGAAAAGTGGCATTGATTTTTATATATTATTATATTGGTAATAATGCTACGCTAATATTTAAAAGAGGTATACCTAGAACGCATGGGGCAACTGAAAGTTTATACTTTCTCTTTCTTAACTCAATAATGCAAGCAGAAGCCAATGATAAGTATAAACTACTAAGCAATACCTTTTGAAACATTAAGTATTTGTTCCAGTAAATCACTTAAAGTAATAGGTACTAGTCGATACCCGTTCCAGTTGATCAGCACTGCACACTAGAACATTACACATGCGAGCATTACAAATGAGTCAGTCTAGCCGACCTGCCGCAACGTCCGGCCTATGAGACCTAATCGCGTAACCTTGGCGCCTAGGTTGTTGACATTCAACTAATCACTACTGTGTTATGACTAAGTGGCTGGATGGCGCTGGTTCTTTTGTCCTGACGTGTAATTTGTAAACCGCTATTTGTGCCTAAGAAGGTTTTTAGATTTAGTTTGTGAACTACTATTTGGTTTTTAAAAAATGAAGAGGGGAAGACCCATCAGTTTTTTTTTTAAATATAGTTTATCTTCAAATAAAACCCCGAGCTCTGGGTGGAATGAAAGAGACTTATTTCATCACCACTGCTCTCAAAACGGTGAAGGATAACGTTGTGAGGAAACCGGCATGTCTTAGAACTAGAACCAAAACTTCGAAGATATGTGAGACATTCACCAATTCCCACTTGGCCCGCGCGGTGGATTATATTATATATAGCTCATTCTCTCTCTCATAGAGATGAGGCCTGTGTCCCAGCAGTAGGAACATTAATAATGCTGATGATGATGAACAAAGCAAGCGTGCATCGCCGAACCCATTGTAGCTTACAGGTGAGAGACTGGTCAAGGTTAAGCCTCTCAATAATAAACGAATACCGGATACATTATATAGACTCCGAGCCAGTACTAAGAACTCCCTTATAGTTAAAATATCACACGCGTGTTTACTAAAACATGATGCCGATCGCACGTGAGTGATAAATCATCTAATGTGAGTGATCTAGCGACCTAGCGGAGCGACCTTGATCAATGCGGTTGTTGACATGTAAAGGTAAGAACTATATTGCACACGCGTGGGCTATGTACACCGATCTAGGCGTGTCTGTCTTCATACCATTTTATAAGGCAACTAGACTTGTAGAGCTACGTTAAGTCTACGCCACGCGACGTCGGTCTACTTACAAATCAGACGTGGTCCCGTCAACCCAATGTCATCATCAGCCTTTTTACTGTTCCCACTGCTGGGACACAGGCTCTCTAGGAGAGGAAAAGTTCAACAATTCACGCGGGCCCAATACAGATTGATAGCTACTACCGTCTTAGTGTTTAGGAGCAATATTGGTACCGTTTCGAACGGAGTTTGAGGGTGAATGATTCCCAAATGAATAAAACTATACTGAATAAATTTACTGAAATAGATATAAAATGTAGGTCGAAGTATGTTTAGGAAATACAATTTGAAAGTGAACAGCCATTCAATAGTAAACATTTCTACGAATCATCGTGCGTACTAAGGAATGGAATTCCCTGGAATCGGTTTTTCCTGATAAACTACAACTCTTTAAGTCAAGAGTGAATGAGTTAACTCAAGGAAAACATCATCAGCCACATCACCATTTACCGTAAAAAAAGATTGTTATGATCAAAAATACACTCCAGACATTTTTTTTTTTTTACTTTTTCATACATGACTTAGCTTTTGCCCGTGGCTTCGATCCGGGTAACAGAAAAATGTGATAAATGAAAAACCGCTCGACCGATTTTGTGCAAACTTCACATAAACCATCTACAAAATAGTCCAAACAAAGCCTAAACATTTGGTATGGATAGGTGAGCCCGTTCTTCTACACTAATATAATAAAGAGGTAAAGTTTGTTTTTTTTGTTTGTAGGAGGTAATCTCTGGAACTACTGATCCGATTGGAATAATTTTAGCAACAATAGAAAGCTACTTTACTCCTGAGTGACATAGGCTATATTTTATGTACGTGGGCGAAGCCGCTAACAAAAGCTAGTGAATTGTAAAATTACAAAGAAAAGTGACATTGATTTTTATATATGGCACGTTTTGTTGATAAGCTATAATCGTGCGAATTACTAGGAGTGAAATCTCTTGCCAGCTTGTTTTCTGATAGCTACAACCTGAGGATCAGGATACTTCTAGGCAACCGTGCTCCAATTCCGACCACATCTTCGCTTACCATCAGGTGAGATAGAAGTCAAATAAAACAAAAATACACTACTAAGCAATTTTTCTTTGAGTTTTTTTCCTACATACATAATATTAAAAGTAACGTAGGTACCACATAAGCTGTGATAAAGTCACCAGTTGTTTGGGCTGACTAATTTTACATAAATAATGGCTATCCTTGAGGCGGGCAATGCGCCTGTGAACGCTCGTCTCATTTGTACTGCAATAGTTTTACTGTGTTAGCGTTGTTTTTTGTGTTCCAAGTCAGGCTGGGGTGGGCTGGGGTGGTAGATAAATAAAGGGTTGAAAATATCATTGGACGATGATTTTTTTTCAACAGAAACAAAACCTCAATAAGAACCCCTACATCTAGTTTCTTAATCATAAAGTTTATATATGTCGTAGCCATCTGGTTAAATTAGTCATTCAATTGGACGCCTAGGACATTCGTTAAACTACAGTCAAATGGCTGAAGACAACTAGAAATGTTGTTTACCGCAAAGTTTAACCAGATGGCTAAACGTTGTATATTTATTTAGTTTAGTAGGGTTTGAATCCCTTGGCTAAGTCTTGATTAATCATTTCGAAAGGGATAACTTTGAATACGCCAAGCTATTAAACGTTGAGTGGCTTCAGTTCCAACAGCTGTCGGCCTAGGCATCCAATTGGATGCTGGCGTTTAACGGACACCATAGGCGTCAAATTGGATGGCTAATTTAACAAGATGGCTGCGACACATATAATGTATTAAAGTTGAAAAAAATAAAGCAGCTACTAGAAATTTATTTAATTATAAGCAAAAATCTGAATTAATTAAGTATATAGTATATTGATTGATTTATCTATTATATTCACATGCTTTTTCTTTCTTTTTATTGCACCTGCCATCATGATTCTCTGCATCACCCAAAGGTTGACTGGTAGAAAATGCTTTAGGCATTAAGTCCGCCTTTGTACTGTGCATGAAATGTTAAATAAATAAATAATAAATTTATGTGACATACAAAAAACTTAAATATATCATAAGCATAGTTTTATGTGTTAGTTTAAATAAAAAAAACTAACACATAAAACTATTTTTTTTTTCCAAATAAAACAGAACAAGGGCAGGAAGATGATGATATAAGAAGAAAATTGCTGCTAGGATACAGGTTTCCTCTCTAGGAGAGGTCGTCTATAAAATCGTAGCATAAATCTACGCATCACGAATGTCAGGGGCACTCAATTGTACGTTAGACCCGACGAACGTAACATAACGGAACACGACACAAATTGGCTCCACGTAGAGCTGACAATAGTTGGCGTAGAGGCGTAGGAGCGGCGTGAACGACCAGCCCAAGGTCGGGCAGTCAGGGTCAGGGGTGAAGGTCACTGGGATAACAACAGTTTTGTTAGGAACTAACAATAAAACTGTACATTGTATTTTTAAATGGGTATGTAGAAAGTGTTGTACAATTGATTTTGATGATTTTGTGTTTTCGTAGAATATCATATTAGAAAAACACCCCATTAGACCAAAGAAACACGAGTTAATGTCAATTTTAAAAATATAATTGCTTAATGTTAAAATAAATGTTTTTTTCCAGGGTTAACTGCTGCGCTGTGTGTCGTAGGTTCGATTCTCGCCTCCTTAGCCAAGTTACGATCATTTCGTTAACGTCGAACGCTTTGAGTTAGCCACTCTTTCAGTCACGTGGTTACAACAAAGGAACTGAAGGTGTGCCCAATTCTAATGTATGCAGTACAGAACATTTTTATGGCCTACGGATAGTTGGTTCAGATCTGGGTGACTCGTTTGAAAGTTTACATGTTTGGGCTTGGGACATTACAGAGCAGTCTTCGGCTACCAAATGCACGGGCTTGCAGACGATGAGCAATTGGTAGCTCGCCGTCCGCTCGTCCTATAAAAACAACACCGAGTAGAAGTGAGTGATAGCGAGTAGTATTCCACCACACTTCAAACAGATGTCAGCAAACTGTAGTGGTCTAGAAGGGCTGATGCCTTCTAGGACTATTCGAAGACTTCTGAAAAGGATACTTGTGATTCTAGAACGGAAAAGGCAATTAAAGAGAATTGTGGTTTTAGTCAATAAAAGTCTCACACGCCGTCTTGCTCCGCTAGTGATCGGGAGAAGTTATTAAAAGGTTCATCATCAGCCTTTTTAATGTTTCCACTGCTGGGACACAGGCCTCCTCTCTAGGAAAGGGAATGGGCCATAATACACCACGCGGGCCGAGTGCGAATTGGTGGATGTCACATGTTTTCAAATTTTTGGTTCTAAGACATGCCGGTTTCCTCACGATGTTTTCCTTCACCGTTTAGAGAGCAGTGGTGATAAAATAAGCTACACAAAGTAATGCGCCTGGCTGGGTTTGAACCCGCGACCTACAACTCGTAAGTCGCCTTTACCACTCGGCCACCACTGCTTCAATTAAAAGGTTGCCAACTTCAAAAAAACCTCAATAAGTATCTACGTTTTTTTTCCATTCTACTAAAGATATAGCTAGACTACTCTAAAAGTCATGGCCTCTATATTCCATAGCTTCGTCAAGGTCAAATAGAGTCATTGTCCACACAAACCCAAGGTCACCAGTAGATTAGAACAATGACACAATGTTTGTTTGTATTTGTTTATGTTATGATCATGGGGCGTCATTGCTTGCTGCAATTTGTATAGCCATTAATATTATTTAAAATAGACGTTCCTTTTTTGTATGTTTATGTAAATTGTAATTTCCCTTTAGAGGATTGGTTAGATATAGTCCAAGTTAGGAAGAGACAAAGAACAAAGGCTAGGAAATTCCCGGAAATCTTAAAAAACACAGGACGGTTGATGTGGATTTAATAATGTAGTAAAAGTGTGAAGATTGCAAAGCTGTTGGACTGTCGCTTGTCACCTGTCACATGTTGGTCTTATATAGGGCAGAGACCTATTATTATAATAATATTATTAAACCAATGTCAGGGTTTGTTAAAATTTTCTATTGTTCTTAAATTGTGTCTATAATTACGGTAGTCGAAAGGTTAAGGCCCTCTCTAAGAGAGGGAATGGGCACTGGGCCCGCGTGGTGGACGCGGGCCCAGTGCGGGTTGGTGGATGTCACATGTCTTCGAATTTTTGGTTCTAGAACATGCCGGTTTCCTCACGATGTTTTCCTTCACCGTTTTGAGAGCAGTGGTGATGAATTAACTTACACAAAGTAATGCGCCTGGCTGGGTTTGAACCCGCGACCTACAATACGTAAGTCGGGGCCGTTACCACTCGGCCACCACTGCTCTTCGACAACGACTGCTCTTGACAATTTAATAAATTATATTTCACAAATGAGTTTTTAATAAAACAGATTTGATAATAAAGAGAAAAAGCGAAAGCTATGATAAGACTAAAAATAAGGTGGACAGTAGTGGCCCAGGGGTAACGGCCTCGAATTACTTTTAGGTCGCGGGTTCAAACCCAGCCAGTTGCATTACTCTGTGGAATTTATTTCATCATTACTCTTAAACCGGTGAAGGAATACATCGTGAGGAAACCGCCATGTTCTAGAACAAATAATTCGAAAAACCGCGATGGAATCTCGGGGTTTTTTAATGGTAGGTAAAAATCATCGAATGACGAAACCCGCTCGTGGGCGTAGCGGGAGACAGTCAGACTCTTACTGACTAAAAAACCTACTCCATTCCTTCCTTGCCTTATTCCTAGAGCCGCGGTAACACTTTCACGCCAGCCGTCGGCTCCAGAAGGCTTCGACCCTGAAGGGCGGCCCGCGTGGTGGATTACGGCCGATTCCGTCACCTCGAGAGGAAGGCTGAGATTCAGCAGTGGGAACATTAAAAGGAAAGATTCAAAATAATTATTAATTAATGAATGTGATCAATCTTGATCTAATTCAAAAAGACGAAATTCTTGTTAAATTAGTCAATTAGATAAAAAAAAATCAATATAAATATTTATTACGAAGCTAATTTAAAAAATATGAATAAAGTTGTAGTGAGTGAATGTTACTTCAAGCCGCGCTCTATCGTCGACGTCTTTGCTTACCATCAGGTGAGATAGAGGTCAAACGCTAACTTGTCAAAAATATAGAAAATAGAGTACTTAATATTCTAACATTTTAAATATATGAATTGACAGTAGTTTTTAGATATGATTTTTATTTTTTAATAAAAATAAGTCTAAAAAAGTACTGTAATTTTTTTTTTAATTTAAAATAATCTTTTAAAACTATTAAAAAAAAACACCGCGGCAAATAAGTAGATCCACTTGCTAAAGTTACTTGGGTAAACACCCGAAAATCAGTGACTGCGCATTCAAGGTCAATCGCCATTTTGGTTCAACTTTTGTGACGAGGGTGATATGATAACCGATTTTAGGGTCCCAATCCAAGTTGGGGGTTGTACGTAACCATAGTAAATAGTTCAATTTATTTGCCGCACTCTATAATAGATTCACTATTACATCTAATGTAGAGTCCTACCATAACACACTCTACATATACCCACACATAGCTCTACGTGTGGCTAGTGTGGTGACGTCACGATGTAGAGTCGCCGACCGAGAGTCAAGGTTGCGTGATAGAGACGATGTTAGTGTAGGTCAAACGTTGATATAAATCTCAATAGTTTAAGACTAACATTTGTGACTCTACATTTTATTTTGGTAGAGTCACTTTTGTGGATATTGGGCTAGAGACATTTTTAAATATATTGTTAAGAAATATCCCCGTTGCTTATTTATTTCTATCGTTTTTAATAATAGTTTAAGACTGACTACTGTGACTCTACATTTTATTTTTGTAGTCACTTTTACGAATGTTTTTCTAGGAATATTTTAGGACATATTATTTACAAATATTCCGGTTTTTACACTTTCGCTATAAGAGATCAATTTTTATAAATTGATTTTTTTGTTTATTTTGATTAAAGAGAAAATTTTTTTTTTAATTTATTTAATTTATTTTGATTAAAGAGATCAATTTTTTTTAAATTTATTTAATTATTTGATAATTTTATTTTTTATTAAAAATTTATTTAATTTATTGATAGTTTTATTTTTTATTAAAAATTTATTTAATTTTTAATTTATTTTGATCAAAGAGATCAATTTATTTATTTTTTTAATTTATTAAATTTTTTATTTATTTTGATTAAAGAGATCCATTTTTATAAATTGGTCTCAAAAAGCAATAAAAAAAATATTAAAAAAAAAAATCTTTTTTAAACGTAAATAAAAAAAAAATAGTGTAAACAAAGCCACAATTAATTCACAAATTACTCAAGTCACCAACCGGTAGAGTCATTCCTAATTTTAGATTCAAACGACAAATGTTGTCATAGGTCGTGCTCTATCGTAGACTCTACGTAGCTCTATGTAGAGTCAGTGACCGACCAAGGTTATACTAGGATTCTAGTCTAGCCTAGACATTGAGGTAGGTCGTGTCTCTATATAAATGCCAATTATTGAGAGATTCTTGACGAAATGACATTTTGGTAGAGTCAGTGGCGTAGCGCGGCGTTGCTGGAATTCGATGGATGCGAGATGCACGGGACCGGTCGTTGTGGCGACGTTTGAGGGAGGCCTATGTCCAGCAGTGGACGTCTTTCTGCTGAATTGATGATGATGATGATGAGTGGCGTAGCTAGGTAATTAACAGCCCTGGGCCAAAAACCTGTAATCTAAAGGCCTTGAGTTAGCGAGTGGATAGATTAATTTTAGGTTTACGCGCTCCATAATGCTCAATCATGTTCAAGGTCTCTTTTTTACATAAGAAATTATCAAACGACTTCTCCTGCTTTTGGTTGAGAAGGGAGTGTCAGACTTTCGTATTACCGCATAGAAAAAATATTTTGTTGCTTTTCGCTTTATTTAAAATTTGGTGGCAGCATTTAATTATTTTTTTAAATTCAATATTGAACACAAAAATTGCTTTATTAAATCTAAAAATATGAAGTCTATGTAATAATACTAATATTTTTTTTTGTTTCTATTTACCCCTTGAGTTTGTATTTACCCCATTTTACCTGGTACTTTGGTTTAAGTAACAAATAAACAGCAGTGGAAATAATTAGGTTGAAAATAAGAAAAGTAAAAAATGTGACCTTCAGACAAAAAAAAAAGGTTACAGATATTAAGAAAAAAAAACAGAAATTGTTTGTATTTTTAGTGATTTCTTAATGTCTATAGTTTTATTATTTCTATTATTTATTATATATACACATGATCTACATTTTTTAATATTTTCTTAAAAAACACACAAAAAACGTTACTATTATTTTTATTTTATTTTTATTATATAAAAAAGTGTGTATATTTTTCAAGCAACGACCTCATAACGGCTGAACTGATTACGATGAAACTTACCAACATGGTTAAACCATGAGCCCGATAGCAAATTATTTTCGACAAAGCCGCTGGTAAAAGCTAATAATACTAAGAATACTTGAAATTCGCGTGACTCTATATTTTAGAGTGGTAGAGTCGTTGACCGGTAGAGCCAAGGTTACGTTCTAGATATTAGATTGCCGTTAGGAATATTGGAGTAGGTTATGGTCGTCTGCTAACATTTTCCTGTTTTCTTTCGTGGTTTATATTTACAGGAAACGATAAAAAAGCTAAAAATACCATAATGCTAAAAATATTATATTTTACAAGATAAAAATAGAAGCAGAGCTTGTGTTATGGGTAGTAGACAACTGATAAACATACTTATATATTTCTAAATACATACATATTATAGATAAATTACACCCAGACACAGAACAAATGATCGTGCTCATCACACAAACATTTGTCCTGGGTGGGAATCGAACCCACGACCTCCGGCATAGCAGTCAGGGTCACTAACCACTATGCTGACAGGCCAGTCAAAGCTAAATGCTTAAGTCAATATTAAATGTATTATGCATGTATTATACATATAAACCTCTTCAACCGCTCTATCTATTAAAAAAAGCCGCATGAAAATCCGTTGCGTAGTTTTAAAGATTTAAACATACATAGGGACAGACAACTTTGTTTTATACTATGTAATTATGATGATAATGTGTCTCTATCTTTAATTTGTGTTCTGCCAAAATAGCTCTACATTTCATACTATTTATTTTATTTATATCTATCAAAAGAAGACTCTACATTTTCATAGTTACAGCTCTACATACGTAGAGCTTGCTATGTGTTATTTTTCTATAAACTGTGGGGAAAACAAATTGTGGATTTTAAGTAAACAGCTAATAGTCACGTGTAGAGTCACGCGAATGTAGAGTTCAATGTATTGCAGCTTGGCAATGAGATGTTTGTTTTGGTACAGTAAACTGCACGTTAGTAGTTAATAACTAGTATAAATTGACCTCCCGTTTTTTAGACTCTACGTGCAATGAGAGGTCAGGTTATATTGGATATAGTACCTTGAGTATATCGTCTGCTATGTATTGCATGATTAGTAGTAAACAGAAATAATGATTTTAGTAATCAGATATTTTTGCTCTTAAATATAGTATTTTTGTTTTTATAGAAATAACAAAAATGTCTTGCCAAGTAGTTTGGCAGTTTAGTATTACGATCATCATTTTAATTTTTTCATCTTTGCTACTTGCTTCATGCATTCTTAAATCATCAAAAACAAATGCTTGTGTCAATAATAAGATCACACAATATTACATCTGCAGGAGTACCATGTTTACCGACATACCATCATCATCATCCTACCCTTATCCCATATTAATTGGGGTCGGTGCAACATGTCTTTTTTCTTCCACTCTGCCCTCACACCCGTCACACTATCACTAAATCCCTTTTCTTTCATATCACTCCTCACACAATCCATCCATCTCTTCTTCGGCCTCCCTCTTCCTTTCCATATTTACCGACATACCATAGAATAGAAATACATTTATCCGATACAGACACAGCACAACAGTTACAAAACACACGGTAAAAATAACAAAAATAAAGTGTATGCTGAGCGTGCCCGAACCGAAATGGTGACCACCTCAGCATGTGCTGGGCGTCAGACACCCAGCGCTGGTTTTCAGTTGGCACACCGCATAGCGAGAAGAATTACTAAACTGAAGTGGCACTGGCCAGGGTATACTGCTCGCAGAACAGATGGTCGATTGGTCGTAAAGTTCTGGAGCAACACTAGGAGACCTCAACCTCCACCTCGTGGACTAATGATCTGGTGAGGGGTACTGGAATCTATTGGTTGCGAGACGCACAGGACCGTTGGTAGTGACGACACTTGGTAGAGACTAAATGTCGAGCTATGGACTTCTTTCGACTGAAATGATGCTGGTATTACATGGGTATTAAAGGTACAGCGTTCAGCTAACTGTAGGAGTTTACACTACTATAAACTACTTTAGGGGGTGCATGCATAATGTTACTTTATCGTTTAAATGAATTGCTGAAGACGGAGAGTTTTACACGATACTGATGCCACACTGACTTCATGACTCATACAAAATAAACTAACCAATTTTGAAATGTCGCCTAAATCCTGATTTGTATTTTGAGAATATATGTTTTAAAACACACTGTGGCTAAGAAGAAGACAATTCTACATATATAAAAGGAAAAACTGACTGACATATCAACGCACAACCGAAATCAATCGATCTAGGAGTGTGCAATTTTGCACAAGGTTTCCCTAGATGACGTAGAACGAGCACTGAGAGAGGGTTTTCCAAAATTAACCTCCTAAGAGGATAAAATGTAGGTCTAAAAAAAACCACTAACGAAAATTACTTTTACGCAGGCAAAGCCGCTAGCAGAAGCTTATCCAAAATAAACAAATTATTTTCAGAATGGCGTCTGAATGCTGATTTTGAAATAACTGTTAAAATTGTCATTGTTAAGTTGTTGTGATAGCGTGACGGGTGACGTGAGAGAATCGAACGAAAAAAACGTATTGCACCGATTCTCAATAATACGGCGTAAGGACAAGAAGATCTTCTTCTTATTCTCGAATCGATGGATTTTTTTTTATTTTTGTTTATGCACCTGCCATGTTTTCTCTTTACCCTTGGTTGACTGGTAGAGAATGCCTAAGGCATTAAGTCCGCCTGTGTACGTTTGTGTTGCATGAAGTTCTAATAAATAAATAAATTCCGCTTCCCTCAAAGTTTTTGGGCCCAGTAGGTTGCCACATTTATAGCAGCTTCAGTGGCATTTTAAGGTCTTCCAGCGTGCACTTGTAGGGACCTTTTAGGGACTAGGCCATTGTTTAATCAGGAGCACCACACTCGCAATGTGTGTCACAGGAGTTTGTATTCCCCCATTTTGAGGTTATGTTTGCAGCGGCCTACTTGGGTGGACAGTCTATTGATTGCTTTCCATACAGGCCACCGCAGTTCATATCCAAGTGGCAGATGTTCCCGGGGTTGATCGAAGTCGACAAGAAGATGATGATGATGCACTGATGGGCAAGGCACATTGCTCGTAGAAAGGGTGGTCGATAGGGCCGAAAGGTTCTAAAGTAGCGACTGTGCTCCGGAAGCCCATCGGAAGGCCTCCCATAAAGTGGACTGATGGATCTGAGAGAGAGTGAGAATCGCAGGAACATATGTGACAACACTTGGAAGTGGCCTATGTCCAACAGTGGACTTCCTTCAGCTCAAATGAAGATGATGATGACCAGGAGTAATGAATCATCTCCTACAACACCCACATTTAAAACTGAAGGACACTATACAAACTAATCCTTTTAGAAACACAATAAACACAACTCCTTCAAGTACCTATTTGAAAAATAATTCTCAGACGAAAAATTAGCATTTTATGTCCACAAAAAACATTAATCCTCAGGCCGTGGGCACCAAAACAAAGGGCGTCTACGAGCGACGCGGGCGCAAGTGTGAGTGTGTGTGCGTGTACACAGACAAACAGAGGTATACCGCGTTATTTGTTATTTGGAAATTGTTGCAGAAGCGACAGTTTTGATGTTTGATGTCTCGTTTTTATTTGACAGAGCCATGGAAAGATGGAACAAAAAATGATACCTTATTTTTTACTGGGTCTAGCTCTATCTATTTGACTTCTCTCGCTCTGGGTGCAGACTTTTACTGACTAAAACCAGACCGTCATCTTTCAGTTTTCCTTAGCGTTCCAGGGCCATGGTAACTCTTTCAAACAACCAAAAATGACTTTTATTTTTTTTAAGTAACCAACATAGAACAAATAGCTGTTGGGACCTTTAGGTTGTGGAGTGGCAGCCGCGTATCGGAGGACTCAACATCTGTCTACCATCGGACCTGGAAAAGGTTGTGGAAATCCGATGGATGTGAGACTCACAGGACCGTGGCAACACTTTCGGGTAGTCGGTGGATATCTTTGTGCTAAAATGATGATGATGACAAAATAATAAACTAATTTGTTTTTAATTAACGAAATTTTGTTTTTTTTTTTAAATAAACAATTATTTTCTGGTATAATAAATTATTCTTATTCTTAACCTCCCAAGCTTGGTAACACTTGCCTAGCGGTCACTGCGCATACGGCTAACGTGACCTGCCTAATCTTAAATCAGCTGTTAGGTATAACAAACTTTTTTTTTAAACCGTTGAAGTTTTCCGCAATTGACAAAGGAGTTTTTAATGGCATCTTTCAAACCAATTTTAGTTTTTGATTGTTGGTAATGTGATAATAGGTGATGAGATCGACATCGTCACAAAAGTGCCTTAAAATAAAAAAAGATAAAAAAGCTGTAGTAAAAAAAAATTGTGTAGTAAAATTGTTGGACTGTAAGATTTATTTTATTATTTATTTATTTATTTATTGAGAAAAAATATTATAACACCTTTACAGACACGATGCTATAACCGACACTAAAAGTACATGATAATTTTTTAAATGTCTACTTAATTACAATTATGAAATTACAAGATTTACGAGGATTTCGATAGCTGCCAATCTGATGTTATTTTCAAGTTCAAAAATTGCGGTTTTTTTCACAACAGTCTACTTAGGCGAGACCCAAGTCTAGAAGTAATTATTTAAGCTGAAATAATGATGCTACTAAATATCTTGATCATTCTTATCAGTCCATTCAAAGAATCAAAGTAATCAGTATCTTAGTAATTTTGAAATGTCAAGAAGTAATTAAAAAAAAGGCTGATTGCACATTCCAAAGCATTGATCTCTATGGACAAAACTATACAAGATACTCCATGGATACTCTATGAACACATTGTAAGGTTCTAATACTAGGATCTTACAACTCTCGAATGTGATCTGACTCAGTCACTCAAAGGTTTGCTGGGAGAAAAATTAATGTTGAGTTAAGCTCGTCTTTGTACAAGAATTGTTAAATCCCTGTGTTTAATATCATGTATTTTTTTTTTGTGTACCTACAATAAAAAGAGAAACTTGCTGACTGACATATTGGCACACAGACGAAACTACTAGGACTAGGAGCTTGAAATTTTGCACTACGTTTTCATTTATGACGTAGGCGAGCACTAAGAGAGGTATTTCCAAAATTTACCCCCTAAAGCGGGGGTCCAAAGTTTGTAGAGTCCTTCTTTTACGCGGGCGAAGCTAACGGCAAAAGCTGGTCATCATCATAATTTTAGCCGAAAGACGTCCAATGTTGGACATAGGCGACATAGGTGGGAGAACCCAGACGCTGCCACAACGACCGGCTCTGTGTATCTTATATCCATCGTATTCCAGCAACCCTAACCAGGCCATCGGTTCAGAAGCTAGTAAATAATTAAAAATCTAAAGCCCCCTGATCATTTCAGCAGAAAGACGTCCGCTGTTGGACATAGAACTACCCCATGCGCCACCACAACGACCGGTCCTGTGTTTTGCATTCGTCGGATTCCAGCAACCCTGACCAGGCCATCGGTCCTGAAGCTAGAAATCTTCTACACTATATAAGTATATAATATATTAAAGAGGTACAGTTTGTTTTTTTGTTTGTATGAGGTAATCTCTGGAACTACTGGTCCGATTGGAAAAAATTTAGCAACAATAGAAAGCTGCTTTACTCCTGAGTGACATAGTCTATTTTATGTACGCGGGCGAAGCCTGACAAAAGCTAGTTATTAATCATCTTAATCCCCCTGGTGAATAGTGGCACGTCTGCGCTCTACTCTGCGTCCTATCAGCATTAGCCGATTCGTCCTTCGTCTAACAAGGGCGGCAGGCCGCCAACCCGGCCTATCGATCTAATGCGCCCGCGCACTCCGCACAACGCTCATACGTTTATCACTCGATACTGCAGGAAATGCACGTTTTAATATTTATTTATTTTATGTTATGCTGTTTCGTATTTACGATATTATTTTCTGATGTGTACGGCTAGCTTTGTTTTTATTTGGCCTTCGTGGGTAATGTTTTCTTCTTTAAATAAAAAAGGAGAAACTGACTGACAGACATATCAACGCACAGCCAAAACTACTGGGCCTGGGAGCGTGAAATTTTGCACAAGGCTTCCTTTTATGACGTAGGTAAACACTAAGAAAGGGTTTTTCAAAATTTAGCTGCTAAATGGATGTAATGGGAAAAACTTAGACCAAGTTTGTGTGGATAACCCTAGTTGGTATATATAGTTTTTTGACTGGTAAATACGTCTTAAATTGTACTTTAAGTTGACCAAAATTAAACATGAAATTAATTTCTGGACCAATACTTAAACACGTGATTATAGTCGCGCATACATTTATTTTCGCCTAAATGGTACTGGTGGTGGCACTAAATTTGCTGATTTTTAGCCTAGCTGGCACCTACCAATTTTTTGGCGAAATGTCGACGACTGTATCAGTCCTTTCCGAACAGCCCCTCGGACGTTGAGCTTCCCATTGCTCACCGTTCACAAGCAAAAAAAAAGCTTTAAACAAGCTTTTTTAAAAAAGAAAGATCTGGGAACCTAGATAAATATTGTCTAAATCCAAATATCACCATAATATGGTTGAAATATGCTCGACTTGCAAATGATTTTGGTATTACGTTTGTATGGATAAATCGTCCCGAACCGGCCTCTTAAGGCTTTCGCAACAAATGAAGCCTTGGTAATCTAAAAATTTTTAGACTTTATCATAACTCCCAAATCTAGTACTACTTCACAAAATAGATAGAACCATCTATCCATAACCTAAATCACTAATTATAATTTCACAAACCTGCTCTATATATAGTTTTTTCCGCCGTCGGGCCCACTGAGTAGTTTCAAAGGGTTTTTTACTATTTTTGAAACACCTGTGACGCGAACCTTTATTGTCCCTTTTTGCTCCGATGCTCTTTATACACTATACCATAGGGTACTTTAAATATAGGAGTTAGTTCGAGGTAGTGATTTTTAAGGCTTTTTAGTTTATTTCTTGAGTTTTTGGTGAGAAAAGGAGTTTGAGATTTTTTTGAGGGTCGGAAATTATTCAATGATTTCTCTCGCTGTAGGAGGAGATCCCACAGACTTTTACTGATTAAAATTACACCCTTTGTGTTCGAAGACCAAGGGTCTGGATGGTCACCGGACGGCAGGGCGGTGAGCTACCCATTGCCCCATTACCTTGTCGTCCGCAAGCCTGCAAGTATGATGGACGGGGCATGAGGTTTCACTGTCCTCACTGTTACGGTCATCTCCTTCGCGAATGTAGAGAATAAGTAAAAGAGGTAGGGAGGAGTAGTAATTTTGAGATATAAAGATGGGAGGTAGGTCTATGTTACAATTAAATATTCTAAAGAGCATTTTAAGTAAAGAGGCTTTTGAAAATAATATGGTAAAATTAAAAGTAATCGAAGTTCTTTTTAGTTGTGTTTGAAGTGGTTTTTTATAGGTTTCATAGTTCTAAAATGAGTTTAGAATTAAAAGTAAGGGCCGCTGGGCGTAAATATTTGGTTAATAATGTAGTTGAGTGCCTTTCAGACTTTCAGCAGAAAGATGTCCACTGTTGGACAAAGGTGTCGTCACAACTAACGATCTAGTAAGTATCGCATTTATCGATCTCTCGTAATCTTCACCAAGTAATTGGACCTCTTGGGAGGCCTTCTAGACTGTTCAGATAAGATGAATATCTGCTGAGCAAAATCTATACTAATATAATAAAGAGGTAAAGTTTGTTTTTTTGTTTTTTTGTTTGTAGGGGGTAATCTCTGGAACTACTGGTCCGATTTGAAAAATTTAAGCAACAATAGAAAGCTGCTTTACTCCTGAGTGACATAGGCTATATTTTATGTACGCGGGCGAAGCCGCTGGCAAAAGCTAGTATGAAATATTTTTCTTTTACTCTAGTTAGCATATAAAAGAAGAATTTGTTGTTTCTATTGAGTGACCTTTAGAATAGTTTTCTTCAAAGAAAAAATTGTGAATAAAATAATAATGTTGCATTTGTCACTCTAATCATCACATAAAAACAGTACGTCATAAATATATTGCATACAAATAATGCAATCTAAACGTTTTTCCTTAATAAAAATAATGAATCAGTTTCTTAGAAATATATCAAACTCATAAAAATAGTTAGGTGCAGTTGTTTTATTGGTTATTTTTAGATGACCGCCTTGTCTAGTCGATGCTAATCGTCTACCATTTAGTCCAATTTGGTGCTTGCCTAGGTGGACACGGGAATTTGGCACCTTGGTTTATTAATATTTTAAATAAGTGTTTATTATGTCAAGAAATTGTGGTCAAAAAATAAAGTGATATAGTATAGAGCTTGGGACGTCAAAACGGTATTGTGATTGGAAGATTCAAATTCAGAAAACTGTTGTTTTTTTTTTAATAATCGAAACTTTTGTGACCAGTCACGCGGTCTTAGTAAAAAAAAAAATAACGACGACTTAACTACTCATAATAAAGGACTTTTAAAACAAACGTTCCAAGTTCAAAATTCTTTCGCGCCGTAACGATGAAACACGAGCTGCGTTCGTGAACCGAACTTGGGTGCTCGGCGACAGCCTCGGCTACCGAGTGTGTACGAAAGAGATCCTTTTAGCGAAATTAGTCAGAGTTCCCGAAAAACGCGGCCGTCGACCCCTTCGGGCAACACCTAAGTATTTTAGTGTCTAAAAAAAATCCAGTGTTTACATAACACTCTGAATTTTTTAAATAAACGTTCAAGTCGAAGGGCTCAAAACGCGCACAGACAAAAATTTCGTCGGTTGCGTCTGTGTGCGTGGCGCACACACTGACACCACATAAAAATGCCCAATCGGTACATGTCGCACCACTACAATGAAGGGACGACGTAAGTCGCATACAAGTGCATAATTCGGCCGAGATGCAAAAAAAAATATTTGGCAATGCGGCCCCTACGCGCCCGCCAGTCGCCCGCCCGCCTGGGTTAGGTTAGGTTAGATTTTTTGGCTCAAAACGCTCGTTGGCGATTTTTTTAAAAGAATTTTTGTGTCTACATCACTAGGAAAAGGCGTTCTTCCTGCAACTTTATAGCGCGCCAGTACGTCGCGATTTTTTGAATAAAGAACCCGAAACGCGTTCCTTCGCTCCACTTGGAATCTTATTTGAATTTGATAGTTCGTTTTTTGATAGATAAATAGATTTTATTTTAGTTAATTTAGCGAGCGTTTTGAACTAAAAATCCGCGGTTCTAGGGCGCAGTGCTCATTCATATTTTATTTTACAGACGTCACCGATTATGACTTAATATTTAAAAAATAAAAACCAAGATTTTTCACCGTTTTGGAGAAGACTCTAGTGCCTAAAGTGTCGTGTTGTGTTTTATTTTTACCGCAATTTAGAATTTATATTTTTCATTTATTGGACTTTTGTGTTTCCTGTTTTTATTTTTTGGTAAGTGTTTTTTATTTTTCCCTGTTTTTATTTTAAGACTTTATGTATTTTTACCTTTCGTTTTGATTTTTCCTTTAGTGTTGTATGTAGGTTCGTTCTTGCAAAACGTTTGCAGCTATTTCTTTATTTTTAACAACCATTATGTGAATAAAAAGACACAAAGGAATAATCAGCGTCGTATTCTGCAGCACGGGTCACTAAACAGCCACCTTTTGGCTTACAAAAACACTTTAAAACTTTATAAAACATATATTTTTCAAATAAATCGGGAATGCTCCCTAGACAAAGTGACAAGGACACGTCGTGGCGTGACGTCAGCAGTACTAGGCACTGCCGAGAAAGTCGGCCATCTTGATTCTGTGTTCTTTTTTTGAAGCCTACGAAGTGCGCGGGCGCGGGCCCGCCATGTTGCTTTATGTTCAAATTTTGAATTTCGAACTACCATTTCTTCCTTTTTTTTAATACTAGGTTTTATTATGGATTAAAAGTATTTTGAGGAGTTACTAAGTTGATACAAGGATACTTTTTATATGTATTTCCTGCCATTGAATGCAAGTTAGGCCTATTTGAAGCGGCTTGATAATGATGAAGTGTTTTTGTTCCGACATTTAAAATTTAAGTGATTTCTTTATAAAAATAATAAAATTGACTTATTCAATCTATGGGTATTTACTAGTATGATATTACCATAATATTTACAATTAACAAAATAAAAAAGGTATCCATTTTAGCACATTTTACTTACGAGCTTCACTTCCATGGAAGCTTTAGGCATTAAGGGTGATTTTGCTGTAAAGAGGGATTTATTTTAATTTTTAAAACTTGGTTGAATTGTTGAGTAATTAATTCTAATAAAAAATAAACATTGTAAATAAAAATTTAATTAACTAACAATCTTTTTTGATATTTCTGAATTCAAATATTAATTTATTTTCTTTAAATAAAATTACTACGTATATTAAGAATATGTAAAACCCATTATTTGTCGTCTAAAAGGTATTATTTTAAACTATTTACAACAAAAATTAAATAGTATAAAATAATAATAAATAAAATGGACAAATGTGGATCTTAAGTTAGGCTCAAAGACTCAAGAAATGTCGAACTTTGCTATATGTTATAAGTAACTAAAAAGGGCAAAACGATTGTATTAAAATCAACTATTGTCAGTAAATCCCAGCAAATAGAAAACATGGATACGGCAGTTACTGTTGCAATAATAAAAATATTACAATTTTCTTTATAAAACATAAATAATAATCTAGTATATTATTACAACTAGGTGAATGGCCACATAAGTCAATAAAGTCATTCTGTACGTCATTGCAACCAGAAGTCAAAACAGAGTCTTAATTTTATATTTATTTTTAAGACTTATATGAAGTTTTCAATTATATCACAATAGAAAATTATAGTCATACACTATAAAAGCAAAAAAAAAAAAAACAAAAAAGGTAAGGTAATATTATAAAATAGAAAGATTTTAATTTTTTCCTTTGCAATGAATTCACTCAAAAATTATTGGACTGATTTTTATAATGATTTGACCAGTAGAATTCTACTTTATTACAAAGTGACATAGGGATGGCATATTTTCTCGCGGCTGAATTCTGTCATAGTAGCTAATTTATTGGTATTTTGCTATGGCTTGCGAAACCTCTTCCCAACACTATCCTTCTAGGCAGATCAGGGCCTCACCATGATAGGTAAAACTGTTAGTCATGCGAGCTAGAAAGAGATGGAGCTATACACCATATATATCTCCATTCCTTTAAAAGTTATAATCGAATTGCATTAAGTAGTAGGGTCTCTTGTCTCTCAGTCCATGATGGACTACATGGGTCATATTGTTCATCATCCCAACCAGTCCACCTCTTTTGAGAAGCTATTTACACCAGCAATTTCTGAGTAATGGGTGTTCTTCAAGTTCAAAAGCGTATAGCGATGACGCTTGTGCACTTATGAAGTACGTGTGCTACCGATTCCTCCATCTCCATATATACTTTGCATAGGAGAATTTCTATAGTCCATCTCAAAAACTTCTCCACAACATTCTACCTAAATCATTATAAAAATTGGCGAAAAGTCCAGCTCACAAAAAGCGCAAAAGGCCAGTAAAATGCATTGTTACACGTGGACCTATTCCACATAGCGTGCCGGCACCCAGTTCTCCGTTTTCCGGATGCCTGCCAGTCTACAAACAGGTTCTCAATATCTCGTTTCAATATCTAGAAAAATACTACTACTAAAATACTAGCAAAACTCTACGGAAAGTTTGAAATTCTATCTCATAAAAATATATAAAAGTTTCGAGTTACAGTATTCTCCAAATCGTCTGGTAAGGCTATTTTTTACCCTAACTCTCTATTTTTTTATAACTTATAACAAACAACAACAAGAGTCTTCTAGTTTATATATAATATAAATTCTAAGAGGTTAAAAAAAAAACAAAATATTATTTTATAATAAATAATTTTTTTTTTAACCTTTCGTCTGCGGAATTAAAATTGCAGTTTTACAGCTTTTGTATAAGAAATTGTCATAATTAAACCACTATTTTTTTTCATACACTAAATTATTAAAATTCTCACTTTCACTGCCTACTCTACCATCAAGGACCATTAAATTCAATAAATAAATAAAAAAATATGACCAAACTCCAAATAACAGAGAGAACATTATCATGTACTAGTTATGTGTGTATAATTTATGACTCCTCATAAACAAAGCCTAGCCTTTTAAATCCTGCTGATGGCACATAACTTGAGCTCACGCACACCGAAGGCCACTCATGATAGCTACTTCGTCTAAATTCGTAACAGCACGAGCGCCATACACCGAGTCATTTAACTCTTGATTTTCAAATGACATTCGGCTTGTTTCGCTTACCTAAAAACTATTTAGATACACGTGTATCGTTGTGTATGTGTTTATACATGTGTGTGTACGACTCGTCTATTAACTATGGCGACTTGTCTATGATAGTGACATCCAAAGACTTTGCAAAGTCAAAATTAATGTGTTTTGTTTGTGGCATGCAAATGATTTAGGCAATGATGATGCGATGCAAACTGCTGTGGGTTTAATGTTGCTTAGAATAGGTGTACATGTAAATATTAAGTTAATGATGACAAATTGAAAGTTGTGATAAATAATGTTCTAAGTTTTGTCATCTATATATATTTTATATATAAAAGGTTCTCCGTTTCTCCCCTCAGTCAGTTTCTACTGACTGACAGACATATCAACGCACAGCCGAAACTACCGAGACTAGGAGACAAAAAATTTTGCACAAGGCTTTCTTTTATGACGTAGGCGAACATTAAGAAAGAATTTTTTAAAATTCACTCCTTAATGGAGTGAAACGCGTGTTCAAAGTTTGTGCGAAAATCTATTTTCACGCGGGCGAAGCCGCTGGCAGAAAACTAGTGTTATAATTATATTTCACAACTTTCATACAACGCCATCTAGTGCCAAACTAAGCAAAGCTTATCCTTTGAATAGTAGACAACTCGTAAATTTATGTATATATTTTAAATACATATATATAGGTATATTAAAGACAACTTATATTCAGTGAACATAATATGATCTTGCGCGTGATCCTACGACATACATTTACCCAGAATGATTATTTATTTGCAAAAAATCATCATCATCCATTCAGCCGAAAGATGTCCATTGTTGGACTTAGGCTGCTCCCAAGTGTCGCCACAACGACTGTTCCTGTGCGATGAATGCAAGACGCAAAAACTCACACACAAACTTAAAAATGGTAAATCGCTTCAAAATCCATAGAGTTGTTTCGTGCGCAAGTGCATAAAAACAGACATTTAGAAGTTTAAATTATAGTCTATTTATATATTTACAACTTGTTGGTAGCACGATAAATGGACAAAACGAATTGTTTTGAAAACAACAATTTATTTGTTTTTATATACTTACTGTGTTTGTGTACAGATATTTACTTTTTCTTTTCATTTTTGGCAAACTACTACATTCTAGCCAATTCAATGTTTTTATTTATTTTTGAGTATCTATCTATCTATCTATCTTTAAGAGGAAAAACTAAATGACAGACATATCAACGCACAAGTGAAACTAGAAGCGTGAAATTTTGCACGAGGTTTCCTTTTATGACTTAGACGAGCACTAAGAAAGGATTTTTCAAAGTTCAGACTCTAAGAGTTTGAAACTGAGTTTTAATGTAGGTAAGTATGGAGAAACTTATTTTCACGCAAGTAAAACAGCTGGCAGAAGCTAGGTTGTACATATATAAAATGAAAAGTCCTAACTGATACATTGATGTCCAGTCGTTAAACCTAGAATGCAGAAATTGTTGGATAGAAATTCCTTTTAAGTCACACACAAAGAACTAGAAAAAGAATTTTCCAAAACTAATTCTCTAATGTGATGAAACGTGGGACAAAGTGTGTATTAAAAAAATTACTTTCACACAAGCGTAGTCGATTAACTTTATAACTTTTAACAAGCAGACAAGAAGAAGAAGAAGAAGGAACGAAACAAAAACAGAAAAATACGCATAACAATGTTTATTCTGTAAAGAAATCTCTTCCTTACAGTAGATAAATCTTAACACCGTATTGGTAAATAGAAATACGACTAAAGTGAGAGAAGACAGGAGGATGTGATCTTTCAAAGAACATTTTGTAGGTCTCAAAAACGGATTTTCAGACTTTTAGTGACTAAAATCCTCCTTTTCATCCTCCTTTTCTCCTTTAATTGCCCTCTGTGTCACTCTTTCGACGCAACATAAAATACGGCTACATCCTACTCTAAAATAAGTTATAAACTATAGCATAAAAGATAAAGGCCCAACGTCCTAATATATTCAATGCCCTTCATACAAAACCCTTATGACTTAAGGCTGTCTATTCACGTGCGATTAGTCGCATGACGACTTTTATGACAGAAGCGTACTTAGACTTTAGTTTTATTGACTTTAAATGGCTATTTTTTAATACTGTATATCAATCACTATTGTAATAGGATGTTTTGTTATTGATAGGTTCAAACTTGACTATTATCTCACTTCTTCAAAGCAACAATGTGGTAGACGCTGGAGCACCTATAAATAACCTATTTATTTTTGACTTATACACTTTGGATAGATGTATTCGTTATTACACACCAAAAATAAAAATAACAATAGGAACTTAAAATTAATAGGGTGTCACAATGGGCGGTCTCATTGAAACTATCAGGAAACAAAGACTCTCGCAAGGAATAAATACCCTTCTACTACTTAATGATAGCGTTGTAAGTTTGATTTTTTATTTCCGCTAAATATTTTTAAAATCATAATTAGTAAAAAGGTTACAAGTCGCTTGATAAACTACTCAATTAGTGAAAATAAAACAAGCGCATTAGACATCAAGAAGAATGCAACAAAAAAGTCGCACAAAATAAATTCCAGTCGTACAGTCCATACTCAACCTTAGCTTTAAGTAAAGAGAAAATAAACTAACAAATAATATAGGAAACAAAAGCCAGACTCATAAAAGGAGGCCCAAGAGTCTACTTGTTGAATACCACCAATTTAAAACGACCTTAGCTACCATATAAAAGGTAAGACAACATGTGTCAAACTGTACTGGCAAAAAAACGTAAGTACTGCTTTCCATCTATGACACAGACTTCCAAGGTACCGACGTATGTTGACCTTTATTGAAGAACAAATTGCAAGGTAACATGTCTCAAGATGCATTGGTTGTGTTTCTTTTGCAGGTACAGTGCTTTGTCAATGACAGTATTGTGTGCCAGTTTATTTTGATCTCATGTGTATAAGAAAACGTTTTGCAGAAGAGGTCAAGGTAAAATGGGAGTTGCCTTTGTGTTAACGATTTTCCAACTATGTTACACTGTGTTTGAAACCAGCTAAATGAGCTTTAGACCAATTTGGAAGTACTAATGTTGTAATAAACTGGAAATGTTCAATTTGTTAGTGTGGTTTTTTATCTAAAAATGCATTTGTAAAAGCCATTTTACTCTGACCTGTTTCTTTGAATAAAAACCAATGGGTCAAAGCTCAAGGTATACTGGATTAACTTCTGGAGTGCATTTATTTGTAAGTGTAATTTAACTGTAAATAAATTGTTGATAATAATTTTAACATATTAATACACAGTCGACTTTGTGTCATATTTCTAAGTGATAATGTGTAAAAGCGTTGACTTCATTACGAAAAATAAATATTTAAAAATTACCGATATGTTTGTCAAGGGACGTGTTTTTTTTAATATTTCTTACCATGTGTCTGTTCTCCTTAATAACTGCTGTTTAATTAAAAAATAATACGTTTATATACTTAGATCAACTAAACTGAGCTCAGCTTAATCTAGTTGAAAGACCAGTGTCAAAAATATGGGCATCTTAAATTGAACTGAGTTTAACGTAGGTAGAGTCAATTACTAGTTGTGAAACGTAAAACAAAGCTATAATCTCAGTTAGACGCTCAAACTGTGTATTATTTTAGATAATCGCGATTAATTTTATTAGTGGATTTGACTCTTAGTCCTTTAGCGCAAAAATTAGTAGGTTTCATTAATTCAGTATACAATGTATGCAGTCACTATATATGTACAATAAAATATATCACGAAACATTAAAAAAAAACTTAGCTCGTCCCAATTCCTAGAAAAGGTCTAGCCATGACCTTCCATTATCAGATGTCTGGTTGCAAATTACAAGAAAACTATTCAGTCTATTGTGTCTCCGTCGCCGTCTGTCAGACTTCGGCCAAACTCGTGCGCACGAACATTCCCGAAGGCGCTCGAAGATTCCCGAACGCGCTCGGCTATTCTCGGGGCGCCTATCATTGCCGAACACAATTGATTCGTTTTAGAGTTTACAATTCTTTTATTGTATTGGTTTATTACATTTATGTGAGAGTATAATTGACTGTCAGTCGTAATTTTTTATTATATTTACTACTATAAGAGACAATGTTCAGTGTGCCTTTATATGAAACTAGCGACCCGCCCCAGCTTCGCACGGGTATTGAATATATTATGCATGTATTATACACATAAACCTTGCTCTTAAATCACTCTGTGTATTAAAAAGAACCGCATCAAAATCCGTTGCGTAGTTTTAAAGATTTAAGCATATATAGGGAGGAAGCGACTTTGTTTTACACTATGTAATGATGTTAATAAAGTAATTAATAAATTTACAGAGAATCGGTTTTATTTTCGATATATAAAAGAAAGATAAAAAGAAAGAGAGCAGTGGTGACCGAGTGGTAGCGGGTAATCAGTCTCTAGAATGTAGTATCTGCTTTATACCTATTACGATACATTTTTTCTTTTTTTCATCACCAGCATTTTTAATGTTCCCACTGCTGGGATACAGGCCTTCTCTCTAGGAGAGGGAACGGGTCATAATCCACCACGCTGGCCTAGTTCCTAGGCCTAGTGGATTGGTGGTGGTTCGGATTTTTGGTGATGAAATAAATTATACAAAGTAATGCGCCTGGCTGGGTTTGAACACGCGACCTGTAACTCGTAAGTCAGAGCCTTTACCTGTCAGCTACCACAGCTCACTTTTTAATATCATTATACTCGTAGTTCATAATTTTTAACCAAAAGTCTATAATCATTTCTCTGACACTATTTCCTACTACCTTCAAAACAAACGTTATTCCAACAGAGAAGAATCCGGCTGCTTCTCAGTTCGCTCACGATTCACCTAAAAATTACTGAGCCAAATGTGGTAAAACTTTCACTGGTGCATTCTTTGTTATATTCTTTACACTGTCTAAACCGTTAAGTTCGAATTTAATGAAAACAACCTTTTAAAAGTTGAATCATCGATGTAGGTAAGAAAAATTCTACTAGTTTCTTATCTGAGTTACAGATAGAAATACTTCGTGTGAGGAGAAAGATGATGACCTTCTCTGTAGATAAGCAAATTAATTGGGTTGGTTTTATATTTCTGTTGTCTGTCAGTTATTCCCTACCTCTTAAACGGCTATACGGATTTAGATGTAAATTGGCGCAGGTGTAAACCATATATAAATTATTTTTTATTATTATTATTTCTTTCTATAAATGCAGAAACCCTTAGCAATGTACCACCATGAAATACAATTCGTTACAACACAATAGCGTACGTATACATGACTATTTGATGACGTAATCAATTGTAATGGCTTACCTTATATTGTTAAGTTATTCTACAAAACATTTTCATGAAAATGAATTAATACTCGTATGAAGGTTATTTAATAAACAGCCGTAATGTGATTGTACGAGTTATCGTGTGAGATTCCCTTTACGAATAATATAATAACCGGCTTAATCGGCAAATATTATTATCCTATATAAAATAAATATCAAAGAAAAAACAATAGTTAGGAGGGTAAAAAATTACTATTTAATACTTTGTAAATGGTCTATTAAAAGAAATTTTACGTTTTGTTTCTAAGCGCCAAATCCAGTCCTTATTCTTGTCCAAGAATGCACCAATTTATTTAAAAAAAAAGAACAGACATAAAAATACGAGACATCTTTGACTCTCCAAAGAGTCAGTGAAACCAATTTTAAGTTATTTATCATAGAACGTGATAAATCACTTTCTCATGTCCCTTAAAACTGACCAATGTACCTTATACATTTATAACAAGTTTAAGGAGTAGACTTCTCTGCCGAAGTCTGTATTTCCTGATGGTTACAATCCGAAAATCTTTAAGTCAAGAGTGAATGCGTTATTTCTAGATAACTTCGCTTCATCGTCGACCGCATCAATGCTTTCCATCAGGCGAGAAAGCGGTCAAGCGCAAACCTACAAAAAAATCAGTTCATTTATTAAGAATAAAGACTAAAGTCAGTTAGTAAAAAAAACGCAAAAATAAACGCTAACAGCGTTAATACTCCGCGCTATTTAAGTTTCACTTAAACTTAAACTCTACTACAACCTATTAAAAAAATACATTAAGTAAAAAATAACTTGGATCTAAGAAAAGACTGTAGGTTTCCGTAATCAAAGACAAACTTCAAGGGCGTCCGGTGCGTACAGGCAACCGCATGTCAATGGTAGCATTGAAAACTTTAGCTGACCTAGTGTAGTACGAAGTTTGGGTAGAATATGAGGCCAGTGTATAATGGTTACTTGCAGTTTACTGTACCCAGCTTGTAAGCACCTTGAAGTTACTTTATTTTTGTTGCTCCATACGTAGTTTCTTGGTGAGATAGATAGATTGAGGAAATTGGTTTGCTCTTTGAAATGTGAGTGGCGTCTTATCTTGGCACGTTGTCTTACTTAATAATATATTTAAATGGTTTAAACGCTGAAATGCCACCCTAGTGCCACCTGTAGGTAAGTGTCATAATTGACAATTTTATTTTGTTTTATTTATTCGACAATTGACTACACATATACAAAGATAGATGCCGTTGCAATCCGATGAATGCAAGATACACTGGCCCGGTCTTTGTGGCGGCGCTTGGGGAGTCCTATGTCCAGTAATGGACGTCTTTCGGCTGAAATCCCTTTTTCTGTTTCCCTCTCCTAGAGAGGAGGCCTGTGTCCCAGCAGTGGGAACATTAAAAAGGCTGATGATGATGATGATGATACATAGATATGAAATACATTAAATAAACTTAAAGACTGGTGTAGTAATTCCTCACAGAAAAGCACAACATGTGTAACTATATTGTTAGTAGTTGCCTATTTAAAACTAAAGTAAATAATTACTGCGTAAGACTAAATAATTTTAGTTAAAACTTCGTTAACATTCTAGTCTAAAACAACAACTAACTTTAATAATGATACAAAGAAAAATGTATATTTTTTATTTCTGTCAGCGAATCAGCATTGCCATCCAGCGTGGCAATGCTACCAGCATTCTGGGCACTTTTCCCATTAATATCGATGTGGATGAATTTTTTAATGCCCAATAAGTAATTTGTAAATATTAGTGTACTCATTTTTAGTTTATTATTAGTATAATAATTAAATGTATCATAATTGATTCACTGTTTAAATACTTTTTGTACATGTAGGAAACTATTACACTATCTCGTGTTCAATGCCCAGTTAAAAGAGAGTCAATTGAACAAAAGCAAGTTCACAGTAAACAGTCAGATCTCAGCTGATCCCGTACCCCACATCAAGGATAAACATACATAAATTAACGAAGCTATAACAAAAGAAAGAAGTCCGTACCAACACCAAGGCTGTCTCGCTGAGTAACGCGTGCGTAAGCGCAGCTTTTATAACACCATGCAAATTTTAAACTTACAGGACTAAGTAGGTATGTTTTTTTTACCTAAATCATTAAATAACTCGTCCAGTTTTTGGTGGAGTGAGAGGGAGTGTCAGACTCTTACGGACAAATTTCAACCACGTCTCTTAAATTGCTCTCTTTTTAACATTTTCGAAGCCTTGACAGTGTTTATGTATATCAAAAAACACTAAATAAATTGAATAAAATATTTAACTACCCCACAGCTGGACAGATTTCTCTTGCATACTTCAATTCAATATGTTCTTAATCAGTTGGTCATAATTTAAATATCAGTAGTTATGTAGTAAAATAAGTACATTAAAAAGGTGTAGCTTTATTTATTTATTGGCTTATTAACAATTGTTACACTATACATTCAGAATATATGGGTTTTAAAATAAACCAAGTATAAAATATAAAACTATAGATGAATGTTGATGCATGTTGCACAACATTTTAGAATTAGAGTGATATTAATTAGAATTTTTCATTATAAGCATCCAAAATTTTAGAAAAGAATATGTAACTAATAATATAAAAAAATAGTAAAAATTACTTCAATACTATTAACACTTAAATTTCATTGCCATTCTTAGGTTTTAAAACATAATTTCGTAGAAGTATCAATATAATTTTACGAACAACTTTTATCCACAAGCCCTAGTCCCCTGCCCACCCCACACGGACGCAGTCGCAATGCAACAATTGTAACAAAAGCAACTCGTCTGCATCAAGGTTGTCTGTGTGAGTATGTGAGCCGGCTGCAAGCGCAGCTTTTCCTTATCGCTTTGTGCACGCGTTTAACTAAGACTAGAAGTTTTATCTGCTAAAGATTTTAGTTGGGATGTAGTTTATTTTTATTTACAAGTTAAATGGAGATAAAGGGTTGATTTTAAAGGAAGTAGAATCAAGTTTAAGGGTCATTTTCTCTATTACGTTACGTTTTTTTTATTAAGGATCTATAGTGCTTAAAAAGTAGAACTAGGGTAGTGTACAAGCAGGAACATTTGCAGGATAGAATAATTGAAGAAAGATACTCGTAGATGAGTTTTAGTCAGTAAAAGTCGGACACGGTTAAAAAGTATGTTTAGACTCCGACACTTTATACGGTACATGTAGTGTCTCTAATTGTACACTCGTGTTCATACTGAGGCACTCGATGTATACATTGAGAGTACTGTATAAAGTTTTCGAAGTCTAAATGTACCTTTAGACTACACTCTAGAGTATCATTTGATGATTTATAGTCTCGAAAAAAAGTGTACCATAACTACTTATACTTAACGTTTCTATGCAATAAATCAAGATTAATTTTAAACCCTAAAAAATTTAATGTTACTGTTATTTAGGTTTTTTAAAGAAATAACATCCTGACACATTATAAAACTAAGTCATCAACTACGTCTGTCTGTATGAGTGCGATAAACTCAAAAAAAATATTTGCTTGCAGTTTTCACCAATACACAGAGTGGGTATATAATACATGCATATTATAGTAAATAGTAAGAAACCTAATTCGGATCTAATTTAGTATGTACATTTTTTTTCTAACGTAAAACCAGCAACATCTGTCGAGACCGATGATATTTTATTACAATATTAGTTTAATTTTTAACAAAATTAAATAAAGTAGCTGCACAATCGTTTTAGGTAGGCCTATAAATAAAGTTTTATGTTTTTTTTTTGGTAAGGTACAAAATACAAGTACTAAAAATTTAAGGACTATATAAAACTATCTTTACGCCTTTCTTAAAAATCCATTTCCCAACGCCTCGCTTATTAAGCTATCATCTGACCTCCGCCCTTCCGCGCTTGGTACGCACTTAACGCACTATAAATAACGCGCAAGGATACCCCTCCCCCTGCGGGGAAGCGCATCAGACGTGTGAGGGGAGGGGGGAGGATTCGAAAGTTGCACAAACGTCACCTTGACCCTGATATGCGCGCTAGGGCTTGCCTGGTGGCTTTGCCTGTTTTTGTAGATGTTGTAATGTTGATTATTGATGAATGGGCTTGGTGATTTTGTAAGACTGATTGAAGTTTTCGTCATATATGATACCAGAAAAAACAACTTGTATATTTAAAAAAAGCGAAGAATTAATAGGTCTCTTGTCTCAAGATCTCTCTGTCGTCAATCAGCTAGGAATAAGTTAGGAATCCCAGCAAAGGTGAGACTAAGCTCATGTCATATTCAATTAAAATCACTTACTGAGAAAGAGAGAGTAAGAATACAAATTGAGCTGTTTGGTGTAGTAGATTAGTACAAAATATGACTTACTATTAGTAGTTAGATGTGAACGACGAGTGTGCTCCATTGTCAACCATCGGTTTTTTTTTCATTAATATAAACTAATGCTTGACTGCAATCCCACCCGATGAGTTGTGTTAAGGTGCAGCGTCAAACACAAGGTTATTAATTAAAAAAATAATTTTAAAAAGTCTGGTCTATTTCTAAACACTTACAAAATTATAGATAGATTCCACTGAGATACAGAACAAAATAATGATCGTGTTCATCACACAAACATTTGTCCAGGGTGGGTATCGAACCCAAGACCACCAGCATAGGAGTCAGGCCCGCTAACCACTAGATCAACAGGACAATCAATGTTTGCAATACTATGAATCAGCATCATTTTATCCATTTTAACCCTAAATCCAAATAAACATAAAAATAATATTATCCAAAATAAACAACATAGAAATCTTACAAGCACGGAACTTACAAACCAAGCAACTAAACTGAATTCCTTTTCCATTTCCTTCGTAAACTAGTTTTCCCCAGGGGTGACGTTCCGGAGTCATGACGTCATCGAGGGTGGGGATAGTGACGTCACTGGGTAATCGTCAAGGGTGCGTGGTGGGTTAATTGATAGTAATTAGAAGGATGTGTGTGGTTTTGGGTTTGTCTTTGATTACGCTTCTGTAGTGTGGTTTGTCGTGTTTTTATTTATATTATACTAGCGACCCGCCCCAGCTTCGCACGGGTGCAATGCTAATATTAAATATATTTTGCAGGTATTATACATATAACCTTCCTCTTGAATCACTCTAGGTATCTATTAAAAAAAAAACCGCATCATAATCCATTGCGTAGTTTTAAAGATCTAAGCCTACATAGGGAGAAGCGACTTTGTTTTATACTATGTAATGATAAGGATATACATACGAGTTTCGGCCTTTACGGGGTGTAGTCTGGCTTTTACATCCCTTGAATCTAGTGTTTTTCAAAAACCCTTCCTCTTTGATGCTCACAAAAAGAAAGCCTTTTGGAAAACTTTACGTTCCCAGTCCCCGTAGTTTTAACTGTAACATTTCACAACAATTTAGTAGAAAATTAACGTTATTGGTCTCAAGGCTCTAATGAAAATATTAAAGAATAAATACCATTTCTAGTTGACACAAATAACGTGGTTCTAGCATATAATTTTTCCCATTAATCAAATAAAGCTATTAGTTACATATCATCATCATCATCAGCCTTTTTAATGTTCCCACTGCTGGGACACCGGCCTCCTCTCTAGGGGAGGGAATGGGCCATAATCCACCACGCGGGCCCAGTGCGGATTGGTTAGTAGTATTAGTTACATATACATACATCATGCTACGTCTAAAAGAAACGGAGTAATCAAGACGCGGGAAAAACCGCGGGGGACAGTTTGATTACTAAAATACGGCTGTCAAAAACAACCCCTACCAATGACGTCACTCCACCAAATGACAATATCGTCATTTACCTCAATTTATATAAGTTTTCCTTTCTAAATCTACATCCTAAGCACATGCGATCGCACGTGTAGACTCCAACGTCACTCCGTAGACTCCGCTAGACGAAGCCATGTGTTTGTACGTAGTTCGACATGTGTCGCTATAGGACATGTGTCGAGTGCGTGGGGAGTGCACGTGCTTGCGTCATAGTTACGCACGGACGGTGCCGAGTGAATGGGGAAAGTTGGGAGTTGGGACATTTTGTGGTATTTTTATTTATAAGGGTAGGGAGTTATTTAGAGAATATAACGGGACATCTATTCCGTTTTTGATAACACGAAAACAGGCATCAAAAGAAACATAGGACGATCTAGTTACAGAAAAAAAAAACCAGTCAAGTGCGAATCGGACTCGCGTTACCGAGAGTTTTGCAGAACCTTAGTAAATAGTTCGATACTAAAATATAAGAAAAGAAAGAAAAAAAAATATTCGTTACAGTGTAAGGCACAAACACAATAATAAAAAATAAAAATGTTTATCCTGTGTTAAGCTAAGGTGTGCAATAAAGTAATAAATAAATAATAAGGTAGCACTAAAAAATAAAACAAAAAAAGAAAAACGATTAAGTTATTGTTAGTAGAATCTAGGCTCGAAAAAATGTTTATTTTTGACAAATTCAGAATTTTAGGTCTACGAGAAGTATTAACCTATAGATTTTAATTTATTTACGAGTATCAAAATAGATGTCTAAATAGAGTCTAAACGGGTTTATCTTTAAATTATTTTTCTTAGAAGTCTAATTTTTGTATTCTAAGGGTTAAAGATTTGAGTATTTGATATTCATTTCAGATTAATACTTTCACGTGTTTCTGTGAAAAAGGGTGACTAATGACAAGGGTCAGATTTTTAACAAATAGTGTACGCTTACTCTAAAACTTATACTTTAAACTTATTAATTAACTCGTGATGGAGTCCGTGGGTAAAGTAATAACCACCACTTTGGTCGATCTTCAAGGTTAAACAACGTTTGCCCGGGCCAGTTAAAGGATGGGTGACCATTTTAACATATCGAGATTACTCTGTGCCTCAGAAAGCATGTCAAACCTTTGCCAAACCTGACCGTCATTAGTAGATCTTTGATGGTGGTCATGTTATCAAAAACAAAAAAAAAATCTGGTACCTGACCAGAAAGTTTTACCAGGGGGTATGCTGTTACCTGATTACTAATTTGTGGATGTCAGATAGGCACTCAGTCCATGTAAAATTTAAAAATCCTAACAGTTAGCTGTATACAATAATAGCGGATACTAAGTTTTAAAAATCGGCAATTTAAATATCGAATTTCAAAATAATATAATACTAGATACTTATAGGCAGTTATAAGATAAATAAATAATTAAATTAAAAGGGATCAACCTAGATTCATTACAATTTAGAAATAACACATTAAATTGAGTACATGCTTCTAATTCCTAGCTACGCACCATTCTCGTAGCCTAGATCGTAGACCCGCTACGGCGTAGCACGTAGGTCTACAGTTTTCGTAGCATAGATCGTGTCTACGCGCTACGCAACCCCATTCATATTGCTAGCGTATTTCAAAATATATGAATGTATTTTCCTTGTGTGTTTCTATGTATATTTGTGTTCATCTATGTGTGTGTCCATTTTTTCAATATTGTTATAGAATTTGTACGTCAGTGTTTAAAAATAGTCGGTTTACGTAACACAGATTAAAATGGTGTCCGATTGCCTTTCCAATTTTGTTTCAGCATTTATTTTTGATCGCTGTGTAGGATTGATCTGGTTTTTTGAATTGTAATTACGACAATTTTTAGAGTGCGAGTACTATTCGTAGACAACACATTTTTTATTTGATCAATTTTAAATTTATTTTAGATTCAATTTTTTTGGGGTCGTTTTTTAACAAATTTGAACGATTGCATCACTGCTTACTATCAGATGGGATCGCAGTGAAGCACTGGCTTACATCAATAAAAAAATATATAAAGCTGAAGAGTATGTATGTTTGTTTGAACGCGCTTATCTCAGGAACCATTAGTTGGAATTGAAAATTTCTTATAGTTTGAATAGCCTATATATTGAGAGGGTACAGGCTACATAACATCACATTCTAAACCAAAAATGCAGAAGAAACTATGGGGGAAGTTTCTCAATAAAAAAAATAAAATCCATTTATTTTTTCATCAAGTTTTTAACAATTAGTTATGTTCAAAACTATACAAAACACGTCTCCTTGACGTAACGTAGAATAATTTAGAAAGTCCCCTGCCGAGTGCCCCGTCCCGCGGTAACGGCGACATTGCTAAACATCTGATGATGGTACTTGATGCATCACAATAAGTTTAACTTTAACTTATGTAAGTATTGATAACTAATTTTCACAATGTGAGTTGAAAATTAGTGTTTTGGACTAAAAAGTACACTTTATCGTAAAAATTGCCTTGGAAGCCTAGTTAGCCCACAGGCCCCCTCTCTAAAAAAGGGAAAGGCCAAATGCGGATTGATAAATTTCACATATGTTCGAATTTTTGGTTCTAGAATATGCCGTATTCCTTACGATGTTTTCCTTCACCGATTGGAGAGCAGTGATGATGAAATAAATAACATAATATTATGCGCTTGGCTAGGTTTGAACCCGCAATCTACAACTTGTAAGTCGGGGCCATTACTCTCGGACACCACTCTCGCTCTCTACTCTTTCTTAAAGTATTTGTACTAATTCAAGAAGATTTTTAAAACAATCTATAAATATATAGGTTGAAAACGTTTGACCATTGTAATACTCCATATCTTGAATCTAAAATGTTGTTAATTTCAGTATATTTGGTATGCTAATAATTTCATGGAAGACACAAATTGCTGCGGCAGCCACCGTGACGGCTGTCTGCCCTTCATAGGTCGTGGTCGTGAAGATACCTTTGTTATATGAGTATATCTTGGTGAAGAATATCTTTTTGTATAGGTGAAGGTGAGGATTTGGATATAAATGAGGAATATTTGTGAGATTGAAAAAGTAAAAGAACTTACAAGCGAAAATAAAGATGGGTTGAAACCCATCTTTATTTTCTTAAGGATAATTCAAGTGCTGAAACATTTTTTAAATGCATTCATTTTTTTATGGAGAGAAAAATCATCTAATGACGATTCCCATCCTTGGGCGGAGCGGCGAGCTACCTATTGCTCACCGTCCGCAAACCTGCGCCTACGGAAATGTATTGACGTCACTGACCTCTACTGTTTACCACTGGACAACCTGTTCCGTATGTTTGACAGCTTTGTTAATATTTTTTTGTACAAAAAAAAAGAAGTGAAATGACTGATTTTTTTTTTTATTATAGACTGACTTTTGTCAGAGGTTTCGGCCGCGTACATAAAATATAGCCTATGTCACTCAGGAGTAAAGCAGCTTTCTGTTGTTGCAATAATTTTTCCAATCGGCCCAGTAATTCCACGCTTGCCTAAAAGTAACATATTCACTTGACTAATTGTTGTATTTTGTGTGGTTGTTTTATGTGTGTATGTATGTGCGTCTAGTTTGGGCCGAATAAAAATTGTTTTTCTTTCTTTCTTTCTTCTTTCACTCTTGACTTCAAGACTTCTAGGTTATAACTATCAGGAAACACAGACTCCGGCAGGAAATTCCACTCCTTGGCTGTACGCTACTGAAATTTAGGAAAACTAACAAAGAGTTTTGATTTTTATATATAAGAAGATTTACGTAGGTAGTTTTATCTGTGTAATACTGTTTCTAACCAAAATATTTATTCTGAAAATCTTCTATCAAAATTTTAAGGTTAATGAACTAAACATTTTCCAAGTAAAGCAACCCAGATACGTTTACAGTTCTTCTTTCTTAGAAAAACTAAGTGCTTTGAAGTAATGTTTTCTTGGAAATGAGTTTATATAATACGCGTACATTCACTAACGTAAGCCGGTTAGTACCTACCAGTTTTCCTAGAATCCCCGAAATTATTAAAACCTCATCTATCGAACACAACAACTCCATTTTACTTTAATACAATTTTATAACGAACTTGCACCGAAAATCTCGTTACCGGCTCCCTAATTATGCCGAAATAATACGTGGAAACGCGCCATTGTTGTCGAAAAAAAAAATGTTTTTGTCAAAAATGGACGCCATTATACGATTCCCGCGCAATGACGGCAAGATGGCGGGCCTATTTAGATCGAGCCTTCTATTGGCGCGCTATTTAAAAATGGAATGCACTGTCCTTGGCTGGCGAGGTTCGTTGACCTTCCGATGCATTTTGGCGGTTTCTCTTCACACACAAAACGTTCTAACTTCAAATGCAACTATCAATCGAATTTCAACTCTATTCTTGTATAGCTCGAGCATTATTTAGCTTGCTCATTGTCAATACAATGTAGGAGCCGGTATTTTTTGTTAATTCAAATGAATATAAACTCTTCAGCATTGAATTAAGGATGGAATTCTAATGTGCCTTAATGAATTATCTCTTATTTATTATTCGATTTATTTTATGCCTTATTTTAATCGTGATAAGGTTGAGAATGGGTTTTTAATGCTAATTGACGGATGGAGTGCTTTTAAGGTGACTCTAGGCACGGACGGTTGTATTTAAATTTTGTAAAATGATAATTAAAATAACTGCCAAAGTTTTTTGACAGTGGGGAATGTTAATTACAGGTAAAAGATATATTCTTTTTAAATCTACAGGACGACATATATAATTAATTGAACGTTGAGAAGCGTGTTACCGTAATGGAAGAAAATTACATTTATTTGAATAGTAAATAGCTTGGTATTAAATAGCGACACACAAGTCGAACTATTATGGCGGACGACCTTGAATGCAAGTGCAGTAACCGAATTTCGGGTCTAAATCAAAGTAGGGGACTGCACGAAACGATAGCGACGGGTCCAACTTACTTGACGCGTATTATAACCCCTTAACAATTAACCAAAATCTTTCTCACAAACCCGAAAACATTGGCCGGCCAAAAATAGAAAATCAACAACAAAAAAAAAAGAACACAAACAGTATTTTCACAGACTTCCTCCTCCGTTACAAACACCTTTCCATTGAGAAAGTCTTAGAGCAATTTCCTCAAAAACTTCCCTCTAATATTAGATCGTTTCATGTTGCCAGATACAGTCGCCACGACCTAGCCAATATAAACGGTGCTGATCTATTGAAACATCCGAGGAATGTCTGACGTGGCCGGCCGAATCACGACGGAACTCGGTTACTGTTTTTTTGGCCGGTCGCTGATCTTTGAGCATTGGCCTGACTTGGTTCTAGGAACAAAATGCTGTGGCGTCTGCTTAAGGGAAAATTGTATAAGTCTCATTTATAAAAAGGACTGTATTTTTATTTATTTATATGATTACTACAGAAAAAAAACCCTACAAAAGACAAAATCTTCGAAAAAAAAAGTGGAAATCTGTGGAATTTTCTTCCGGTGTCTGTGTTCCCTGATAGCTACAAGCTGGGGTCTTTAAGACAACAGAGACTAGGTTTTTACAATATAAGCGTACTTCATCGTCGATAGAGCCTGTCAATTATCTACACTAATATAATAAAGAGGTAAAGTTTGTTTTTTTGTTTTTATGTTTTTTTGTTTGTAGGGGGTAATCTCTGGAACTACTGGTCCGATTGGAAAAATTTTAGCAACAATAGAAAGCTGCTTTACTCCTGAGTGACATAGGCTATATTTTATGTACGCGGGCGAAGTCGCGGACAAAAGCTAGTAAAAAATATGTTTAAAAAAAAATATCTTCAATCTTTGAACTTCAAAAGACAGTATTTAAAAAAATACATTTTTTTCAGTCGCTATAGTATTTTGCGCCGCAGTGGGACAGTATGGGCTAGATATAATAATAATAATATTGTATCTAACCTTAATTTCTGTGGAACTTTTTTACAGAAAAAAAATTATGCCTGCCTATGTTGCAATGTCTTAAACACTTCTAACATAACAGACTTTCACTGAATCAATTCTATTACCACACCGATTTATTCAATTATATAAGAAATAAAATAAAATATACGAGTAGAAAGGTGATAATGTAAACAAAGTTATCCTTAAAAAAATATTAAATTTGTTCCCCTTCCCTTTGTTGTGTTGTTTGTTGTGTTTGTTTATTTCTCTTTTTTTCATGAAAAAAATAAAATACATTCCTTTTTTTTAGCGTAGTTACACTCGCCAAGTTTCCACTAGTAACACTCCTACATAAACGTCATTCCATAAATATTTGTGTACATGACGTAGGTTGAACTAGAACGTCACACGTAAACATAGAATCGTAATTGTGGAGGCGTTACAGTTTGTAACGCCGAAGAAGTTACGAAAATAACCCAGAGTAGAGCTACTGAAATTACTCACCGTAGTGCAACGACACAATAGTGCGGGGAAATGGATCTGTTTAGGGATGGGCAACTGTTACAAGAAAAACAATCGATACATTCAAGATTACCATTATGGAAACGGTACTCAAAGATTGTATATTGATGGAAACAGTAGTCAAAGCAAGCGTATTCAATAAACTGTACGAGTTGTTGAGTGCTGAATTCGAAATTAGACATATTTTTATAGTACAACGACACTAGTGATGTCAACATTTTAATTGTTTTGTCGATGTCTTTGTAAAATACGCATTACTCAATCGACTGTTTTTTATTAGTAAAAAAGACATAATTTAAAAAAGCGTTATAGAAATTTGTCATAGCAATTTTTTGGGCAAGGGTTTCTTACAAATCCAAGACATATACCTACAGAATTTTATATTATAGTCAACTAATCATTACAAATAAATAACTAGTCGTCTTAATAGTGTTATTATTATGTGCAAATAGTAGTAGTTACTAGTAGTGGCAGTTAACAGTTTTTAGCTTACTCTCGAAAAATCTGTAGGACCATTTCCCGAATAACAAAGTACAATTTTCAGTATTTTAAAAATATCACAATAGATAATTTTAAAAAGTAAAGCCCTTCATCGTTTTCAAGTACACAAATGAGTTTGATTTCCATCCCATTAACATTACCCACGCACACAATTGCACACAACATAGTTTGGCTTCAGGAAACAATTGTTTTTTCGAGCTAACCCTGGTTGCATTCTTCAACTCATTTGTATGCAACCGATGTCGATCGCTAATACAACGGCCGACGGATTTGAATATCATTTGGGCGGCTTGGTGGCCAAGTCGCAAGGTTATGGGTTTATACTGCCTTTAGACGCCCGTTGAGGTGTGGGGTCCGTAGTGTGGGGAAACGGTTTAGTTTTCTTGCTCATCGATATGGCGGAAATGCTTGTCAAATGTAGGTTTTTTTTTGTTTTGCAGTGACGTTCACAATTTAACGAACCTGGGGTTTATTCACCTTTGTATCTAAGCTGTTCTAGTGGGCACTAGTTTTTGAACTATTTAGTATGGCACTCAATTCAATCTATATGTGGATATTTGTTTATCATATTAGTCATGTTTCTATAATAGAATGTATATTATCTTCATTTCTAAAGTTAAAGAAATATAAATACTACACTGGTTTCATCGTTATATAGTTTTAAATAGTTATACAAAAACATTATATTATTGAGCAGAAAAGAAATAGCATAAAAATATCATTTTTTAAATGGTACGTTTTTGTTTAAAGTTAAAGGTTATTAAAATCTACAAAGAAGTAAATAAATTACCTACATACATAACTAAGTAGTAGGTAGGTACATACATAATTTACAATGGGTTTAAATAATTATTTTTATTGCACAACTTACAACGCTAGTATGCATTCGTTTCTGGTACACTGACCCTTCCAAATGTGTTATTCAGTATTATTTCAATTGATATTATACATTTTAGGTTCTTGTCCGAATAATTAACTGACTATTTCAGTTATATTAAGCAATTATATTCTTTTGTTTAACACTTCATTATGAGGAATTACCATTCGTTGTATAAATTAGTATAGATAATGTACTAATTTAGTACACTTTACACTCCTTTTTTATTAACTTTTATAACCTTTTTCATCAAAGCTAACAAAAAAATATATCTATAAATAACTTTTTATAAAAACAGACAATCTAATTCTAAAACATCGATACATTCACTTAACCGAAATTACCCCTACACTATCCCAACAAAAACTATCGACATTTTTCTTTACAAAACATCGACATCCCATCTCTGGCAGCACACATCACTACTATTTCTAATTTCACGGTCGTCGCGTCTATGTGTGTTTGTGCCTGTGTGCGTGACCTTGCTGCTCGCTGCGTTTCGGCGGTCACCGACCCCGGTGCATGCAACCCTTGAGTTTGTGCACATATATACATGTGTGTGCACATATACATAGACGTTTATATACACATGTACGTAGAAAAGCGATGCGAAGCCGGTTAGACCGGATTTAGACTGGATAGTGGTATCATTTTTTGGGAGAGGGGCAAGGGGGGTGGTGTCTTGAAGTTTTGTGAGCATGTACAGATAGAAAGTTTGATACTTTATGAATGTTTTAATTAACTTTTTAAATAGCGAAATTACAGACATAATCGAAAGACAATAGGTATGCGGCGTTCGGTAAGGGCTTAAGAGTTTAAGATAAGAAAAAGTAGTTGCAAAAAAACACGATGTCATTAATTTTAGTTTAGTCAGCCTTAGTCCATCTTGCGTCATGTGCCTTGTTACCTGTTCACGGGATTTAATGACAGCGTCAGTGGCACGACATTGCTATGATCGAATACTGGCCCAGGCAAAGAATCTTACTAATATTATAAATGCGAAAGTTACGATGTTTGGATGTTTGTTTCTCAATCACGCCAAAACGGCTGGACGGATTTGGCACAGGCATAGGATACACTCCGGAATAGGACATAGGCTACTTATTATCCCGGAAACCCCAACCCCAATACCACGCGGGCGAAGCCGCGGGTAAAAGCTAGTAATACATAATATGTAGTTAAATATACTATATAGAGTGCAGAGGAGCTCCAACTCCATCTTGAAGATCATAGCTCGGAGATACGATTCTCCATAATGCAAGGTATTATTAGGAGATGTATCTCTCAGACTAGTCTTGTCGCAAAATAACATTTAATAATACGTTTTACTAACATAGTTATAAAACTTTTGATACTAACCCACTATGGATGTAACTTGTCCGAAATAAAGATACTATAGATAAATAATATACAAATAAATTTAATGATTCATATATAATTTATTCCGAATCGTTACATTATTTGTTTCTGTTAGTAATATAATTTAAAGCATAGTAATCCAGGACATCTAATTTGTAGAAATTCAGTACGCAAACCCTAATCTAATGCGAGTTGCTTATTTATGCATTTCAATCTTCAAAGGAAAGGCAGTGCTTACTCACAAATAATTCTTGAAAATTATCTGATACTAATTTCATACACTAGTGACTAGCTGCTACCAGTGGCTTCACCCGCGCGATATTCGAAAGTTACCCCAAGGGGAACTTACTCCTAGAACTACTCCTGCAGCCTAGGGTGGTGCAAACTGTTACCTCGACTCTAGGAATAAGGCAAGGAAGGTACGGGGTAGGTTTTTTAGTCAGTAAGAGTCTGACACTGGTCTCCCGCTCCGCCCAAGAGCGGGTTTCGTCATTCGATGATTTTCACCTACCATAAAAAAAAAACTCCTAGAACTAAAAGTATTCTATATATAGTACGAGGACATGATCCACCCATGTCCTAAGTTTCATCAAAACTGTTCAGCCGTTTTACAGCATAAAAGTAACACACATACTCACGAACTATCGCCTGATTTAACGTGATAATATCTGTTTGTTACATTTTTACGTTTAACCTTTTGAATATCGTAATTACAGACACCATTAAAGAACAATTGGTGTGCGAACGCCGACGTTCGTGTGGGACTCAAAAGTTTAAACCACCTGAAATGTTGGTACAAAGATGGATTAGACTTCAGAAAAACACACAAGACACCATTTACCAAAGTAATAATGCTCCCTTAACACGATTAAACAATTTTAAAGGCGAAGCTGCAGGCTGAAGCTAGTTAAGACATACAAGCGACCCACTAGTGTTGACAACGACTCGATAAAATAAAATATCGATCGTCGATTGTTCGCGGTACTTCGCCGGCGCATCGTTGCGTGAGAGTTGTTTTTTATTTACTTCGCACGTGGCTGTATGGAGAATTGTTTATCTTGGTCGATTTATGAAGAAAAAGTTGAGAGTAATATTGATTTTGGAAATGATAGTATCATCTTGATTAATACTGCTGTAATGATTTTAATGTACAAACAAAAATAATAAAATACAAATAAATTGTGTGAAGCGACATTGGAGCACTACTTCTATTTTCTTTCACTTAAAACATAATAGAATTAGTAATACACCGCACCGACCTAAAACTTTGATGAATAAGCAAACAATTAAAAATAATACAAAAAAACTGCATTTTTGTTATAAAGACTCTTTCAAGAAGAGAGATTGTCATAACACAAAACTTTAATAACTCATGAAAAAATTCAGCTAACACTATTCATACTCAAAACCCAAAAAAACTACCTTCAAACCTCATAAAAAATATTGTGAAAAATAAACATTATCTACAAAAAGCAAAAAATACTACAGAAAAGCAACAAGTCCTCCCATATTCCCAACAAATAAATAACATACACCACAAAGAAACGAGGGGAAAATGTCCGCATTGTGTGGGAAAATACGTGAAAGCACATAAGCTGCTTATCATCATCCTGTAAAGAACCTTGAGGTAAACGGAAAACTGCTAGTAACGATATTATGTCAATGTGAATGAAAATATGCGATTTGTTCCCTTTGATCTGAGCGGAGGAAAATACCCGTTTTGATACGAAAATGGAGGTTCAACTCGAGTGAGGATAGGTTAAAGATGATTGCTTGTACTGACTGACTGGTAGAGAATGTCTTGTTGCATTAAGCCCGTCTATGTACCATTACTGTGCATGAAGATTAAATAAATAAATAAATGATATTAGTGTCATCATCGTTACATAGTATAAAACAAAGTTTGCTTTCCCTATGTACGCTTAGATGTTTAAAAGTATGCAACGGATTTTGAAGCAGTTTTTTTAATAGCTAAAGTGATTCAAGAGGAAGATTTATGTGTATAATACATGCATAATATATTCAATATCAGTACCCGTGCAAAGCTGGGGCGGGTCGCCAGTGGCCTATATAATTGTAAAATTCCATCATTACCTTTCTCAACCGACAGCTAGAATTTTGATCCGATAATACGGTCGTATCTTCGTGAGTCTGAAATTAGGCTCTGCGAATTTTAGCGCTTGATAACTCGTAAAAAATATATGGTCGAAAAAAATAAAAGCAATTTGCAGTTGTTATTGCTGTTAAAAACTGTTATTGGCATTTTTTTGTTCTTTAGACTAGCCAAGATCCGACAACCGTATTGTTGGATCAAAATTTTAGCTGTTGGTTGAGACAATTTATTTATTTATTTAATCTTCATGTACATAATGGTACATAGACGGGCTTAAGGCAACAAGACATTCTGTACCAGTCAACCTTATGGTTAAAAAAGACAACATTGTGGTAGGTGTGCATAATAAATAAATAACTTATAATAATAAAATACGTGTAAATCGTTAATATCATAAACTAAAAATACAATGATAAATATCAAATCAGTGCAAATATGACAATTATGACGAAGACCAAACTAAGGTAAAGTACATGTTTTTTGTGGTGGTAATTCAATTGAGCGGATAGCCACAGCTGTGAGGGAACATACTTCTTCAGGTTCCAGCCTCCACCATCAGCTAATAGAAGCGTAGTGTCGACGAGTAATAGGTAGCTCTCCGTTCGGTTGGCCGACAAGGACTGAGCCCAAGTCACAAAGATTATTGTCAGTAACATTATTACAAAGGATACGTTTTCGAAGAACTCTGGCACCCAATGTAAGATTTAACTTAACATAGTTTTTAGTCAGTAAAAGTGCCTTCTCACTTCACCATGAAGCGAAAGAAATCACTGTATGTTTAAAACCTTAAAAGAAATCTGTATAAAAGTGACAAGATTAGTTTAGATAACAGCTGATTTACCACCACTTACATTTATGCTGTGTTGTTATCAAGATACACAAACATAAATGCATGACGTTAATCTAAATCGCTAATTAATGAAACATTAACTGTTTAGTTAATTACCCGGGTTACCACTCCAAAATTCCCCAACAATTTAACTAACCACTTAAAATTCCACTCCCACATTAGAACTACCCTCACGTTTACCTCAAAACCGTCAAATAACTAATAAACCCTTCCTAATTAAAACTAAACCCGAAATTCAAATCTCGAACACCACGACGCCATTTTATCGCGTCCAACCGCATTCCGTCTACAGCTCGTCTAGCCTTATGTCCAACGACCGAAGACACGGGGAGACCTATTCAAATGCATCGCAGACGCCTCATGTGTGGGATAGAAGGGGGGGTGGGGGAGGTCGATGTATATTGGACGTCCCATGTAGTGTGTATAGTGGTCCTGACCTACTGTAACTAGCGATAGTAGCCGTCTCTAGGTCAAAGAAGGATAGACGCACACATGCATACGTTCTGTGCGTGTGTTGTGTGTGATTGTGGGTGTGGATGTGTGAGTTTGTGCATAGGACAGTGTACGAGTTATTTTGCGGAATCGGAACGCGATTTAGTTTGAATCGGGTATTGATATAATCGGGTCTGATTGTATTTAGGTTTTTAGCTTTGTATTTGTTTTTATGCTGCCTTTTTTGTGGCACGTTATGCTGTTATTTGAAATGAATTTACAGAATAGTTTTGAGTGGTATTTATGAAGCGATACTATGAAATAATGTCTATATAACTAGCTTCTACCAGCGACTTTACTCGCAGGTCCCCGTTTCTTTCCGTTTGTGGGTTAATTTTGGATAATTCTTCCTTAGTGTTCGCCTTTGTCATAAAAAAGACATTGTGCAAAATATCAATTTGCTAAACCGAGTCGTTGCAGCCGCGCATTGGTGTCAGTCAGTCATTTTCTTTTTTTATACATATCTAGAGTGACTGGTAATTAGTGATAGATGCGGAGATGAAAACAAAACTTTTACTATGAAAACAAACTTAAAATCGCGAAAAAAAAACTGCTTGTACATTTATGTTCGCCTAACTCATCAAAATGTACTGAAAATGTTGATTTTTTTCACATACTCTATTTGTTACATAATGTTATATCATGGCTTAAATTCTTGAGCCCCAAGGAAACACCGTTCGAACACTTATTGTCTTTCTATTATGTCTCTAATTACGGCATTCGAAAGGTTAAAATGGTTATACCTCCAAAAATAACATATTTAAGCTAACATGCAAAGTTTTCAGGATTTTGACAAATGGTTTAACTTCAGTAAACATAAAAAAGATTCCTTATTTCAATTTATAATACGCGCGTTAATATAAATTATGCGTTCCTGCTACACTATATGACTACAATAATTTATTTAAAGCTACTATTCGTAAATAAAATGAATGACAAATTGCATTTTAACACGCATATAACTTACCCTTTTACTGACAAAGAAAAAAACAACAGATGGTCTCAAAAACCATTAATAAGGATGCTTTTTGCAAAACCATCTTTAAAAGTATTTTCAATACACTTATTTTAAAACCCGATATTTATCTACTGCTTTGAGTCACACATTCTACTGTTTCTTGCACTAGTGCGGAAAAGAGCGCGAGCTCGCCTCCGTCACAATTTATTGTATATATCGTGTCAAGCTGGGTGCTATACGAGCCCCATGAGTTGCGGTTCAAGCATCTTTTGTTTCTTTCTTAGTATATTTACACTTAGTATTGAAAAACGTCGTTTGATGCACGTGGAAAGTGATTGCAATACTCTGCTGCATAACATCTCAGCTTGTGGCTCGGGCGAATCTTACCTTGATTGCAATGACAAACTTTCTACACTTCAACAGAATGTATTTTTATAACACACTATTCTACGCTTCCTAAAGGTTGTTGTTATTCAAAAAACTTTCAAATAAAAACTTAAATGGGACTGGGCAAGACATGCCTGTCACACGCCTAATAAGCTAGTAGGTCCATAAAACACAGGATTGGTGCCCAGACTACAAAGACCACGATATGAACTATCGTGGTAAATGGCAGGATGACCTGGATGTTTTTCTTGAGAAATGGAAACAGGTAACGAGGAATCGTGAAGGTTGGAAGAAACTGAGGGAGGCTTTTCCCCAGCAGAGATAGATAACATGGAATAGTAATAAAAAATAAATAATAAACTGCTTTTTTGCGGTTTGTCTAAGCCTATATAATTGAAACAGTTAATTGTCTAGCATAACAGAACTTGCCTACGATATTATAAACTAAGTTGAACCGATGATCTGGTAAGGGTCGTGAGAAGTAGGATCCACCTACTTCGCACAACCCTTAGACAGACACAATAGAGGAACACAATCAGTTATTACGGCGATAATTAAAACTGAAAATAAAGCTTTAGAAGATAATATGTTTAAAGGGCGAATTATGATTAAGATCAATGAATAAATGGTTTTTATAATCGAATGTTTACTACAGACAAATTGTACCTTTCTTTTATTAATAAATAAGTTTATAATTTCGATTTGACATAATGACACTTATATTACAGCTATCAATGCAAATCTCACCACTTTCTTGAGCAGTTTCACCACAAAATATACCAAAATTCATAAAAAGTAATGATGCATCTTCCAAAACCAACAAAGACACATACATAGACATACCCATAACTAGTTACAACTGGTTCAATCCAGTTTTTCGCCCCTCTGCCCTTCGAGTCTAGCCCGACAGTTCTTCAAGAGCCCTTGGTTTTTATAAAACTACCGACCATTTTAAACCGACCTCTGACTCCTTAAGTACTTACCTTGCAAACATCCTGGTTTAGTTTGACGCGGGAGGGTGAAGGGTTCCTAGTAATGGTGGTTTGTTTAAAGTAAAAGTATACTTTGTATGATGCGGTTTGCCCTTGCATCAAGTGGGCCGTCTAATTCTGTTGCTAAGGCATGGAATAGGGTAAGCAGGGAACGAAGATGCTTTTGAGGATTTAATGTAGATGTTGAGTTTTTTTATTAGATTGTGGTGTAGAAGTTTGATATCTACATCTACACTAATATAATAAAGAGGCACAGTTTGCTTTTTTGTTTGTAGGAGGTAATCTCTGGAACTGTTGGTCTGATTGGAAAAAAAATAGCAACAATAGAAAGCTGCTTTACTCCTGAGTGATATCGGCTATATTATATGTACGCGGGCGAAGCTGCTGACAAAAACGAGTAGTAAATAAGTCACTTTACTTGAACATCTAGGCAGACAATATGTTCTTTACCTTATATTTCTAGGTATGAACTTGTTTTATGCATCCAAGTTTAGGAGTCATAGTAGAGCAATTGCAGATTTCAAAGGGTCAAAAACGGAGGCTTAAAACAGGTTGAAGCTAAAATCATCAGGCAAGCTACAATCACCAAAACCCAATAGACTCATTACCAATCTACTGAAAAGATTACGAATATATATGTAGGTATACAAGCGGAATACTCTCTCATTAGTCACGGATTCTCAGAAACTATAACACCTACAAACTTAAAATTTGGCAGGTAGGTTTTTTATAGGATGTAGACCTCCGGATTTAACGGAACTCTACCCCTAAGTGTTTTAACTGACTTTCTCGTGGGCATTTTAGTTGCCAAGATTATTATTATTATATATGAAATAGCTATGTGCCCCTAGCTCTACCTTTATAAAAATCATTCAATTTATTGAGCAGAACTTAAATAAGTTATTATTATAAAGAGGAAAGATATCGGTATGACATGCTCTATGAGATAACAATCACAAAAAAGAAGGATTTACAAAATTACGTCCTTATACCATAAGAGCTGGTTCGAGGTGATTCGATAAAAAAGTACCTGGAGAAAACCTACCGAACCTGGCGAATACCTGGTGGTTTGTTCGTTGGAAAAGGCCTTGGCTAAGCAGTGGCAAAGTAAATCCAAATAAAAAAAAATAGACCCCATTCGGAAACTCTCTTCAATCATCAAATATTGCTGTGATTTTGGGCCTAAGATTTTATGGGGAACCATATAATGAACAGCTCACGAAAATATTACAAGAATCCACGGACCATAATTATTCGGCTAAGGAATCGAAGCCCAGACCTTACACTCAGCCCAGCATAACAACATATAGACCGAAAGCCTCATACATATTTCACGAAATCAATGATGCAAACTTTTAACTTTTTAATTAGGAACCTTTCATTCGACCATAAATTCATAAGTACCTCGAAATAATTCGCATTTCTCATTACCAAACCTGTCACTACACAGTTCACAAAGTATAATACACATGCCAAAGTATAATAATACACATGCACAAAGTACACAAATACCCATTTCAAAAAACGAATCACAATATAAAAGGTTCATTTGAAATTTTCTGTTTTAAAAACATTCACTAATTATTGAACGGGCGGCGACTATGTATTGTCCAGTTATGTACTTATGTGCTCTTTGTACATAAGTGTGCGTGTGTATTATGTAAAAAAAGGGTGTTTTTGTCTATGTGCCAAATAAAAATGAGGCCGTAATGTCCGGCTGCATCGAACGTTTATCGTGCGCCCGCCGCGAGCGAAAACAAGATAAGAATCTATTTTTGTTTTTTTAGTTTTCTCTTTTAATTATGTTGATGTATTTTTTTATACAAATGTTGTTGCTTTTAATTAATAGTATCATGTTGTTAAAATTGACAAAAATGCTGGTAATTAATTGAATTATTGCTGTCGTTATGAATGGCGCCTCACTTCGATTAAGACCCAAAAATCGGTTACTACGAATTCAAGGTGTGTGTGACAAGGGTTTTAACCGATTTTCGGGTCTCAGTTGAGGTGGGGTGACGTTCGTAACCAAAACCAATAGCTCAATTTCTGCGCAGCCATGGTTGATGTTTCAACTTATTTGACCATAATAAAGAAGATAGGCAATGGAAATTTCCGCTTAATAATAAATACCCAGGAATAGGAAATGTACAGAATTTTAAAGGATTTTTCTTTTGTAATTTACCGAGAAATGCTTACATGAAATGAAAACTCTGAACACTTAGAATTTATTTTCGCAATACATTCCTTTGAGTAAATATTCAAGTTTACCTTACTTAACATAACTGGGAGCGAACTTCTCCGTATCAATTAAAATGAGTCGAAAGTAACAAAAATAATGGAATTCAACCAAACTCGGTTTTCACGGTGTAAGGCCAGATATGAATCATAATTATAAGCGATAATCTCTGTATATTACTTGTATCTTTACGCCGGATCCTCTGAGGGGTAGACAGGGGCATTTACTGGCCGTCACCGAAATATAAAGAGGGTCCGACGTTTATCTTTTTATAATAGCAATAGCATTGAGATATGTAATCTTGACCATGTTTTAACGCAAAATACTTTAAATACTAAAAAAACAAATACAAGGTGTAGTTTTGAATCTGCAAAAAAATTCAGGAGTCGTTAAATAATCAATACTTGCAATTTTACGCCACGTCTCAAATTCCATTGTTCTGACAACGTGACTAGGCGTTGAGATGACGACAGAACAAATGAATTGGGGGCATTGTCAACTCAAAGCGTTCGACGCTAGCTAAACCATTATAACTTGACGTAATTGGTTAACTGGAGCTGGCATGGTTTAGAAAACTAACCCGTCAACTAAAGTCGTATCATATGTATTTTTAAATTAATGATTTTATAAGTTAATTTTATCTAAACTAAAAGATCGTATGAATGGGTTTAATAAATAATTACTTTTGCTTGTTTTATAAAAATGGACGAAAGTATAAGTTGTTCGAATATATTATTCTCGCATAATACACGATCATTCAATTTGATAGTTTAATATCACTTCGAGTACTAAAATATAAGAAAGATGTATTTACATAATTAGTCGTACGAATATGGGATTACTGATATAATCTGAGCCTTGTAATCTGATTTTTGAGGTTGAACTAAAAGGTTAGGAACAAGTACATAAAGTAGCTGTTTGAGGAGGCAGATTATCGATACCTCTGCGTATTGAACCGACGTGGCCTTTGGAAATAACTATATTTTTGGATTTTTATCCTACTACTATTATAAAGGCGAAAGTTTGTAAGTATGGATGTATGGATGTATGGATGTTTGTTACTCTTTCACGTAAAAACTACTGAATGGATTTGAATGAAATTTGGCACAGGCATAGGATACACTCCGGAATAGCACATAGGCTACTTTTTATCCCGGAAACCCCAAACCCACGCGGGCGAAGCCGCGGGCAAAAGCTAGTGTAATAATATGTGAAGAGCAGTGGTGACCGAATGCTAACGGCCACGACTTACAAATAAGTCGCAGGCTTAAGCCCAGCCATGCGCATTATTTTGTGTAATTTATTTTATCACCACTGCTCTCATAACGGTGAAAAAAAACATCGTGAGGAAACTGAGATGTCCTAGAAGCAAAAATTCCTAGACATGTGACATCTATCAAACCACCCTGGCCCACGATGTGGATTATGACCGATTAAAAAAAATAAATTAAAAAAAAGAATTAAGTAGATAAACAAATAAATAATAAATATTATGACCGATTCCATCTCCAAGAGAGGAGGCCCTTGTTCCAGCAATGAGAACATTAAAAAGGCTGATGATGATGTAATATGACTGTTTCATCCAAGTTATAAGCAGTACGATTGGCGCAGTAGTTGAGCGATTGGTTAGTTCACTGTGCGTCTTGAGTTCGGTTCCTGTATGGAATAAATATTTATATGGTCACAGATAGATGTCCCGGGTCTGGATTTTTTGAGTATGTGAGTTTCCATGTTTGTGAATTATGCTTAGTAAGGGGTACTGTTTAATGGCACGTGTTTTTTATTTTTATTTTTTGGTTTTAGTACTACTAAGCAAAGGCCTTCCCTAATTTTTTCCAGGAATATTTTTCCCCACCTACTCGTATTTCGACTCAGGCAATGCGGTAGGTCAACTCGCAACCTCTTCGTTATGAAACCCCGCTGTGAAGTGACATTTGGAAACTTTTATGAATTTAAGTTAATTATATGAACTACTAAATGTGATAGAACAGATGCACAAAAGTACATTATTGTAAGCACTGCAATAATAGTTTACCGCTTGATCCGTAATTTGAGTCGATAAGAATTTTATTTTACCACTGTAATAAGCAAAGTATAGGAAAAGGCTTAATATTCAGTTCAAAATATTTTCATTTAATAGATAGATATTAACATATCTTATTATTAAAAAAGTTATCTTCAATTACTGTCCTAATTGATAATAATTTTTTAAAATAAGAGAGCAGTGGTGGCCGAGTCGTAACAGGTCCCGACTTTCGAGATGTCGATCGCGAGTTCAAACCTAGCCCAGCACATTACTTTGTGTAATTTATTTCATCACCACTGCTTTAAAAACGATGAACGAAAACATCGTCGTGAGGAAACCGGCATGTCCAAGAACCAAAAATTCAAAGACATGTGACGTCAACCAATCCGCATTGGGCCCGCGTGGTAGATTATGGCCCATACCTTCTCCTAGAGAGGAGGCCCGTATCCCAGCAGTGGGAACATTAGAAAGGCTGATGATGATGATGATAATTAATTGTTAGTTTCTCTAGTAAAATGATTAAAACAATAATATCATTTATAACACACCAAAGTTCAATATATCACTGAAGTATAATTTGCATAATTTAATCGCAAAGCTTAAGACCGGAGTTATTATTAAATGTAATTAATTTTGCTATCTTGATTGTTTCGATAAATATATTCTTGTTGGTATAGAGGCTAGTTATTAATATGTCGTGACATTTATTATGATATGTTTTACTTGCGATCGTCTTAACAACGTTCTGGTAAAACAAAGCTTTGAAATTTTGTTTTTTTTTTCTACTACTTTATCCACTTAGGTAAAACTTTTTCATTCATCACTTTGTCTATTATTGACATTACATAAAAGTAACGTTTAAATATATGTATGGCAGCTAATAATTATGTTCTTATTAATAAGATTTATAATAATATTTTTTCATTTATAATAAGAATTAATATAATTTTATTATTTTATTATAAATTCAGAAACCACCACATGATGTGTTAAATGACTTTAATAACTTTCTACTCAAAATCAATTTCCCGTTTATTTAAAAAAAGGAAAGTAAAAAAAAACTTATTACAAATTTTATATATACACCCTATCCCAAAAAAATACCATACAATTGTTATACCAAAGTTCCATCACTGCGCTCGGGCCAGCAATTCCAAAGCACAAATCGGTCAGTTCGTCTGTTCAATGCTAACTAGGCGGTGCCGGTGGCGTGTTCCGGCTCACACAAGGCCGGTCAGGTTCTGAGCCTACTCCACAACTCCGGCAGGTGTCTATGCCAACTGAAATACAGCTTCCTTTTGATGAACACTGAGATTTAAATTATATTAAGATGGGGCTGTAAAGTACAGAAAAAAAGTGTAATGTATTGTAATTTGTGTTGATGTGATATTTTTTTACACAACTTATTTAGTCTCATACTAAGCATTTGCGATATGCGTAGTAGACAGTTAATTAGTCCCTTTTTAACCCCCCTTTTTAAAAGATAAAATTTCTAAGACTCTTATGTGCTAGCCTACGTAGGTTAAAAGTTTTTTTTTGATATAGTAGTATAAATAAATAGAAAAACTGACTAACGTGAGTTAGTCCCCTAGTAACCTTTATATTGTATATATAGATAAATTATCGATAATCATTGTAAATGTTACAATGTTAATAATATTCAGTCGGTATCAACCTAAATGCATTATGTTAAAATAAACACAATAAACAATTTGCATCAAAAAGTGTCAATCATACCAGCCATCGAAAAATAAACCGGATATATTAACTCAATAACTTTTTCCTTACACAGTTTTTTTTTTAAACACCAGACTTTCTAAGATAAACAAAAAAAGTTTTTCCTTTTTATAGAATACTAGCTTTTGTCAACGGCTTCGCCCGCGTACATAAAATAACCTATGCCACTCAGGAGTAAAGCAGCTTTCTATTGTTGGTAAATTTTTTCCAATCGGACTAGTAGTTCCAGAGATTACCTCCTAAAAACAAAAAAAAAACAAACTTTACCTCTTTATTATATTATTGGTGTAAATTAGTGTAGATTGCTCTTAAGTCTAAGTTTTACCTTTATTCAACTTTCGAACACTTCCAAAAATATTTGCAAATCTTACCAATTTTTTATATTTTTACCAAAAAAAAAAAACGAAAGAAAAATGGAAACAAAAAACATCAAATGCGTACTTACGCCCACTTTCCCACCAAACGGCTGACAGTCGAAATTTAAATGAAGTAGCTATCGCAATTAGCGCACCCGTACACCTACAGGCGCAACTAAACGCACACGATTACAAAAAAGCCCAAATAAAAAGTGTAGTGATCAAAAATGTGTGAAAGAATCGCACACACACACCCTCCCAACTTCACACACACACAGCTCGGCCACAATTCAATATCGCCTGTCATTCCGCGTACCGTCCGCAAAAATTGCATTTTTTATCATAATTAAGTTTAATTTTTTCTTGCTGATATTAATTATTGTTGAAGTTCTTTATTATCTTCGTAGGGTTTATGGCATGATGATGATATTTGCGTAAGGCTAGCTTTTAGTCTATAAAGTAAGTAAGTAGTCTAAGTTTGGAACTAATTATTTGAGCTAATTTTAAATAATTAGCATAATTACTTGAATACATACATAGATATATGTATAAACAAATATGTACTTACTTAAGATTTTATATGGCTAATTAAATTACATTAAATATATTAACTACAGCTCATCATTGGCGATTAAGTACTTTTGTAACAATTGCTATTTTTTAATTAAGATATATATATCTAATGTTAAATCATACTTAGCCTGGTTGCTATAAAGGTTTTTTCAACTACTTTGATTAGCCTTATTATCAAATATTCCTAGAAAATTACTTGCTCAACTTAAGCATACATTAAACTTGCATTAAAAACATCCAAGATTGATATACAAGAAAAAAAATAGACTCAAAAAAAAAATTGCACCATCACATTAAAAAAATTAACGGAATTAACTTTTTTTGGCACCCTACAGCAACAATACAACCTGTATTGTGCACACAAATGCATCCTCACTCACACATGCCTACTCGACGCATGCATACACAGATATGTGCGTTAACTCGGCGCGACCATGTGGCGTATTTAGGTCAATTGCTGAAATAAACGCATCGTCGCAGCGCACTGCGCCTGAGTCGTTTTTTATTGAACCTAAGAGAGAGTATGTTGCACATTTCTTTTTGTATGCACTTTAGGCGCCGGTTGGCGTGTTAGATTATTTGTTTTAAATGTACCCGAGATCCGTTAGTTGGCGCTCTAGTGTGGACTTTGTTTAATAAGTATGAACAGAAACTTGTGCAACTGTTTGCTTTTACTTTTTTTGTACTGTTTTCGTTTTAATTTATGAGTAACACTTGGTACAGTTAGTGCGAAGTCAAGACTGATGCTTTGAACCAGAATTCATTCTAAGTTTCATATTTATTTTGTACGTCACCGAAAAATAGCGCATATTTAAAATATATATATATATATATATTGAAAAATAATATAATCTAGTAATGTTAAAATTCTAGCAAATTTTTACAATTTATCCAGAAAGATCACCATGAAATTTTTCCACTGTTCAAACGTCAACAACAAGTGAGAAGTGAACAATGACCATGATAATAAAATAAACCGACAAACAACTTTTATCTGCAATGTATAACATATTAAATCTAAAATATTTATTTTCGTATTGAGTACGACACTTAATTGGACGTAATTTGAAGTTTCATTGCATCAGCACCATCTATCGGGGCTTATGTAATGAATTTTGTTTCGTAAAGGTCATACGTAACTGGCTTTTAATTAAACATTATATGCCTTGAGGGAAAACAAGCTTAAATTATATGTTAATGTGGTTACTTTATAAAATATTAATGTTTCACTACTGTGACGGTAATTATGATACTTGAGATTGCATTTTTTGCTTGCAATTTAAAAACATTACAGTGGCTTGTCTAATAAAAACAAGAAACTCACGTCAATGCCAAATGAATGTAAACATTTATTCGTCTTTGTGTTAGTTCTTTTTTATTTAAATGTTTAATTTTATTTCAACATATAAACAGCGTAACAAAACCGTAGATTCTTAATTATAGAATTTATATAAATTTAACATGTCAAATAGTTAAAAATAACTTCTAAAACGGTTTATAACTTAAAAGAAGCCATTTTAAATAATTTCTTCGTCGTGTCCGATAAATTTTCTTATTTTGACACGCATTTTTTCATATTCTCACAAGGCTGATGCCGACACATAAAAGACAAAGGTCGCCGAGCAGGTTCCCGAATGCAATTGAAATCGATTTTTATGCAATCAACATTTTCTCATTACTCTTATATTAGGTGTGTTCGTATAAATGCCATTATTGTACAGTTTTGGTGAACGGTTTCTCTCATTTTGTCTTAAAACAGCTTTTGAGAGATCCGGTTGACGTAAATTTGAACGTAAAACTCTCAAACACAAACTATAGGCAATTATTTTAAAGTTTATTATGTGTATGGACATTTTATACGCAGGTGTCGTACGCTGAGAGCCTGTCACTGATTATTAATTACAAAAATCTTTGCGTCTAACCTTGGAAGGCTTTTGTTTACAGCATTTACGGTTGTCCTTAGGGCTATTTAGGAAACTATACACGATTTGAAGAAAAAAGAACTGTGATTTAAGAGCGATAGAGTAGAATTTTAATCACTCCGTCAATGGATAGGCGGCATATGAATCAAGAAAAATACTTTGGTTTAAGTTTGAAATCTTTACCTGTTTAAATTAAGTGAATAAACATTTGCCAACCTTCATAAACTTTGTAAACATAATAAATTGTAAATAAATAAAGGTTGGCACGTTTTTGGCGTACCAATGTAAAGTGCGAAAATAATAAAAACATACACGTTAAACTTATCGCTTATAATTTATTGAAAATATATTTGAATACAGATATAGAGTAGTTTTAAAATTTCTACTAGCAAATAGTGTTGTCGCTTTTAACCCAAAGGCTGACTGGTAGAGAATGTCTTGTAGCATTAAGTCCGCCTATGTACCACTACTGTACATGAAGTTTAAATAAATAAATAAATTAATTTAAAATATCATTATATTTAATGAAACTGATATGTGGTCCCGCTAAGGTGAAGCACATCGCGATTGCCGATTTTTAATGCGTGCCGCGACAAGGCTTGCATTTTCGGTAATAGAGTACACCTAGACGCAACATAGACCATCGGGGATATTTAATTAAGTTAAATATCTCCGTAAGATATATATTTTTGTTTGTTATTTATTTAATGTATGCTTTGACTACTGCATTCTTATATTAGTATTAAGCGCTATATATTATAACTAGCGTTTGTCAGAGGCTTTGCTTGCGTAAAAATCGGATTCTCTATACAAGCTTTAGACTTCGGTTTCATCCTTTTAGGGATGTATTTATAGGGGTAATTTTTGATGCTTGATTACGTCATAAAAAGAAATCTAGCGAAATATTACGATCCTAGGATTTGTAATTTTAAATTTGCTTTCATATGTCATTCAAGTTTTTTTTATTAGATAAAGTTAAACACTTTAACAAGAAATAACTTTTTCATTTTCCCTATTTATATATTTGATAACGAAAATATTGTGGGATCGCCTACGTAAGGAAAGTCGTGAGGAAAAGAAATACAATTATGAATTTAAAATGTTACGGTATTTGTTATTTAAGTGAGTTTAAAAGACGCTTACTGAAGATATCAGTATTACTGACATCTACCTAACATTGTGCACACAAATAAACAGTTTCAACAAAATTAAAGAAAAAAATTACAAAAAAAAAGCATATGGCCGCACATACTGAATATCTCACCACGAAATAAACATTCAACACAAAAATAACTGGTTGCAACAAATCAGAAATGTCATCAATACATTTCCGACCGCTCTGTATTGATTTAAATCCGAACTGCATTTACATAAGAAAAACCGCGGACTTTGGGTACCAAAATACACTTAATACCTAACATCGGTACAGAACTTGACTGTGTTTGACCTAAATATGCTTGCGTCTGTTAACACAACTGTATATCGGGGTCGAAATGACTTGATACTTGATCCTGTGTGAAACAAAATGGCTTCTTTCTTGGAGTTTAGGCACATTACAATGCAAAACGCAGGATATCGAAACATTATTAAACTTATGATGTAGCTGAAACTTAGGGTGCTTTGTGATTTTTAGTTTAGTTTATTGCCTGAAATTTTGAAGTTACTGCAAAAACCGAGATCACAATAATAATAATAAAACAAAAATATTGTAGAAATTTAAGAAAACTGTAATACCTATCGTGATTTGAAACGGTAGTGACGACCTAGATACGTAAATTTCGATTTCAAAATGAGCAAATATAAAAGCCTTTTTACCCAAAACTAACTACCAATCAGTCACGACATCTAAAAACATTGGAAATGTGCAATAAATGACGTGTTGAAAAAACTGGCACACAAACATGAGTTGAGTATAACAGAGGAACTAAGCGGCGACGGAGGGCGGAGCGAGTGAATGTGGAACAAGCGGAATGATGTCGTTTGTTAATGACAAACCAATTTGTGTTCTGTAGTTATTTTAGGGGTACACGTAACGGTTTCTGTGGCCTACTTTTAGGTCCATTGCTCATTTCTTTTAAACCTTACTGTTAGAGTATGCATCGTCCATTTATGCACCGTCCAGGATTTTTATCATTCAGAACTCTCGATTTGAATCTAATTCAAAATAATTTATTTCAAATAGACCATTTACAGGCACTTTTGAAATGTCAATCGTGAAGCTAATTCGCACGTGAAATCATATTTTATTGTGACTTTTATCTATTTCTGTTTTCTCAAAGAAAATATGTATTAACTTAATTTTACTTAGCTATTAAATCTATTACTAGTCAGTAAAATTAACAACAACTTAAAAATGTTTTAAGTAACAATATTTTTACGAATCGTAGTAAAAGTCATAAGGAAAAAAAACTCAAGAAAGAACGTATAATTTTTACAAGACACATAAACTAAAACATTTATTAAGGTACACGTCTGATACAGTTTTACAACTAATAATATACAAGATACTAAAACGCCGCCGCTATCTGAGAAACTTTCCAAAAACAGGAGGCATTTTTTTAAGTTGCATCACAAGCGCCTGCCCCTGTACATTGCAATGTGACCTCGATACACACACAGACAAACCGATACACGCACACAACCAACATTATATCCACGTGTGAGTGCATGCAGATGCATCCACACACATGCTCACGATACACAGGCTGATGCCCATTTTTTAAACCCATGTAATTTTTTTATTAGCGCATTAAAATGTTATAAAATAAACTCATATTCCGTTTGTTTATTGTTCAGATAATGTCAAACGGGTTTTTGATTATCAGGAAGAGATATCGTGTGTAATTATGGAATGGAATCTTTTGCTTGTAAGTGGTTTGTGGTCATTTGTTCTTGAAGACCTTAGCCATAAATATTAACGTCGATTAATGGTTGCAGGATCTCACCCATAACTTGTATACAATGATCCATTTATGCAAGAACACATACAAAAACTGGTATTTTATGACAATAAAATATTTAACAGTAAGTTTTTATTATTCATAACATTAAATTTATTCTACGTATTGCTATTATTACGTCATTTTATTTTTATAACTTTATTTACATTGTGGACGAGGCTTTCTCAAAATCCAAAACATAAAAAATAACATTTACGTTTTAACATGTGTACGGTTCGTCGTTTTCTTTGTTTAGTTTATTTTTTTGTTATTTGAATTACAACTGTGATCATGGTCTTTAAGAATGAATTTAAAGCGTAATTAATTTTACAAATAATGAATATAAAGTGGTTATTTGTAAGTTACATTCATACATTAGTTTCAAAAATATATACAGAACAACTTGTCTCTTGCAACTTCAATTCGAATTCTATTGTTGTGATGTTATACAACCTTCTTCCTCAATAAAAAGCTATCTGGCACTTAACCAATTTTTTATTCATGCCAATAGTTTGTGAACTGCCCAACAGTAAAATAACGAACTCAACATTACAAAACTATATTCAATCTAGATTTATATTAATAAAAATAATCCTTTATTATCAGGCAACCAAGGCAATACACAAATAATCTTACAAAATTAATAAACTAATACATACAAAACAAACTATACCAAATTATAAACTATTTATTGCACACGAAGTGGCGGCATGATGTTCCTCTGCGAGGTCGGTATCCTGCCACGAAATTGTCGATACACGACACCCTTCAGCCAAATCTCTTCTTTGAGGCAAGTCTTCAAATAGTCGGCACTTGCACCACAAACGACTTCAAATTAGTTTTATGGCGAGACTCCAACTGCACGACTCTCAAAGTCCCGTTAGTCTTCACACGTCGGTACATACTCTTAGAAATCCACAATCTTCGTGGTATGGTGTAATATCCAAATATACTGCTACGTCAAGGATATTGCTGGACGCCGAGGTGTGTTGGGTCCTGCCTCTAGTAGTAGGTTTCTTCCTCTTCTTCTTCTCTACCTTTGTGAACCCATCTTCATCACTCTGCTTGTCCTCTTTCGTTTTTCCTGCCTGTCGTGTTGTTTACGACAGAGCCAGTTTGTTTGCGGCACCAGTAGCGGAACAGGTACGTTTAGGAGCCTTACATATAATTTCCGCACTGTATTTTATTTTACCATCTACTACACACAATTTAAAAGAACAATATTTAATAATAATAATTAATTAGTCCCACAATCAGCATCATCCTGTACCGTCACTCACACAAGCCCATGCTTCTCTCAACTGATCTGCTCATAATAAAATGTGGCTTTTTTATCATGTATTTACTTTTTTCTATGTACTACCTTAATCTGTATGTATGTACGGTACATAGTGCTCATGTACTATTATCATTTCGAACGTCGTTGTTGTCTGTCCGTTGATTTATTGGTTATAACGATATTGTGGGTTCAGGGATAAGTATGATAGGTATGATATGAGAGGATTAGTGGCTAATAACACAATGTAATGGTTGGAATAGTGGCTAAGGAATGGCAGTTGGAAATACTAGGAAATGGTTGATTGAGTTGCTAAGGAAGGTAGTAATATCAATGCTAAGTTTGAAAGAGCAGCTAAGAAGTTGTGCCTATACCATGTGGTAAAGACTAGGTATGAAAAGAGTGCCTAAAGAAAAAGTTACTTGAAATACAAGGCAGTGGTTGAAGAAGTGGCTAAGAAACAGTGGCTTAGGATTTGTGGTTGACAATACAATGTTATGATTGAAAGACTAACTAAGGAGCTGTGGCAGAAAATAGAGGGCGAGGTTTTAAATAGTAGCTAAGAAACAGTGTCTGGAAATACAAGGTAGATTTTGAAAAGGTGGCAGAAAACTTTTGTTGAAGGAGTGGTTTTTTTTGGCATTTCTTAGTTGAAATTACTACTCAAATGTACAAGAAAGCTAAATAGGTGAAAAACGTTACATATTGGGGCTTATTTATTATTATTATAAGCCCATTGCAGGACAAAGATAAACCTTCCTTGTTTCTATTTTTTTTTGTCTAGACAATCAGACTTACATAAATATTATTATAGCATTATATAGAACAAACATTTATATTATCGATTGAGACAATTTAAAAAATACTTTGCTAGATATTGCTAAGAATATCCAGATTAATTTTTATATCTTTAGTCTTATTATAAGACAAGTCAAGTATCTAACTGTTAAACAACAATTTTCAACAACTTTATTTTTTCTCCACATAAAAATTTAATCGCCAGATGACAAGCAAATCCGTAAGCTTAACACTATCAAGTAAATAAGTTTTTTGTTGGTACATTTTAACTAAATATAGCCCTCATTTTATATTTATGTTCATTTGCGGCGGCTCTTTGTCGGAAGCCTGTGTTTGCTCAGTGACCGATGCACTGATAATTTGGGCCTGATTGAAAATGTGTTGGTTTTTAAACTGTTTAGCTATACGTACTTCAGTTAGGTAGGTGTCGAAAGGTAGTAGGGATATCGAAGACTTGATTGACAAGTAAACATATTTTTTTATTACAATAAATTAGTGCTTGACTGCGATCCCACCTGATGGTAAGCAGTGATGCAATCGTTGATTGTGAGGCGCACTAGTTTATTAAGAGCGAGTGAGAGAGAGAGTTTTTAAATTGCTAAACCTGGCGAGTAAATATTTTTATGACATCAGTAAATGACCTCTGAGGCAACTTTTGATAGGGTTATTCGTGGTCTTAGAATGCAAAGGGCAACCGAAGCATTATAGGTGTGGTTTTATCAAAAAAAGTCTGAAACGTTCTAAAAAAAAATCATCACAAATCATTAGATGATATCCCAACTTAAAAAAAAATACTAAAGAACAGAATGTGCCTTTGCACTTAAAAGCTAAAACTACATTGCGTGGACGTCCTCCACACACTTGATAGACGCTTTAGGATGCTGAGTCGTTGGCGAATAAGTGTAGTTCTAAGAATGTAGTTTCCATATAAAATGCATTGAGATTAACGAGTTCAGATCGGCGTCTGTGGCTGACGTCCCGCACAGTGTTGTTCTAGCTTAATTCCTTTAGTAAAATCTCCTGAAACTAAATTTTTTTATGCAAATAAATAATGTTGTACTTATTGCTTAAATATATTTAACAATTAATACATAATAATTAGTCAAGGAGAAAACAAGAATTTTTGAAAAAATGTCTCCTCTTCTTTGTTTAAAAAAAGAGACATAATGGCACCATCTCTTAAAAATCTCTCCTCTTTTTTTTTGTTAAAAAAAGAGACATAACGTCTCTCATTTTTGTGTGTTCAACTCTTCGCAATTCCCTAACCTAGCCAACTAAACAAAAACCTTATTCACCAGGTCACCAACCAATCAAAACACAAGTGTAATTCTAACTACTTTAATAAAAAGTTCTGAGTGGATAAACGATAACAAAACTATCTTTTTTCTTTCGCAATTAGTCTAGCAATCGTTTTGAAAGCCAACCCTCCACACCTGCTCAAAGTACAAGCACGTGGTCCACCTGACCGCTTGTCGGCATTTACAACTTATTCATTAATGTGTGGGCTTCCCTAAGACCCCTTTTCTGATTACAGTTGGCATTTCTAATTGATACAATCGTATCGAACTGACTTTAAAAGAGTGGATTTGTTTTTCCGTCGGTGAGTAATTTTTTTTACGATTGAAGAAATGATAAATTAAAGAAAGTTATACGATCAAAACTAAAAGGTATTTGTCCCCTAGAACGATGGGGGGGGGGGGGAATCGACCCCTTTTCTTATTAAAATAAACAAAAAAAAAATAAGCACAAAAAAAAATTCGCTGAATTTTTCTAGGAAGAAATAAATCATTATTGTTCTGTGCCTGGCTGTAATTTTTCTATAATATGAATGTATTTAAAAATATATAAGTATGTTTATCAATTGTCTAGTACTCATAACACAAGCTCTGCTAAGCTTGAGACTAAACGGTATTGTGTCATATTTGTCGAATATTACTATTACTAAATTAAAAATATGTGAAAAAAAAACCAACAATGTACAATCAGCGCTCAAGGGGTTTTTCAATTCATACTATGTTCATCTGATGATGACCAGTAAGGGTCTGCCAAAGCACATGGCACCTAGAACAGATGGACGATGGAAATGTAAAGCACGAGTGGTGACCACGTATGATCAAGACGCTTACAAGTTTACAAGTGCCCATGTAGGCCTATGTGAAATAAAAAGATTTTGACTTTGACTTTGACTTTGACGCAGCGTTGGAAGGCCTCCTGCAAGGAGGACCGACGACCTGGTGATGTTTAGATGGATGTGAGACGCACAGGATCGGTTGTGGCAACGCTTGGGGGCCCTACATGTCCAACAGTGGATGTCTTTTGGCTGAAATGATGTTGATGACTGTAAGTTGTTTTATTCATGTTTTTTTTTTACACTTCTGTTTTTTGTTTCTGTCGCATGTCGGTCCAAAACAGGTGCCATAGAGGAAAACAATATATGACAAGTGACAGTAGACACAACGACCGGTCCAGTGCGTCTCGCAAACGCCGGATTCCTGCAAATTTCACCAGATCGTCAGTCCAACGCACTTAACCCACCGCCACACAGTTTGGCAATTCTTCGGCATTCATCGTTAATCTAATTTTTTTCGCGGATATCTTCATCCCTAATTCGTCCACACAAAAGAGCTGACTTTAAACATTCTGCTGATGGACATGATACGATGATTGGATCATATTATTCCTGTGAAAGCACTAACTGGACACAGTTTTGAAAAATACTAAAATTGCATCTCAACTGTTTAACCTATTTACAGAAAATGAAACGCTAAAACAAAATACCATTTCCCTCGCTAATCTGTCGTGACGACACGTTTCGCAACTATGCACAGAATAACCTCAAAAACTTTTCAACTCCAATCAAAGCGACACTACACGGCTTTTTGACACTCGCCAAAAAAAGCATCAAATAGAATTCTGCGTCAAAACAATGAACAAACTAACAGAGTGGCCGTATAAAACACATGCATACAATTTGCTAGCAACGGACGCGGCGGCCAAAAAATCCTTTTGAAAAAATACAAAAAAACATACTGTCAGGAACGAATTTTAGACTGCAGGGTAGGGGCCTGTAGAGTTGGATTCTTTTTATCGTTTTTTGAAGTCTGTTTGAGGGTAAAGACTTGAAATAGGCGGACATCGGGACTTATTTTAGTGTACAGAATTATTGGTACTAACAATAGTACCAATAATTCTGTACACTAAAATAAGTCCTTGTAACTTGTATAATATTTATTTTTTTGATCATCTATTATGCAACTCCTAAAGTTTTAGGAACTTTTTTGAGTTTATTTGTGAGTGTATAATATTTTATAGTGCACAAATAACACTAAAATAGATCATGCCTAAATCGTAACCCTTTAGCCCCCCTGAGCGAACGCCGGCGTTCGCACACTTACTATCTCTAAATAATTTTTAAATATACGTATTGGAATGAGGAAGAGTAGGGGCTAGGAAAATCTCGCTATCTCTTTTACGTGTACGAAACCCAATAGTAATGACGTCACATTTCAATCTTTCTATCCTTTATCAGTTACTAGACATAGATTTTAAAGATTACTTAATTTGATTCGCTTTAAACTGATTTAAAATATTCATTTCATTTGCGATTAAACTTGAGTTTTCTTAAAGTTATTTAAATAGTGTTTAATTAAGTGTAGGCTGTATTATTTTACATAAGCTAGCTACTCACAACGTTACTCGCTAATTTCTAGAAGTATGATTATTGATAAGTTTTTATTAATAGGAAACTGATTTTAAATTATCTATTACTGACTTTATCCGTCAGGTGAGATAGCGGTCAAGCGCGAACCTATAATCAATAAAAATAAAAATTAGAATTATAAAACTCATTAAACTAACTTTAGTTTAATTACTTTTTTTAGGAAAGAACAGGAACTTTGAAGATAATATAAAAGATTGTGTTATGTCGTTTCTTCATGAAGTGAAGAGATAACTTATCCCTCATTCCATTTCTGCTTAGTTAAAGGACTAAGCCTGCTCAAAAAACAAATTCGACCCCCTAAAGCGGAACCCGAAATATAAAAGCGACGCGGTGCGCGGGCACACTGGATATAGGACTTTCTCTCTCGTCGGCTAGATGGCATTTTTTCCGTTTTTTCACGCGTTCCCGATAGAAATAGTGACGGTTTTTTTTCGTGGTCCACTCTCACTTTCACTAGTAGCTCGTAAAAAGCAAATAAAGATCGGTAAAAACTCGTTTGCGGGTATTTTTTTGCGTGAACTACTTTTTCAGGGTTATTCATTATTTTCTCGCGGTTTTTTTTAGTCTATTTTTTATTCCATAGTGCTGTTTTTACGGGAGGTTCGGTAAACGGATTTTGTTTTTTTATAGCACGCTGTTTGATTGGCAATTTTTGGTGTTTGTAGTGGTTTAGATTTCAATATATTTACAACCGGTTTTTATTTTTAGTTTTCATCGCTCCATTTCGCTTATTGTGGAACCTTTTAATGTTTGAATTTAAATGTCAAACCATTATTATTGTATCTGTCAGTGATTCTGTTTGAAATATTTGAACCCTACACATCCATTATACAGTCAGCTAAGGATTTATTTTTTGGTGGGAAAAATCGTCGAATGATGAATCCCGCCCTTGGGTGGAGCGGAAAATAATGTCCAACTTCTACTGACTAAACGACCCACCGTTCCTTCTTGCCTTAGTTCCAGGGCCCCGGTATTCCGCTTTCGCAACAAGCCTTGGACCCAGACGGCTTCGACTCTGCTGGGCACATCAGTTAATGGAAATTCCCTTCCAGATTCTCTGTTTCCTGATAGTTACAACCTAAGGATCTAACTCAAGAGTGAATAGGTTACTTCTGGGCAAGTCTGGTCTATCGTCAACCACATCGTCACTTTCCATAAGATGAGATAATGATATATATGTATATTCATTAGGCATGTCCTAGAACCAAAAATTTGAAGACATGTGACATCCACCAATCCGCACTGGGCCCGCGTGGTGGATTATGGCCCATTCCCTCTCCTAGAGAGAGGAGGCCTGTGTCCCTGCAGTGGGAACATTAAAAGGCTGATGATGATGATGATGATGATGTATATTCCACAACTATCACACAACGTCGTCTAGTCCCAAACTAAGTAGAGCTTGCGTTATGGGTACTAGACAACTGATAAACACACTGTTGTATATGTATATGTTTCTAAATACATACATATTATAGATAAATTTCACCCAGATACAGGACAAATGATTGAGCTTATCCTGGTTGGGAATCGACCCACGACCTCTGGCATAGCAGACTGGCCTGACTGTCAACAAGATAGTCAAAATATAGAGATATAGGGCAAGTAAGAACAAGACAGAACTTATCTTGTTACTTGTCCCCTATAGGATAAAAAGTGTTTCTAGACGAACTTATAAGTATTTTATGAGATTTAATGCACAACGTCAAGTTAACTCGGTCTAGTTTAAGTTAGTAACTTCATAAACTTGTGTGCGCTTGAGGATGTGTTTTTATAACTTACAAGCGAAACGCCCTTGTTTCGTACAGATGTTAGAAAGGTTTAAAATTCTCAGGTTTTTCCTAATTTTCTAATCCTACTACTATTATAAAGGCGAAAGTTTGTAAGTATGGATGTATGGATGTATGGATGTTTGTTACTCTTTCACGTAAAAACTACTGAATGGATTTGAATGAAATTTGGCACAGGCATAGGATACACTCCGGAATAGCACATAGGCTACTTTTTATCCCGGAAACCCCAAACCCACGCGGGCGAAGCCGCGGGCAAAAGCTAGTATATAATACATGTGTACAGTATAATACACACACATAATATGAGTATTATAGATGCGTATGTGATTCATGGAAAAAGTTTAATGTAATCATGTGTGATTCATGAATCACTTTGTCTATAATTGCATGAAAATCTGTTAAGTAATTTTTAAGTTTATCGTGTTCATATAGAGAGACATATAGGATGGAGGACTTTGTTTTATAATATGCTTGGATAATATATTAATAAATTAATATAATGTGCTAGCTTTTCCCAGCGGCTTCGCCCATGTGATAGAAGAAGATTATCCCAAGGAAACATACTCTCGGGACAAAAAGTATCATATTTGCTATTCTAGGCCATGGTCTATCAATGTACCAAGTTTCATCAAAATCCGTTCAGCCTTCGAGTGTGAAGAAGTAACAAATATACATACTTACAAAGTTTCTCATTTATAATTATTAGTGTCATAAAAATTTGGTAACTGTATATTACTTTATTACTAATTTTTTATCTAAAATCACATTACTTATATTTAAAAAAAACTTCTAAAATACCAACTGTCCATGCAAGCCTCCAAAACTCAAGTTAGCGTATCGATCAAAAAACTTCCCATTTCCTTTCCCCTTTAAAACTAGCCCCCCATAAAATTACCCATGAAAATCTTTACAATCTCGTCATCAATTTTACAATCAAAATAACGACATATTTTAACGCACGGGCATCAAACCCCAGACCGCGCCCTGCTCTAAAACATCACTACCCTTTAAACATTTTGATCTTTACAAGCGCCGCCGGGGTTTTATTAGACTAGTTTACATCCTGAGTCTGTTTCAAGTAGCGTAGATTTTTTGTTTTAAACTCTTCAATTTTATTTGGACTTTGATTTTTTACATAAAATATTCGCCTACAAATCACGTCTCTCGCTCTAAAGGAGGCAAGAGGGCCTGCACTCTGGTAACCTTCAGTTGCTCTACATATGCCTTCTAGGGCTACGGGTATAATCATCAGCCTTTCTAATGTTCCCACTGCTGGGTCACAGGCCTCCTCTAGTCTCTAGAAGAAGGAATGGGCCATAATCCACCACGCGGACCCAGTGTGAATTGGTGGCTACGGGTATCCTATTCAGAAAACCCGCGGTGTCCTTAATATCATACAAAAAAAGCAATTTGATCAGGATTTATTTGAGGTAGGAAATTAACTTTTTCTATTGCTGACTTTTACTGACTGGAAACCGCCTGTATCCTTCAGTTTCCTTTATAGTTCCAAGACCAGGTGAAATATTTCAGAAATTACCAAAAAGTATATCACCTACCTCGGTGTTGCGTCTATCGTTCATTATGACACCAAAAACGACCTATTTCGCCGTGATTAGCAATTAAAAGTAAATCACTAATACACTACAAATGATCTACACATTTAATGTTCATTACCCGTTATTGTTATAGAATAACAACTATATAAATACGATGATATTACAAATCTCATTAATAATGCAGCGAGTAACGTACAAACTCACGGTAACTTTCCAGCCAGCCTTTCCCTAAGACCTGTAAAGCCCAAAAATTCATCTCCAAAAAAACAACAAACAATAATTCATTTAACAAAACACTCATCATCAAAATTCCATCCCGAGAAACTGATAAAACTGCTGAACTCAACAAATAACAAAGTTATAACTAAAAACAGAAACGTATCTACAACATTTAGGTTAAAATATAAGGATCTTGCATAAGAAAACGTGGGGGCTCCCCCCCTGTATCTCCGTTTTTAGTATTTTAGTAAGTTCGGGGGAATTACCGCCCGTGGGGTGGGCCCCTGAGGGTGGCAAGATGTTGATGCTCCTTAGTTTTATATTACTGCTGTACTTTATTACTTATTTGTGTTAGTGTTTTATTCGTTTGGCGTGTGAGTGAGGGGGCCCCGGGCCGCGGAGAGCGGGGCCCGGAGCGACGTGCCGCGCTTAGTTGCTTCTTCTATGCAGATGCGGGTTTTATGTAACTTGTAATTTTTTTATTAGTAGTTATGATTGTTGAGTTTTCGTGTGTTTTGGTGTTGAGGCTGTTTGTATTGGTTGTTGGTTGAATGTACTTGTTGTATTGTGTTGTTTTGGAACTTTAGGTCATTAATCTGCTTTGAGATGAAACCCGGAAGTAATGATTCTGTGTAGGTATTGATTATTTGCCGTTAGTCAAAGAAAGAGTAATCTTTTCTTTTTGCTCACGTTTTGTCTTTACCATTTTTGATAGACTGGTAGAGAATTCCTTAGCTATTAAGTGTATCTTTGTACATATGTGTTGTATAAAGGTTTTAATAAATAAATGGAGAACTAGCTTTGGCGTGTGACTTCTTTCTCATGAATGTCAAACTTGAAGTTAGATTAAAACTAGCCTTAGTTCTTTCTTGTTGTTCAAGTTTACTTCGTATCAAATTGGATCAAAATTAGATTCAGTTTTAACGTGATAGCGTAACAGACAGAGTAACTACATATTTATATTGTTAGTATCGATGTGGGAAGTCGTATGTGATTGCAATATTTTTCTAAATACAACATAGAATTACTGCTTCCTCGTAAATATTTTTTTTTCTGGGAAAAACTTTTCACAAAGACTTCTCGTATAACGATTTAAAATATGATGAATAGACTACAGTAATGATTTTACCAATCCGCACTGGGCCTGCGTGGTGGATTATGGCCCATTCCCTCTCCTAGAACGGAGGCCTGTGTCCCAGCAGTGGGAAAATTAAAAAGGCAGTGGACGTTTTTGGGCTGATGATGATGACGAATGATTTTAAATCGCAGAAAATTTATCATCATCATAATCAGCCCAAAAACGTCCACTGTTGGACATAGTCCTCCCCAAAATCTCACCACAATTAACTCTCTGGTGCGTCTCGCATCCATCGGATGCTCACAACCTTGTAGGAGGCCTTCCAAAACTGCGTCTTCCAGTTTGCGGCCGCCACTCTAGAACCTTTTTGCCCCAACGGCCGTCTGTAAAAATTTGTACTACAAAACAACATCCCTCTTTTTCATAAAAGGGTTGTACAGAAACCGATATGCGTGCACAAGTTACGTATAACATGCGATACTTAACTGGAGCAATAACTTAACAAGTAGTTACAATTTGTAAGTTAACCCTCCAGCTACCCTTTTTGCGTTATCTCTCGTTTGTGAGTTAAACTGATAACATCTGTAACGTGTGTTTTATATAGGAAAGGTGGGTTGTTCGGTTGATTTGTTGATGGAAAAAATATGTGGTGGCGATAGTCTTTTCCACTTAATGCTTACTCACACTAATATTGTTGAAGTGAAAGTTTGTATGTGTATAAAGGATTTTGGATAAAATTTCCGCACGGGTAGATTATGTCCTGGAATAGCGTATATTATACTGTTTATCTCGATTTTTTTTTATGACACAGAATACAAACAGTGATAGATAGTGTCAGACTTCTACAGACTAAACGACCCACCGTTCCTTCCTGCCCTAGTTCCAGGGCCTCGTGCTGTTTATCCCAGGTTTCTTTGGAATATTTTTTTTCTATCACACAGTTCACCTGTGTGATAGAAAAACGGCACACGCGGCAACGGCAAACGACAGCTGTCAGGAGTTTGATTAAATTTTAAAAATTCGTTCACTAATAGTTCTACCGATTGATATAAAACATATACATATTTTCACGCGGGCGAAGCTGCTCGCTTAGGCTAGTGAATATATATTTTGATTTATGATATGGTGGCTATATGATAGACGTTTCAATAAGTATTATATTTTAGGGAGCCGACATTTAAATTCTTGTTTTATTTTTACTGTTCTTCATAAAATTCTATGAAGAACTGCTTAGAAATTAATAGGCATAACTTTGAAGAAATATAAACATTGGAAAACACGTAAAGCTGTAGATCTAAATTATCATTCGCAGGTCATTAAATCAAAATTAATTGCTTGAGTAAAAGTAACTAGTTACTTAGGTAACAATTAAAATTGTATAGTTAGCAAAAAATTTAATTTTGAATGAAGATTTCTAATCTCAAGTCATGACTTTGAGCCCCAAGCAAACACTATTCGCACGCTTACTGTATTTCTATTATTATTCCCTAATTACAGTATTCAAAAGGATAAGAAATTACTTAGTAACGTACTTGTGACAAGAGCAGTGGTGGACGAGTGGTAACGGCCCCGACTTACGAGTCGTAGGTCGCGAGTTCAAACCCAGTCAGGCGCATTACTTTGTGTAATTTATTTCATCACCACTGCTCTCAAAACGGTGAAGGAAAACATCGTGAGGAAACCGGCATGTCCTAGAACCTAAAATTCGAAGACATGTGACATCCACCAATCCGCACTAGGCCCGCGTGGTGGATTATGGCCCATTCCCTCTCCTAGAGAGAGGAGGCCTGTGTCCCTGCAGTGGGAACATTAAAAAGGCTGATGATGATGATGATGGTACTTGTGACCTACACCCGTATTAATAAAAGAGTGATTACTATCACTCTTAAATTAATAAGGGTGTCAATCTATCCAAGGAGTATCATGTTGCCTGATAAAGTCATAGACGTCTGATAGGCAGTAGCTTCATGAAAACCTTAGGTATTCTGCCGCATTTACTTAAACTGGAACTTGACTCAAAGCTAGTTGAGAAAAGGCTAGAGATGATAAACTCCTTATAACGAAAACAAAACGAAACACGACATTTTAAATTACAACGTAAATTATTCACGATGGGAACAGCACCGCGTACATTTTAAACATCCCTCACACGGTAACACCCTAAAAATTCTGCACATTAACAACATATACACATATTGTATAGTATATGTAGAGCAGGAAACGACGCACATCAAAAACTCTAATCAAAGCACCCCCTAGGAAACTTTCTTGGGGGTTCTTGGGGGTTCTTAGGGGGTGAAGACATCAATATTCTTAGTTGAATATAATCAATTCTGAGAGAAAGAAACAGTCTCCGTATTGATAAATGAGAGCACCCTTCATATTTCCGCATCCCCACCCCCTGGGGGTTGTTTTAAACCCCCCTGGGGGGACATCTTAGGAACGTGCAAGATAGTAAAGGCTAGGGTTGTCGATGCTAATGAACTTTGCGTTTGTTAGATGTTTTTCGTAGATCTGTGGCGGAAAAATCAATAGTGTGGTTTTTGAGATTTTTTGTTTTCATTTTGGATTTCTAGTTTTTTTCGTTAGTTAAAGTACATTGTACGAGTGTATATAGTAACAGGTTTGGTGCATTTTTATAAAACAGTTTTTTAAATGATATATTATTTTTTTATTTAAATAGCAATTAACACAATAAAACATTATGGTTGTCGATTAATGTTTATTTTTTATATTAAACCAAAAATCGTTTTACCTTCCGTTTTGTAATTAAAATATATACGTTAAAATCCCTAATCTATTTTTTTTTGTTATGCTATACATAACAACTAAAAACTACTGATTATCGATTAATTTAAAAATCAAGTGAGTATCTCTTACCCATTCTGCCATCTCCATTTTCTATCAGAAAAAAAAATATAATTAAAAAAAGCAAAGAATAAAAATAATGAATAAAGTCTAATCAATTAGAATAATTCTCTCGCAGCCCTGCTACGCTTGTAGCGAGGCCTACGACTCGTAGCCTCGTAGCGGCCACGGCTACGGCGTAGGCGCTAGTGGCGCCCCCCTCTTACACAACTTTTTACTAAGAACCACGAGAAATGAGTGGATAAAACATAGGTAGCTTCACTTTACCAATGATAATTATTATTTTATTTTTTCGTGTTATTATTTTTTTGTTTCTGTTATAGTAGTGGGTTTTGTTCTTTTCTTTAAATATATATGCATTAAGCCTTTGCTTTCACTTATACTGACTATTAAAAAACCTTATTTTTATCGAAGGTACTTTATAAAATATTTCAAAATCAGTGATTTTTAAAATACACATCAAAACTTTATCGACATTATTTTATCGGAGATAATAACAATAAAAAAAAAAAACAAATATCATACAAACTAATTTTAAATTTCACATAAAAACCACGCTGTGTGTACAGTAATTACATTAAATCAAAAGTCCTATGTAAATGATTTCATTTGAGTATTTAATGGATTTACTAAAATACCCACTGTCATTTATCTGACTCATTAACGAAATATCATTTTAGACAAGCACTTTGGATGTGGCATTGTGTTAAATAATAAAACCGTTTAATTAATTGTTAAAGTCACACGGTAATGTTAAAGTCATGTTCTACGTTATTACATACTTATTGTGATATTAAATAACAAGTTTGTTTATGAAAAAAATTCTCAGCGGATTTTGTTAGAGTGAAAAAGCAACAAAAGAACCAATTACTTATATGAAAAAAAAAAATTCTAGAGAAAAAATCTGTTAAAAATAACGATTTCTTAAATAGTATTTATATAATTACAGTTTAATCACAATAATAGAAAAAAATACACAAAAATCAATATTATTTATAATCAATTAAACTCCAAATACAACCATCACCGCTTTTAAAACCCAACCCACCGTCAACAAAGCACAATTCACAAACCCTTACCAAAAATTTTACATCGACCAGTAATCAAACTTACGTCCCAGATCCCTCTACCTACTGCGCCGCAGTCGCCCCGGCCTGCTCTTATTTTAAACAAGTACGCCTTTATAATACATCCAGTTTCGCGACTAAATATCAGCGAGTGTAGCGGTGTACGCCGACCGAACGTTCTTGACGCTTCTAAGGAACTAATCTGCATTCATATTTTTATTTAAAAAACTAAATCTGAATCTTTTTCTAAAATGAATTCAGGTTCTAGATAGTAATTTTAAGAGTTCTTGAATAGGAGTTATGGTTATGGTCATCAAAAAAATTACCTTAAATTATTGAGGCAGTTAAAACCAACATAATAGACAATTGCTTTTCTTAAAATCTGACTATTAATGTATAGAAAGAAACAGAAAAAGATAACACATAATTTTATGATATTAGAACAAAGCCTTATTTCCAAAGAGATTTCTTCCAGCAACACCTACAAAAATAGAAATCGAAACAAAAATAGTTTGTGACTTGAGTATATCATTTTTGTTACTTTTTGATAAGTTCCTCTTCTCTAAGCAAAATTAGCCGTAAAAAGGGATTTTTTTTTAGATGATCTTCAAACCTCAATCAAAGTATGCCTAGTTAATCTTAGTCTTGTCTTGTTAACACATTTTTTTACCAACAAAGAGCCAGACGTTTGACTATTATCTCACCCAATAAATCGCGAGGTGATCGAAAATAGAGGAAGCCGCCGTGCCGGCTTAGAAGAAACATGTTCAGTGTTGACTCAGAGACCCCCAAGTTGTAGTTATTATGAAGCTTAAACTTTGGCAGGGACACATTAATTGTGCGCACTTAGTTGTACGCACAGTAAATGTGTGAGAATAATGATGTTATCACACTTCTAAGAAGGTATTTTTTTGTTAATTTATGCTGCTACAAAGTTGTGTGAACAAAATGAAAAATTTAAACGAATATTTTATTTTTATACAAGTTCAATTGTGTCTATTGAAGAAGGAGCCAAAATATGGCCATTGTTAGACACAGACCTCCCCCAAATGTCACTACAATGAATGGTTCCGTGCATCTCACATCCATCGTCTCCGCCACTCTCATTTGGCCATTGGCCCATCTTATGAGAGACCTTCCAACATTGCGTCTTCCGGAGCGCAGTCGCTATCCTAGAACCTTTCGGCTCCATCGCACATAATATTGCACTGTTTACATGCAACTATTGCCAATTACGAAGCACCAAGACGTTTCAGTCGCAGTACTTCCGCGTACCGTATTTACAAGTATTGTAAGTATAGAATTATATATTTTATAACGCCACCCCACAGCCTGCCACCCTCGGCCCGCGAGAACTAAGTCTTCGCGCATCTTTCTATCCCCACCTTTTTGCTTCTTTTAAAACCACCCTTCGTGTGCACCCCTTCCCCTATTTCGACTAATTTGGGGGTACAACTGAAGAATTATTTCTTGCCGATGTATGTTCAACTGAAAACCAACTCTCAGATTAAGAAATTAAGGTTTAAATTTGAATAGAGGCCGTGTATAGTCTTTGGACTGTATCTTTTCACTTCGAAAACTAATTCCGAATTAGAAGACGGAAGCAAGTGCTCCGTGAGTGCAAGGAAATATGTGTTCTAAATGGTTGTAATGAAAGTTCTGTGTCCTTTGCATGGTGCTGTAAAATTAGACCGGTTTCGTCAAAAATATGAAATTAAAATCTTATACTAGCGAAAGAAGTTTTAGCATCTTTGTTTTAGAGTGAGAGGGGAGAGGTGCATTAGTCCTGCTCGCACAGGGGGTACGCAGGGAGGCAAGAGATGGGTAGTTTGGAGTAAAAAGCTGCTTTCTTGATCAATGCGCCTCGCATTCGGTATTAATCATAACCGGGGTATTTTCGTCTATGTCCCGGAGTGGGGGTTGTAGAAGGGGGGTAGAAGGAATCGAGAAATCGTATTCTAAATGAAAATACGGTTCTTCCTGTTTACATTTTGTAATAAATTGTTTTACTCACTGTGTTTGTGTGACGTGCCAGCGTCGTATTTATTATTTAGGCCTCCGGAATTACTCTGCTGTGCTCCGCTTCATTGACCGATGTTATGAGATCTTACTTTATTTAGAGCATACGTTATACTGTGATATGTTTATAAGGAAAAGTCTAGAAAAGTTAACAAGCTGACACACACATACACACGTGATATTTCCAAAGATGATATGCATGCAAAAAGGAAATCACCAAAAAATATATCAAAAACATAACACCAAAAACTTATTTATAAAACTAATTCAATTAATATTCTACGAACTATAATACAATTTCTAAGAAATACTTAATTCTGACAATATTATTGTATACTCGAACCAGTTATTTCATAGTAGAGCGCTTATACTCGTAGAATAATAAGTAAAAGTCTCTGAACGAGAGCGCCTATAAAAACGTTATAGCAATGCGCTCGAATGAACTTTCTTGCTATGCCGCAATTTTTAGGCGCATCGGTCTTACGACTTAGCGAGCGAAGCATCGATAAGACCTACGTCATAACTCGATTAACTTCTAGTATTGATTCCATTGACGCTTACGTATGCCATTACTTCATTAGTAATGATAATTAAACACCAGTGTATGATAAATAAATCTACAGTTCCGTCCGATTATAATTATTTAGGTGTCTTCAAAGCTAGAGTGAACAGGCTCTTAATAAACTAGCGCGCGTCACCATCAACGATTGCATCACTGCTTACCATCAGGTTTGATCGCAGTCAAGCACTATTTTATAGCAATAAAAAAAAGTTCACTTCATAAATGTTAGATATTTCTCAGTAAAACTAAATGTTGATTTCATTTGAAATGTTTTGATACAATTGGACTGTTATTGGGCGGTAGTTAACTTTGTTAAAATTTTACACCGAAAATTATTTTTAGCGTTTGTTATTTGCCAGATAAATAACAGAGGAATGTTTGGCGAGATCTATTCGACAATAAAATAAAAGCGGATTCCGCTTCAACGAGATTTTAGTTTAGTTTGGAAAAAATATTGCGGGTGTATGTAGCTAATATTTTTTAATTGGATGCAGTTATAAAGCTATGCCACTAAAAGGCTGTACAATTTGGTATTTTTGTTTCTACATTGTGATTTATATTTTCAAATAAAATTATAACAATCAGTAGTAGATATTTTTTATTTTTACATTTAAATGTTTTTAAAAGCCTTTAAAATAGCATATGCTATTAAATATTTTTTTATAATAGACACTCGCAGTATAATTTTCTGTTACATCTACAAGATTCTATTTGTGATTAATTTATATGAATAATGAGGAAAAGTAAAACGTGACTCATCATACATTCCTCAACTATCAACCAACGTGGTCTAGGCTCAAGCTAAGCATACTATGTTGTGTTATGGTAACTAGACAACTGATAAACATATTTATATATTATTATAGATAAATTGCACCCAGACACAGAACAAATGATCATGCTCATCGCAAAAACCATTTGTCTTGGGTGAGAATCGAACCCAAGACCTTCGGTATAGAAGTCAGGGCCACTAAACACTAGACTAACAGGCCAGTATTTTTATATCATAAACGAGATACCATCAGTAAATTACTGAAACCGGTTACACCCATAAACATTGGTAACTTATAGGAACCGAGATTTGTAATGAAATATTCAAGTAAGTAGGAGTACAAAGCTTTCCTTTTTTCCGGGAATTCTTGTGCCCTACCTACCTTCAGGACTGAAACCTACGCAGTGTCGTTAGAAACAGAGTGATAACCTTGAATGAAAGCCTCTGAGCGTTGGTGGGCGAGGGTAGTGACCTAACGGTGAAAATGTACACTAGGTTGAGTATGCTCTATATTTAGACAGTTTATTATTTAAAAGGTATTCAGAAATAAGGGTTTTATTAACGTTCGAAAGGTTTTTTCCTGTATATCAATAAAGGATTTATTATTTAAGATCAGAAATGCTTTATCTTAAGGTGGGCCTTCCTCACTCGCCTATCGTCAACGTCGCGAATCGTTTAAAAGCTTGTTGCTTCATTTAACGCAATCTAAATTTATGTTTGATGCAAAAGTAATGCAAATAATTATAATAAAAATGATGTGTAGCTAAGGAGTGCAATAAAGTTATAAATAAAAAATAAATAATGCGAAAACTCTCCTTTTTCGCATTATTTACTTATTATAACGCCTGGAAACTCTGTTGGCATTCGGTAATTCTACGTTTTACTCGAACGTTTCACAAAACTTCTTCCAGGAAATACGTGTTTTTATTAAACCTTTTAAAATTTTTGAAAAAAACTGACATAATTTTGAATCTTGATTAAATGCGCTAAGCTTCTATAGAAGTACTTTTTTATATTTTTAATATAGGAGTACATTATGGAGAGTCAAAGTTTAATATTTTTAAATATTTTTTTTTCTTTAAAAAAAAATAATAAAAAAAAAGTTCACCTAAAATAGCAGATTTTCAGAGATCTTCACTGGATTACTCTTACACAAATTTATGTTTTGATTTCTATAGAATCATAGATAATATCCACAAGATATCTGTGTATTCAAAATGTCTGAAGAAAGATGTGTCATATAATAACATCACAATAATGTAAGACCGGTTTTATGAAAATGTACCTCGGGGTGGCCGCTCTTAATTATGTATAATATATTAAAAATGGCTACTTTTAAATCACATTAATATTATGAAGGCGAATGTTTCTATGTTTTGTAAAATTTTACAGTAATATAACTTACACATCAAAATAACATCTTAGCAGTAGGAACATTAAAAAGGCTAATGATCAATAACTTGTCTACCTATTATACGCTACAATTTATAGTTAATTATAATGAGTAGTTCTACACAGTCGAAACCAGGGCAGAAGTAGTAGCTACAACATACAGTAATTTTTTAACTAGTGACCCGCTCCAGGTTCGCAAGGCAGCAATAGTGATATAAAATCTCTCTATCTATAAAAAAAAACGCTTCAAAATCCATAACGTAATTTTAAAGATCTAAGCATAAATAGGGACAGACAACGGGAAGCTACTTTGTTTTATACTATGTAGTGATAAACGCACACCCTGAAAGTAATAGGTTCAGAGTCTGGCACTAAATCGATTTCGGCTTTATCATTGATAGATAGATTAACACATTTATTGTACGTTCAGCTAAGGAGTGGAATTTTCTACCGGAGTCTGTGTTTTCTTAGAGCTACAATCTAGAGGTCTTTTACTCAAGAGTGAATTACTTACTTCTAGGCAAACGTGGTCCATTCTCGGTCACATCATTGCTTACCATCAGTTGAGATTGTGGGAAAATGCAAGCCTAACAATAAAAAAAAAACTGTCAATCAATAACCATAGAATTATACAAATAACATCAATTTGTAACACCTATCAATACAAAAATGAACCTTTCAAATCTTACCTTCAAAAGTAACATACTTACGCTTTCACCCCACACCCCCTTACCTGACTATCACTTACACTTCTGCTGGCTCCCATGACAAGCCATACTTGTTGCTTACAAGTGTCAGTCACAGAACACATGTCAGAAATATCGTGTCACTACTCCGAAAGAAACGCTCCTATAAAAATCTTCCGGAAAAATATATTATACCCACTAAACTTCCCACACTCGATCTTAAACCTTATTTCTTTGATTCTAGGTTTGTTTTAGATACCAAGGAATGTAAAAAGAACTATTTCTGCCTTATTTGCTTACTCAGCGTCGTAATAATAATGTGTTTTCATGTATTTTTGCGGCATTTTATTTGGATTGGCTGTAGTGCGTTTGTGGTATGAATTCTTGATTTTTTTATGCGTGTTTTACTTGTATTTTGTAGGTTTATTTTGTACTTAAACGGAAATATCGGAAAAAGAACTATAAATTTGCAAAGTTTCATTTCAAAATAGGATAGACTAGAATATAATTTATCGATCATCTTCTTAGTGTATTGATGGTAAGATTAGTTATTCATTTACAGTATTCGGCCACGGTAATACTGTCCACTGAGAATGTTATTAGGTCTCTACGTGAAAAGGTAACAGGGCACGTGATGCAGGAAGAAAAGTAGCGACATAAATTTTTTAGTTCCTACGAAAGATTAATAAGTAAGATACAATTCATCAGTTTCCCAAAGTAAAATCACCAGAAATCATAAACTAATTAATGTATAATCAGTTGTAATAAGAGTAGAGATAGAAAAATTCGCAACGCCCTTTGACGCACCGCTTCAGGCGCGTTCACATGGGAAAAGGGAGTGGCACAATCCTAGAACAATTACACGTACCTCCTATTACATAATACTTACTAATTACATCCTAATATGGCGTAGTTGGACATTTAACAGTGGCTAAACCATTACTAGAGATGAACGCAACGTCACACGCACGAAAACAGAAAAAAAAAAGAACTAAACAGCGTTCCACATGTGGGAATAATTTAAAAATACGCAAAATACAGCCACTTCACTTCTAACCAGGGCCGCCACCCGTCCCCTCTTGCGTATTTTTCGGTATGCGTGGCAGGTGGCACCACCCTACAGGGTGTTCGTTAAAAACCGCCCGAGTACATACTATTATAAAAGTTGTGCCTACTGTATAAGTAGTGGGTTTGGGGAGGGAGGGGGGTGGCACCTACCTAGTTAGACAGTTAAAAGTATGCGGTATTAACAAAACGGAAATGAATATACGAGTAGCTACGGTTTTCGGAGGCTGCGTCATTCGGCTTACGGTAATGAAAAATACTTGGGTTTTTTTTTCTCTGTGTTGTTTTGTTTTGTTCTGTGTTAGATATTAGATTAGGTGGCTAGGGCTCGTGTGCCGCCTGGGGGTGAAGGGGAGGGGTGCCTTTATGACGTTTGTATTGCGAAGTTGGTGTTAGGTTTTGATGTTTGAGGAAAAAATGGGAGTAATTTTGGTAATGTGAGAAATGTTATAATGACTTATTGCAAGGGATAACCTGTCTAGATTTCATGAAAATCTAACCTAGATTGGATGTTCAATGAAAACTAGTGCTTAAGTATTTAGCGGGAAATATAGTCGAAATTATAATGAAATATGATGTAAAATTCTAAATTAAACAGATTGGTATATTTATAGAGTAGGTTCTTTGAAAACATAAATTATTAGCTGCTAGGGAACATATTCTTTAGATAAAAACACACAGAGGACATGGTCTACCGTGTGCCAAGTTTCATCGAAATCCATTCAGCCATTCGAGAGTGAAGAATTAATATTATGCAAAACCTAAGTACTAAATAACTTCCTTCTACAAAAATGCTACACAAATGTAATGTCATGTTGTAAAGAGTAATTAGGTAATACGTAGGTACATAAGTAATTAGTCACTTAGTACAAGCTCTTACGTTACTTTAACAAAATAGGTTCAAAGGTGAATGAAAGGTAGAATTTTAAGGACTAGAGTGTTAAAAATTTAATTAAAAAATGGAGGGTTGATGAGAGGCATTTTTTGGCCATCACACGCTCAAAAATAAATTTTTGTTTCCGATTATTTTTAAATGCATTTTTGTAGTCATGAATAATAACTAAGGCCTCTCCTCAGAGAGTGTGACGGGCAGAAAATGTTTCTTCTCAACCCTCCTTCTTTAAAACTTAGTTGCGCCAGTGTCCTACAATCACTTTATACACATTATTATTTTTTTAAGGTGAATTTTTCTCAGGTTATAAACCTGGTGTTTTTGTTTTTACAATCTCACGGGTTTGAACCAAGGTGAGATCCCAAATCTTAGCCTAAGATGGTAAAAGACTTTGTACTGAAATTAAATTACTATCTAAATATTTTGTAAAAATTATATTATTCACATTGCCCGTGTTAATAAGCCATTCTTAACATTGCCCCTAGGAAAATCATAAAATAAGCAGGCAAAATGTGGGTCTCAGACACTTTTTGATAATGACATAAATTATAATAGACTTGTTAAAATTATTCGAGTTTTTACTTCAAGACTGGATTCATTCTCTTTTAAATACTTTACATAAGTTTTAAGTGTCATACACAGTTCAAATTGAAATTAAAAGTTATTTCAATGATTATTTGCTAGTATGAAAAATTATCCCAAGTACTTAAGTAATGCTACCGTTTTGTTTGAACCCATAGTTAAATTACTTAATTATTTAAAGCACACAAGGAGACTTAGAGCCTCAAGCATTCAACCAATCAACTTGTGGGTGACGCAAAGGCAAATTGTGATATTTATCTGTAATAGAGATAGGTATAATATCCACCTTTCTACAGTGTTATGTGCATTAAGTTTTAATAAATATATAAATAAATATAATCAGTCAAGATGTGTACCAAAAATAAAATCACACCAGGAAATTAAAAATATGTATATAAATAAACAATAAATACTATAATTATAAATACATTATAATTTTGTTTGCCAGGTAGGGTACTACCCGGAAAATGTTGTTGTGTCATATAAATTATTTCAAAGAAAAAATGGGGAAAGGACAGTGAAAAATAGGCAACGACCAATTCTCAAACGCCAAATAAACTCAAAATTATTCATAAAAAGCGAAGCAGTTCAATAATAAACACCAACAAGAGATTTTTACATATAAATATGCTTGGATACTTAAACAACAAGACTAAAAAAAAATCATATAAGATTTGTAGAATTTACTTTTTTTTAAATCATCTAGTAATATCTACCTACCCTGTACGCGAGCGACAGGTCAGGTCAGACTTCAGATCAGAGACTAGACAACGAAAGAACTTGGAATGGATTATAATCAGTAATAAAAACCAATCCAAGTTCTTTCGTGTTCTTTTATTTCAGCCGGGTTTTCCTTTCAAAAACAAACCGATCGAGAATATAATCTTACGATATAGAAGAATAGAAAAAAAAGAGCAACAAAATCTAAAAGAGTATTAAAACGAATGATCACAAATAGTTGCACTTTACAGCAGTTATTTTCTAAACGGAATCAAACCCCCTTGCGCACATTCACAATGCAGGAGGGTGACTACCTCTATTGCGGAGTTCCAGCTTTGTCCGGGCAAAGTGGAGACCGACACTAAGCTTTTATTATCTACATTCATCGGTGATTGTGAACAATATCAATAGACGTTAGTGTTAGTTTTATTGTGCCTAATTTAATTAAGTCATTAATGACATTAATTATATCTAACAAATATTATAAAAAGGTCAGATTTCTATATTTTTACAAGCTTTTATTTAGTTTCACTTGACCCGAAGTTTGTAAATTAAATATGATCCACTTCCCGGTTACCAATTGAGCTGAAATTTTGCATGCATGTGTCAATCAGATGACAATGCAAAATTATCATGTCGTGGAGTTAATCTGATGATGAAACTGGAAGGTGGCAATAAGGAACACTATAAATGATACATTCTCATCGAGATTGGGCTCGTGTGATTCGTCTTGAACAGTTTTAATTGTATAGGTATAATATTTTCATTGACAACGTGTTTATGACTAAACCGAGTAGTTTATTTTTTAATTAGAATTTATTTATTTTTTATAGCTAAGTGACTAATAAAAGTAGCAACTGTCTAGCATTTTTTCAGACGAAGAAGAAACCTACAAAAAAAATGTTACAGCCAATCAGCCCATCAAATAACTAGGCGTGTTTATATTAAATTACATATATCGTTAATATTCACTAATAATAGCATCATATTTGGCTCATAAGTCATTCCATTGATCGTACAATTTATTTGAGTTATGAAAATAATGGTTATTACGGCAAATTGATACATGAAACTAGAAATTGAGTTATGCACCATTTTTATGGATGATTTATTGAGATTATTTTAGTTAAATAAAGTGTTTTGATATAAAAAATAACTGACATTATAAATTGGACCAGAATTTGGCAGTAAGGTTTTAATAATTTTATTTGTATATCTATTTCTTTGTTGATGTTTTATATAATATATTTTTAATTTGATTTGCAATTTTAATTTTAATGTTTAATTTTCGCTTAAAAATGTATTGTATTGTCTTTATTTAATTAATTAATATTAATTTTAAATTCATCCCTGTAGCATAATTATAACTTTAATGGGGCTTGCGGTGCTAAACTATGAGAAATTGTAACACTAACCTAGTATTTAGATTCTTTTTATTATATGTAACAGTGTATACAATTGTTGGTTGACCAATAAAAATAAAATAAATTTATTGGTGAACAGAATATAAATGACATTTTGACAGAAAAGAGAACAGGACATATAATGTTTCTTGTTTTAAATAATTATACTGTTGCATAAAATAAGAAACATTTTAACTAGAATAATGAATTATAAATAAACATATACATATTATAATATAGGGTGACAGTCACTCGGTGACTGAACGTAATTAGTGACCGGTACTTAAACCAATAAATATTGTAGTCATGACTACAATTAGGCACAGGTTTAAGTATCGGGTAAAGTTGATTGTTATCATAATAACAAACAAATTTTACCATGGGACCAAATCTGAAATCGTGACAAAAATCAGCTGACTATTATTATGATGATGAAAAAAATAATTATATTAGATTCTCGGTTACCGACTTTAGTGTAACTATTTTCTGGGTAGTGAGTATATTAGAGGAAGTTTGAAAGTGGCGCCAGTGACAGAAAAGTTGAAAAAGAGATGAAACACATGTTATTAAAAGGGTTATGAGTCTACATGAGGATTGATGGAGATGAAGTAGGAGATCAAATAAAGATGGATTGTGTGAAGAGTGTTATGAAGGAAAAGGAAGTTATTGATAGCTTGAAGGATGACAGAGCAGAATGGAAGAAGAAAAAGTGTTGTACCGACCTCAAATAACTTGGGGAAATGGGTAGGAAAATTATGATGATACAAGTTACACTTATCAAAAACATAACTATTTCTTAAACCATTTGCTCAACATCCAACATCAAAACTTATTTTAATTCTAGTAAATCGGTTAAAATAGACTATGAGCTAAATACCAAGCAGTACAATTTCGTCAACTTTTCATCTAGGTAGCATTTCTGTGCCAAAATGTGGTTTCAATTAGTAAAACTCTAATTGTACCTCTATTCTGCTGCCATGTGTAAACTGTAATATTTTACCACTATTTACATTTAAATGGAGGAACATTTAAATGTAAATACTGGTAAAATATATTATTATATTGAATTTAATTTATTTAATACATAGGTACATAGTTAGCTTTAGTATAAATAGTTTATTTTAATCTTAATTAAGAGGAATAGTATGCCTGATTTTATAGAAATAAAGATTGTTCTAGTTCATATTTATTTAATTACTTATAGTTATTGTAAATAATCTGCATAGTTCTTTTATAGTTTGTATACAACAGGCCTCTTATATGGGTTTGTTTTTTTTTTCTTCAGTTTAATCAGCTAGAAAATTCTAATCTCCTACAGTTTAAACTGATGAAACAATTTACGCAATAGTGTTTTTTTTTATATTTGCAAAATAAATATAATTTATTATTGCTATAGAGTCACTTTATAATTTTTACAAGAAATATTGCTTTATTACAACTATGTGATTTAATTGAGATAAATAACACAAAATAATATTTTGACATAAAATTTAGTTTTCAATATGATTAAATTGATAAAACTGTCCAACCACAACCATAGTCTAGTTATGTTCTTTTGCCAAAAAAAAAAAACAAACTGAATATATTGTACTACGTTTCTTCCAGCCATCTCATTACATCACAAAACATTTTAAAGCACACATCATTCAAATCAAACGTATCTCCGACGCACAGCATCCAACATCCCTCCCTCTAAACATCCCAAAAAACCCGTATACTAATGACAAAAATTCACACACACATGCTGAAAAAAAAAGGAATCTAATTCACGCACGGTCCTCCCCCCCTACCCCCACTCCCCCACCCCCGCCCGCCATGAAACGTATATACTCGTATACGCGCAATTTTTGATCAATACTTAAAAATTAACCCAACCTCCCGGTAGTTTTTAAATTTATTCTGCGCATGTCATGCCTTTTAATCAGACCCCTTTGTGCCTACCCCTACGCGTATATAATAATGTGTGTGTGTGTGTATGTGTGTCAATTTCATTCCGTAAGCGCGACAATCTATTGGTACTTGGAAAAGTGTGACTAGGTTTGAATTTTGGTACGAAATACTGCTCGAGGTCTAGGTTCTGAGGAACACAAGTTTGGTCGGCAGAATAACGATAGATAGCTGTATTAATTGAGGTTTTGTTAACTGAGAAAAGTCTTGGTCAGAATCTGATTAAATAATATTGCTCATAACCAATTATTGAATGAATTTTAATTTATAAATAAGGGATTAAAAAATAAATTACCTTAATTAATTACCTGAGATTCGGGTTGATACCTAGTTCAGGTAGAATGCAATACCTGTAACCATTACCTCTAGTTAATGCCCTTAATTTGTAAATATTTATGTAAATTAAATAATTAACATATACATAAAATAATACGATAATCTTTGAATGTAGGTTACAGAAGTTTTTCAGGACGTCCAGAATCTTTGTTGAATTAAAAATCAAAATATATTTTATCGTAGGTTTTGTTATCAAGTATGAAATTAAATAAGAAACGATAAACGACATCCATTAGAGTGCCTAAGCCATAATATGGTGATTAAAAATTTGCGGTTACTAAGCAAAGATTGCCAAGCAAGGACTAGACTAATGTTGCTTTTTAAGTGCCAGAAAGATTGTACTTATTTTTACAAATAGACTGGGCAACTCGTATGACAATAATACTAGTTAGTAACCTTTATTGAATTACTTACTAAATTATACTTTTTTATATTTTCTTTATTTTTTTAAGTATTTTAACCTTCGAGTACCGTAATTAGTGACATAATAGAAAGACGATAGATGTGAGAATGCTGAGGTTGCTTGGGGCTTAAGAGTTTATATTTATTTTTAAATGAGATGAGAACATTTATTACTAAGCGATAAGTTATTATATACAGGATATTTTAAAAATTAAAATCAGTTTTCTCAGATAATTATTTACTCACAATACAATACAAAAGCCTCTTATTTCCATGACTAAAATATTTGTAAAATAAATCTCAGTTACTAAATAAAATCAAATATATGTAAAATTGCATCTACTTGGAAGTTCTGACTATGAAATACTTCACAAAATCAATAAACCTAAATAAAAAATAATTATTGAATATGTGTCAAAATTTGTTAATTTTACACATATAATGAAGATTAGAAAAATAACCGAGGTAGCATTATAAAATATCACTTTAGTGAACCACTGATTAAATTATTGTCATACTTTTTTAACAAAAAAACTCTGATGAAGGAAAACATCGTGAGGAAACCGGCATGTCCTAGAACCAAAAAATTCGAAGATATATGATATCCACCAATCCGCACTTAGCCTGTGTGGTGGATTATAGCACATATAGCCTCCTAGAGAGGAGACCCTTGTCCCAGCAGTGGTAACATTAAAAAGGCTGATGATGACGATGATGATGACATTAGGCAACTCAAGGAGGACCATAACTCGGCTAGGACTACAAGTTATTTCTAAAAGCCCGTGGTCCTGTAACGCAAAGGGCATCTGAAGGAACAAAGGCGTAGTTTTAGTCAGAAAAAATCTGATACGCCCTAGCACTCCACCTTGGAACTGGAGCAGTCATTGGATTAATTTTCCTGCTCCAAAAAAAAAGCGTTTTGATGTGCTCAGATAGATTCATAAAAAAAGGTGGGTATAAATAAAATCACCATTTCCTAACTCCCATGCTCCATTTTATATACAAGAAAAAAACCTTGTACTCATTATCAAAATCAGTGAAAACACCACCATAAAACATCTAATTTATGTAAAAAAAATTGTTCTGTAAGTTTAATGAGTATGCATGTCATTCAACGTAGGTACACCTATGTACATTTTATGTAATAAGGAAATTTATTTATAATTAAGGTAAATAAAATAGAAGTTACTTTTTTGTGATTTAGAATCAACAGCGCAGCGTTGGAAAGAATCACACAGATTTGAGTGGACCTGTCCGTTCAATGCAACCATTATTTTGTCAGTATTGAATTCGTGTAGCGCTGAATAGTTCCACGACTTGACGAAAAATACGAAAAAAGAACATTTGAGTAGAAAGAGATACTGGTGTCCAACAGCATCGGGTTGAATTGGAAACCAAGCAATAAAGTAGATGGGAAGAGGCTTGGCACATGTAGGTTACTTTCCCCCGTAGTTTTCGGGTTAGTAAGACGAGCAATTGATTGCTCGCCGTGCAGTCTGGTAACTGTCTTACTGATCCCAAGGAACCAACGGCACGTAGGGTTCAATGCGCACCTCTAAAAGATGTTAGCAAAACCGTAGGAGTCGAGGCTAAAGCCAAAAAAAAAAACTGGGGCCATGGGTTTACGGCTAAAAAACTTCAGGTGTTCGTGTTCGTTATGGTGATACGAGGAGAAGCCTATGTCCAGCTGTGGACATCTATGCAACTTACCTTATACGCACATGGAGGTGTGTAAATTACACTAACACTTTTGGAGCGTTTTCTGAAAATTAGACCTACTAAATTTATAATAAACGGCTAAGTGGTTTTCAATAAAACTTTTTAAACGAGTAGGCAATATATTTTAATAGCATAGGATATTGTTGTGACAGGAATATGTTCCATTGAAATAATTATCATCAGTCGCACAGGCGAATACGCAGGTAGCAGGTAGTGAAATCATAAATTATAAAGGAGAATCATAACAAAAATATCTTCTAAAATTGACAATGGCAAAAAATAAAATGGAGTAAGTCGTATCTAAAATAGAATTACAAATGCCAAACTTTGATATTTTTAAACAAGGAAAAAACGATGAAGGAAGGAAAATGTAAGGAAATCTTGATAATATTATTACTTCGTCCTTTCTCACTGAACCATTAGTTATGGTGTCATTTAAAAAAATCACGAGAAAGAAATTGACATGCATTTTTAAATTTGGTAAATTATTTTTAACCTATCAAATAGTTTAGTCGTCAATAGAGCGTTGTGTTCTACGCGCACCTCTAAGTGATGTCAGCAAAAACGTTGAGGCCTAGCAGGGCCGAAGCCTATTGGGGCCAGTGTTTGGCCACCGAAAAGAAAACCTGTGGACTTAGAACACAAAGTAGGCCGCTGTAAACACAATCTGGCAAAATGGGGGATTATAGACCCCTACGATATCCAGTATGAGTGCGGCGTTTCTGACCAAACAATGGCCCACCTACTAGAGTGCCATGCACGCTGAAGGGCCTTAAAAATATCACTGAATCTGTTATAAACAACCTACTGGGCACTTAAACTTAGAGGAAATATTTTTTGTGGTGATTTGCCATGCAAAAGGAAGCATATTCCTATGCGCAGACTTTTATATAAGGTGACTGGCAATTAGTGACCGATACTTAAACACGTGATAGTAGTCATTATAACAAACAACTTTTCCTATGGGACCAAACCTGAAATCACGAAAAAAATTCTGCTGATCAGTACATTTATGTTTGCCTAACTGGTCAAAATGTACTGAACTTGCTGTTTTTTTTTACTATAATCATGTGTTAAACCTTTTGAGTAGCGTAATTAGAGACATAATAGAAAGACAATATTAGTTTAGTATCAGGCACTAATTACCAATCCCCCAATATATCAGAAAATCATTAAAGTATTTCGAATTTAACCTGGTGGAACCATTCAACGAGGAAGCCCGATGAAAACAATGAAAAATTTTAAAACTTTCCTTAACCGAGATATTTGACCTTATTCTTTATTATAAGTAGGATAAAATATAATTTTCTTTCCTTTTCTTCTTAAAAACATAAATATCTTTGTCGCTACCCGGTAAACGTTTCCGTATTCACTTACTTTTCTTCAAACATATGAGGAGCATGTAGAAAATGTATATTTCATTATTTTCTTTTGTTTTTTTTAAATTGCACTATTTTTTTAGTCCCTCTCCTTCTTTATTCATCCATATGTATATTCGTAACTCTTAGATTTGGCCCACCACCGTTGTGACGTTAGTGTACAGCGCCATCTAGTAGCGCAGCGCGGAACTTTTACGACAGATCAGCAATGGGGTCGATGAACCTCTGCTTACTAAGAAATGTATGAAGTGTTTTCGTTTTAAAGTATACTCAGAAATCGTTTAAAAATAAAGGTAGTCATTGATTGCAAGGCCTTATTATTTAAAAAATCAGTTTAATCTAATTAATAGTATAATATAAGCATATTATTATAGACTGTGCAGAGGAAGATGACAAAATAATTAGTTATTTGTTTACTGTACTAATTCAGTTAATTGTTAAACGGTTGAACGGATTTGGATGAAATTATGCAAACTGGTAGTCCAGGTTGTAGAATAGCACACAAGATATACACAATATCTAGTATCTTATGTGCGTCGTGCGATTATGTATCTGAGACAGTAATAATTGTCATTCCCGAGTGAAAGGGAATAGTTGGGAGAAAAATGGTTAACAATAAATTGTTAACCATTTTTAACAATTTATTGTTAACCATTATTAGATATATTAAAATATATCTAATAATTACTCATTTTATTTCACTGTTTATATAGGTATTTCAAACTTCAAATAGGTTTAATAATGCAATAATATGTAGATACATATACTACATCTGAGAAAAAAAAAACTATTATAAAGTAATAAACAATTTATTTATTTAATTTTCATGTACAGTAGTGGTACATAGGCGGACTTAATGTAACAAAGCATTCTCTACCAGTCAACCTTTATCTATCCTTTAATAATAAAAAAAACATCTAATGTAATTTATCTATAATATGTATATATTTAGCTGTCTTCAAGGCTAGAATAGGCTCTTAATAAACTAGTGCGCCTTACCATCGACGATTGCATCACTGCTTACCATCAAGTGGGATCGCAGTCAAGCACTAGTTTATTGCAATTAATATATATATATATATAAGTATGTTTATCAGTTGTTTAGCACTCATAACACAAGCTCTGTTTAGCTTGGGACTAGACAACGTTGTGTTCCAGTTGTGGAATACATAAACATCTATTTAAACTATCCAACATTTTTAAATACTACATTAAATCAAAAGAATAAGTTTTCTCGCTTCCCTAAAAATTACAGCTTCCTGCAATGAGCTTTGAGCAAAGATCGATAGTTTTAATAGTCAGAGGGGAGATCAAAAATGTCGGCACTGAGAGTACTTTCCTCTCTCCTCAGTTCAAGTTGTGAGGGACTTGTACCGAACTTATGTTAGCAGACAAAAGACTGGAGGTAGTTGTATGGAAATGTATATGATGTCAGTAAGGAAATGGATATTTTAGGGGATTTTTTTTGAGGCACTTGAATTAGATGGAAGTTTGTATGAATGTTCGAATGCGGATAAAACAAAATTATTATGATTTAATCATTATAAAAATGTATAAAAAATTAATAATAATAATTATTATTATTTCCTCTTTATTTACTTTCTATACATATATAATTTTACATTTTTAAATATTTTAATTTTTTTTATTTATAATTAATTATTATTATTAAATATTAAATTATAATAATTTTGTTTTGTAAAAAAATAAAATATTATTAATTTAATTATTGATTATTTTATAAAAAAATGAAAAAATACTTATTTTGACCCTTCTATTGAAATAAAGAATGGTATGTTGTAAGTAACTGTATGTTAATATCCACAAGAGTGGAGTGTAACCATGGGAGCCGCTAGTGAAATTGATATAACTACTTATAGTTACGTAGTTTTCTGTAAGCCTATAATGCGGAGATGACAGACCTATTACGATTCGTTTCTAACCTATTTTGTAGATAATACCTACTACGTAAGTGTAGCTACTAATCTGTTACCTATTCTGAAGAATAAACATGTTAAATAAAGACAATACGGATGATATATTTTTCAAATAAACCTCATGATAATTAGGTCAAGTGGCTTGTAAACAATGACTAATAATTTGTCAAACAACATGAAATAAATAACAGAATTTCAAAAGAAGAAAGACTTAAATTTATCTAACAATTGTCGTTGTTAAAAAGATTTGTAACAAACATTGGCCACGCAATAACATCAAGCTCAACTTACAATCACCAAAAATGTCCCCAAAACAACGTTTAGAAAGTACAATATTTTTGTTTTATGTACGAAAATTAATCTAGAAACGTGTAAAACTTTCCACTGGAGGCTTTCATTGAGAGATCCAACAATATAATTACGGACGCCGTACCATTAGAAAATATTGTTTTTGCGTAGGCCTGGCTACGCCGTAGTACTACGGCTACGGTCGCGTAGCTGCCCCGCTACGAAATTTCTTGGACACTTTTCAAGGCTTGCTATTGAATTTTCTTTTGACATCGTGACGTCATTTTCTAATATTTGAAACGTATTTTTCCGTAATTATGTGAGTTAATTAGGTTAAGAATTTATTGATGGCGTTGTTAAGTTGGGAGGTAAAAAATCAATGGCAGTTTCTTTTGTTTTGGAATGAGTACAGCAAAAAAGAAAAAATATGATTTTAAGATATAGGCTTACCGTCTAAGGATCATTGAATTGAAACCAATTATTCAATAGATCCCAGAACTAAGGGTTTTTTGACTATTATAACGAAAAAAAAATCGTATTCATGCTATTGCCATTATCAACTTGCAAACAGGCAAGATATTGAAACTTTTAGGGTTTATGCTTTAGAATAGGCGTTTGTACATAAAAACAGGAAAAATACGAGTCGGACTTGTGCATGAAGGGTTTCGTACCGTCCGTATTAAAACACGAAAAAAAAATCACGTTTGCTGTATGAGAGCCTCATTTTAATATTTATTATATTATGGTTTTAGTATTTGTTAAGCAGTGCTTGAGTTAAGAGTACTAGACAACTAGATAAACATACTTAAATATGTCTGTACATTACATCTAGACTTAGAACAAATGATCGTGCTCATCACATAAAGATTTGTCCTGGGTGAGAATCGAACCCACGACTTTCAGCATAGTTAGTCAGGGTCACTAACCGCTAGATTACTGTCCACAATATTGACTGGTCTACACTGTTCTTACATAATGATATAAGTACTGTAACCACGAAATATTGTAAGAAACCATTTTTTTTTAAAGAGTAACCATGGAGTTTCTTCCCGGTGCTTCTCTATAACAAACGACCAATTTGGAACCGTGCACTAGCTTCTGACGTTTTATAAGTGTCCATGGCCTATGTGAAATAAAAACTATTTTGATTTTGATTAACAGGCCAATCAACTAACTGAGACAGTAACTAAAAGTAATCTAATGAATGACGTCAAAAAACTCTCCCGCTGTCAACTGGTAATATACCAAGATTCGCGGCAATGCCACGCTGTATGGCAATGCTATATTTTGTCCGAGGGTTTTTTGATGGTATGCAAAAATCATCCAATGACGAATCCCGCCCTTGGGCGGAGCGGGAAACAGTGTCAGACTCTTACTGACTAAACAACCTACTCTGTTCCTACGTTGCCATTTAAACCAGGGCTAGAGCCTTCCTCTCAGACGCAAACCCTAGGCCACCAGTTGACTTCGACCCTAAAGCCAACCAGGTCACGAGAAGCGTCAACAAAGCGTTTGGAAATGTCTTTAAATAATTTCAAGTTAAGTAATTTGTTTTTGTATACTCGAATTAGTGTAATGTTCGAGCCGCAAAATTACAGGTTGACTAAAAATAACTGTTACCTGATATTTGGGGTTGAAGGGGTTGACGTAACTATAAAATTACGTCAACGATATCAATGATAGATCTGTTGTTAAGGGTTGGTATTTAAATAACAAACAAACAGAACTATTATTCTTGAAGGTTATAATATATTAATAGATCGATCGATATTCAAGGTTATGTATTAATATGCGGCGGGGGTAGTTTGAAAGAATCACAGCGGTCCTAGAGCAGAAAGGGTAAAAGGGTAAAAGTCTTACACTCCCTCTTACTTTACTCAAAGCGAGAGGGGTTATTTTATTATTTTCTAAACGATAAGTGTGGCGGCCACCACTGGCGAGCAATGTATAGTTCGTCGTCTGACCGTCCAGTAACCGTCCGGACTAAACCCAGTCGTCGACGGCGCGCACTGTTCTCACGCGCCTCAAAGAGTTGTCAGCAAACCGTTGGACCCTGCAGAAAGGTCATAGTCAACTGGGATTTATGTTTTAAAGGAAGGCTCTGACCCTGGAATGACGTCAGAAGACTTAGAAGGAATAGGGTGGGTCGTTTAGTCAGTAAGAGTCTGACACTGTTTCTCGCTCCGCCCAAGGGCGGGATTCGTCATTAGATGATTTTTCCCACCATAAAAAAAACCCCTGGAATTGAAGTAAGGCGATCCAACCTTATGATAAGCAGTGAAGCAACTATTGACGGTAAAACGCATTAGTTTGTGAAAAGCTTATTCACTCTAGGCTTGAAGTCACCTGAATTTTAATCGGACGGAAAGATCACACCTATTATACACCGTTATATTTTGATTATTTTAATCCCGTGGAGGGTCGATCGGGTACATGAAACACTATCGATTTATGTAGATAAAATAAAAAAATAGAGTAATTTTTTTTCGAAATCTCGTAGTGATATACGCATTAAAAAAATCATTTCTTTAAGTAAACGAGTCAATGACCGCGTAGGTAGTCTTCGGGTGTCGCGTACTAACTACCTACAGGTCATTGAACTGGCCCAGCTGATATTTACTTTAAAAAATCAATTTCTAAGGTGCATAAACGAATTCAAATTTAAAAAAAAAGTGCTTATTTTTTTATTTTAACTTTACAAATCGATAGTGTTTCATGTGCCGGATCGACCCTTCAAGGGATTTAAACGAGAAAAATTTAACGGTGTATTATAGAATGAGATAAAATTCCTTGTTGCATTAACTCCGCCTATGTACCACTACATGAAGGATAAATAAATGTTTTACCAACATTTAAAAAAAAAGTACTGAATAGCAACACTTCACCATATTCAAACATTATTCTATATTAGTTCAGATGTTTTTAATTACCATTTTAATAGAGGCCGAATATGGATATTAAATATAAAAAGAGCAAATAAGGTATTAACAATAACATTGTATTGTTATAATTATATCTTTGTGAAATATTCTAATGGCTCATAGTAAAAATTAACCAGATTTTGATTGAAAATAGTTGGCTATTTGACTATTGACATGAATTATATGTTATTGGAATCTGTTCAGGAGTCCACGGAGGCTTTTTTTAGATGACATCTTTATAAGCCCTTGGGTGGGTCGGGATATAGTTTCAGACTTTCACTGATGAAAAAGCCCACTCTTGTTCCTACTTTGCTTTCGTTCCAGGGCTCTGGATGACGTTTTTATCATCCCCATGGCCCTAGTAAGCTTCGACCTAATTAGGCCCCTACGGTTTACTGACGTCTTGGCCCAGACAGCGAGCTACACATTGCTTACCGCCCGCAGTTCCGGGACTACTATAGGCTTGAGCTTTCAGCCGGCGAGCATTAGGTAACACACCCTCAAAGAAGAATTCCGAGTTGTCGACGGCGTGTAATGTTCCACTTGCACCTCAAAGAGATATCAGTCAAACCGTGTTGGTCCAACAAGGCTTAAGCCTACTGGAGCTATGGGTTGGCTTCCGAAGGGCTTTTCACACTGCTTTAGATCGATTGGATCGTTACCCACATTAAAAAACATATATGACTATAATATGACTCTCTTTTTCGATTCACCCGGAGTGGGAGAAGTAATTTGTTGATTTCGCGAAATAAGTAAAAGATAACTATATTCTAAGGAATTCTAAAGATACTATATGAAAACCAAACGTTATCTAGAATAAAACCTTCTAGGCAAATTTCCTAGTAAATATTACCTTCTTATTTCAAGATTATCGCCGCGATATTCTAGAATCATTATTATTTAATGTTTTAATCATAGAGATCTGCAACCATCTCACGCCACATAGAAGATTACTTCGAAGAAATCTTACCAAAAGGGCTTCAAGGGAATAAGTCAGTTTTGCGAAAACAAGACTACATTTTGAATACAGTTATAAGTGAAAGAAAATTAAAAAAAAAATCTAACTAGACTAAGAAATACATATAAGTATTACTCCCGTATTTCTTAACAAGAAAAAAAAACTTGAGTAAAACTAGTTACTTTTACTCAAGTGTAACAATTTGTATTCTACAGTTAGGAAAAAACAAATTTTAATGAAGATTTCTAACCTCAAGTAACGATTTGATAAAAGATACTTAGCAACAAGTAATTACTTCTTTATATATACGGATGTAAGACTCCAATATCACCCTGAGACGGAAAACGAAGGAATGAACTGGTGAGGGTCGCTGAAATTAATTCGATGGATGGGAGACACTCAGGACTATTCGTTGTGGCGACACTTAGAGGAAGCCTAGGTCCAAGCTAGGTCTGACAGGACGTCTCTGGTCTAAAATGATAATAATGATATAATCGCCCAGAGCCCAACCAATCCAATTAAATAAATCAAGCGACATAATAAATGAAAGCACAATAAGTAATCATTGGAAGCACTGTCCAATCATAATTACGCCCCCTACTCCCGAAAAACTGCAAACATGCAAAAAAGCCGACAAAAAATATATACGTATACACAATAATTACCAAATACCCTCATAGTAGTGAGAAAGGGATAATGATAAAAATGTATTGCGCCCCCGGGGGGACACCCCTACTGCGAAATTTTTCGTACACCCGTTTAGCGAGATTCGATCCCGCAATCAGGGGGAAAAGGGGGGGAATTTTTTGGCCTCCCACCCCCCATCCCCTGCCATCGTAAATTGGAGCATATAATTTTTATTACATTGGTGTCGTGTGTTCTACGTGTTAGATCGTATACACATGTTTTTTAGAGGGTAGTTTCAAAGATATGTAGCCGTTATTAAATATTGGCAGGCAATGTTACGTTATTTCGTAATTAATGTTCGCAAAAATTGCTTCTGTTCGTATATTTATTTATTTCCGGGGGTGTCGACTACTTTTTTCGAATGGGCGTGTCCTAGGCTTATTTTGTATTGTCCGCCTTTTTTTCAACATACTTGCAGCAAGTATAGTCATTAGTATGCAGATATATTTTATTTCATACAATGTAATTTACCACACAAGAATTTATGTTTAAATTTATGCACGTAAAAACAAACTGTGAAGAATTGAAACATTCTTCTTAATTACACTATATCTAACCATTAATATTTATTAGCTTATGAGTGTAATTAAATTCCATTTATATAAAGAAAAAACATCCATATTTAATTTTCAAATCTAACAAACTCTCTGTGCAAAGCTTAAAAATCCTAGCTCAAACTTAAATCTAAACTACCAGTAAACTGTAAAAACATGACATAACTTCACAGATAAATACACTCAAGAAAATCTCTACCGTTTAGAAGAGAAGCGAACAAATACCCGTCGCATTAGTAAGTTGTGAAAACTGAAATCTTCTCATTTAGATTAATAAACGCTTCACCTGGCTTGGCAGGTAACTGACCTGTATTGATACCTAGTTCAAGATCAGAAAGAAAACAAAAAGATACCTAGAACAAAACATTTCATTTTCCTGCATCAATTTTCTTTTCAACAGTAAGTAATATAATACATTCCACAACTATCTCACAACGCCCTCTAGTCCCAAGCTAAGCAGAGCTTATGTTATGAGTTCTAGACAACTGATAAATATACTTATATATTTCTTAACATATACATACTATACATAAATAAGTGTAAGGTCTATTGTTTACTAAACGAAATCCATGAACACTTGAATTTAATGCCCCTACAAATTTAATAAAATATCTAAGAAAGTCGACTTAGATATACTCTTTATTGTAGGTACACCATAAACACAACTCTCTCTTACTTTTCTTGGCAAAAGAATTCTAACCTAAATTTACCAAAAAAACAATTATCTCTTACTCTTCTTGGTAAATGAATCTAACCTAAATTTACCTAAAAAAACAACTCTCTCTTACTCTTCTTGGTAAAAGAATCTAAACTAAATTTACCTAAAAAAAAACAACTCTCTCTTACTCTCCTTGGTAGAAGAATTCTAACCTAAAATTACCTAAAAAAAAAAACAACTCTCTCTTACTCGTCTTGATAGAAGAATTCTAACATAAAATTACCTAAAAAAAAAAACAACTCTCTCTTACTCGTCTTGATAGAAGAATTCTAACATAAAATTACCTAAAAAAAAAAACAACTCTCTCTTACTCGTCTTGATAGAAGAATTCTAACATAAAATTACCTAAAAAATAACTCTATTTCACACGTCAAATTTCCCCTTATATTTCGTCTCATGCTCAGCGAAGTCTCGAACACACTGACCGAGACATTCTCCAAGAACATGTAGACTTGGCGTTGGGGTAACTGCCCTGTGTGAGGGTGCGATGCCCAAGATATACTGACCCATATCTAAGGGTTGCTTGCGATTCACGGGCGAATCCGGGGCGCATTATCATGACATGCAGTAGTGAAAGTTGGTAACGCTAGTAATTAAAAAAAAGAGGTTTTATAGTTGTGGTTGAGAACTTTGGTGAAAATGCATGAAGGTACAATTTTGTAGAAATTCTTAAATATGGGTTACTTCTGAATCTATACTGTCACAAAGTGGTAAATAAAGTCTTTTTTATGGTTCCGTACGTCAAATAGAAAAATGGAACCCTTATAAGATCATTTTGTTGGTCGTTTGTCTGTCAAGATCTCGGGAACGCGTGGAGGCATCGATTTGAAATTAAAATTATATAGTTAGGTCTGCGGTCCCTTGAAGCTATTAAAAAATCAAACTTTTAAGTTAACGGAAAAAAATTATGGCCAAACACAATTACATCACAAAAAACGTGTATTTGAAAGAAAGAAAACAGTTTATTTACGCCTAATGACGCAAACTTTAAACTAGCAAACAACCAATTATTTCAACTTTTTCAAGAAAAACTAATGTTAAGTAATTTCTGAAAGTAATCCGATTTCTAAATTGTTTTCACCGAGAGAAAGCTGCGTTATTCCAGTGACATAATCTATTTTTTTATGCGAAGCGAAGCCGCAGGTAAAAGGTAGTCTTGAATAAAATAGAAAATAAACTTTGTTGTACATTAAAATAGTTACAAAACTGCTTTATACAAACTTAAATTTGTGGATACAAAGGCAGTCTTATCGCTCGCCGGAATATACCAGACAAGCTTAAGATGGATCGTAAAAAACTAAATAAAAATGGGTATTCTTCGGCGTAATGCTAAAAAATCTATTTAAACTCTTGAGCCCCAAGTAAACACCGGCGTTCGCAAACCTATTGCCTTTCTATTATGTCTCTAATCACTGTATTCAAAAGGTTAACTACTAATATTTCTGTCAAACCACACAACAGACATTGGATTTTATTTTCACTAATAGAAACAAAGAAGAACAAAGGAACCTTCTTCCTTGCTGCAAAATCGTAAATGTAACGGAAAAAGTTCAGTATATTTAAACAGGAAAATTATGAATTTCCTTGTAACATTTTATCAGACTGATTACTTTCAATTCTAAGAAAGAATCAAAAAAGGAACCTCCGAATCAAATAGTAATTTAATCATCATTGTGATATATTATCGGTAACAAACAAAGCTAATTAAATTAAAATACAAATAATATCATTATCCGAGAGTCTACCACGAGCTCTAAACGCGATCCATTTCACGACCTAAATTGAATTGTTAAAGGGATGGAGCTATATAAGAAGTATCGCTTAATTCCTCTTTCTCACTCGCATTATTGATATTTTAACACGTAAGGCCACTGTTTCTGGAATAAAAACTATCATAAAATTACTGTGACACATCAGCCCAATAATAAATATTTAACCGCTTTTAAAAAACAATCAAATCCCTTGTTTTGCGTTTCATTTGTCACGCATTAATCATTTTTTTGAGGATACCGGGTTTTGGTCTATGATTTTCATAAGTATCTTAGAGCAAAAGTCATATCTTATGTAAAGAAAAATCAGTCACGTATAAAGCTATGTAGTTTATCGAAAATATGTGTATATTTAAAAATACATATACTTTCTTAATTACTTGTCCAGTATTTATAGCTCAAGTGCTGATTAGTTTGAAACACTGTTATAATATTGAATACTAAAACATATATATGTATAAAAAAACTACTACAATTAGTTTACCCTTTACATCTACACAAAATCAGACCAATAAATTCAGATTTAATCTTCACATTTTCTTTCACATTCAAACCAAATTCATTATCCTAAATCACATAACAAATTAAGACACACAATAAAGTATTTCGTGAACAAATTATTTGTCTTTCTAGACTTTATTTCGTTAAGCAATAGCAGAGGTTTATGAGTCGTCTAGACTCAACTTCCGGCACGGATCGTCAGTGGGGGAGGAAAGCTACAAACTCTATGGTTAATCTGTTAACTGAATGCTGCTGTCTAAATCTCATTTCCGTGGAGGAAAAAAGGAGTTTTACAATGTCACAAAGGAAGCTGTTTCAAATAACAATAATAATTCAGAACTTTCACACAACGCCATCTATACCCAAACTAAACAGAGCTTTTGGTATGACGAATAAAAAACTGATAAATATAATTATATATTTCTAAATACAAACATTTCATCATTATCATTACATAGTATAAAACAAAGTCGCTCTATCTATATTGACTGGCCTGTCAGTCTAGTAGTTAGTGACCCTGACTGCTATGCGGGAGGTCGTGGGTTCGATTCCCACCCAGGACAAATGTTTGTGTGATGAGCACGATCATTTGTTCTGTGTCTGGGTGTAATTTATCTATGATAAGTATGTATTTAGAAATATATAAGTATGTTTATCAGTTGTCTAGTACCCATAACACAAGCTCTGCTTAGCTTGGGACTAGACGACGTTGTGTGATAGTTGTGGACATATTATTATATTATATTATATCCCTATGTATGCTTAGATCTTTAAAACTACGCAACAGATCTTGATGCGGTTTTTTTTTAAATATATAGAGTGATTTGAGAGGCAGGATTATATGTATAACACAATATATTTAATATCACCATTTCACCCGTGCGAAGCTGGGACGGGTCGCTAGTTAAAAATAAAGTTACACCCAGACACAGAAGAAATGATCGTGCTCATCACACAAATATTTGACTTGGGTGGGAATTGAACCCACGGCCTCCGGCATAGGTGTCAGGATCACTAACCACTTGACCAACAGGCTGGTCAATAATTTGGACATTGAATTAAATCGCAAGCATTTCTAAAATTTCGTTTGACGCTGTACATATCTTCTAGATTTTCTTAGACTTATGAGGATCTCATTCAAAGACGTGTGACGTGTTTGAATGAGATCGCGCCAACCCACACTAAGCCAGAGCAGCCCATTACCTCTCCCAGAGTTGAGGCTTGAGTCCCAGCAGAGAGAACACTGTAGGGTTGACTATGCTATAGGAACACATGCAAATTAATCTTTGTTTATAATTTAGCAAGAGTCTATAACATAAATTATTTTATTATACCTTTATCACTCATTAAGATTCCTTGACTTGAGTAAGATCAACATATTGATCTTGATATTAAAGGTTCTTTTAAAAGTCTTTGAGTGAAAGTGGTAAAGTTATACTTAACAAGTAAATAGTGTAGTCAAGTTGAAGCATAGGAAACACATAAAAAAATGATCCATGACGGCTCACCAACACACCCACACTCTCCTAAAATTCATTCATATTTCCCCATAAATCGTACAGAAGCCATAAAAAGTAAAAAACCTGTATATTTACAAACAGAGCACTGCAAAAAAACTAGTGAGAGTAAAACAAATCGGGATTTTCACTTTCTATACAAAGCGGATGAATAAAAATTCATCGGACGAACTCAATTCTAACGGTGGCGTGATAAAATAAAGGCTTTCCACCGAAATATTTCAGTCGCGATGCGTGAACTGAAAAAAAGCGGTCTAAAAAATCATTTCACTTTCACTATACCGTACTTCAATTACCATGTAACGCATGATTTTTTTTGTCCTTTTTTCCATGTTTTTATTTTTATTTGAAGTGAATGGGCAGTTGTGCGCTCTATTTTTTGGTCGGGCTACTTTTTTTTAGTTTTTTGAAGGGTGATATGTGGTCGTGGGGACTGCTAATACAGTTTTCGTGTCAACAACAGCTCGAAAAATGGATTTTGATGTGCTGAAAAGATTTTCTTTTTAGTTCGCCTGATCCTCCAAAGTGTGCTAGACGTAGATGATATTATCATACGTAAAGGCTCGTTTGTAATAACCAGATTTGGAAGTTACTGTATGTACTGTGAGGTTTTGAAATGGTCAGGTATTTAAAAAAGAAGATATCCACAGAACTTTGCACAACCCGAAGAATCATCTAGCTAACTTAAGCGTCAGTGCGCAAAACACATTTCTTGCAGAGCAAATGAAAAGCGTGCAGTCTTGGAAGGCCTCCTACAAGGTGGACCGACGACCTGGTGAGGGTAGCAAAAATCTGGTGGATGCAAGACGTATAGGACCGGTCGTTGTGATGACACTTGAAGGAGGCTTATGTATAGCAATGGACTTATCGACTGGCCTGTCAGTCTAGTAGTTAGTAACCCTGACTGCTATGTGGGATGTCGTGGGTTCGATTCCCACCCAGGACAAATGTTTGTGTGATGAGCACGATCATTGGTTCTGTGTCTGGGTGTAATTTGTCCATAATATGTATGTATTTAGAAATATATAAGTATGTTTATCAGTTGTCTAGTACCCATAACATAAGCTCTGCTTAGCTTGGGACTAGATGGCGTTGTGTGATAGTTGTGTACATATTATTATTATATATTATTATTTCTGTTGAAATAATGATTCGAGGATGTTGGACAGTGGCGCTAGTAGCTGAAAAGTTAAAAGAGAACCGTTTATCTTAACAAGATAGGATGAAACGAACATAATGTAAGTGGGATGAATATATATTTAGGTAAATGGAAAGGGAGGAGAAAGAGAAGATGGATGGAATATGTGAGGAGTGATGTGAAAAAACGTAGTGAATAAATGATAAATGGTTTTTATTTTGTTACTAGCTTTTGTCAGCGGCCTCGCCCGCGTACATAAAATATAGCCTATGTCACTCAGGACTAAAGCAGCTTTGTGTTGTTGCTAAGAATTTTCCGATCGGACCAGTAGTTCCAGAGATTACCCCCTAGATGAGTCCGGTGTTTCCTACCTGACTACCCTGAGAAGACACACCGAAACAAACTCAGATGAGTGGTATTATGGTGGGTGATGATAGCACCGAATGGAAAACCATTTTTTTTTTTCACCAACACTAAATAACATAGGACAAGGGCATAAAGATGTGATGGTTTTTAATTAGTAGTTGAATAAAAGTCTTTCCGAAAGGTTTTTCATAAAACTATCCAGTTTATTTGTAATCATATTATTTGTTGTGCTTCTCCGAATTTCCTCATTTTCCTTGATACCAAATTGCCAAGATCTTCCGGCACAATCTCCAAATAACCTCTACATCTTCAATTTCTATTAGGCTCTAATTTACGCATACATTAGTCCCTAATTTTTCAATCAGAGAACCTTCGCACATAAGCCGATAGCTCTATATTCATGTAGAGTCGTATGTAGAGTATCGACAAATTACTAGAGTTCTCCCCCGCGTTATTTTCTGAACGTTATGAGCGAAAATTTTCCTTAAGTTGACTCAGAACAGTTATAAGTGAGGTAGAGACGCCATAAAGGTAATATACTGGTAGAGAGTCGATGTTTGCTGGGGATTTTTACGCATTTAATGTTTTGAGAAAGATTATGGTTAGTATTCTTTTTTTATTGTAGGTAAAAATCATCCAATGACGAATCCCGCCATTGGGCGGAGCGGGAATCAGTGTATCTTACTGACTAAACAACCTAACCCATTCCTACGTTGCCATATATACCAGGGCCAGAACCTTCCTTTCAGACGCGAACCCTTGGTCCCAGTAGGCTTCGACCCTTCTGCAGTGTCCCTACGGTTTGCTGGGAACAGTGCGTGCCTTCGACGACTGGCCTTGGTCCGGACGGTTACCAGACGATTGGACGTCGAGCTAACCATTGCTCGCCATCCACGAGCCTGGAATCCCGGTGGCGTCTGGGACATGAGGGATTCGGTTTGCTCAAAAGAATTAATATTTAACCTATAGGAAAGCACAGGATTGTCATTCGTAGTACATAAGTATTCAGTCGTATAAAGAGTGCCTTGTATTGAATTAGAGTGTATTTGAATCAACTTAATATGGTTTAGTGTTAATATTTCAGTACCCATTTTTGAAGTTAAAACAGTTTTCAATAAAACCTAAAGGTATTCCATTTCTTTTTCTTTCTCTCTGATTGTAATGTCACATTAATATTTATTTTTTATTTTTGATACGCTCACGCTTAACCTCTATGTCACCTGATAATAAGCAATGATGAGGCTGACGATGGAGTACGCTTAAAAAAACACACACTTGTGTTTAAATAAATCTATAAATGTTATAAGGATTCATTACCTGATTTGAGTATCACATATCATTTAGATTGTAGTTTATAAAAGGGGAAATTTTCATTATTAAAAAATATCAATTACATTGCGTTGTTTAATTTGAAATGGTGATTAGGTAAAGTTTCATATCAAATTGTTGACTGAAAACTAACGGTTGCCATAAGACCAATTGTCTGTACTTATTTGTGATATAATTTGGAAATTATTTTATTATTAGATTTAGGTATTTTTAGTTAAGTTAATTAGTGTTATGTAGTTTTAAGATATCTAATTAATTATTAAATAAAAAATGTGTGGAATAAAAAATTTGGAAATCCGTAAAATAAATTAATTAACATCGCTTAAATAATAATAACATCGAAAATTACTAGGCATTATACCAAAACTTCAATCGTTTCTTTCTAGTATTTGTAAAAGAATTTTATCTTAAATTAATTATAGTAAAGCAACAATAAATACTATTAATATATTTATGAAACAACTTACATTAATTATTAAAATCTTTAAATCTAAAGTGAATAAGCTACTTCTAGGTAAGTGCGCTCCATCGTCGACCACAACATCACTTTCCATCAGCCTTCCTAGCTAAGTTTATAATCTACAATCGTTAACGCTAATAAACAATTAATCAAATGTATGGTAATGACGTCATTTAAAAAAAATAGAAGCTAAGTTTACATAATTCAAAATGACAGAATGAAATGTTTCTGCAATAATCATCGCTACGTCCAGCAGTTTTATGATATAATAATACTTATGATTGTAGAAAGAGACTCGTCATGAAACGATTGTAACTTGGCTAGAAGGACAGGTGAGATAGCGGTTAAGCGCAAACCTAACCACAATAAAGAGAAAAAAAAAATCTAAAAATTCTTTCCTAATTACCATCAAGCAGACCCGCTGGCAGAAACTAGTCTACAATAAACTTAAATTCCTCGACATCGAGCCACTCAAAGATAACGCACACTTTACCTTTCTTCGTTCACAAGATTACTTCAGTTCTAACATCCCTTTACAACTTAGGGCTATAAAAATAGGGACATAAACGTAAAAATGTTAGCGGAATGTCGCATCTACGGCAATTTCTTATTCCGCCGGTGCCGATACGGGCTTACATTAGCGAGTGCGAGTGTGTGGAGTTACCCCCTAAATTATTTCGACATATGCAAATTTGTGCGCACCTACAGATGGTGACAAAGACTTGGGATGGAGAGGAGACACGGTTAGTAAGACGGGAGTGTCCTCTGTGAGGAATGTGGGTGGAAGTTTAAATACGTCTCATTTTATCCTATGAAACTATGCTACTTGGTTTAGAATGTTTAGAACTAATGACTTTTGATATTTTATCGATTTAATTCTTATGGGAACAACGTGTATAAGGTAGCCTTTGCACTAAATGCAGTAAGACAAATACTCTTTAAACACTGCCATCAATATTATTCGTGAAATCTCTCGAGTACATCATTACATAGTATAAAACAAAGTCGCTTTCCGCTGTCCCTATGTATGCTTAGATCTTTAAAACTACGCAACAGATTTTGATGCGGTATTTTTAATAGATATAGTCATTCAAGAAGAAAGTTTATGTGTATAATATATTCAATAACAGTACCTGTGCGAAGCTGGGGTGGGTCACTAGTATAATATAAACGATTCTTTTAATCGGCATAGAACATGCCTGCTATACCATTTCCTTAAAAACTATCGAGCTGAAAAGTTCTTATTGTTGCGCTGCATAAACCATTTTCAATTAATTCTCGAGCACAATCCAGTTAAAAAAAGAAAGACAGAAAGATGTGACGGATTGCTGGGGGAATCTTCCCAGCAATCCGTCACATCTTTCTCTACAGGTGTAGGCATAAAACCCTCTTCAACACACATGTCCTATCTCCTAAATATAGTCTATGCGCACACACCTAGCGACGAGAGTACGCCAAAAAACGGCGCGAGGCGCAGTTGTAAAATTGTCTAACTACCCTCCCCCGCGCGCGCTCATTACAGCGCGTGCGTGCGGGTTGCGAGATGGATTCTATGTTAGGATAAGTCTTGAGATACAAGGAAAAAAATAAATAAAAAGATAAGTTCATGTCCTTGCTGTCCGTGTCCCAATTGTAACTTGGGGAGGGGTTTTTTTATGGTGTGCAAAATCATCCAATGACGAATCCCGCTCTCGGGCGGAGCAGGAAACAATTTCAGACTCTTACTGACTAAACACCCCACCCCGTTCCTTCTTTGCCCTTCGCACTGGGGCCAAGCCTTCCTTTCAGAAAGAGAGCCTGGGCCCCAGTAGGCTTCAACCCTTTTGCGTCCTTGGGGGGGGGGGGGTATCTCGTGTTCATGAACCATTCCATTCTGTCAACCGGCTTTCACCATTACAGGTGATGGGAAGATTTTGGTGTGGAAGTATTAAGAGGATGAATTGTTTCTATTGAGGATTGTATACCTGTACACTACAGATGACTTAGTAAGGTTGGTTAGGTTGGCTTTCGAGTAATTAGAGACATAATAGAAGAAAAACCATAAGTATGCGAAGGCCGACATTCGCTTGGGGCTCAAAACTTCAAGACAATAGGTGTTTGCACACCGGTGTCCACTTGGGGCTTAATAAATTAAGATAGTTGTGCGAGTGCATATATACTAACTTACTTTTTAGAAGATAAAACTAAACTGAGACTTTAATATATTTTCAATCACTGTTTCGTTAAGAAAACTTAAGATATTTTATTATATAACACAGATGATCGATAGGCTCGAAATGTTCTTAAGTGGTGACCACGGACAGGAGGAAACAGTTTAGGAAGACCTTCTACAAGATGGGCTGAGATCTGCTGTTTTATACAGAACCTTGATAGATAGCTAGATTGACTTACATTTTTATATAAATCACAGATATAAATGGCTTTATGGCGAACGTCATTTCTTAAACACTTCCTGTCAACAACTATATCTCAAGACTTATCCGTCTAACTCAATCTCCTGTACCTCCAAACACAGGATCGCGATACTAACGCACGATGTTCATCTCTTTCTAGTTTTGAAAAACCTCCCGCTCTCCTCCCCCCCACGTCCCCCTAGAGGGGGACGACCCCTCTCCTAATTCCTTACATATTTAAATTCCACTTTGGGTGCCGAGTCTTCATATTGTCTCCATACGACATTCGTATATTCCATTTACTAGGTTTTTAGCCCCAAAATTGGGTTATGACTTTTCCCCCTAATGTGGCAATCGGATTTGGTTTTAAGGGTTTTTCTTGTAAAATAATTTGGTATAATTGGTAAAGAATTTGGAGAATATTGAGTTATTATTTTGCTGATGTAGTCATAAATATGAAATGAGCAAAATAAAGAATTGTTAGCAATATGGAGTGGTGGTTTCTTCGTTAAATTGCTTGGTTTAAAGAATTATAAACCAATCTTTGCTACCCTTTCGAGACTCTATAGGCAGTAAAACGATTTCTTAAAGCGTTTTAACACAGTCATAACTCTCCAAAAGCTTGACCACCGTATATTAAGGGTGTTGGTATCTTTTTCTCATAACTAGAACTTATTCATACACTTTTTTCGTCCTAATTTTGAAACTTAAATTTTTATGTTATAAGTTAAATAATAATAATATTTTTATCACACTATTTAATCAAAACTAATTTTTATCACTTATTGTTATTTTAAATATTACATATAAAACCATATCTTCTCTTGTGTATAAAAAATAATAACTGTTCGTTAGTCTCGCTAAAACTCGAAAACGGCTGAAACGATTTGGCTAATTAAGGTCTTGAAATATTTATGATACTCCAGCCCTTCTAGCCAGTGTCCGATCATTTCGTTAAAGTCGACCGCTTTGATTTGACCATACCCCTAATTCTTTTGTTCTGACGTCATCTCAACGCTAAATCAGAACAGAGTATTTGAAGGCGTAGACATTCCAAGCGTTCGACGTTAACAAAAGGATCGTAACTTGGCAAGGAAGGTTCAAACGATGAGATAGTTATGGAGAAAAAAAATTGGACTGTGAGGCGGTACGAAGTTTGCCGACTTTACAACATAATATTTCCTCCTAGCATTACCTATTCAACCTTGACTGCTCTAAATTTTAGCCTTACATATTACGTTTAAGTAAATATTACATACGTACACATATATATACTCATTGTCTCGGTATGTTTATTGAAACAAACTCGGTCTAAGTTGAAACAGATGTTTCATCACAAATATTCTAATAGTTGTAACTAAATAACATAGTTTGAACAGATGTATAGTATTATATTCAAGAAAAAATTTCGGGAAACTAAACTGCGTTCTACGTTTTTCATTGTTTTAGACGTCACGATGAATTGCGATTTTTTAAATAATTGATATGAGATAAAAAACGCTTTAAAAAGTTATATTTTTTATGATAGGTAAAAATCATCCAATCCCGCCCTTGGGCGGAGCGAGAAAAAGTGTCAAACTTTTACTGACTAAACGACCCACCTCATTCCTTCTTAGCCTCATGCGGGGGTCGGACCTTCCTTGCAGAGACAGGACGAATGTGGCATAGTTCACACACTACTTCAGGGTCGTAGCCTTCTGAGGTCTTAAGGTTGTACAAAAGAGAACCCCGGGGCCCTAGAACGAACGCATAGCAGGAACAGGAGTAGGTTTTTAGTTAGTAAAAGTGTGATACTATCCCCCTCTCCGCCCAAGAGCGGGATATGCCATTGAATGATTTTTCCACCTAAAAGAAAATGATAAAGTTATACGAACCATACAAATCAGTGTATAAGATGGTGCTTTGAGGAAAGAACCACACAGAAGTGAGTGAGTCTGTCCAATCAGTGCAAGCAATTGTCATTATTTGTGTAACTCAGGACTACTAAATGGCTCGACGATGAACTTTTTTAAAATCAAGTGTGAGGAAGATTCTTATGAGTAAGAAATTTTAAAATGTATATCTGCACATTTTCTTTATTATTTCAGAAATATGTATATGGCTGTCAATATTAAGATTATAACAATCCTTACTATAAACTTTTTGTTGTCTATCTATAGTTTTTTTTTTTTTGTATAGTATAACGTTTTGAGAGTGACAGTTTTGACAGTTTGTATAAGTAAGTTGTATAACATATGTCAGTTTTGACAGAATGACGTTTATCGAGTCTGCGAGTCAAAAATTAAAGTTTTGTTAAGATATACAAGTTTGGTCTCATTTTATTAGCTTATTCGCTAAAATATTTTATTGGTAAAAGAGTTTTTTTTAATATTAATAAATTCTATTTTAAGATGTTTCATTTTAAAAAACTTAGTTTTACCACTAAAATATCTCGCAGTTGTTTTTATATTAAGATTAACTTTTGGTTTAGTTTATTTATACTGTTAAACTAATGTTCAATTACTTATATTATGTTATGTTTTTGTTACAGATGTCCTTGGGCAGTCATCAAGCCAGGTAATTACAATACTCACCTTAGATACTAACATAAAATATATTAAGCGTTTTGCCTCGTCATTTTTGCTGCGTACATCGAAGGACTGGAACAAATTGCCCGCGGTGTCTTCAAGGTTAGAGTGCAATAGGCTCTTAACAAACTAGTGCATCTAACTATTAACGAATGTGTTACTACTTGACATCAGGTGAGATCGCAGTCAAGCACTGGTTTATACTTATCATTAAAAAAAATCATCTTGCATGAAATTTTAACCCAACTATGTTCTTTTTGTGTGTTATTTCGAAGAATCCCTCAGCCCTCGGAAGTTTCTGAAAAGGAAGGCTCTGGCCCTGGTATGTATGGCGATGTAGGAACGAGGTAGGTTGTTTAGTCAGTAAGAGTCTGACACTTGTTTTCCGCTCCGCCCAAGAGCGGGACTCGTCATTGGATGATTTTTACCTACCATAAAAAAAAGCCCTCGGAAGTTCCCAAATATGTTTTGTTTTTTTTTTTTACTTTTTCCGCGCTGCAATTATTGCGGCAAACCGAAAAATAAGAAAATATTATGATTTACATTTAAAATATATTCCTTGATTTTAATCTTTTCCAAAAAACGACTTTAATCTGTCCTTAGATTTGACATTATTTCTTTTTACGTTGTAATGTTTGACAAAATCATTTGTAGTTTCGCTTTACCGCAGAACTTGAACTTAAGACTGCAAATAAAAAAAATATATAGAGCGTGTCGGGCCACGCTCTGTGCAGAGTACCGTAATTTCACGTCCGTCACTCTCACAATGTAACAGAATCCTTAAACCACGACTTACAGTGCGATGTAGCCCATGTATGAATTAGTAAACCAAATTCACGAGAGATAGTTTATTTTGGATTGCGTGAACTGATTTTAATATTTTTATTTTATTTAAAAGAAGATACGTTCAGGATAGTAAAATATGTAAACTAAGGTTAAAAAAATACTTGCATATACAGTTAAAGTATAAAGTTACTTTGTAAAATTATTCAAAAACTGTTCATCCAAGTTCAAAATAATTTTCCTAGACAGGTTTTATAAAGTTTTGTAAATTTTTTTTATAGCTATTTATGGTTCTAAAGTAAGAGGAACACATTTTTTTTACTTTTGAAGCGATGATTTAAGAAAATATTAAAAAAAAAACATTTTACGGGACCCCTATTCATTTTTAAATACCTATCCAACAATATATCACACATTAGGGTTGGAATGAAAAAAAGTCACTCCTCACTTTACATGTAGGGGACGTATCCTAATAAACATTTTTTCAACTTTTTATTTTTTTACTTTTTACTTTGTCGGTGTGATAAACATTTTGGTACCAAATTTCAAGTTTTCAGTGCGCAGATGCTAAGACATCCTGCTCTTATACTTTAATTACTCTTCTCGTATTTCTAAATCTCGTCTCTTACTCTTATTTGACCTTTTTTATTGTTGGCTCGCGCCTGACCATTATCTTTGATAGAAAGACGTGAAGTGCTCAACGATGGAGCGCGCTTACTTAGAAGTAACCTATTCACTCTTGACTTAAAGATCCCTAGGTTTTAGCTTTAGGAAACACAGCATTCCACTCTCCAGCTATACGCATAATGAACGTGTTCCCAAAACATTTCCAGTTACCCAATAATCAGGAAACAAAATCCCGTATAATAATGCCCTATTAGTGCATTTAAAAAACCGATGGCTCGCTCAGCGTCGAACTCGCATCCCAGCCACAGCTTCGCAACATCGCTATATGGTATCGGCGTATTAAAAATAAAATTATATTGTTATCGGGGTGGCAGGGGCGTTCCCACCCCCACGCGATCTATAATAAATTCATTTGCTGTAGTTTTTACTGTAATAACCCCATTGGTGCAAAAATGACTACTTTTCATTTTGTCTACGTGTGTGTGTTGTTTTATCTCTTTTTATCGCCAATACGCCTGTTTTTCGGGCGAAACTTTTTTTGTACAAAAATGGTGGCTGATGTGTGTACTTGGACGCCAGTTGATTAATGTTAAACATGCGCTTCTGTGTGCGTGCTGGACGTTGCTGTGGGGGTGCGCTGTCGCTACTTATGTTGGTAATCAAATTTTTCAACAAATTTCATGATGCGATTATCTGAAAAAGTGAAAAATAAAGCTAAAAGTAAAAAATAAAACTAAATGTTTACCTTTTTTGAAAGACGTATTTGTATGCTAACATAGATTTCTTCTAATCGCCATCAACTTCCTGGTCTGGTCCCGTATAATTTGGTGACTGCACAACACGTTTTTTCTTCCAATCTCTCCCGTCACTCGTCACGCTATCACTAACGCCTTTTCCTTTCATAATTATCACTTTCCTCACAATCAATATATTTTTTCTTTGGGCTCCCTCTCCCTCTCCACTCAGGTTTTTTCTAATCTTTCTAGTAAAAAGTTTGATCTCAGGGATAACCTACCTAAAATTTAGTAGAACGATTTACTAAACACACGGCTTAGCTTACTACTTTGATAGAAAATAGAAGACGAATAAGGCAAGGAATGTTCAAGTTACAGTAAAGTATTGTACCTATCTGCTTCGTGTATTCGTTTAATACTTTAGTTTGGGACTCTTATTTTCCCTTGTTTTTTACACTATAGTATAGACTATAGTGTAAAGAAATATAGGTTTCTTTTATTCTTTGTAAACATACAATTTTAAGTCTTTGAGTCAAATTAGAGACCTAGCTCAACCATGCTCCGTCATCGATCACGTCATTGCTTACCATCAGGTACGATACTAGTCAAATGCAAAATAAAAAAAAACTGCCTTTATCAAATACAGACGAAGGAAAAAAGTTTTAAAGTATTAAAAATGTTGTTGCAGTTATCAGATTTATACGATCGTTATCCTATCTACTAATAATAATTTCAGCCGTAAAATACCCAAAATGCTGTTAAACCAAGTGTCGCTACTACGACTAACCCTGAACGTCCCGAATTCCTGCAACCCTCATTAGGTTATTCCTCCTTACAAGAGGCTTTAAGCGCTGCATCTCCCAGTATGCAATTGTTACTCAAGAACCTTCCATTAACCATTATTTTGTTTTGCGAGCAATATACTGACCCACTGCTATTTCTTAGGGACCTCCTGCAGAAGGGCAACCCTACTGGGGTATAATTCACTTTTAAAAGGAAGGTTTGGCCCTAGTATGAAAGGCAACGTAGGAACGGGGTGTGTTTTAGTCAGTAAAAGTCTGACACATCTCCTGCTGATGATTTTTGATGATGATTGGTTGATTTTTACGAACCGAAAAAAACCCACTGCCTCTTAAATTTTGCTATTCTTCGGTTTGTTTCGGTTAATAATTATCGAAAAATGACTATAAATATTCACTCTGATAATAAGAAGATTACAAAAGCATTTTCAGCTCGATAGTTGAATTCAAAATGACACCATATATAATAATATCGATTATTTTATTAGTTACACAAAATAAATAACAAAACTCTTTTTGATTTTCCATATGTATCACCAACAAGCTTAATATATAAACCATGAAAAAAACTAAAATAATGAACATTAGGAAGTTATATATTTACAACACTTGTATTTTTATCCGTAAAGCTACTAAAACTCCGTAAAAATACTAGACTAATCTACGTTTACTAAAGTAAAAGAACTAACACAACGCAGCAGTCGCCGCGCTAGATATCTGGTCTTGCCAAAGATGGGAACTAATTTCGGAAAAAAAAATGTTAACATTTAAAGGAGTTCAGCTTTATAACAAAATACCCCCAATTATAAAAACTGTACGCTCGTTCAAAGAATTCAAGAACCAACTAGCACAAAAAGAAACAATTATCATATAACTAGCATGTAAAAACAATTATAAAATACTAGCTTTTGTCAGCGGCTTCGCCCACGTACATAAAATATAGCCTATGTCACTCAGGAGTAAAGCAGCTTTCTATTGTTGCTAAATTTTTTCCAATCGGACCAGTAGTTCCAGAGATTACCTCCTACAAACAAAAAAACAAAAAAGCAAACGTTACCTCTTTATTATATTAGTGTAGATTTACATAAAGACTGGATGCATTGGATTAGTTTTACAACTTACGTAAGTGATGTCGAACTACTACTAGAAAATAATTTAGTATAAAGAAACATTGTTCCCTAGTAAATGATTTTGTGTCTATTTTGAGCAATAAATATTTATAAACCTAAATTGTTACTCAAATAGTTACTTTTACTCAACTAATTAGTTTTACTTTACTTTTATGAATACGGGTGTTAATCTTTCAGGGGACTATTATACTTCACATAAAGAGCAACAGTAAAACAATGTGATTGATAAAAGCAGGCATTTCAAAATTAGGGAACACACGCAAAAAGCTTACTATGATATATCCCTAGCTGGTCCGTTTCACCCCATAGCTATCGAAGCCTTCTTTTTTTGCATAAAACTGTCTAGCACAGAGAGTAGCTCTCACGGGGGTGAGATTAGATGGTAACGTCATAAGGGAGCGGGACTTTTTCAGTTTGACTCTATTTTTTGGGCATTCTTTTGTTTTTTATAGCCCAAAACGTTGCCTGCACACACTGTATCGTGGGCAACACGCAGACTCATATAGACAACACAACAGACAGAATAACTTTATCTATAGGTCAAGTTGTTAATTCTTTGTTATACACTAAAACAGTAGGAAAGACGGTGGAAACCTTGAAAGGTTTATAGTGACCGGTAAAGTGGGTGGAAAAAGGATTCGTGGATACAGCAGCGTGATGCAATAAGTTGGTTCGACCAGATCCGCTCTGCTCTTGACTCGACGGTATACAATGCCCTGCACACCGCCACAGACAGAAACAATTGGAAAAAGGTCGTACGAGTGAAAGTGATGAAGTAGGAAGGTCACAACCCTCAGCTTTGAGGAATACGAATCAAGAAGGAGGAAAAATTTACTGATGAGTTTTCTCCCAGCAAACTTTTGAGTGACGGAGAGATATTATATTCGAAGGTTTTTTTTTTGGTGGGCAAAATTTATCCAATGACATCTCCTGCCATAGGGCGGAGTGGGGGATAGTGTTACAATTTTAATGACTAAAAACCCATCTCTTTCCTTCGTTGCCTTAGTTTCAGAGCCCTGGCGTACAATTTCACATTTACCTATGGCCCTACGAGGACATTGCTTGGAGAGGACTTTGCTTACAGTTTGCTGACAAACTGTTTTCTTTGAGACGCGCAGGAAACGTACTCGTACATTCGAGGGTGGAATAGGCAGTATGCAAAATATGGTCCATTTCGAAGTTTATTTAATTTCATCAAAAAAAAAAAACTCTGATCCAGGGCTAGTGTCGGATTTTTACTGGAGAAAACTTATCGTTCATTTAATTTTCCTTTGCATTCCAAGGCCACTGCAACTCTTTAAATGATTTCCGTAGTCTCTTCGTCTTCTCAAATCGTTGGCTTATTTTCTCTCAAAGTACCTATTTATCAACGGCCACTGATATATAGATTCTGATATTATTAACCGTAACTTTATTACTACACTATCACATCATTACATATTAAGTAGTAAAAAACAAAGTTGCTTACCCCTGTCTCTATGTATGCTTTGATCTATAAAAGTACGCACCGGATTTTGATGAGGTTTACCATCAACGATTGCATCACTGCTTAACATCAGGTGGGATCGTGCTTAAAACTAATGCTTGATAGTATTTTAGCAAAACAAAATAACATTCATGTACAGTAGCGGTACATAAAATGCGTACACAATAAATAAATTACAGATATTTCAAATAGAAGGTTATGTCAATTAATTAAGTTATTTACAACAATAAAATACACATAATTTCCTAATACGAAATCATTATAATTATTAGAACTTAAAATAAAACAATTATTGTTGAGGATCGAACTTGAGTTGAGAGGACTTCAAGTAGTAAGTAGTTCGAAACGAAAACTTGAAGAAAAATTTACTTTCGGCTTTTTAAATTTGACTGGCCTGTTAGTCTAGTAGTTAGTGACCCTGACTGCTATGCCAGAGGTCGTGGGTTCGATTCCCACCCAGGACAAATGTTTGTGTGATGAGCTATAATAGGCTTTTAATAAACTAGTGCGCCTTACCATCAACGATTGCATCACTGCTTACAATCACGTGGGCTCGCAGTCAAGCACTAGTTTATTGCAATTAAAAAAAAATCTTTTATCTTTAAGTTTGTGATTAAAAAACCGATGAGTCGTCACATAAATATAGCACCCTAACTGACCAATACAAGTGACTACAACCCTTGTCATCCACACGTACATCGATCGCAGTCGTAGAGCGTCTACGCCTCGTAGGCGCCTACGTAGTTCGCTACGACATAACCCCTTGCGCGTAGCATAGTTTATTTTTGTTTTAGCCCTCTGTTCGAGGGTAGGGGGGTTCTGATCCCGGCTTCTATGTGTTGTTTAGAATGTTTTAGAGGATTTTTTGTGTATCTATCTATGCTTGTAGAGATGTTAATTTTTTTATGGTGTGTTTAGAGTTAGGCCTCCCACAAGGTGGACCGACGACCTGGTCAGGGTTACTGGAATTCGATGGATGCAAGACGCACGGGACCGGCCGTTGTGGCGACGTTTGGGGGAGGCCTATGTTCAACAGTGGATGTTTTTCGACTGAATTGATTGATTGAAGCATTTTGGGTCATAAAAAAATGAAATGTCGAAATCGTCAAGGCCATACCAGGGTGAACTCCTGTTGGCAGATCTTTGAATTTGCACATGTAACATCCCCTAAATGAAAACGAATGATTATTATGTCTATCCTAAAAATGGTAACGAATTACAGATTCTCCATATGATAGAAATGGTCGCAGTTGTCGGCAGTTAATATGAAATTTTCGTTTTTTTTTTTTACTAATATGGTCGCACATTACTTTGTGTAATTTATTTCATCACCACTGCTCTCAAAACGGTGAAGGAAAACATCGTGAGGAAACCGGCATGTCCTAGAACCAAAAATTCGAAGACATGTGACATCCACAAATCCGCACTGGGCCCGCGTGGTGGATCGTAATCCACCACGCGGGCCCAGTGCGGATTGGTGGACACAGGCTTCCTCTCTAGGAGAGGGAATGGGCCGTAGCCCATTCCCTCTCCTAGAGAGGAAGCCTGTGTCCATGCAGTGGGAACATTAAAAAGGCTAATGATGATGATGATGATGGTCGCGCTTTAACAGCATTGTTAGCAAAACCATAGAGACTCTGCAAAATTTTCCTGAAAGGATGGCTTGGCCCAGTGTGAAAGGCAAAGAAGAAACGGGGTGTAGTGTTTAGTCAGTAAGAGTCTGACACTGTTTCCTGCTCCGTCCAAGGTCGGGATTCGTCATTTGATGATTTTTGCCCACCGTAAAAAAGAGTATTTTGACGCCTTACTGTAGATTACTTTTAGTTAGATCTTAACAGTTTTTATAAGAATATAATGATTGTTTTATAGATATACTAGCGACCCGCCCCAGCTTTACACGGGTACTGAAATTTAATTTATTATGCATGTCTTATACACATAAAACTCTCTCTTAAATCACTCTATCTATTTAAAAAAAAAAACGCATCAAAATCCGTTGCGTAATTTTAAAGATCTAAGCATACATAGTCACAGCGGTAAGCAACTTTGTTTTATACTATGTAATGATGATTTTGAATCTGTGGCTTACTCGAAGCGTTCGACGCACGAGAATAGAAAAGAAAAGATTGTAACTTGGCTAGGGGCGGAATCTTTTGGTCACATTGATATATCTGGGGGCTTAGACAAAGTTTTATTCTCACTAACGATAACGAAATTCGAAACTCCGAAATGTATGGAACTGACATATGCCTTCGAAAAGTCACGTGGTCAAACGTTTTCGATTCGCTAATTGTTATTAGTTGTTTATACGTCAAATTGGACGTTTTAATTCGATAACCATAGCCAAGAAGTTGTTATTTTATCGAACCAACACTTCGACTTATCGATATGTTAGTCGATGTCACTTTGTCTACCATTTTGTGTTCGACATCGTTAAGGCGAAATCGAACTTAGAAATGGATTCGACACGGAGCGATTGCCACTTGTCTAGGGCCCCTGTTCTACGAGTAATGCACCCTCTAAGTAACCACTAAAGTTTAGCGGATCTTCTTTTAAATTTATGACCTCTTTATAAGATGGGAAAAATCGAATGACGAATCCCATCCTTGGGCAGAGCGGGAGACAGTGTCAGACTTCTACTGATTAAACGACCCATCGTTCCTTCTTGCCTTAGTTCCAGGGCCCCGGTGAAATCTTTTTTGAAATCTAAAATGTTCATAAAGTTTAGTATACCACATGTCCTCACTAAGCGCATCGTTGATGGTTGATTTAATTATCCAATACGTTGTATTGTGATTTAATTCTGCCATGCAACCGGTCCATTTATCTTTAATTAGACAGCAATTAAATAACGTTTGTGGGATTTGAGTGCTGTGATGCAGGTTAGAAGAGGCTTATGTCCTATGGAATGACAATTTAATGGGACGGTAGTGATGGTGTAACTTTTGTGTAAGTTTTCATTTGAATATATATTTTTTTTGTAGTGTTTTTGGAAGTGGCACGTAAACTGATATTTATAGACACAGTGCTAATTTGTTTTCTAATTATTTCTGTCGACAGCTAAAATGTATTTTTCATGTACCCACACTGGGACAATATTACTACTTTTTTTTTAATGTTCTCATGTAAGTGACAATAATTATGTCTTGATGGGAATAAAGATATTTAAACCAAATTATTAAAAAAAAAAAATGTTCTTTATATATGCTTATATCAGCTATGATTTTTTGACAACTTTACAGGATTAAGAATAATTTATTAAAAATACAAGTTAGTTGTTGTACTTCGTTTTAATTTCTAAATCAAGACAGGGCAACATTTAAATCGATAAAAGACGTCGAACAAAGTCAATTCCGGTGCTAAATTTAAATAAAACCTATTCAATAATATAAAATGGTAATAGAAAACTATACTAGTAAAGTTGTTGATCCCGGTAATTGTAATTTGTAGATCTCTGACAGTCGTTACAGGTAGCGAAACCCCAGAAAGTCTGACCATCAATCAGTCTATCCAAGGAGTATCGTGTTAACCAGTAACTGGGTTGTGGATGTCCGATAGGTCTTCCCCCCAGTAAAGTTAGTCCGAAAAATATTTTACCAATAGATTAAATAATGACATCTTCAATTGCTTATGTATGTTATCTTTCAACTTCTACAGTAAACCTCTTTTTTTTTTATAGTAAGAATTCACCATTAACCCTAATTTTGTAACTAGGAATAGTTTGAATATAATTAAGAAAGGAATGCTTTTAACGGTTTTTCAAGCTCTTTCAAATCGCCCTGGAACTAAGGAAGGAAGGAATGGTGGGTCGTCTCGTCATAGATCCTATCCTGAAGTTCCATTAAATAGTTTCTAATTACGATACCTCTTTCTATTGTCTCTAATTACGATATTCAAGAAGTTAATTGTGCTTCGAATTGGTGTAGTTATTCCCAAGTGTAGCACTTAGCAATATATTTAACCACTAGCTTTTGTCCGCGGCTTCGCCCGCGTTCATAAAATATGTCACCTATGTCAGCCTATGCCACTCAGGAGTAAAGCAGCTTTCTATTATTGCTAAATTTTTTCCAATCGGACCAGTAGTTCCAGAGATTACCTCCACAAACAAAAAAATAAAAAAACAAACTTTACCTCTTTATTATATTAGTGTAGATTCATTTTAAATAGATTGTTACCAATGTCAGTTAAAGCTCACCATATAATATAGTTTAAAATATTAGTATGTATCTTTTAAAAGACAGTTCTATATTTTTATTAAATGGAACTGTGCCCTGCTGTTTCAATATAATATTATCCTTGATTAAATTGAAATTGCTACGGTTATGTGAACTAATTGAACTAATTATTTATTTATTATTTTTGTTTTATAGAATTTTACGATTTATTTTGACCACTGATTTAAATTTCCTTTTATAATATTTTTTGATACCTCACGTTTGCTTACTAATTAGCCGTTTGCCTTGGAATTTTACAAATCCTGGCGTCACTTTTCAATACAGAACTTTGAACGAGATGAAAATTAAACTTAGAGTCGTCGAAATAGTTCGATTGTAAGTGCGACGGAGCCTTTCTTATCGATTTGAAGATGACCCAAAAAATATTAGTTCATTGCAACGAAAATCCACAAATAAAACCAGTAATGGCTAAACAAACATGCCGTGACTAGTACCCATAGGATTGTCATCGCAAATCATCTGATAGCGAGCAACCCGGAAAAACGCAAAAACAGTACAGTCTCTACTAATAAAAAGTTCTAATAAACATGCAACTAAGCACTGGCTTCCGGGCAAATAAAACATAAAAATATATCCTATTTTCATAGGGCGGGGGTGTGGGGTTGAAAGGGGGGGCTCCCACCCCAGGCTGCGCAAAAACCCAAAAACATCGAAATGAAAATGAGTATACCGGGGAGGGAGGCGCGCCTATGTGTTGGTAATTCATTTTTAACATTACACTTGTGTGTGTTTTAAAGTACAGTCGGGATGAGGAATTGTTGGCTGCTCCGTAATGAGCTGATGCTGGAGAGATGGGAAAATGGGGATTTTGTATTATTCTTGTGATTAGGGGTTAGTTTTGGTGATTAATTTAGAATGCGTTCGTTAATTCTATGGTTAGTTTTTAATATGATAGTCTAATGTTTTTATCTTTTTCTTTGCAAATAACTGGAGCTAGATGTTGCATTCAGACAAAGTTTTTGTTTGTGTAGCAATTTTGTTAAATATGTAGTATTTTGTAGAAATTCGCACTAATGTTTCATATTCAATTATATTTAAATTTTGTATTAATATAATTACATTTCATTTTATTTCATTTTTTATCTATAAAAGAAATATTATTATTAAAATATTTAAAATCGTACTTTTTGGTATAATATTGATTGGTCCACACTGCGCATTCATACTAATTAGTAGTGTTATAGGTAAATATTGAAAAATCCATATTTTTTTTCTAAAGAGCTATTCTATGTTGTCAGCCTAGTTGTCAATACACAACTGGTCATAAAAGTTAGAAAAACAAACCTTATAAAGTAACAGAAAATTCGCGACTACCCTCCAGAAATTAGAAATTAAATATTCAATTCGGAGCCTATCTAAATCTATCAGGAAGTAAAAAATAGTTTCTGGTAGGTCCCTGAGGAGGTCCTTTTTAAGGGTGGCAACTACTTTTGAAATTGGAAATGAGGGTAGTCAGAAACCTGAGCTTTTTTGTAATATAAATGAGAGTATTGTTTCAATTTCTTATTACCCTACAAATGGTAATGATTTAATATTATTCGGCTTGTCTAAAAAAGTTAGTGAGCTTTATAATTAATTTTACAAAATTTAAAAATAGAACTCTACTTTTTTTTTAATGTGATTGTTTTCAAAATGTAATGATTACTATTTAATATGACCAGTTACTAATCTGTTATTTACTCAACTATATACGCATACTGTCAACTATTTCTAACATGTAGATTTCATGTGGGCGGTCGGATTGCCACCTGTTTGATTAGGCACACCAATACCACGTGTGTGAAATATTCATATAAACTACACATAACTTAAACTAAACTTTAGTTAGAGTGACAAAATTTGACTGTTATGTAGTAACATAATTCCTAATCAAAGCATAGTTAATCAAGATCTAATTTCCTCAATCATTTATTATGAATTGTTCTTAAATATTAATTAACAGGCTGAAAAATAAAATTAATGATGTAATTTTTAAATTTCTAATCAGCGCGTTGTAGCTGACTGTACCCGCGAGTTCGCATTGTGCTCCCCTACACACATCTACACTAGCATCAACATAAAACGCAATTTTGTATTAGATTTAATTTGAGGTGCGCGTGTGTGCGTGCGTGACTGTCTGTGTGTGTGCGGAAGTGCTTCTTCCTACGCACAAATTGATTACGATCGTCGTCGAAAAGAGGAATTTGCATACACGTGAAACCTCTCTATTCCTCTTTCCGTTTGAAAAAAAAATCAATTCATCTCGCGCTACGTCGCATTAATTTCCCGCTTATTTATTTACCTATATTAAAATTTCTTTTGAAGATTACTTTTGTGAGGTTTCTGAGTGTTTGAGGTAGTATGTGAGTTAGTACGTCTGTAGGTCGGAGTCGAGAGTCTTGTGCGCAAGAAGTGCATGCGTGATAGTTGGGCATAGTGCGGGCGGGAGCGGCGAGGTGCAGTCGCCCTGCGCCCGCCGCGGCGCCGCGCCGAATGAGCGCCCGATTTAAAAACTATACGGACGAACCCGCGCAGCGAAGCCCCGTAATACCACCCCCCGCGTAATGATTTTTTGGCGATGAATTTATATTCGCGCGCGAGCGGTGCCACTTTTTCGACCCCCCACGAACCCCCTCCCCCCGCTCATTAACGCAACCCAGATATGCAATTCTGATCTTTGACGAGGAGGCTGTAGTGTCGGCGGGCGCCTCGCCGGGAGAGGTGCCCCGTTTTGTTTTTTCCCGCCCGGCTTCATTATTGATGGCATCGGGACGGTAATGCGGAAGCATGTGTGAACGTTTCATTACAAAAGGTGGACGCGGCTCGTGTTAATATTGCAGACCGGCCGGACCCGACCGGACGGGTGGACGCCTCGGAAAAAAAAACTTTTAGTCTACAAAAAAAAGCTAGAAATTAAAGCCGCAATTAATTTTTTTTGGATTACGGGTTCGGTCAAAATAGGAAGAAATTTTTTTTCGGAAGTTGTTTTGGGCGCGCGGCGCGGAACTATCGGGACGCGTGTCGGGCAAAGTTTTCAGTCGAACTTGGGGCAAAGTTTTCACGTGCGTGTGTGGACCGGACGGTCGCCGGGCGGATTGGCGGGCCGCTCGCTCGTCACCCACACTAACTCGCATTCTATCCACTATCCGAATAGTTTTTTTGGTGCATATTTTGTCAACAGTCGCATTAAGTTTGTTTATTTGTCTGTCGTGTTCTGTTACCGGACTTTGCGTCTCACATAGTGACTTTGTTGAACTTTGTTGATTGTTTCTGTTGAATAAAATTTTTGTGCGTTCGGCGGCAGTCGAAGATAAGGTAAGTAAATAAACTATTCAGCTGCATTATTCATTGGCTTGAGCTAAAGTACAAATCTTCGTGTATTTTCTCACATTATCTGTTCAATTTATGCGTTTTAAAATCCGGAAGTAAAATTAAAAATTCACAAAAAGTTTTTTAACAATTTATCTTTTGACAGAAATGTCCGAAAAAATATTATGTCTAAAGATTTGCATATTAAAAAATAAGAATGGTCAATAGGTACTCTGATTATAATATGTTCACAATTAGCTTAACCCTCTGAATGCTGCGTATTATGATGTAAATGTTAACCCGTAGATGCAGGGCGCTAGCTGGCTTGCAAGCGTCGCTGGACCTCGGGTTAGACAAATCTTGCATAAATAATTAGATCGGTAAAGAATTGCATCCTCCGTTGACCTTACGATTGTTATTTTGTAACGAGTCTTTAACCCGCGGATTTTAATAGAGCTAAACGGATTTTTGTACTTTTAATGTGCGACTTTTTTAGACTTATTATTTTTTATTGGACTTTTTTTTTGTTTAGACTTTAATTTTTATTTAGACTTTTTTGTACTTTGTTTATTGTTACGAAATAAAAAAAGTGATTGTACGTCGTTAATTACATAGAAATGCAACAAAGTTAAAATAAACAGTACGTTAAATTAATATCAATCAATAAAAAAATTACGTAATTTTACCAACTTTCACATTTAATTCCTAAAAAAAACTATTAATTAATTGTTTTACTTTTTATTATAACTTAAAACAATTATTATACTGTCATAATAATGTCTCCGAACAATCACTTCTAGTTCGATAACCGCTAGTAATACATTGACCTAGAACTTCTCGGTCCAAACTAGGACTGCCGCAAATATTATATATCTTATCGTGAAAACAAATTATCTAAGTGTGTCGCCAAAAACTATTGGTCTAGCACAATTTTTGCATAAATGAACGACAGTGTTTTGTTATCAACATATTTTTTATTGTGAACTATGTTTGTTTTTATTTATTTAATGTATCTAGGAATGTTGGGAGTTCTGCTTATCCAGCCTGCGTAAGAAGATTGAAGATATTGTTTAGAATTTTAGATTGTGAAGACTATCTACTTCTCAAAAAGCTAGAAATATATTTGTTATCTTAGAACCCGGAATTGGCTTAAAATTCATAACCATATTGATTTATATCATAACTTAAAAGTACTATTTTTAATAATTAAGATAACTCTATAAATCTTTGGAAGCAAAGATAGATCCATCATACACAAAAACCATGGACTAGCTTCTGATGTTTATATTTTTCCTTATAGGACTATAAGAATAAAAAAAAAAAATAACTTGATTGCAATGTTTCATATTATTTATTATCCAATAAACATTCCATATTACTAAAAAAAGCTTTACTAAGAATACTAAATGTACAGTTGAAAATTAAGATCTTTGCCAAATATTTCAAAGTATGGCATCTTTAGAATAAAATTTTTCACTTAATTACTGAGCAGATTGTCTGGTAGAAGTCTCTAACTTAAACAAGAATGAAGACAATATAAACTATGCCTTGTAACTCGCAAACTGTACAAATAAAACTTTAAACTACTGTTTAGAAAACTTACAAAAGAAAAACCTCTCAATAACAGAAATGGTCTATTTAAAATCATCAACATTTCTATCTAAACCAAAATAGTCTAGAACATCTTGGCTTCTAATATTCGCTCCTTTTCTGGAACACAATTTCTCAACCCAACCCTAAATAACTGCCAAAATAATTCCCTCACTTAACGGTAACTGTAATAATTAAAAAACTGCAAAACTACGGTCGCGATGGTCATCTTAGAAGACCCTCTTATTCCCACATGTTGTTGCAAGTTGAGCCATCTCGCCACCAGCGAGAGAGCTGCAGCGTGCAAAACACCCCTTCAATGATCGCGACACCATTGTCCATACAAAAACGACCATAGATTAGGTCGAGCAGGTTTTTGAAACGTCTACTCTATTGTTGGGCCAAGAAATAGTAATTAATTTGCAGTTTTGTTGCTGGGTACGTTGTAGAAAGCACACAGAGGGAAAGAAGAAGTTATTTAGCGACAAAATTCAACCAATTATCAAAAGGTATTTTTAGGTAAAGGACATCGCTCTCTCAGCTTTTTAAATGAGATTCTAAGGTAAGTTTTTTTAAGATTGTCCTCCATTTTCAGGTTAGAACTTCAGGAGCAGCATTATCAAAAAGATACTACTTGGAATTCGTCTAAGCTTTTATTTCTAAACATATTATTTAGAAATTCGCAAGAAAACCACACTATTTTGCTTATACAACAAACTTAAAGTATCAAATAAAACTAATTAATCTACATTAATTAGTCAAATTTGACAGTACACAATATCTCTAACACACAAATGCAATTAAAAAACATTGACTATAAAAAAAATGGCGCATCATCTCATTTCTAAGATAAGGCCGCGATACATTTATCTAAGCTACCTACGGCAGTACTCGTCCAATAGTCTAGTCAGACAGACCATCGATTCATACCTAGGCAGTCGTACACAAAATGCCAGACTAGGAAAAAAGTAAAAAAAAACGGTGACAGACTCATTCCGTCCGCCGTCTCCTTTCTAATCGCGCCCCCACACGCACGCGCGGCTTTTTAATTGCATCCCCCACCCCCACCCCGGAAAAAAGGGCGAAGCACACGATGGATTAGCATACAACCTCAGCGAGAGAACGCGGAGCGCACCCCTTCAGTTTTTGCGTGTCGGATCCCGCCATATTTTTCGCGGTTGTATTTTTTCGGGGGGGCGCGGGGAGCATGGTTGCGTGCGCGCCGAGGCAGTCGCCCGAGTGCCGGCGACCTGGCGATGTGCTCACCCCGGCCGCGGCCCACAACAACGCGCTGCACTCGCGGAACATGATCGGACTCAACTAAACATTACTTTTTTATTTACACCCAAGAAACTGTGACCAAAGTGTAGTGCTGTGAGGATTTATTACAATAATTTAACATTAAAACGGGTAAGTTTTTCTAGATTGCCTAGTTATCAATATGACGTTAGGACTAGCAAAATTTGGCGATAGCTGGGAGCAAGGTCGTGGCATAGAGATAAATTTATTTGCACAAAAAAATGTGTTAGACTTATACGGATAACCTCATTTTAGCACAACGCGCTCTTCTGTTAAAATATGTTTCATTTCGCATATTTTTAATTTATCGTTTTCGTTATAAACTCTTTTATCTTATAAATTGCGCCGTCAGTTAGAACCGAGTTTAAATTCTTTCGTTAACTTCTGAAAACTATTTAGAGATACAAAATACTTTTATTGTTGAAACGAATTTACAGTGAGTCTCTAAGTTAATATTTTAATTAAGTCGAAGCGATTTTGACTATTTCAAATTAAAAATGATTGATTAAAGGATGATAATAATTTGAAAGTGACATACCTACAACTAAGTAATCGCTTAATTAGATTAGAGTCGATATTGTTTTATAATGTTGATGATAGACGATTTACAGTCGCACCCATTTTTTTATTAAAATATTAACATTCCGATCTCTTAGTGATGTAACTTAAGATTAGACAAGTCTTACGTAAATTGTACAAAGTTTTCAGCATATTTCAGTTGCATTTATACTTAAACTACAGTTTTTATTCAATATAATAGAGTTTACTAAATTAGGAACAACCATCTAACAGTCTAATATCCGATCTCTCATTTAAGTATTAGAACTTGATTATTTCTCAAACTCCAACTTGAAAAGATGTCTATATTTAGGCTTCTAACATGCTTAACTCAAAATATTTAATTCCAAAACCCGCCTATACTTTCTGAATAACACTTAGACAATTTATTAAAAATAATATCATTAAAAACTCCAAATTCAATTACAACAAACTAAATTTGAATAAAAGCTTCCAATACTTCAAAATCTTTATTCATTATAACTACACGCAACATAATTCTAAATCCACTGCACTTTTATAAATCACAAACACTTTTTACTCTATAAAATACACATTTTTTTCCTTTATCTTTCACAAACTGTAATGCAATATGTATTTACCTATACACAGTGCATTCAACTTGAGTGCATTTAAAAATAGTCCTAATGCACAACTAACCCGATAATGCATTAGTCATTAGTCAATAATTCACAATTATTACTTTATTTTGACTTGAAAACTTGTAAACTGCGTTTGAATTACAAATATCTCTATGACATAGAATATTCAACTAAAGATCTCAGTTTTTAAGCATGATTGTCAAGTTCTAACAAAAATTATAACTTAAATTCAAACACATTTCTTCTAATTTATAACTTCTTTTCTCTCACTGTAAAAGAAAAAAAATATTCATACAAAAAGGGTTATCTGTGAAACTAAAATCTTTGGAATACTTCTTCAAATAAAGTTTTAGGTCATCTTAATTGACTGTTTAGGATCTTATAAGCATAAGTTATGATATATTACATTGATTGTAGTTACAGTTAAAACTTACTGTTGGTTCTTGTGCATTACCTATAATAACATGGGTATTATATTTAAAATAATTATTAGTTAAATTTAATCCATACTTGAAATATTTTAATTAATTCTAAATATTATATATTTTATTATTATATTCTATTTTATTATTATATTCTAAATGCGAAAGTACCTTTGTCTGCTACCTCTTCACGTCTAAACGGCTGAACTGACTTGTATGAAACTTGTCTACAAATAGACGATGTCTTCTAGTAGGATTTAAGAAAGTTTTTACCCCGGGAATATGTTCTCTTGCGACTTTAATGTAGGCAAAGTCGCTGGCAGAGGTTAACTTAGAAATAAATAGTGTTATATATTTGTCAAACGCGACGGTAAGTTGAAACCACGTGCAAATAACTGTCATCGTTTTCCCGCGAAACATAGAGACAGGGATTAAAAGCTAGTTTTATTTATTATAAACTAGTGCTTAACTGCAATCCCACCTGATGGTAAGCAGTGATGCAATCTTTGATGGTGAGGCGCACTAATTTCTTTTTTGTTCCTTACTTTTTGTTTGTTTCTAAAAAGTGAGAAAATTTATAATTTAGAAGTTAGATTGGTCATTGAAATAATTGTTTTAATAGACTTTTGAGATTTGTTTCAGAATCTTAAATTGAAAATTGTTTTACCAGATTCTAGTTTAAATAAAATTGCTAATGCTAAAATCTGTTTATAAAAAAAAAAATAGGTATGTAATAATAAATTATATTAAAGTGCATAACAACAAATTTTAAGTTATAATCATAGCTATGGTATAAATCTATGGATAAAATGTGGTTGTTAGGTTTTTATCTAAATCTAAATTAACTTTGTGTTAAAAAGTAAATTAATGGTTAACCAAAATTCAACACAATAATAGTGTAAATGTAACAAAATTATTAACTATATTAAAAATAACATGTTTTAAATTTACACTGCAATTATCACCATTATGTTATACAATTGCGTTGTAATGAAATAATTTAATTGTAATATAAAATACAATTGACAAAATTACATTGAAATAGGGCTGCTATGTTTCGAAGTTAAAATGCCACAAGTACAATTTTTGGCACCAGTAAACTCTATTTAATTTAAAAAAATAATAAAAATATCTTTAACCTTAAATAAAAAAAATACTTCACTGTTTCTTATATGACATCAACTCAGCTCCGTGTCAATATAAAACTAGCTTTTGCCCGCAGCTTCGCCCGCGGACATAAAATATAGCCTATGTCACTCAGGAGTAAAGCAGCTTTCTATTGTTGCTAAAATTTTTCCAATCGGTCCAGTAGTTCCAGAGATTACCCCCTACAAACAAAAAAACAAAAAAACAAAAAAACAAACTTTACCTCTTTATTATATTAGTGTAGATGTAGATTATATTGTTTAAGTTACTTTTATATCTATATTATATAATATGAATTTATTTTTGTAATTATATAAAAAAATCGCATACACATTCACAAGAGTATTTGCAAAGAAATACGTAGGATAATTCTTAAACAGTAAAGTCTCAAATAGTCATATTTAAGCCTAGTTTAATATATTTTTCACAGCTAAAACACCAGAATAATTAATAATTAACCCGTAAACACCCAGCGACTAAAAATAGGCTTTCCGATGAACGCGTCAACATCGTAACAACATCTATGTCTCTTTATTTTGCTACAAAATATTGACATATTTAGTGACCTATTTGCCAAATCGATCGTATTCGTAATTCTGCACGTGTGCCTCGACTACTACGTAGATAAAAACTTGGATGAATCGCGAATTTAGGAAGATTATCGATGAACTTCAAGACGTTGTGATAATAATCTATCTATATTATATACATATAAGGAGAAACTGACTGACTGACATCAACGCACAGCCAAAACTACTGGGCCTAGGAGCGTGAAATTTTGCTCAAAACTTCCTTTTATGACGTAAGCAAACACTAAGAAAGGGTTTTTCAAAATTCTGCTCCTAAAGACATGTAATGGGGTCTAAAGTTTGTATGAAGAACCTTACTGTCACGCGGGCGAAACTGTTAGCAGAAGGCTAGTCTACTTATAATATATATAAACGAAGAGACTGGCTAACATATCAATGCACAGCCATAACGTCTGGGACTAGGGAAGTATTTAGCACAAGGCTTCCTTTTATGACATAGGCAAACATTTAAAAAAAATGAAAATTTTACACTTAGGTAGGTTAAAAAGAATAAATAGTTTCCTAAGTACCTAATATTTAAAGATTAGTTTTTGTAATGGTTTCGTCAATAAAAACTGATCTGTTAATAGTTACCCAGGCAATGGTAACTAACACCGTCTCACTGTGTCAATTTAAATCCGAGTTATGCCGTTTGATTGATCAGCTAGTATTCAAACTTTTTATAAATTTCAATTGTAATATATCTTACTGCACATATAATAATGAGTCTTAACTCCACTGTAGTCTGATAATAATATAGGTTCAACACTGTTAAGGAAAAAATAAATATATTCTAATTCTAATTTAACTATACAAATAGGACAAATATACTCCAAATACTCGAAAATTAGGATTAGTTTGGATATGTTTGACTAAAATTTAAAATTCATTGTACTTAATTAAAATTATCCTATAACTTTAGTCTAAAATTATTTCCCTATTGATTATCGGAATGCAAAATAGTCCAATACGATAATGTTTCCAAATAAATAACAATTTTAATTAGTAGTTGTATGAACTACTAATGGTCAAAATTCTACTAAAAATCACTCCTTTTCTATACAAAATTTCAATTTTAATCTCACATTACGCCTTGCGTGTAATATGCCTAAAAACGCTTAAAAATTTTTCATTTGACGCACTAGATAATATTTAGACAAATAAAACGAAGTTTAAATATTCTGACTGTAAACACTATTGCTTTGTCAAAATCAGTTCGAAGTTGATAAAATTATTACTTATACAAAGATTTTAACGTCAGACCATACAAAATAGTTTCTTGTTAAATACAGAAACCTGGAATAACACGTTTATATCCATCTTTGATAAGAAACCTAGATAGACTATTGAAACTTAATCAGTAAATCTGCCACTCCCTCTTCCCTCACACAGAGGAAGACAAGGCATATGATGATTTCTCACTAAACAAAAAAAGATCAAAAAATTTTTTACTAACTTTTCCAACGGCTTTGCTTTGTTAGTATACTTATCACCTAAGGAAATAAAATTAACTTACGATCTACTCTCAGAACAACCAAATATATATACAAAAATCCATACAAATTGGTCAAGCCGTTACGAAACTTTAATATTATAAAAACAAGATTTTTATAATATTAAAGTTCAAAATCGCGTCTCTATTACATAATTATATTAAAAACCACAAAATCCACCTATGGAGAGTTTTAAACTTAGAACTTCCAATTCAATTTATCATATTAATTTTACGATCATTTTAACTTCAGGAGTATTAAGATTAAACATTAAGAGACCTTTAAAAACAGCAAAAAATATGATATCTGATAGTAATGATCCCATAAATTATTCCTACTCAGATTACATTAAAGTATTTTTATTAGAAAAATATAGAATCTTTAAAACTTTATCTTCAAAACATGCCTGGAAACCAAATATAAAGTTAACTACCACGCAAATATGCTTAAAAGAATCAAGCTATTAAAGTCCTATTATTTAAGAACATTTTCTCAGTAAATTCTGTCAGTATTTCTGTGGCGGTCAGTATTTTTATAAAAAAAATAAATAATTCTTAAGCATTTTTTTAGTGAAATAGAAAGTAACTGAAATCAACGCTGAAATAAGAAGGGACAATGTCAAAACAAATTTTGAAATTAATTGAAATCTTACAAAAAAATGGTAATTTGAATTTAAAAATATACATTTTCTAAGACCGTTGTGGATTTTTTTTTCAACCTGATTAACAAAATGAGATAATTTTCTTAATTTAAGTTAAATCATAATAATAACATAAAGGCGAACGCTAGTATTTGTGTGTCATGCGTTTGTTTGTGTATATTTGTGACTCCATCATACTCAAACGGCTGAATGGATTTGTATGAAATTTGGCACATCGTTGTGTGCTTAGAGATAGACCATATTATGTTGTGTATAGTGTAGGTACTTTTATACCGGGAATGGTCCTTGTTTTTTTGTAAGATGGTAAGTAGTCATCTAATGACATCTCCAGTTCCAAAAACGTGTTGACTTTGACCTGGTTTTAAACAAACGAAAAATAAACGTAAATCAAAAGAACAATTTGGTGACAGTACTCAAAATTTATTCGTCTCTTAGTACTCAATCTAGTCCACTTATTACAACTTTACTAAAGACACAGATTTAGGTACAAATGTGTAAACAAAGTCAGCCTTGTCCTTCGAAAGGTCAATAACGCCTAGATAATGGACTAGTGAACAACACTAGCTATATAAGTGTTAGTCATACCGTCTATAAGGATAGTTTTAGCGTAATATTGCGCAGTTTTTGATTAGTGGTTTTCTAATTCAATATTTGTATTGTTATTTCGAATTTATGAGTATTTGTTTAGCCATTTTTTCAGGGCTACTCTAGTTTAATATATTTTTTTTTTTAATTATAAGTATTTTAGAAAAACCTTATAATGCATTGTCTTTATAAAATAGCCTTAAACATTACATTCGAAATAATAAAAATAATGTAATTTTACCATTATTCGCTTAAGTTATGTCTAAGTAACTAACTTCTTGCCCGTGATCTTGCCCACAAGAACTATGTATTTTTGAGAGACAAAAATCTACCCGGTATTAAAAGCGATAATGTAATTTTCTTCCTGTAAAATGATTCTCAGCAGAACTCTCTGACATTACTATACGTACAAACAAACAAACAAATGTAGTCACTGTGGTCGTACCAAAACGCACTGGGCCCGCGTAGTGTATTACCTGTGTCCCAGCAGTGGGAACATTAAAAAAAGGCTGATGATGTGGTCGTAAGGCTTTGATGTAGGCTTCTAGGACCCAGTCCGTAGAAAGAGAAACCCCAAGCAGCAATATTTTGATACATTATCAGACTCTCTTTATAACTGACTCACTTACTCAATTATTTTCTTATCAAATCAAAATCCCATTCTAAATTTGCACAATCTTTTTAAAAGTATTTGTCCGACTAGCCTAGATGCCAACAAAATATTTTTTTCATGCGATATCCCTACATATCACATTTTTATTTGCTTAGAATATTTTCTAACTCTCATAAAATCGAATGGGAAAATGCATCTTATTAATTTTCCGATAGTATTCCCAATGCTGGGATTTTAACCTCCTATTCAGGAGCGAAAATGAGCTGATGAATAATCCACCACGAATATTTGGTTCTAGGAGTACGCTTGTTTCTTCACGGTGTTTTTTTAACATGCTTCTTTTATACTGATGCAATCTGTGTTCTATAAAGGGCATTGCCTACTTATAGTTTTCGGTCAAATGCGACTCGGAGATGGGTTAGTCTTTAGATTGCTGTGTAAAATTACTGCCAAATCTCTAAGTGAAATCACTACCAATATGGATCTCGGCCATGCTTGAATTCTGCTAACAGTATGCTTTAGAAATATTACTGATAAAAATCTTTAAAAAATATAATACTGAACTTTGCTATTTATCTAGTAATGTTATAAGTTAATTATAAATTTACATTTATATTAAATTTATATATTTATATTTTACCTACATTTTTGTTAATAAGTTTCAAAAAATAAGTTCTTATACTTGATGACTTTTATTTTGAGACTTGAGCCAAAGTTGTTTAGTTCGAGTAGTTTATCGCAGTTCATTTCGTCATCCTCTTGAATTGAACACTAGTTAATTTGTTTACAGGTAAACTTAGGTATAGACTTGTTGCACTGGAACATTGTATAGGTAAATAGTCCAACTGAATGTAATATTAGCATGTTTCTATTAAGGATATTTAGTAATATATTGAAGTATTTCAAAGCGATTCACTTGAACCATTAATTCCCCCTAGTTTGGCAAACAAGGACAGGTCTAGGAAAATATAATACTAAAAATAGCAGATTATTGTTTGTTTAGCTTGGTATTTTAATATTACTATTAGTATTAGTCATTAGCAAAGACTCTGAAGTTATTTTAATGTATTTACTACTAATATGTCGTTCTAATAAAGTTGAAGTATTTCTTTTTGTTTCAAAATCATAATTTCTGTTGGACATATGCCTTCGTCAAATATCGTCAAAATGAATGATCGAGCGCCACATGAACACAAGTAAAAACAAAATAATCACGCAATATTATGAAAAAATTCTTACTCTACTGCAGAGCAAATTCAAAAATTTAAGTAACTCAAAATGCTTACTGGCTTTTTCGAAAATCCACGTCCATAAAAAAAGAAAATAAAAACAAGACGTCGTACAGGTACAAGAAATTTTTTTAACAAATCGTTAAGGCTCCGTAAGGTAGACCCCAGCAGGGTCGAAGCCTGGGACCATGGGTTCGCTTTTAAAAGAAAAACCTGGGACCTTGGAACGCAAGACAAAGAAAGATTTAGGACTGGGTTTTTGTAACTAAAAGGTTGACACGGCCTCCCACTCCACCCTAAAATAGGAAAAGTTATTAGATGATTTCTCACCTAAAAATCGTTAAGTTTCCAGATCTTTTTTTCGGTTGAATTTAGTTAGCGCGCCTCAAGAAGTTGTCAGCAACTGTAGGGGCCCAGCAGGGTTGTAGCTTTCTGAAGCCAAGGGTTGATGCGAAAGCGAAACACCGGGGCCTTGGAACTAAGGTGGGTCGTTTAGTCAGTAGGAGTCTGACACTGTCTCCCTCTCCGGGATTTGTCATTCGATGATTTTTCCCACCATAAAAATCTTTTTTTGGTTATTTTTAGTTATGATTTAAAAGTGATAGCTAATAAAATGCGGTATCCTATGATTTTCGTCTCCGCGTGATAATATTTACATTGGCGCGACGTTAGTTTAGACACCGTTGCTCAGAAACTTGAGCTCAGTTTGTTATAGCCGCCATCTACTCGTGTGCTATTCGCTTTATTATAATTACTATCATTTTTCTACGCAGTTTTAATGTGAACGTACATAATGAACCCTGCAGAAGGTCGAAGCCAACTGGGGCTAAGGGTTTTTTTTCCAATGACATTTCCCGCCTTTGGGTGGAGCGGGAAACAGTGTCAGACTCTTACTGACTAAACAATCTAACCCATTCCTGACTCGAACTGGGGTAAAAAGGATTCATGTCTAAAAGGAAGACTCTGGCCCTAGTATGTATGACAACGTAGGAACGTGTTTTTTTTTTGTTAGGAACGGGTAGGTTGTCTAGTCAGTAAGAGTCTGACACTGTTTCCCGCTCCACGTACCTTTATCGTCGGCCAAACATGTTTTTTTCTTCCAATCTGTCCTGTCACCCAGAAAAAACTTACCTGCATTAAGAAAAAATAAAAAAATATATAAGTAAAACACATAAAAAAAACAGTACAATGACAACATATGTTAGTTCGTTTTAAGTTAATAGGTTTTACTGTAACTATATTTATTTATGTATTTCCTGTTATATACATACATTAAGACTCTATTATAATAAAAATCAAAGAAAAAAAAACATTTTTGTGGCTCAAAATCCTAACTCATAAATAACCATACGTTTATCCTTTTCTGAAAATTGTATTGTAAATAAGAAATTAATTATTACAATGTTAAAATATTAGCACAGTATCCGTCATTTATTCTATCTTTTAACAAAAAAAAAACATTATTTTGTATTTGGTTTTAATTTAGATAATTGAGCCGTACCCTTTTGTTAACAAAATATTTAACATGATAATTATTGCTTTTATATATCCGTTTTCAATTAACAGTAGTACTTAGATACATATTAATTATATTTAACCAGTAGACCTAACACTGAAATTTAAATTCAGGCTCCAATTCAGTTCTTGATGAATCTCTTTTTAAACATCATACAGTATTTTAACTTTACAATATTTATAGAAAATAGCCAGACAAAGCAGCGGTAAAACACCTACTCATGTTTTTTAATAACAGACAGCTCACGGATTCACAAATAACTTTAAAAACTTATTAACTGATCTAAGTATTAACTTAACATGACACCCGAAACTTAAAACGCTGATTTTCACCACCACATCTGGAATTCCAAATTTAAAAAAAGACATCTCCATTTTCTAACACTACTTTTCATTAACACTAAAAAGAACCTTGTTTTTTAACCCCCCACTGGCGCCAGACGCCGCACTACGCCACTTAGTCCGTCTAGATTGAAGCCACAGGTAGCCACGCAACAAATTGCGCCTAGCTACGTTCAGCCACCGTTCAAGGGTTAATATCTGCGTCACTCGTCACCGGAGCTAGAAGGGCCTTGTCACCTACCGCTTCAGTGGCTATGAATTGTTCGTACCTTTTTAGCTGAAAATTATTTGTGATTTAGCTGGTATAAAGTGTACTAGTTGTGAGTTATTGAGGCTGAGACGTTGTGTTGAAAACAAATGAACGTGAAACAAGATCCTAAGCTCAAGTATTTAGAGCAAGTGTATTTTTTTTTGAGATGAGGAGTAGTCCAATTTTTTCTCATGCTCTAAGGTAGAGCGTGTCAAACTTTTGCGAACTAAAAACCACATCTGTGTCCTTCGGTTACAATCTTTTGCAATCTAGGATTCCGGGAATTTCTTGCCTCAGCAGGCATCGGCCCTACTGGGCCCCTACGGTCTAGCTGATAACTCTTTGAGCATCTTAAAATGCGAGTCTGAAACATCGACAAATCGGGCTCTGTCCGGACGGTTACCGGACGACCGGAAATCAGGTGTGTTGAGGATCACATTAGCTTAGAAATCACAGTTCTATTTAACTAACTACTAACTATTTATTGATTCAAAAGATTGTCTGTGGAGTTTCATGCATGGTCATCTACATATAGATCTACGTTTTGGAATATACAAATAGCGTCAGTTATTGTGACTCAAGTTGAATCAGAGGTCTGGTGAGGATCGCGGAAAGCTGATGAGTGCGAGTCACTCAGGATTAGTCGTTGTAGCGACATTTGAGGGAGGCCTGTATCCGACTTTGGATTAGGAATGAAAGAAATTACAATGATCAGTAAAAACAAAGAATTTAATTAGTAGATTTTATGATTTCCTTTCAAAATTCCTATTGTTTCATTTTCTCAAAAAGCCACCCATCAAAATCCAGTCCTCTACTACCGACGCTTAACTTAGCGTCCAACACAATCTAATGTGTATATTACATAAAGGAAACAGTCAGTGGTATATTTTTTTATCTTTCGGTGAGCATTGAACCTAGATAAGACGAGCGCACAGCTCTGCCTAGATAGCCTATGCTAACACGTACTGTATTTTTTATAATGTTGCCTAAATAGATTTGTCATGTACTCAAGAGGGTGGGCAGGAAGCCAGGTCAATGACCAGTTGGAAAAACGGAAATTAAATTAATAAACAGGATAAATTATACGACATATAAGTAAGCATAAGCGTAATCAGTTCATAATTTTCCCATGCCTGAGACGCAGGCCTTCTCTCTACGATAGGGAACGGGCTGTAACCAACCACGCGGGCCCAGTGCGGATTGTTAGATGTCACATATCTTCAAATTTTTTGTTCTAGGACATGCCGGTTGCCTCACCATGTTATCCTTCCCCGTTTTGATCAGTGGTCATGAACGTTTTCGTTGACGTCGAACGCTTTGAGTTGGCCACGGCCCTAATTCCTTTGTTCTGACGTCATCTCGACGTGGTCAGAACGAAGGAATTGCAAGCGTGGCCTATTCCAGGCATTCGACGTTAACGAAATGATAGTAACTTAGCTAGGGGGACTTACCCTGAACCGAAAATCAGTGAAAAAATACTATTTCTATATAGTTATCCCAAAAAATATTTCGGTTTAGTTATGCTTAACGTAAATAACGTTCATAAAATTCTAAGTAGGATCGAATAAATTGACAATTACATAAGAATGATAACATTGTCAGTTTTTAGGTATCTATCACCTAATTAAACAAATCTAATAATCTATAATCATATTTAATTCTTTGGAATTACTAGCGCGCCTCACCATTAACGATTGCATCACTGCTTACCATCAGGTGGGATTGCAGTCAACCCTAGATTATATTTTTAAAAAATTGCGCTCTTCAAGTCCTCCTAATTTTGTGTCTTCAACGTAGTCCTTACTAAACTTTGACTATTTATTATACCGTCTACATAATACATAATTCTGGGATGCAATAATTATTAAGTGTTTGGTAACCCTTTTGCTCAAAAATCCTAGTTTCGGGCGAGTCTACCTAAACTCCAGCTGAATCTAGATTTTTTATTTGATTGGCAAATAATATATATTTTTAAATTTTAAATTATATCACATTTTAAATAAATCTTTAAAGACGAGGGCCATCTCTATCTAACTCACTTTACAGAAAAAGGCAATTCTCCCTTTACCGTTTTTATTTTTATTTTAGGTAAAAATCATCCAATGACGAATCCCGCCCTTGGGCGGAACGGGAGACAGTCTCAGACTCTTACTGACTAACTTACTGACAACCTACCCTGTTCCTACGTCGCCATCTATACCAGGGCTAGAACCTACCTTTCAGACACAAACCCTAAACCCCAGTTGGCTTCTACCCTTCTGTCACTTTACCGTTTCACATAACGACAAAAAATAAAGTCATTGTAGGTATATTTTTCTATAACGTCGTTATCGTTATAGTACTAGTTATCAGCAAACCGTTATATTACGAACCAGATTTTTATCTATTTTTTTTAATAATACCTAATTATCACACATTTAGGCATAATTCATCATTGGCTCTAATCGAATTGACAGAGTGATTTTCATTTGTTTTTAAAAGAGTGTTGTGATAGTGTGAGTGTACCTACGTAATCATCATGATTTTGTTTCTACCCTTGGCCTATATAACTTAAGTTTGGTAAAACACGTATATTTCTTATCTGTCCTGTCATCCGTCACGCTATCACCAAATCCCTTTTCTTTCACATCACTCCTCACCCAATCCTCCAATATATTTTTCAGCCTCTCTCTCTCCATTTTTAATATACAGATTTAGTAACATATGTTTCATCCCGCCTCTGTACATGATTGTCAGTGTAATTGGCATTTTGCTAATAAATGACCATTCTAAGACAAAAGAGAATGACGAAGCCTTACAACGCTACTTTCTGGGGCGCAGAAAATATTTGTAAACTTGATGAAAATATTACTTACTGCAATCTTATTTAGGAATAGCAATCAAATGTCGCTTAGGTCCTCTAGAAGACATCTCTAACGAGGGCATTCAATTACCTTCTAGATTTATCTCTAGCAAGTTTAATACTTTTTTGGATTTTACTAATTTTTGAGAGTGTACGCGGGAATTGCACGATTTGATTCAATTTATTAATTTATTGATTCATCTCAATTTTACCATCGGACATCCCGGCGTACGGCAAATATCCTGATGTTTCAACAACGTAACCCTTACGTTACCCTATCTACGGTCCGCGCTAAGCGTTTTGGCTCGTCGTTTATACCGTGTTCATCGAGGGACTGAAACTGTTTGCCAGCAAGCTGCACTCTTTCAGTCCGATTATAATTTAGGAGTCTTCAAGGCTAGAGTGAATAGGCTCTTAATAAACTAGTGCGCCTCACCATCAACGACGGCATCACTGCTTACCATCAGGTGGGATCGCAGTCAAGCACTAGTTTATAGCATTAAAACAAAACTTGACTAGAATACACTCCAAAGCTCATTTATATTGAAACAATGCTGTAGGTAATAACTTAGTATCGAGTTTTGTGAAATAAAACATATTAGACCACCCTGCTTTGTCTCCGGTTACGGCAATTCTAAGATGCCACATTATTATCTATAAAACGGACAGACAAACCGGAATTATGAGTGTAAACAATTATTTAGAACTTATTACTAATAAAACACCATGGTCTGTAAAAGAAATGCGTTTTTGCATCTGTATCTTAGTTAGGTCTTATTACATAGTCTTATCAACGACTGTGATTCAGCTAGCAACTGCCTATGGCTTCACCTGCTTCTATATAGAAAGTAGTTCTATATAAAAAGTATCCTGTTTTTTTTATGGTAGGTGAAACCCGCTCTTGGGCGGAGCGGGAGACCAGTGTCAGACTCTTACTGACTAAAAAACCGACCCCGTACCTTCCTTGCCTTATTCCCAGAGCCGCGGTAACAGTTGCACACAAACGCCGGTTTGTGTGCAACTGTTACCGCGGCTCGACCCTGAAGTACCAAGGCTTCGACCCTGAAGGGCCCCTCCAGTTCGCTGACAAGTCCTTGAGGCGAAAAGTGTCCTATATGCTATTCAAAGACATGGTTTACTCAAACACCAAGTTTCATTAAAATCCGTTCAGCGATTCAAGCAGAAAGGAGTAACAAACACACATATATTTTAAAAATAGAAGCCTTTTTAGCCTCGCTCAAGTCTTTTTCATTTTTTTTTTAACTCTTAAGACCTGAGCGTCGCACACCTTATTGTCTTTCTATTATGTCTCTAATTACGGTGTTCGAAAAGTTAAATGTTGTTTTTTATTTTATTGTAGTTTTTTCAGTGCGAGTTTAATTTTTTTTAGATGATTACCTACCTAGAATCAAAATTGAAGGTAGAAGGCAGGTTAGGTTTTTTTTTAGGTACCTAATAAATCGGGTATTTTTAGGGATAAAACTACAGTCCAAATTTGAACTAACATGCGCAATTCATGCGCAATTCAAAGCGGAAACTATGCAACTATTAATAACTTATTATTTTATTCTAACACACTGCATTTCCTTTTCCTTAAAATTATAATATAAATTTGTAATTAACCGCAAATAAAGTTTGAAATATTTAACAATGTCCTTATCCTATGGAACATAATTATCACCGATACTATTAAGTTTTTAGGACTTACCTATTATTGTTTAATATACGTATTAGCATTTTAGGCTTTGTATTTCCTTGTAACGACAAAATGTGATATACGTCATCAGAGTTAAGCAGAATTTGGTGAAGGCGGTGAGGATGGGTTTTTTTTTATGGTGATAAAAACCATCTAATGACGAAGATTGGGCGTAGCGGGAAACCCTAAAAGAAAGGCCCTGGTATATAAGATAAAGTAGGATCGGGATAGGTTGTTTAGCCAATAAGAGTCTGACAATGTTTCCCGCTCCACCCAAGGGCGGGATTCGTCATTGGATTATTTTATCCACCACAAAAAAAAAACTGCCTGCTGCCTACGAGAACTAGGGTTTGTACAAGATAATCACGTTCGCATCTCGCTATCGAAGCTGTAGGTAGGCCCTGGAACATAGGCAAAACAGGCACAGAAGTGAGTTTTTAGTCTGTAAAAGTCTAACACTATTTCACGCCCCTACCAAAGGGCGTAGAGATATCATAGAATAGTATTCAACCCACTTCGTACCCACTTAAAAAAAGCTTAAAGCATAATAAAAAGTACTGAAAACAAAATAAAGCTACATTACTAGAGAATAAATAATAGTAAAAGTAACATTACTAGGAAATACTGAACAACCTTTTTATAAGAAAAAGCTGGGTATTTCCAATAGATAACTAGTGCCTAGCCATTTGTGACATGCAATAGTGCTAGCTCGCGATAGGTACTAGACGTAGGTTCCTAGGTTCTTGCGGCGTTCTCTCGTATCAATACAACTAAATGAGAAGTGATCTGTGCTAATAAATAAAACTAGTTTCTGCCAGCACGTTTTTTCTATACAAATTGGAGGACTCCCTTTTCATCTTCTTAGATAAATGATAAATAAATCAAACTCAAAATATTTTATTTCACATAGGCCTACATGGGCACTTATAAAACGTGTGCTACACAACTGTATTACAAAAGTATCCACAATTATCACAACACAAAGTATCCACAATTATCAAACTAGCTGTATATCTTTATCTATACATTTTCTTTTTATGCACCTACCATATTGTCTCTTCGCCACCCTAGGTTGACTGGTAGAGTATGCCTAAGGCATTAAGTCCGCCTTGTACCTAGTGTTGCATGAAGATTAAATAAATAAAAATAAATCTATATATACAGCTAGTTTGATAATTGTGGATACTTTTTGGGGAATTCCCTTATCTGGAGTGAAAGCAAACATCTGTTTGAAATTCTTTAATTAATTATCCCATCAATCTCTTATAAATCTTGTTATTTTTAATACAGTTGTGTTGTGTGTGTACTTTTGCATTCAGGGGCCTAGCTAGGATGGCAAACGGCTCTGGGCCTAAAAAAATATAGGCCCCTCTTTTACGTGGACGTCATCAAATAACTTCGTATGCTCTGGTTGTCGCGAGAAGGAGGGACTTTTACTAACTAAAATATGTTGCCATACTTAGAGTTGCAACCTCTTTTAAATTAGGGCCATAGGTTTATGCGAAAACGAAACACCAGGGCCTTGGAACTTAGGCAAAGATAGAACAGGGTGGGTCGTTCAATCAGTAAAAGTTTGACACTATTTCCCGCTCCACCCAAGAGCAGGATTTGTCATAAATTTTTCCCACCATAAAAAAACTATTATAACCTTTCAACTACCTTTGTTTGTTTGTTTGTTTTGAGAGCAGTGGTGGCCGAGTGGTAAACGCCCCGACTTACGAGTTGTAGGTCGCGGGTTCAAACTCAACCAGGCGCATTACTTTGTGTAATTTATTTCATCACCACTGCTCTCAAAACGGTGAAGGAAAACATCGTGAGGAAACCGGCATGTCCTAGAACCAAAAATTCGAAGACATGTGACATCCACCAATCCGCACTGGGCCCGCGTGGTGGATTATGGCCCATTCCCTCTCCTAGAGAGAGGAGGCCTGTGTCCCAGCAGTGGGAACATTAAAAAAAAAAAAAAAGGCTGATGATGATGAACCTTTCAACTTTGATAATTAGACACAATTAAAGAACAATAGAGGTGTGCAAACGCGGGCGTTTTTTTTGGGGCACAAAATTTTAAGTAAGTTTATGGATATCGAAGGTAGGAAAAATTTTCGGTAAAGTTTGGGACGGTTACTAATTAATCTAGCTGGCTAATTGTCTATATTGACGCAAATGTGGACTGACTAAATATTACCTGTACCTACCGCGTGGTTTCCTTATCAAAATCGTGCACTGCATACAGGCAATTTTAGTCAAAATTATGGTTGAATTATAAAATGAACAGTCCTTATATATAATGAACAATGCATCTGATAGCCTTTATAGTTCTAATACATTTTTCCTTTGGGAATAACCTGTGAACTTTAACCTAGGATAATAATTAGATAGCCACAAGCTTTGACCAATTCTGAGAAGGCTCTGGTGTTGCAGGAATTCTGGTGGTACATGAAACACTATCGATTTGTAAAGATAAAATTAAAATAAGATACTTTTTTTTAACTACTTATTACGCGTATACAAAATTCATATCTTTTAGTAAAGAACAGCTGAGCGGGTTTAGTGGCCGTAAGTAGTAGTCGGTCGATGCGAACTAATTACCTACGGTCATTGAACCTGTTCAGCTGTTCTAAGTTTTCCTTCACCATTTTGAGAGCAGTGCTGATGAAATAAATTACACAAAGTAATGCGCCTGAGTGGGTATGAACCCGCGACCTTACAACTCGTAAGTCGGGGCTGTTACCGGCCACCACTGCTCTACAACAACAGTTGTTAACACTAACAACAACTGATTATGGCATTTATTTTTTAAACAATTTATTTTTGTACGTAAAGTTTGTAGAGCGTAACTTGACGCTCGCCAAGTTAGAATGGCCGTACTATACACCGGCCTTTGAACGCAAAGAGAAACTGATTTTTAGTCTGTAAAAGTCTGATTCTCTCTCTCGCTCTACCTCCATCATCATTCTCCTAGCGCCAGTCCCGGTTGCTAACCTTGGCTTTCACCTCGGTGCCCGGGGTCCACTTTCCCACTCAGACGCCTCCACTTCGTTCGGTCTTCTGCGTCCTTTGCCTTAAGCCCATTAGCACGCACATCGTCCCTTACGACTCTCGCTCTACTAACTTCTCACACTAAAAATAGGAAATAATATACATGTAAATAACAATAAATTTATAATATACATACAGTTATGAATTGTATATTCAGTTTTTTTGCGACGTATCCTGTAGGTATAGTGACGGAGCGCGTCTAGCCGGCCGATTAGTCAGTACTGACGAGCACACAAGTGTCTACTCCGTTATCTAAAATGGACTATAGTCTGTTTACGAGTGTACTAGTAATTGTACATGTAGATTTATAAACATAGCATCAGCCTTATGATACACTCTTAGACTGGGCTGTCAGCCTAGTTGTTTGTGACCCCTGACTGCTATGCTGGAGGTCGTGGGTTCCATTCCCACCCAGGATAAATGTTGTGAGATGAGCACGATCGACGATCATTTGTTCTGTGTCTGGGTGTAATTTACCTATTATATATATATATGTGTTTAGAAATATATAAGTATGTTTATCAATTGTCTAGTACACAAGCTCTGCTTAGCTTGGAACTGGACGACGTTGTGTGATAGTTGTGAAAAAAAAAATTCCCCGCTATCGGAAATCAGGCCTTCTGTCTAGAAGAAAAAGGGTCGTAGAGCATAATTTGGGCCCGTCTTATAAACAAAGGTACTTGTAAAGAATAGAATTAATATAGTTTAGTGTTTTGATGATTGACTTATAAGTTGAACCGAAATGGCGACCGATCTTTATTGCGCAGTCTGTTTACTTAATTAGGAATGGAGTTTCGTAAAATCCGTTCTTAAAGGACGTCTACACCCGAGTCCAAGCCTACTGGGGCCCAGGGTCTCTTTCTGAAAGGAAGACTTGGCTCCAGTGCGAAAGGCAAAGAAGGAACGGGGTGGGGTGTTTAGTCAGTAAGAGTCTAACACTGTTTCTCACTCCGCCCAAGAGCGGGATTCGTCATTGGATGATTTTTGCCCACCATGAAAAAAAGTCTGTAAGATTAAGTAATCGAATGACAACTTTGAAAAAATTTGATTGTCTTTAAATAAAAACAAACAAAACTAAATCCCACATAAAACTTATATCAACAACTGTACTTGACAATCAAGGAAAACAGTAGCTCTACCTAATTTGTAACTGGTAACCTATAATATTATGCTTAGCGAAATAATAGCTAATTTATTTATTTTACGTTATTTGTTACTGGTTTAAACTACTACTATGTCAAATTAAATTATACGTCGTTTTTATTTCTTGCGGACGGAGGGCAACGAGCAGCTCACCGTCTGGTAAGGACGGAGTCGTCAACGGCACGTAGTGATCTACGCGCGTCTCTAATATGATATCTTCAAAACCAGGGGTCGAAGCTGGGGTCAAGGGTTTGCTTCTGAAAGGAAGGGCAACGTAGGAACAGAGTAGGTTTTTTAGTCAGTAATAGTCTGACATTATCTCCTTCTCCACCCTAGGGCGTAAGTTGTCATCGGATGATCTTTACTCAAAGAAAGAAATGTAAGCAAAAATCTTTTCAACATCAAAACAATCAAAAAGAAACATGTCAATCTAAGCAAAGTTCTCAGTAACCGTATTAGTTAATTTTAACAAGAATATTGCGAAACTTCAGTTAAGGAATTTAACTGCATATTGTTATAAGAATTGAACTATAATGTCAGCATGATCGAGTTAAGCCGAATCTTCTCATTGTTCACGCTATGTCTTATTTGGTATCAGCAGGAAATGTTTCTCACCCTCTTTCTGCTTCACCGCTTTTTGCCAACTATGGTTGGGTCGGTTTCCAGTCTAGCCAGACGATTCTGACACTATCTCCTGCCCCACCCAAGGGCGCAGAGATGTCAATAAATCATTACAGTATAAACAAAGTCGCTTCCCGCTGTCCCTACGTATGCTTAGATCTTTAAAACTAAGCAACGGATTTCGATGCGGTTTAGTAGATAGAGTGATTTAAGAGGAAGGTTTATATTATGTATAATACAAGCATTAATATATTTAATATCAGCATAATCAGCATTGCACCCGTGCGAAACTGGGGCGGGTCGCTAGTATTGAATAAATAAAGAAAGATTAGTACCAAAAATAATTGAAAATCTGTCCATAAACGACGGAGTTATACGCGAACAAATATATAAAAAAAAATATATATGTACGGTCGAATTCAGAAACCTCTTCCTTTTTGAAGTCGGTAAAAAATAGCTTCATTCAGCTTTAAGTTTTCAACTACCGTAATTACAGACACAATTAAACGACAATAGCTGTGCGGATACCGGTGTCCTCTTGGAGCTTAATTAATTAAATCAGATCAGATCAAAATATTTATTTTACATAGACCTACACACATGGGCGCTTAAAGAGCCTCAGAAACTAGTGCACGCTTTCTCTGCTTGAAATCAAAGTTTTTTTTCAGGACTCTAAGTCAATACATTAACATTAAATACTAAAAAAAATCTAGATTGTTCAAAGCTGTGTAAGTTAATTAGAAATCGACTTTATTCCGCCGTAATAAGTTCCATTTTGCATTGACCGAGCTAAAGACTTGACTTACGACGGACCATACCGTGGCCTATCCATGTTATTCCTACAAGTTAGTCTATTAAACTTTATCAGCTGTCAATAATATCTATCAGTCAAGCCGTTTGATTGGCGTTTGTCATTTCGTTCAGCCAATGACAACAGCTTACATCATCGTATGCGGCAGCAAGTTTACTGATAACACTTATCAAAGAAGGGGGGATCCTACTTAATTTTAAGTACAAGTGTACTCTAAAATTTTTACTATCAAGCTTTTGGTAGAAACTTTTAATATATGACTGATAAAGGAAATACTTTAAATACGATTTTATTTTACACTAGCCTTCTGCCAGCTGTTTCGCCCACGTGAAAGTCAGATTACCCCCTTAGGGATGGAGTTTCGTAAAATTCGTTCTTAGCTGACGTCTATACCATATAAGGAAATAACTTGCCATATAAAGTTTTTCGTTTTTTTTTTTAGATTTCGCGCAAGTAGCGTCATTTTTTCCTGACAGACCGACTTCATGACATTTCAAAAGTGCCTGTAAAGGTTTATTTGAAATAATTGCTTTGAATTTGAATTAATCAGTGATTGTAATTTTGCTTTTATATAAAAAACGAATCGCACAATGTGTTGGTAAGCGCATAAGTCAACAACGACTAGACCATTTTTACCATTTTTTTTTTTATTGTTGTGTTTTATTTAGAGAATAGGGTATTGCCGGGAGCGAAGTCGCGGGCAAAATCTAGTGTATATATAGATAGATACCACAGTCCAAATGTTTTACCTCAAAGGAAGTTTAGTGCTAAGATCTCACCTATCAACTTGTACAGTAATTTGTTTTTAAACATAACCTGCTCATCCGGTGACAAACAAACAACACATATCTAGGCTTCGGTTACAAATAAACATTATTTGTAATTAATTACTGTCACGCTGTTTTAGCAAAATGGGGTCAGCAGAGTCAACTACTCTTTTAGTAGTATAATTTTGACAGCATGGTTGGCGCAATGGTAGAGTTATTGACTGTAGCGCTGCGGGTTTGATTCCTGCACGAAACAATATATTCCAACATTTTTACATAACGCCAAAAAGTCACAAAATAGAGTTCGTGATATGAGTATCTACTAGATAACTGATAAACATATCTACTTACATATTTCTAAATGTATAAATACAAATATAACAGATGGTCGTGCTCATTACACAAACATTTGTCTTTGGGTGGATATCAAACCCACGACCTCCAGCACAACAGTCAGGCCACTAACTACTAGACCACAGGTTAGTGAAGCGCACACTAGTTTATCAATACTCGTAGACTATTCTCTGACAAGAAGACCGCAACAGGAAAATTGTTCCAGTTCTTAGAAGTACGCGATAGACGATGAAGCGCCACGCCTCAGAAGCATCTCTACGATCCATACTAAGAGTTTTCTTAGTCTGTATCGTAGAAGTGCCAACAATTTAAGGATACACGCTCGCCGTACGTCACGTCGTCTATAGCATAGCAACAACCTTACAATGCATTTTGCTGGGTCTCAATCCACCACGCGAGCTAAGTGCGGGTCGCGTTGTTCAATGGTAGAAAAATGCTGACATAAGCAGGATTCCCTGCGCACGCTCTCCAAAGTGTATCCACTCAATGCTTCAGGCTTTCTAGATTGATCTTAACCAAATACAGATCACCCATAAGCCTCTTTGCAGCCTCTTTGCTTTTTGCCTCTTTGCCACTGAGTCCAAAGCAGCTAGAAAGCATTTTGCAGTAGTTTCTATGCATTTCTATGAAATATCTTCAGAAGATAGTAACATGTCGCCTGATTACACGTCGCTCGGTAGCAGGCGACGACATGACGACATATTCAAGTAGTACCGTCGGCTGCTGCTACCAACTTCAGTTGGCTACGAACTCCGTACCTTCACTGTCTAAGAAAAAATCTGGTCTTTATGTTTTTGGCTCGCGTTTGTCGACTATCGTTCGAGAACTACCTGATGGATTGGAGCACGCTTGCGTAGAAGTATCCTATTTAGTTTAGAGTCAAATTTAATTTCATGCCTATATTATATTTTTAAATAATCGTTTAATATTTATTAAATAAGTTACTACTGCCGTATGTGTTATATAGACACATGATTTTCCTGTGTGCTAAATTTAATCTAAATCTGTTCCGCCCTTCAGGCGTAAAAATGTAACGAACATACACACAATCACAATCGTTTGTCTTTATAATATTAGTGTGATTTCATTAAAAGATAGGCTTCCACAAAAAAAGATTAGAAGTTAAGTAACTAATGTCACCTATTTATTAGAAATTACCTCAAAAACATGCATTCTAGCTAAATACAGCACTAATCTAATCTTCCACATGGTCGCAATGCTTCTGATGCCTCGATGGGTGGCTAAAGGTTTAACAGAGATATCAAAAAAATATCCCCATTTTTTATTAAAACGGCAAATGATAAAAATCGCACCAACTCGAAATCCAAGGCCTAAAATCTAGTAATTTTGCTGATAACATTTGAAAAATAAAAAGAACCTAGTATATTCTGTTTGACACGTAATCTAGAAATTCGGCACACCTTATCATCGATATATCAAATTCGCAATCTCTTGCAACGATAACTAGCCCAGCCCTAGGTTAGGGATGTGATATAGATTTTATCGATATTAAAAACCTCAAATTGTGACGTAACTTTGAATAGTTTTTGACATAATCTTTCAATTTTTAATAGTCTCGCTTATGTTATTGGTTCCTTTTACTGAAGTAAATACTTTCGTTTATTTAATTTCTTTGCGTCTTGAAGATATAATCTTTTTTAAGGTATGTTTGTAAGCTTTTATGATAAAGCTCTTTGCATAAATTATAAGAAAACGTATGAATAATATAACAACCTAGCCTTTAAAATGAAACGCGATGAACTACCTTGTCAATTTTAAAATCAAATTTAAACATCGATAATTGAAAGTATCGACAACACAAAGCCTCAGTCGCACCCCTATCGCTCGATGCAGTCCTTATCTGAGACCTAACGTTATAATACTCGGCATTAATATTTGTATATTACCATAGACAAGTTTTCGTGACGATATTTATGGCCAAGTGACATCGTAAAACCATAAATTTTGGAGATACGTAGATTGCTACTGTTCGAGGTCCTACAAGTAGATGAACTGGATATTTTGACACTTCCTGTGCAATCTGAGACAGTAATTTCTATTAAAAAAGTAACGATGTGCACTTGGCACCAAATAAGTTCTCTCGTTCTGGGTGAAGCGAGAGGTAGAGTCAGACTTTTTCTGACTAAGCCCGCCCTGGTTTCTTCTCTTTTCAAAAATTCACCCTTTGATACATTTCACACATGCACTTTTGAGCTATATTCGCTTAGATTGGTGCTTTGAAAAAAAAAGGTTTGTAGGATTATGTATTTAGGTAGTATATTCTGGAAACTTGATAGTGCAATAAAATAGCTGCTTTTAGATAGTAAAAATACCACAAAAAATATAAAATTCCGATAACGTTAGCATTTGATTATCATAGACGGAAATTCCAACTAGTTCGTAAATAATTTATATAAGTAGCTGATAAAAAAAATATAGTATCGAAAATCACCTCCGCATATGCAAAAAACGGCGGCAATGCCTGTAAAGTATTTTTTGTGTATATCCCGAAACATTGAATAACTTAAAAGAATTGGGAGACAAATAAAAAAACATTTTCATGTCGTTAACTAAAACGAAAACGAACAAAAAACAATTTAAATGTTTCCTGATAACTACAACCTAAGGGTCCAATGGGCCAAGGGTTGATGCGAAAACGTAACACCGGGGCTCTGAGACTAAGACAAGGAAGGAATGGGGTAGGTTTTTTAGTCAGTAAAAGTCTGAAACTGTTTCCCACTCCGCTCAAGGGCGGGATTTGTCATTCGATGATTTTACAATATAAAAGGGTGCAATAAATAGGTTCCATCGTCGTCCAAATCATCGCTTAACATCAGGCAAGAGTGGCCAAGTACGATCCAGTCAATAAAAAAGAGAGTTCTGAACCAAGCAAGATAATTTTTGTATAAAAATCTAGTTTTTTATAGTGCATCTAAAAATCGAAGCTGCCTCAAGTCATGTCCACTATATTAGTAGAATGAGTCCCCGATAAGATAACGTAGACAAATATGCAGTTGTAATCTTATTTGCTATTTTTATTAACTTTTTAGTACAATGCTAGCATGCTAGATTGCTAATTCTGTATGTAGTTTTCTGTTGGTTCATTCATCTATATATATAAAAGGAGAAACTGACTGATTTACATATCAACGCACAGCCAAAACTACTGCGCCTAGGAGAGTGAAATTTTGCACAAGGCTTCCTTGCGTTGCAGGCGAAAACTAAGAGTTTTTCAAAATTATAAAGCGATGTAATGGCGGTCTAAAGTTTGTATAGAGAACCCTACTTTCACGTGGGCGAAGCCGCTGGCAAAAGGCTAGTCTATAATACCCATGGTGGCATATTTTCGTCAATCTACTTACTAAAAAAGACAGCACAGAAAAGAAAACTTACCCCGGATTTTTAAATTTTCTTATTACTAGTTAGAGTTCTCACTAAATGAATGATTTATGGAATTAAACATAGACTCCAGCATGGAATTCCACTCCTTAGCTGTACGTACAATAAATAATTATATTCCCATACGTATAGATGAAATGCTACCTTGTACCAGACGGTTAAATGATTCTAATTTTACTGTCTACCTGGTCAATGACTTAAACCTTTACATTCTGTATAGTTTATCGTGGAAATAATAAATGTTATAATATTAATATAATAGTACTATTATTATATAAAGCAGAGATAAAGAGTTCACTCTTCCTTATGCTGTTTTCTAAGAGTTTTTTGACCCTAAGGTGAGCATGATCGGGACTACGTTCGCATAAAAAGTAGGGATGTACCAATTTCGAATTGTCGTGCTAAAAAATCGTTATATTCGCTAGCAATTGATGGGTGTATAAAGTAGTAGGTATATAGAACCTATAAAAAAGGAATTTTTGGATAATTCATTCAAACGGGGATGAAATAAAATATATAATGGGTTGACCCCTTTATTTATTCAAAATTAAAAAATTCTAAATCGTTTATTTCAAATAAACCAAATGCATTCAACTTGTGAATTGTCAAAATTTAGGTCAGTCAAAAAAAAAAAGTGAAGCTATTTTGTTTCATCCCTGTTTCCCAGAGAACAAAAGAAAACTATAGCTAGAGTTACGTATCTAATTTAAAAAAATAACCTCTAAGACGAAAGTGTCAAAGAAGTCGAGCTTTGACGATTTTACATAACCATCACACATCACTTCTCAAGTTAATATGACGTATCTATTTCCTAATGGCGCAATTGTCAAGCAGACGTGCTTTTGAACTACCGACCTAGGAAGTTCAATTCTATGATACTCTCCTTGAAATTCTTACCAACAGAATGATTCCAATAGGGTGGTTTTTCCTAACCTTCTACTATACTACAGTCATATAAAAAAACTAAAAAATACTTAGTAGACACTACCTTACCATTTTTCGGATTCTGCACCCAAATGATAATAACAGGACATGGACACCGCTGTCGGTCTGTCTGTCATCTGACTGTATCTTATAAGATAAATATTATAAATTTTCACAGACGAAGTGTTTCTGTTGCTTATTTATATGTATGTATTTGTTTCTTTTTTTGTTTGTTTATTTTTCTTTAAGTTGCACCTACCGTGTTTGTTTCTGCACCACCCCAAAATCGACTAGTAAAAAATGCCTATGGCATCAAGTCACCCTTTGTACTTATTATGTGCATAAAGTTTTTATAAATAAATAAAAATAACAAAAACAGAATAAAACAAATATTTAAATGGGACAATCATATACCAATGTTTTTTACCGTTTTTTGCAACGAACGGTATGAAACCTTTCGTGCGCAAGTTCAACTCACACTTGGATGGTTTTATCTAGAGTCATGCAATTACGCAATAAAAAATGAAACAAGCAAACCCAGTATTCAGCAACTAGTTAATTCAACTCCTAATGATTATCAGCTGACCCCGAACTAAGGAGCAAGAAAAAACATAAGTCATATGAATAAAGTCTTTGTTTTAATAGATAATGACTGAGTTTGTACTGAGAAATATGGTTTTTATAAACGATTATAAAACTTGTGATTAGAATAAAATATATGTACTAAAGTTTCATCACCCTCTCTACGGTCGGGACTAAGCGTTTCGCCTCGTCGTTTATACCGCATACATCGAAGGACTTGAACCATTTCCCCGCTGTGGTCTTCCCGTCCGAATTATTATTTAGGTGCCTTCAAGGCTAGAGTGGACAGACTTTTAAGCTATTGCGTTTAACCATCAATGACTGTATCACTGCTTACCATCAGGTAGGATTGCAATAAAATTTGTAATGTAAAAATATCGTTGGGAAAGCTGAAAATATCCTGAAATCGCTAACACGTAATGAATAAGCATTTAACTCTATATTTCCGTATCGCTGTAAAAATATCTGTTCTCTGTGTTAAGATATCTACTAGCTTTTGCACACAATTTTGTTCGTATAAGAAACTCTGAATATAACCCTCTCAATTGCCTACCTCTAGAGTGACTTTAAGCCTTCTGATGAAACTTATTGTAAACGATTTTAGAGCCATATGTCATCACTAGCAACACGTATTGGTCATAGACTTTCGTCTCGAGATACTATGGTATATCATGGTTATAGGCACCAACCCGCACTGGACGCGCGTGGTGGATTACGGCCCATTTCTTCTCCTACAGAGGAGACCTGTGTCCCAGCAGAGGGTATATTAAAAAGGCTGATCATGATGATGTATGGGTATATCGGTAGAGAAGAAACTGTGTAGCGTCTCGAACGCTACCCTACCGAGTCGGATTCGACGGTTAACCTCTTTCTCGAACTTAAAATGTTTCTATTGAATCCATAGCAACTTGTACACTTATTACTTAGAATATAGACTTTATATTTAACAAGATATTTCTCGTATAAAGCTTAAATAAGCATTTTAATATGACTTCTTACAAATCTTTAATTTCTTCAAGACAATAAAATAATTCTTGCTATTAAAATCGTCTGAATGTCAATTTTATGAAGTTGACATTCATCTTAAAAGATATTGTTTGAGACCCTTTTTCTGCACATATAAAGTAACTATGTGCTTATATACATACAGAGACGAAGCAATTAAACCCATTCGCAACCGACCGAACCCGTAACGGATAAGTCATGCCATTAAAACAAACAGGGAACCTTAAAATACCTAAACAATAAGGCTTTACGGCCTCAACCGTACATAACTCCGCACTTCCGTATATAATCCTTACATATGAGAATTTTCAACCAATCGCGTGGAAGGTCAAAGTTGAACCGTCCAATCGGCGAGCGTCACCCGGTATTCAAACTATGTAGGTTCGTAGCGAAAGTGAAAGTTACCCAATCATATGTGCTCGTTCTATGTGTGAGTGTATGTTGTATGTGTCAGTGTGTGCGTTATGAATGAAGGCTGTTTTAGTTTATATGTTATATTTGAGCCTCGCGTTTTATCCGCGAAACATGGGTACAGGAAATGTAGGTTAATATGGGATGTTTTCGTGATGTTGTTTTGCTATGGGGGTGGGCAGGATGTGGTCGTGTTATGGCGTTCTATAGAGGAAACTGGAGCAGGCATTCACCTGTGGAGGGGCCCATATACCAAATACTAACTTAGAGTATAAGAAAAATAAAAACTACTAACAAATTAGATTTCTTTTTTAAATTGATAGACTCGCGTTTGACCACCATCTCACCTGATGGTAAGCGATGATGTAGTCGACGATACAGCACGCTTGCCTAGAACTAACCCCTAAATACCCCTAGGTGGTAGCTATCAGGAAACATAGACTCTTGCAATTTCACTCCTTAACTGTACGCATAATCAATGTGTGTATGTGAAAGGGAAATAAAGGCATTAATATTATATGTTTTATTTATAAAACTAGCGACCCCGTCCCAGCTTCGCACGGGTACTGATAGGTATTGATAATATTATGCATGTATTATACACATAAACCTTCCTCTTGAATCACTCTATCTATTAAAAAAACGGCATCAAAATCTGTTGCGTATTTTTAAAGATCTAAGCATATATAGGGACAGCGGTAAGCAACTTTGTTTTATACTATGTAATGATTGTTATATTTAAGCTTAGGACCTTACTGTTTATAATAAGAAAGAGTCAATATCTAAGCAGGCACGTGTTAATGAAGCTAACTATTAATGCTAATGTTAGCTTTGGAAATCAAAGACAAATTATTTGATGTTTTAAATCTTAATTAAGGCAGAGGGTAGATCAAATACGTCAGCTCGGTAAACATTTAAACGCTAAATTATCTAATAACGATCGCAGGGTTGTGTGGCAGAGCAAGGAACTTCACGGACGCTTCTTCCGGGCCCTTCACGGGCCTGATGTAGATCAATTGGCGTCCGTATCCTGGCTGCGTTCCGGTGACCTCTTTGGGGAAACCGAAGGTTTTGTCTGTGCAATTATGGACGAAGTTATCATGACGAATAACTACCGGAGATTTATTGTGAAGGACGGCACGGTTGACATTTGTCGGGCTTGTCACCGTCCGGGAGAATCAATTCGTCACATAATCTCTGGTTGTTCTCGTCTAGCTAACGGCGAGTACTTGCACAGGCACAACCTCGTAGCCAGGATTATCCACCAGCAACTTGCTCTGAAATACTCTCTTGTGGAATCGGAAGTGCCGTACTACAGGTATGAGCCCGACCCAGTTCTTGATAATGGTCATATCACCCTGTACTGGGATCGGTCTATCATCACTGACAGGACTATTTTAGCCAATAAGCCTGACATAGTGGTGGTAGACCGAAGCGAGAGGCGTGCAATGATTGTTGACATATCCGTCCCTCATGACGAGAACCTCGTGAAAGCCGAGAAAGATAAACAAGTCAAGTATATTGACTTGGCTCGCGAGGTTGTCGACATGTGGGATGTGGATTCGGCAATCATTGTACCGATAGTCGTGTCAGCTAATGGCTTAATAGCCAAGAGCCTCGACCAACACCTTAGGAGGCTCTCGTTAGGCGGCTGGATCAAGGGCTTGATTCAGAAAGCGGTACTCCTGGACACGGCTCGTATAGTTAGGAGGTTCCTTTCTCTGGAGCCCTGACCGCCGGTAGCTTGGACCCTGTTCCCGATACCGGTGGGACACTATTTTTTATATTTTTAAATGTTTTTTTATTTGTTTTTTTAATGAAATATTTAAAAATATAATTTATATGTTACATATTAAATAAACGAAATAATAACTAACATACTGTTATTATTAAGAGGTTAGCGCTTCGGTGGTGGAATTTCTTGATCCAAAACGTGGATAGAGCGTCTTATAACGTAGGCGAGCACCAAGAATGGGTTTCTGAAAGTTTTATTTTTAAGGGGATGGAAAAGGGAAAATTCGTGTGTACGCAAAGTATTAATTTATATACATATACTTTATTCATCATCATCATCATCCTACCCTTATCCCATATTACTTGACGTCGGTGCAATATGTTTTTTTCATCCACTCTGTCCTGCCACCCGTCACACTATCACTAACAATTACAACCAATACCAATACAATTTTAACCTTATTATTATTAACACAATGGGCAGCCTTATCGCGATCTGCAATCTCTTCCATGCAACCAGGAATGAAAAGAGATTGCCCAGACATGAAATGGGGTTGCACACGGTGCATTCCAAAACGAATTAAACATTGTTTTTTAAAGTATAATAGTACATATCTAGTTAACACTATAATAGATACACATATACCTATATACATACAAAAGAAACACATAAATACGAGTACATAAGTCGCTTTTAGCGATAAGATCGACCATTGTAACTCCTTAGTAATTTTAAGCTCCTAATGTACCAAATTGTATTTATGGTGTACCTACAATAAAGAGTATATCTATCAATACATACGTTCAAAATATATAGGTAAGAAAACAAATGATGACTACAAATAAAAAAGAATATTAAAAATTGCAAATTATAATAAATATCCCCTAGGTTGATAAACTAGAAACTTTCAACAAATTCTAATCAAAATGAATAATAAGGACTGTCATTAAGTATTTGTTTTTCAAAACTGCCCTCAAAATAAAAAGGGTGTTAATGATTTTATGAAAAGTTTTTCACGAACGAAGTCGCTAATTAAGTGCTAGTAGTTGATAACAGGCTGAAACAGCCACTCCCTACCCTCCCTAGAAATGGAGAAGTCATTTATACTCTTGGATCCCAAGCAAACGCCAGCGTTCCCAAATCTATTGTCTTTCTATTAAGTCTCTAAATACGGTCTTCGAAAGGTCAATTGGCAAGCTCCGGCAGGTGGAATTCCTTGCCAAAGTCTGTGTTTCCTGATGGCTACAATCCGGGAATCTATAAAAGTCTAGGTGAATAGGCTACTTCTAGGTAAGCGCTCCATCGTCGACCGCATCGTCGTTTTCCATCAGGCGAGATAGCGATCAAGCGCGAACCTATAAGAAACAAAATATTATGCACTCTAAACATGCTATTTCCCACAAAATCGAAACTAAAAATAAATTATAACTGACCACATTTATATTGTATAGAGATAAGGTAAGGTCATGACCTATGATGATCATCATCAACCCACTGCAGTCCACTGCGGACATAGAACACTTATCTCGATCCTATATAGAAACATATCCTATGTTATTTTATTTACTAACTAGCCTTCTGCCAGTGGCTTCGCCTGCCTGAAAGTAGGGTTCTCCACACAAACTTTAGACCTCCATTACATCCCTTTAGGAGCTGAATTTTGAAAAACCCTTTCTCAGTGTTCGCTTACGTCATAAAAGGAAGCCTTGTTTCCTTGTTGGAATTTCACGTTCTAAGGCCCAGTACCTAGTTTTGGTAGTGCGTTGATATGTCAGTCAGTCAGTTTCTCCTTATATATATATAGATAGATACATAAAAACATTTTATTTTATTTTCATTTAATTCATTAGCTCAAGGGGACACCGGTGTCCGCACACCTATTGTCATTTAATTGTGTCTGTAATTACGGTAGTCGAAAGTTTAATCAGAGAGTGGCATAACGCATCTATGTATATTAATATTATATTTTATTTGTTTCAGGTTTACACAAACAAACTAAAAGGACATCTGTTATATTTAAGGTTAGTACTAAAATACTTTAATGTTATTCTTCAAAAAACTTTAAAATACTTTAATGTTTCTATTGTTATATACATATGTATATAACAACAGGGTACTGGAGCAGGTCAATCCCAAGCGGTTTTGTCCTTAAGATACTCTTTAACCGTATAAAAAGCTTTCCGGCAAAGTTTTTTCTTTGCTAATTATTTTAAATTATTGAGGATAAACTCTTGACTGTGAAGTTACTAAAAATAAATACATTGGCATCTAAATAAGCCTCTTTATTTTTTTTTACCCAAATTCAAAAACTTTTTTATGTTTGTTTCTAGTATACAAGCATGAAGACTATGTTTTTTATACCCAATTCTCTCGAAAACCCAACCACCCGATAAAAGGGGTAGGTTATGTTTTCGCACTAGTGCAGAATAGTGCACGAACTCTCCTCTGCTAAAAGTTATTGTACTTATCGTATCTGGCTGGGTGCTAAGCGACCCAACCCAACACGTTTTTTACGTCAGCCCCCGTTTACAAACGTTTTTGAAAAACGTCGTTTGATACACGTGGAAAATCACTGCAGCACCCGGGCTCCATAACCGCCCCCCCTCACCTACTGCTCGGGCGAATTACGCCTCAGTCACTATGACAAACTTTCTCTACGTGTATCAAAATGTGGTACTACTTTTTTCAGTCAACATCTACTATGCTATCCATTTAAAATGTTCGCAGTAACCTTAGGTATAAACACAAAAACATTAGGTACCAAAAGGACCTTCGTATACCCCCAAAAAACCGAATATAAACAAGATTATACATTTTAAAACATAATTTCAAATGTTCAGTAATAAAGTACCTATTAATTCAGATATTGTTCATTAATGATTTGAGATAAATACAGGTCACTAAGATAACGTGCCACTAAGCTAGATAGAGCAAAAATTTAGACTTTTTGCACTCATGATAACTGAGAAACAGTATCTCTTATATTTATTATGCGTTCACCTATAACGCATATATCTTTATCGAGTATTTCAGCTTCGGTTTTAGTAGATTTTTTTGTTGAACAATTTTTTTTTTATTAAAATAGGTTCATGCTTGACCACTATCTCACCTGATGGTAGGATATGATGTGATTGATAGAGAATTGTCTGTATTAGTCATAACTTTGGAAATAAGTTACACCACATTAGCATCTAAATAAGCCTCTTTATTTTTTTTTAACCTGATTTCAGGAACCACTTTTTTATTTCTAGTATATTTACATCTTCATTAGGATGAATACTATGTTTCAATACCAATTCTCTCGAAAACCCATCCACCCGGTAAAAGCGGTAGGTTATATTTTTCAAGTTCTTCACCAGGGCCCTGGAACTAAGACAAGGAACGGGGTTGGTCGTTCCAGAAAAACCCTGACACTATTTCCCGTCCTGCTCAAAGACGGGATTTGTCATTGGATTTCCCACCATAAAAATACACCAAGTTTGATAAAAAAACATACGAATATTTGTATATAAAATTGTTAGGCAAATAGTCTAGTTTATCATATATTTTCTCAAAACTTACGAACTAACCATTCCACACCAGACGTGATGCGTGACGTCTCCTAAGGAGGAGGAGCCTAGTTTCGGCTATCCGTTTGTATGTCAGTCAGTTTTTTTTGTACATATATAGATTACTATCAAAGACAGTGTTGTCTTGATAAGTTGCCGCTATGGGCACCTCATCATATCTCTCAAAATCTTATCATCAGAAGGCTCTTGCTACTGCCACGCAATCTGGCGAGAAGAGACGCATCATTTTGCGTATAACAGATGAGAAGCTGTTGACTCTGACTTGACCAAACAATCATCTCTGAAACACTGCAATAATGTTACATGGTAGCTTCATTAGAGCTTGAAAATGCTGATATACTTACTGATAATTAAAAATGACATGAATTTCACACAACGCCATCTAGTCTCAAACTAAGCAGAGTTTGTGCTATGAGTACTAGACAACTGATAAACATGCTTAAATATTTCTAAATACATACATATTATAGATAAATTACACCCAGACCGTGACCGTGCTCATCACATAAACATTTGTCTTGTTTGAGAGTCGCACCCACGACCTCTGGTATAGCAGTTAAGACCACTAACCTTGAGACCATCAATCAATTAAAATGATCAAGTAAACCAAAACTCTTAAAAATACCAAAAACCACAAATATTTTATTTTAAATGAACTTCCGTAAGACTACGTTTTGGAATGTGCAATTAACATATTTTTTTCTGACAGACTACTTCTTGACCTGTCAAACTTGCCTGCAAATGGTTTCCATTCCATGAAATAAATGATTTGAATCTTTGAATCTCCTTAGCAACATATAGCTTGCCATCTCTCAATAATTTTACCTCTACCATATAATCAAACATAATATTAATTTCTAAAAACTCAAAAACATTTCGAAGGTTGCGCTCGAAATTGCACAGGTGTCTATACGAGTAAAGTCTACAAAATATGTTTGTACAAGCGGCTATTAGATTCGCAACCGTATTGACAGACCTTGAGAAGAAATGTAAATTTTCAAAATGTCTGTTTTAGATCACATAGTGTAATATAAAGATGTAAATGTATAATTTTGACATTGATCGTATATACAGGTTGGCCAATGCGGATGTATAAAACTTTTTTTCCAACTTCGCAATGTTGTATGCATTTATGTACTTTGGTAATTTAATAGTTTACCTTACTTTATAACAACATTAATTTTAGGAATACCCATAAACCAAATACTTTGAATCCTGAAATTAATGTTATTTTTGTACATTAGTAAGTCCGATTGTCAATATAAGAATATTACTCATAGTTTACCTAAAAGTTATTAAATTCGTTCTCATTTAAGTGAAATATAAATTTTCTTATGAGCAAAAAACATCTTTAACCAAAATCCTATTTTATCTTTTAATGCACTTGTCAAGTTGGCTCTCCTGAACCCTAGGTTGACCAAACGTCTTGTCTTAGTAAAGTCTGTGAAAAATCGTTTTCTAATTTTTACCCTCCTATACCCTCATGTTTTATTTTATAGTTAATCTATAAAGCAAAACAGTTTTTTGCTAAGTTAGCTAGTAAATAATACTTAAACATCTACTAGGTTCATGTTCACTAGTTTCTAGAATAATTCCAACAAAGTTTGGTATCTATACTAACTTGATTAGGCATCCGACGATCAAAATAACAAATATTTTTTATTTTAGTGCTCACGATAGACAACGATGCGACCCTACAGATAACCCCACTGAAAATTTAGGATTTAACTAGTACGTTTGGGGGTCAATCGATTCGTTACCATATATATTTTGTTGATAAATTTGATTGTATTTCAATTTATGCTGGTTCTTTACTATATAGATCTGAACTTACTATTACTTTTAAAACTATTTAACAAAAAATCTTCTACATCAAACACAGAACGGGTGGGGAGGCCTTTCAATGTTGTGCCTTCTGGAACACAGTCGCCACTATAAAACCTTTTGCCCAGTTTTGCCCTCAACGACAATCCGTTCTACGAACACTGTGCCTGCCCCATGCTACTTGAGTTTAGCGATTCTATAGGCTATGTGAACAACCTTGGTTCTCCTGCGAATATCTTAATTCCTGATACGATCACGCAAATGTTGCTTTTCAGGGTAATAAATTAATGAAACTGCCACAATTACAAATTCATGAATAATCCCGGAAAGCTGCAGTAAATTGAACATGTACATGCTAGTACCTAACGGTTGAAGCCTAAACAAAATGATAAGTTATCGTAGCCTAGGTCTCCGATAAAACGCTAAATTTGCTAAAAAAATACATTGATAACACTTGACTATCGTGGCATTGCGGCACAAATTTACGACACAGTTTTTTTGTCTAATTCATTTATTTAATATTTGATTACTTACATTTGTATAAAGTGAGAAATGAGTATATTAGAGGAAGTTTGAAAGTGGCGCCAGTGACTGAAAAGAAATCGTTAGTCTTGGTATGGTCATGTGAAGAGGAGAGATGAAACGCATGTTACGAAAAGAGTTCAGAGTTTACACGTAGATGAATGGAGAGGAAGAGGGCCGAAGAAGAGATGGATGGATTGTGTGAGGAGTGATATGAAAGAAAAGGGAGTTAATGACGGGTGACAGGACAGAGTGGCAGAAAAAAACATGTTGCGCAGACCCCAAGTAATATGAGATAAGGGTAGGAAGATGATGATGACTTACGTTTGTATTCTGTAAAACGATGAGTGGAATTATGAAAATTCTGAAACTAGAAATAAATTGATTTAGATTTTGACTAAGCTTGTTATAAATACGAATATATACGGTTTGCTTGCACTGAATGCACATGAATAGCAGTATCAGGTTAAAAATACAGTAAAAACCTACTTTGGACGGAGTAGGAGGGTGTGTCAGACTTTTACTGACTTAATTCACACCTATGTTCGTTCTTAGTCCTTGCATCTCAAGACCACGTGTTTCACGAGGTCCTAGTCTGACTCGGCCCTGTAGGGCAGTTTTGCCGTCATATCTTTGAGGTTAGCGTGGTGGACTTGGGCTCAGACCCGGACGGCGAGCTACTCGTTGTCCTCAAATTCACGCCTACGTTACTCGAAATCGGGGTCAGGGTCTCAACGTGGCTGGGGCATGATAGCTAGCGTATCCTTCCTTCCCTATCGCTTTTTTTTTAGTTCGGAAATCACCAAATAACTTTTCCAATTCTAGATGAACAGCGGAAGAGTTTCAGACTTTTTCTATTTAAAACCCACCGTTGTTCCTTAAATTTAACTTTGCAATCCAGGGCCAGGGTAACTCCTTTCTATCATAAAAGTAATTAAAAATTATGGCACGAAAAAAATATTGCCAAAAATGCATATGCAATGCGACTTATAATTCAAGATCTTTTGAAGTGCCAATCAAATTCGTCCATGGTAATTTCTAACCGATGTTCTTAGCCATAAGACCGTTTGTAATACATCATGGGACCCTTAATCTTTTATATAAATACTTCACATAATAGTCCCTAAATGTCCCATTGACACAGAATAGTCACAAAGTGTCCAATGGTGTGATATTGCCACCACATAACAAATTCTTTGAGGGACCTCGAAGTGACACGGGCTTTAGGGTGTGGTCTAAGTTAAATACTTGAGAGATGAGATTACTTTGGCCTTAGTTTCGACACTCTTTCAACGTGATATTATGAGACAAACACAATAGGTGTGTGTACGCCGGGCGTTCGCTTGTTGTTAAAGAGTTTAATTAGCGCTTTAGCATTGATTGTATCACTGTTTACCATCAGCTGGGATCACAGTCAAGCACTAAGTTACATTTAAAAAACACCGTTAGTTTTTATTAAAAAAAAAAACGTGTTAAAACTATGAATGACTTGATACAGTACCCTTATCATCTAATCTAAGATTATCGTGTAACCGACCCATTTAACTGTGAGTTTTATGTTAAACTAATTACTTAGTAGGAAATAAAAAACTTTTACATCAGATTTTATGTTATGACCGTTATGACATGATAAAAAAATACCATTTTACTCTGTTTATCATTTACTGAAGAAAATACATTAATTTCGAGATAACATTGACATTTATTATAGTAGAAAATATAGTTTTTTATTATAAAAACCACTAGGAAACCACTATCATGTCTTGTCTGTTAGAGATTGTCCTGTGCGATAAAAAAGAAAGGCTCTAGGCCTGGTATAGATGGCGTCGTAGGAATGGGGTAGGTTGTGTCAGTAAGAGTCTGACACTGTTTTCCACTCCGCCCAAGGGCGAGATTCGACATTGGATGATTTTTACAACCAAAGAAAAACTTTATTTTGGATAATGTTTGTCCTATGTAATTTGTAGTTAATGCGGTGTACAATACTGTATAAATAAATACGTAAATAATAAATATCATTTGCTACCATCAGTTGAGGCAGTGATCAAACTTGAGCCTATGTATTAAAAAAATCTTTGTTATTTATCCATATTATTTGATGTTTTTCTCTAGTCAAAGTCGTCAAAGTCTCTGAAGGTGGATTAATCGAAAGGAATAATATTTGGGCATTTTTTTTTAAATGGTATATCAGCAAATATCTTATCCCACTCTAGTGAGAACCGTTAGTCATTAAAAGTCTAACTTCTTATGCCAGAATTTAACTGACTAAAAAACCGTGTTTTCTTCAATGTTCTTTGCGTTTAAGATCGCTCTGAATGTAATTATATTATTATTCAAAGTTACCCGCTGTAACTCTAAACTTGGACTCCAACCAAAACGGCTATTTCTCAATACAACCGTTTTGTCTCTTTCAAAAAATCGCCATTTATCTTTGTGTTCTGTTTAACCATTATACTTCACACCTATCTTATGTATTTTAGTTATGAAAGAAACTAGATACAACATCTATTTTATTATGGAAGACAGATCTTTACTGGATTTGATTGGTGTACCATATGTTGTGTTATGTCAATGGATGGAATAGAAAATGTGTTGTATATAGACACTAGGTGACGGTTCTGGAGTGACTACCACGTATTGTAAGACTGCGTTGTTAGGCAACACTTTAGGGAAATTTTTGCTTTTCATAATTTCTAAGACATGAAGAAAAAATAAATCAGCAAGTTCTGTGCTTTTTGACCAGTTATACGAACAATTTATGTTCGTTAAATGAAAAAACAAGCAAAAAAAACCGGCTAAAATGGGATGAATAGAAACTCAAGGGGTGAATAGAAATAAAATTTTTATTGCTTTGATTTCATATTTTGAGTTTTAATAAAGCATTTTTGTTTTTTATATAACTTTTTAACAAAAATATTTAATTGCTGCAAACAGATTTCAAATAACGTCAAATTACAAAAAGAGTTTGTTTCTATTTACCCCGTTTTACGGTAATAAAAGTTATTTGTTATCATGACTATAATCACGTGTTTAAATATCAGTCTCTAATTACCAGTCAATCTACTCATCTAAACTTACCCACAGGACAATATATTGATATTAATTAAATGATGAATAATAGCATTTCAAGCCACGATTTCCAGGCTTCCTTTTCAGTGTATATTTTGTAGCCAATTTACAACCTCATATGCATACATTTTACCGTGTTCTTATCGTGATTGCAATTTATTTAGTTTGCGAAAATGTTTAATATCCTTGTTCATATTAATTAATAGGTAATAGATTATTTGTGTTACGAAAACAAAACATTTTCCGGCATTTATTTATGTTAGGATCCTGAGTTCCTTTACAAAGCATACGAGAGACCGAAGCAACACGTAAAAGCCCTTTGAACTATTTTTTTTTTATTGTTATTAACTAGTGTTTAATTGCGGTCCCACTTGAAGGTAATTTGCTTGAAACATAGTTCCAACCAAACCAAAAATTCGAAGACATGAGATCTCTACCACACCACACTGGGCCCGCGTGGCGGATTTACAGCCCATTCCACCCCTAGACAGGAGGTCTGAGTCTCAGCTGTGGAAACATTATAATGTTGATACTATATTATACTATGCTATAGTAACCAACCGACGATAATTCCTGTATGCGCTATATTAGTGTACCCAAGAAAAACACTTGGTTAGTAGAAAACCATACGATACATAGAAAATATAAGGCTATAGTTTTGGGAAGTTTACGTCGAGCCTAAGGTTATATGGCCCCTGCCTGAATAACACACCTATAAAAAGGCAAGAAGTGGCTTGCACACTCTGTAACTGTGCTGAAAAAGATTTGCACGTTCCGTACAAACTCACTTATAAAAACAGTTCAATTCCCGAATGGAGTTGGGTTTTTTTTTCAGATTTATTCCTAAACTTGTGCTATAAGACCCAACCTCATACCGAACACGATTCTGAATCAATGGGAAGTGCTCAATGAATTTTGATTCTCGAATGTCTAAATATACTGTTTTTACATTCAAAATTCAATTTTAACTTAAAACACCTTGACTATTTTTGCTGTCAATTTAGATGTTCAATTTTTTCACGGCTTTAACGACATCTTCACGCGTTCTTGAGATAAAGGGTCTAACAGACAGATGGACAATAATAAAGAAAATAAAAGGGTTCTACATTTTCCTTTTGAGGTGTGGAACCCTAAAAAAAAGATTAGGTAATTCTGGATCAGTTTTCAGTGAGTTAGACTACACAAGACCTAGCCTTTAACTGGCAATCGCGATGTTTTCAGTTCGAGTGCATGCCAACAGGTAACACGATTACCTATCATTGTCAGCTAAGCGTCTGTCTTTCTTATTGTCTAACATTTGTTTTCAAACTTACGTGTCATGCCAACTTAACTTTACTTACTGAACAAACTGAAATAGCTTTTATGGTCACAAAGATAAAGGTGGTTGTACAGCTATGTAGTTATGAGGTAAAGTTGTGGGCATGAATGCAAGAAATGTACTAGTGAGAACTAGAGGCCATGACAGGTAAGGTTTGGTTTGCTAAGAAGAAAGTGAAGTTGGGGAACATGGCGAAGAATTTTTAGTGAACACTCAATGTGATGATTTGACAATTGACTTTCTATGTTAAGAAACTTTTTTTTATGAAGGGAAAAATCATTGAGTGACGAATCCTGCCCTTGAGTCGAGCGGGAGGCAGTGTCAGGCTTCTACTGGCTAAACGACCCACCGTTGTTTCTTGCGTTATTCCAGGGCCCCGGTTTCGCATCAACCCTCGGCCTTGGCTTGGCGGTAAAAAAAAAGAAATTTTGACAGGGTAATACCATATTCTTTCTATATATAATTCTGTAGTATGTGTGTTTGTCACCTAACTACTTTTAAACGACTTGATCGAACTGAATAAAACGTTGCGTGTTCTTTAAAAAAAGAACATTTGTCCCACACTAGGAATTCCTCCTTTATCGCGGGTGTGTTCACAAACATATAAACGCACATATATAAGCTAAAAACAAATATAATAATTATATAGTAGGCATTATAAGTTAGTAAAATTTTACATGCCATGAGGCAGAATTTACATAAGGATTCGAAAAATATTGTAACATCTTTTATTCATTATTATATAACCTTAGTTAATTATATTTATATTAGTTTATACACTGCTTGGCCTCCCTCCAATCTTTCCAATGTTCTCGACTTTGAGCCACTTCCCAAGGAAGGCATCCAAGTTGTCCCGCCATCTCCTTCTTAGTTTAGTCAGTAAAAATCTGACATTGTGTCTCACTCCCAAAACTAAGTTAGTTGAAAGATTTCTCACCTAAAAAAAAGGGGTCAAAAAAGGGCTTGCTGGGGCCTTGGCTATGCGAAAACGAACACCAGGGCCCTGGAACACAGGCAAAGAAAGAACGGGAATTTTGTCAGTTAAAGTGTGACACTAACTCCGGCTCCATCCGAGGGAGGGTTGTCATTGGATGACTTTTGCCCAACATAAAAAAAAACTCAAAAAAGAAGGGTTCAAAGACAGTTGAATTTTTTCTCTGAAAATTGAAGAGCCTCATTGACTCGTTGACATATTGGAAATGTTGATTTCTACTTTCAGATGAGGTGATATTCCGTGCTTCTTTCATACTGTATCCGTCATTTACCCAGAGGTGTCAAATGAGAAAGAGACAAAAAAAAACACTTTAAACCTAAAAGTATCTAGACAAACATTCTGGCATAAGTGTGTGTATAATGGTGTGATTTATTGTGTATGTTTTTTTTTTTTTAATTGATATACCTAAACTGAAAACTGGGGCCCAGGGTCTCTTTCTGAAAGGAAGGCTTGGTTTCAGTGCGAAAGGTAAAGAAGGAACGGGGTAAGAACAGTCGTAAAATAATCTTCCACATACATCATCATCTTCCTGCCCTTGTCCCGTTTTATTTGGGGTCGGCGCAATATGTCTTTTTCTTCCACTCTGTCCTGTCACCCGTCTCGCTATTACTAACTCCTCTTTCTTTCATATCCCTTCTCACACAATCCATCCATATTTTCTTTGGTCTCCCTCTCCCTTTCCATCCATCCACATGTATACTCATGGCTTTTTTTGTAACATGCGTTTCATCCCGCCTTTTTACATGGCCATACCAAGACAGTCTTCCACATACGTACTACCAAAAAAAAAGACGCCCCAAATTTTTGCCAAAAAAACAGTTACATAATAGATTGCACGTAGATAGCATCATGCAACACACCACACACACACAATCTAGCTTCACGATATTGAATTATCTATTCCTTATCAGCTGATAGCGGCTTAGAAAAACTATGATTAGTAGGTATTAGTTGCATTATCTCACGGACGCATGCACGGCCTGTATGCATGATGATAACGTTTGTATTTTGATATATATCTGCGCTATTTTTGCAGGTGGATAAGCAGGAGGTAAAGACATACAAACACACACAAATCATTACACTTTACCATTGACTTTTATATCACTGCTTACCAGGTGGGGTTTTTTTTATGGTGGGCAAAAATTAATTATCCAATAACGAATTCCGCTTTTGGGCAGTGTCACAATCTCATTGTCTGAAACACAATATGGATCTTACACCAGTCAGGTCTTGGTCTCATAAAAGTGGTCTGATATGTAGGTCAACAAAAAAAAGAATACATGTTTTAGTTCGGAGGCTATGATCAAAGGAGGCTTAGTGTATAGGAAACAAAAAAGGTTTTAGTTTTGCATTCTTCTGCCTCAATGAACTGTGGGAAAAAACGGTTAAAACGTGGCCATAGTTATGTATCACAGCCTTAAGTAGAAAGTTAGTAACAGATCCCTACTTATTTCTTTTTCTATCATCATATGGGACATATGCCTCCCCCAAGTGTCAACACAATAAACGTTTCTGTGCGTCTCGCATCCATCGCATTCCCACGACCCTCACCAGGTCATCGGTCCACCTTGTCCACCTTGAGTAACCATTGAGTTTCTTGCCGTTTCTTCTCCATAGGAATCGACCAATTTGGCGTTTTACAAGTGTTATGTATGGGAACCAAAACTTCACTATTCTTAAATCAATTTCAATTTCATGTTAGTATCACTCCAATTATGATTGTGAAGGCACCAATGATACAGTAGCAATATCTAGTATGAAGCAACAATTTTAAAAGAAAAACGATTATTTAAACAAAACAAAGAAAAACAATGAAACATTTGAACGAGTTAAACAAAAAGATTACCTTCGAAAATAAGAAAAATCTAACCAAAAAAATTCTTTGGAAAACTTTCGACCCGAGTCTCACAATTGCGATTACGAATTCCATTAGGTACTTACTAACAAAACCCGAAAGTTGAACAAAAGTCATAGAACTTGAGTAACAATGTATTTTTCCCCAATTAAGTACGTAAAGAAACAATAGGTGTAAGCCACGTAAACCACCCTCTTACGTCTCACGAAAAAACGGAATAATATGAAGCCACACAAATGGTAGTTCTCAATTATTTTTTTGTCTTAACAGAGCTGAGGAAGTTTGAAACTTTCGGCAAAGTCAAGAAGCCTAAATAATTATAAAAATTAAAACAACATTCGAGCACAAAAAACTTGGTTTGAAAGGTGAAAGAGGGAACAGACAATACGAGAAACCTTTCTGGTTAAGCAACCTTTTCAAATGGTTTTTTTTTTTTATTTATTTAAAATGTACTCACAATTCTTTGAATTTCGAATACTATGAGAAATATAATTGTGAGGAATTAGGTAATATGTTATATAAAAAATCAATCGGCAACATCGTTAAACAATATAGGTAAGTACATAGATTGTTGACCGAAGATTCGCAATACTTATTCACTAATATTCTTAGACGTTTATAGAAAAAAAGGGAACCCTTATGGAATTACTTGTATCTGTCTATATAGATCTTTTATCTCGGAAATACGTGGAGGTACTGAGTTGAAATTTAAAGTATATTTTTAGGTCTGGTCTATAAATTATACGGTCTATATATAATTTTTATAAGTTTTTGAATTTATAAACCAATGTTATTATTAATAATAATAAATTAATACGTTAAGACATATTAATATTAATTAATATGTTAGGTACCTAGGTAGGTATATATAATATAATTAGAACCAAAAAAAATGGAAATATAATGATTTTATACATACATCGATAGCTAGCCAATGCCTTTCTAGGTCCTTTTACTTTTGTAAAACAGAATAACTACTTTTAATTGGAACACATAACTCACTATTTATCTCCACAATAGGGTAAGTGCAATTATTTCAAAAATATAGGGCAGACATCACACAATAACATATGATTGACACTAAGTATACACGACCCTAGTTTTTATCACAAACGACCTATTTTTGTAATCTTTATTATGTTATTCATAAGTTTTTCTCTTATTTATATCTGCGAAATAGTCATTTGATATCTTTACCTATGTTGTAAATATTTTACAATACACTAACTTGAAAAACGGCTCATACCTACATGCAATATAGTGTATTCTGCACTAGTGCAGAGAAATGGGCTAGTTCGCCCCACCACAGTTTATTACATTTATCTTATCAGGCTAAGGTGGCAGCTAAACGACCCCCATTCGCCGGACAACCCCCCATTTATTTTATTTTTCACAAGTGTGTTGAAAAACGTCATTTGATACACGTTGAAATTTGTCACTGCACCACTCGCCTCCATAACATCCTCACAAGGGAGGGTTGAGGCTCAGCTGTGTGGTAAACTATATCCACTTGTATCAAAAAATACTATATCTTTAAAGACTCGCTAAGGAAGCTAAGTAGTAGAGTGGAGTAGCCTGCGTTTCCTGATAGCTACAATCTGGGGCTCTTTCATGATCTTAAAGTCTTCAAGCAACAATCTTTAATATTTCTTAAAGTGAATACTGTTCTATACCCTAATAAGTTAAGAATAGACTTTTAAAGATTTTTTTCTACTGTCTGTGCAATACGCACAGGACCGGTCGTTGGCGGCACTTGGGGGACGCCTATGTCCAGTAGTGAACGTCTTTCGGCTGAAATGATGATGTGATGTTGGGTATCAATTGCACCTAAATGCTGAATACACAATTAACCAGTCTTTAATTTCCAGATCACACATGACTCCATAGCCGTCAAAATGGTGGACACACAACATTTCTGCCTGCGCTGGAACAACTACCAGAGTAGCATCACCAGCGCCTTCGAGAACCTTCGGGATGACGAGGACTTTGTGGACGTCACGCTTGCCTGTGACGGCAAGAGTCTCAAAGCACATAGAGTGGTCCTGTCAGCCTGCAGTCCGTACTTCAGGGAGCTACTGAAGGTATTTACAAGATTTTACTTTATTGCTATATTTTATCTGTGCCGATGTTTGTGATCAAATCTTGTAAATTGATCGGCAAATATCCACCCTTACGTTGTTGAGACATCTACGGTCCGGACTAAGCGTTTTGCCTCGTCGTTTATACCGCGTACATCGAGGGACTGGAACAGTTTGCCAGCTGCAATGTTTCCGTCCGATTACAATTTAGGTGTCTTCAAGACTAGAGTGAATAGGCTCTTAATAAACTAGTGCGCCTCACCATCAACGATTGCATCACTGCTTACCATCAGGTGGGATCGCAGTCACGTATTAGTTTATAGCAATTTAAAAAAATCCACTTCTCGGTTACCAATTGAGCTGAAATTGTACATGCATGTCAATCGTTGATAATGAGGCGCAATAGTTTATTAAGAGCCTATTCACTGATCTAGCCTTGAAGACACCTAAATTATAATCGAAATCAGTATTGAATATATAATGAAAAACATTGGTAAGCAAGGTGAAAAGGCTTATAGAAAATCGAAATTTAAACGGAAATCCACAAAAAAAAACTTATATCGAATGAGCTCGCTTTGACCTATGATCTGTTGGGTTTTTTTCTCTTTGGGGAAAATCATCCAATGACACTTCTCGCCCTTGGGCGGAGCAGGAAATATTGTCACATAGCTCTGTTTGCGTAATGTGCACGGTTCGCTTCTAGGCGTCCACACTAATAGGAATTATTATAATAACAGCAAAACGTACTCCTAAGTCACAGGAGGCAGGGTCCTAATATGAGAATCTATACCTTCGAAATTTAAAGTACATAAGTATATAAATCTTAAGCCTTTGCACACCACGTATACGTTTTGATTCTCGACACGGACTTGGTATTCTAATACATTGCATATTACATTAAAGTAGTCTGTACCCGCCTTTAGATTTTAGTTTGGCCAAGGCTGATTTCCGCTGGCCTTGTGACGAAATAAATTCCTAAGCGATGTACTTAAAAAAATATTATCTAGTAGCTAATCGATTATTACCTATTTATGTACTCTTTATGTATTGTAAGTACTTTAAATGAGATTAAGCATATCAAAGACTACGTTGCATAATGCGGCCGCTAGGTGGCGCTCTTTAAGCCCTAAAGATTTTAAGTCACATAATTATAAAACACAAAACTAGAGAAAAGAACTACAAAATTATCGTAATTTCAACTGTAAGAATAAAAAAATATTTGGTTTTGTTTACATACAATTTTTATTTACTTATTGTTGTTTTCAAAAAATATATTTTGATAAATGCATAAAAATAAAAAAAGAACAACAAAAAGTAAAAAATCAACGTTTGTCAGGTGTGGGGTTCGAACCCACGCTCCCTCTCGGGAACCAGAGCTTAAATCTGGCGCCTTAGACCACTCGGCCAACCTGACTTGGATGGCCGTCGCGAAATTAGCGATCACTTTCTCACCTCAACTTAAGTTACGCTCGGAAACAATTTGTTACGGTTTTTGAATAGTAACAAAATATGACTATGAAATCATACATTTTTTATTATAACAACATAAAAGTAATAATTAAAGTCTGTTTATATAGAAAACATTGCCAAAAATCCATTAATTTCCAATTATATTTCAAACGAACATTCTACATAATATTTTACGCTTTTTAATCAGTTTTTCGCCTATAATCCGAATGGACAGTGTTACCACACTCAATAAATAGTAGAGTGGGTTAAAACAGTCCGACTAGAGCTCTACTGCTGAATATTTTATTTTCATTCCATAGTAATTGGATTTTTTGTTTATTTATCTGGTAGCTGTATGATATTTTAAGCTTCAAAGTTATTTTAGGATTTTTCCGTAAAACGATTTTCAGTTTTGACAATGTTTTGTTAATTTTTCTCTTGTTACACTTTTTTTTTGTCTTAAAAATAATATTATTTTTGATCAATGTTTTTTTTCTGTCAATTTTCAGATTTCAGATCATTTTGTAGATTTGAACAGAATTATAAGTGATTTTAACCTACTTAGATACACCTACTTATAGGCAACAACGAACAACATTAATCCTAATTTTAAGTAGATATATTCGTAAATATGAAACAGTTGTACTACGAAATTATTTAATATTTGTACTTACATATTAAAACTAGTAGATATAAATTATTTATCTTCATTAAACTCTATAAAATATTGACTGTAGAACAAAAGAGTTCTCTTAGGCTTTTATTCTGAGAAAGCCAAACCTTGAGTATTTTTAGGTTACTTACACAATTGCCATGTAGAATATGTAGTAGTCAACAATTATCTTTATTATGAATACGGTCAAAATATAATAAATATTGTTAATAGTACAACTAGTTTTAGAATTTAGATTAAAATCATTGTTACTTCAATTTATAATTGCGAACATGCTAAACATGAACTCAGCAATAAAGGCCCTATTAGTATTTCGCACGTCAGCAATAAGGGCCCTTCTTTAAAAATGTTTCGCTTAGAAAAAAATAAGTGAGTTAGCTTTATCTAACTCGATAATTTCTTTGTTTAATTAATATTATCTAGTTTATACTATATACCCTATGTATAGTTTAAAATAGCCTACTTTACAAGCTTATATTTAGTTCACCTGTCCCGATGTTTGTGATCAAATCTTGTTAATTTAATTTAATTCACTTCTCGGTTACCGATTGAGCTGAAATTTTTCAATGTGTCAATCAGATGACAATGCAAAATTATTTTGTCGTGGAGTTGACCTGATGATAGAACCGAAAGGTGGCCATAGGAACTCTGTAATTAAACGACACAACCCCATCCAATTTGGGGTCGTGTGATTTGTCTTGACGAGTTTTAAATACAAAGGTTTATTATTATTATTTTTAAATTTATAGGTTTAAACCGCGCCATAAAAGCTTACTATGAAAAAAATATTGTCATTGAAGACTTGTTATGTATGTGTCCATTTTAACCCCACAATTCTGGTCCCCAGTCAACACCATGCAAGCACCCCGTGATCGTGCTCCAAGACGTGGCATTCACGGACCTTCACGCGCTGGTCGAGTTCATCTACCACGGAGAGGTCAACGTGCACCAGAGGAGCCTGTCCTCCTTCCTGAAGACTGCTGAGGTGCTCCGCGTGTCCGGCCTCACGCATAATGAGAATGCTCAGGGGGTAAGTGGGTTTAGAGCGAGTGTGTTGTGTATAAAGTGGGTTAACTGAGTTTTAGAGTGGGTTAACTGAGTTTTAGAGTGGGGTAACTGAGTTTTAGAGTGGGGTAACTGAATTTTTAAATGGGATAACCTTTTTTGGTGAGAAATAATCCAATCTAGAGGGATAACTGACTTTAGAGTGAGCTAAACGAGAGTGAGTAAGGGGTGTGAGTGATTGAGTGGGTTATAGTGGTCACCATTGATTGATTTATTTACTTATTTATTTATTCAAAAATAATTACAATTATATGCGAATATTTTAACTTAAAAACTAGGATCACACACATACTACTACTACAAATAGGACCTTTAAATGAGTGTTGTTATGGAATAACTATTAGTTACCCAACTATAATACTCAGTTACTACCACAATTCAGTCAGTTAACACTTTAGTTCATTAAACCCTAAGAGGACACCGGTGTCCGCAAACCTATTGTCTTTTTATTGTATCTGTAATTACAGTATTGGAATGGTTAATTAGTAGGATACTAAACTGAGTTTTAGAGTGGGGTGAATTTAGTTTTACAGTGGGATCACAAAGTTTTGAAGTGGGTCAAGTATTAAATATGTTTTTGTATTGATTTAAAGTATAGTCATCAGAATTAGAGTATATTTTGATAAGACAGAATAAGTACGGAAAAGAAATAATGTAAACTTTTCGAGAGTTTACATTATTTCTTTTGTCTACTTTATTCAAGGTTTAGTAAAATATTAAAATAATTATTATTTTATTATTTACTTTCTTTGTTAAACACCTCATAATGAGTACAATATAAACATTTACGAAGACAAGTGTGCAATGGAAGACCATAACACACAAGGTTGTAATGATCGCAACCATACGGATATCTGTAGAATTTAGTACAAATTACCTACCTACCTCAATTCGATAACGGTTGTGGTAAAAGAGGACAAGTTTTATCATTTAGTTGTTATTATAGCCATATCTATCTATCGTCGTTACCTAATATCTTCGCAGACCAACTTCTACGATTATTTTTACAAAGAATAATTTTACTAAAATCTATAAATTTCAAGGTTTTTTCCACACTTGTGCAAAGTTTTAAATAAAAAGTATTAAATTGGCCATTTCACTGTATTATGTAGTACAAGTGAAAATATTTATACCAGTACGTGTCTTTAATTCTATATGCCAATTATATAAAAAGTGAAATTTTGATTATTTTGTTTATTATTTTATAATGATTTACAAGTTAATCGCGTCAATCGATTGTGTGATGACATCTTTTGATTGAAACGATGTCGCAATACGTGGCGCATAAGTTGACCCAAAATGGCGATCTATCTTCAATGCTAAGTAACAGATTTTTGGCTAGCTACGACAGCCATTTTAGTTCAACTTATTTGCCGCGTGCTTAAATGACTTTTCTAAATCGCTTGCCCTCCACAGCCGCTCCTGCAACCGATGCGCGCGCCCTCCACCACGTCGCCGCACACCCCTCCGCACTCCGCACACAGCACGCACATCTCGCACACGCCCTCCTACGACCGCCTGGAGGAGGCCCTGCTGCAGCCCTCGTCCAGCGTGCAGCAGATGATGCGCCGCACGCCGCTGCCGCCGCGCCGGCTGAGCCGCTCCGCAGACAACAGCCCCGACGTCATCAAGCGCCCCCGCCACGACAACAACAATGAACAGCCTCAGATCCACGCCACTGACTTCTCTACCAAGAACAACACTCATGCTCGCGGGCACAATGAGACTGGGAACAATGGGAACGGGATCTCAAACAGCAGTTCGTCGCCGTCCCCGAGGCTGATGGACGACGTGAAGAACGAGCCCATCGACATGATCTGCCCCTCCAACCCGGACATCGACAGGAGCACCGATGACACGCCGCCTCATCATCATAGACCACTTGTGAGTTGGTAAAACCACTGTCTATTTATTTTTAGGGATTTCCAGTTGAGCTGCATATATGACTGTTAGAGATTTTCTGGTTCGATTCCCTTGTAAAAGACTGTAATCTATAGATATAAAATGAAAAACTGACTTACTGACATATCAACGCACAGCCGAAACTACAGGGACTTGGAGAGTGAAATTTTGCACAAGGCTTCCTTTTACGACGTAGGTGAACACGAAGAAAGGATTTTCTTCTATTCTGCATCACATGCCATATTACGTGTTCACGTAGGGACCTAATGACAGCGTCAGTGGACAGCATTGCCGTGGCCGAATACTGGGCCAGGCAAGGAATATAACTGGTTTTGCCATCGACTCGCTAAGAAGTACGGGCAAAATTACTTAAAATTTTCAATTTTGATCACTCTAAAGTTGGCGTTCCGAACTATTAATAGAAGGAGCTTGAGAGCGTGTCAGAATTATTCTGACTTCTAGTCAGAAAAAGACCATATCTATGTTCCTATTGCGTTCTAGGATCACTCTTTCATAATTTTCCTCACGGTCTAGCAAGCATCAGTCTTGCTAGACCCCTGAATTCACGGTTTGCTGACATCTATTACAGGCGCACGAACGATTCTTAAAAATATTCCTAATAATCAAAATATTTCGCCAGTACATTTGTACTTAATGTACTCAAATAGAAATTTTGTTTATTCATGATAAAATATTAAAGTCATCGTATGATAATAGATATCTATGATATAGCTAGTAATCACATTTACTTGGCCGACTATCTTTTATTATTTTTCTAGGTAACTCTAGGCCAAAGCACTTAGCGATTTTCGATTCAATTCCTATTTAAAATTGTCTTATGCAACATTGGCTTATTTGTATGTAAATAAGGGAAATTTCGGGTTCAAATCATAATTGGAAAAACAGCTAACAATGGTAAAGGTTTACCAAATTCACCTTTGATCTTACTCCCTTCTAAGACTGATAATGGAGATACTACATTCCATAACCATATAAGAACAATATGTAGGTATACACCGTCGTATATTCATTAACAAAAAAAAAATGACCTATATTCATGCAAATAAATATATCATTCATTCATTCATTCACCAAAGCCTAAAGGATCAGGTCCACTCAAACCTGTATGGGTCTTTCCTCAAAAGACTATCTCAAACACTAATCTACATGGTTCTCATATGATTTGACCTTTAATATTCTTGGTTGTACGTGATCTAAAAGAGACTTTGACCCCTGAGTTTGTTTCGGTGATTCTTCTCAGGTTACTCAGCTAGTTCATCTAGTTTAAATTAACGAATAAATTGACGTGTAAAGGGGTTTTTAAAGTCTACTTGTATAATAAAAATCATTCATCTTTAAAACAGAGCAAAGTATTCGTCTTTCTAAATAGTTACTTGCATAAAAAACGCAGTAATTTTAGACTCAAGTGTCCATAAAGTTAATGAATTACTTCTCATAACAAAATTAAAACAAACGCCTCAATCTTAAAATCGAAACACAAGGAAATCTAAGGTTTCTCACGAGAGAATCGAAAAAGACAATAGTAATGTAGATATAAACTTCATATTGAGAGAAAAATTCCGTTCAATCGAATTCGGGCGATGGCGAAAAATGCTGCAGTTCACAAATTCCTTTAAACTTAGTAATATAAATACAAACATTGGTAAAACTACTTATAAGCAATATTATCGTGTTACGTTTGTAGGACTCGCTTCAAATTCTATGAATATGTGTTCACAGAATCGATCGATTGCCAAATCCATTATTGAGTACGATTATTGTTGTACTAAAATATATAGTTAAACTATTGCATTGTAATCAAATACGAGTGTTAATACAATCTTGAAAAGGTATATCTCAACAAAAACCATAAGTTACCTTAATAAATCACTCAAATTGTCTTGTTCTAAAACGGGATTTAAAATACTTCCTGGGCATTAAACCTAATACTAGTCCCGGAAATACTACTAGTATTAAGCCTAGTAATTATCTCAAATAAGGAATCGCGTTTTGACTTTTGGGAATTAATTCCTTTTCAGTCATTTAATCTTTCAGACATTTCAATTAATCAAGTGATTATCAGCGATTGTTAGTAGTATTTAAGATTTTAAAAGTTCAGCCTCTATCATGTTTTGTATATAAAATCAGTTTGTTTGCATTCTGAAATTTGATGTAAAACCAAGCCTACGATTACAGACAAACCCCAACATGTTGGGTGATTTTCCACTCTTCATAGTATGAAAACAAAAATATCAATACCTAGCTTGAATATTATTGACAAATATTTAAAAATAAATTATCTAAAAACTGTCAACAAAATCTAACTCATCTAAAAAAAATATTGGAAAACTTTTACATATTTAATTTTCAAATGTCGAATTCGAGTCTTCTTTTTTCCGCCAGCCAGTTCTATATTAAGCATTTCTTTTTTTTAACAGCTATTCTCAACAGTCTAATTAAACCAGAGACAAAAATACGAGCCAATGCCATAAACAAGTAATACTCTGGGTCAGTACCACGTATTAGTGTGCTAGACACTAGAATTTGTACCCGGAACCCGATGGGTGTCAAGTACGCAGTGTCGGGTAATGGTGACGACGATAACATTGTTGTATCGTCTAATGAAGCGGTGTTAGGGACCTTGACACTGAATTACAATGAGTGTAAACTTCGGCACACAACTTGAACCAGGCGGTTGAACTTGAATGCGCAGTAACAGATTTTTGGGTTGGTGTTAGAGAAGAGTACCTATAGAGTTTCTTACACGTTCTTCTCCATAGTGATCTACGCTTTAGAACGTGTATTACGCGTTCCAAATAAGAACAGGAAAGTCAATAACCTCTATCTGTCAAATTTTGAGTGAAAAGTACAGTTTGCAAAAAAATCTTATTTGCATATCAATAAAAAGTTTTTTTTTGCTTTTTATTACAACATTTTACTTAATTCTAGTTCAAGTAAAAACGTTAGGGTTTGATATAAATTTTCCAAATATATTGTTTTAAGTCATAAATAGTTTACAAGAAAAACATTTTCTTCCCTATTTTCATTGTTAGAAACAATTCGCCTTTTTCTTCTATTTACCACTACTCAGACACATCACACTGTGAAACAGAGATAAACAAAATTGAAAAACTGTATTCTGATTAAACTTTTTTTTATTCACGATTCGTACGTAAATTATTTTTTTTAATATCTTTTTTTGTTCACTCTACCTAATTTCTTCGATTTGACAGTTCGACGTGACGTCACAACATGGCCATCGATCCTATTCTCATTTGGAACGGGTTGTAGCTTCACTTTTTTTTGACAGACCGACATTTTGACATTTCGCCTGTAAATTGTCTATTTGAAACAAACGTTTCTGATTTGTGATAGATAGATCGATTTAGAGACTGTAGACATTGGCAACAAGAAAAAATAAGTATCTGTAATAATGACCTTACATACATATAGGTACGTATTTTCAGCCGAAAACATATAAAAGTTAATTAAAGTACCTACTAAAAAATGTAACTAATCATTTCCAATTCACGCCACGAAACTTCCTCTAAAAAGAGATTAGAGTAAAAAAAAAACACGCAATTCCAGAGGAAACAAACATTTTCAAAATAAAAATGTTCACAAAAATAAGATCCCATTTGGAGTGAAGTGCCTATATTTTTATTAGGACGAAACTTTAGTTATTTGGAAGTTAAATTGGTGTAGCTCATAATAGTTGACGACTCTTACAGACTTCTGTTAATAACGCCTTTTTGTAATATCGCTCTGAGAAAACGATTTTCATTTTTCATTTTGTAACGTTCAAGTTGATTTTATTTTCATCCTAAATAACAGAGTAACGTTATTTCGAGTACTGGTGGCCGAGTGGTAACGGCCTCGACTTACGAGTTGTAGGTCGCGGGTTCAAACCCAGCCAGGCGCATTACTTTGTGTAATTTATTTCATCACCACTGCTCTCAAAACGGTGAAAGAAAACATCGCGAGGAAACCGGCTTGTCCTAGAACCAAAAATTCGAAGACATGTGACATTTACCAACCCGCACTGGGCCCGCTTGGTAGATTACGGCCCATTCCCTCTCCTAGAGAGGAGGCCTGTGTCCCAGTAATGGGAACATTATAAAGGCTGATGATGTTATTTCAAATCGACTCTATGGAAAGAAATTTTAGTATCCTGTGCGTAAGGTTTCAGATTCGACGAGTACTAAGAAATAAACAAATAAAAAGCCTAGTAACTAATATTGTATATCATATTGCGTAATAAACAAGATATGGCCAAAGACCAAACAGTAAAGATGGTGGATACGTCTGCCGAATTTAAGCATACTCAACTCGTAAACCATACAAAACAACAGTATTTTCAGCATGTCTCTCATTTACGAGTATCGAGTACTCACGAAGATAGCCGAGTATCGAGTTAACTTCGATCTACCTAGAACATAAATATTTGTGAAAATCGCGCAGTCAACCCTACCTATAGTTCGTTTTTTAATCCTAGACTACGATTTGACAACTTAAAATGTCAAACTCCAGAAAATTGGGAACATACTTCTAGAGTGCGACATTCTGAGTTGTCAAATCTAGACTACGATTTGACAACTCAGTATTAACAAACGAACTACTATTCAAGTAGAAACTGGCAGTAATGTTTAAAACAAGTTGCCATATAATAAAAAAAATAGTTATGCCAAACACTAAAAGACATTCGAGCGCTTCTATAATGCCTACTCTCGCCGTTCTTCAGGGAGGAGGCCCGCCGTCACGTGGCAGCTCGGCCGACGCTGAGGAGTGCACCCCACCCCCGCACCCCCCGCCGTTCACACAGCCACCCGACTCCAAGCTCTTCAACCCGGTGAACACCTACAACTTTACTATGGAAGCTCTGTCGCATCCTTCATTGACTGGTAAGGGGACTTTTGTGATATGTTTTTAGAGTTAAGAATATTTGTTGGATTTGTGATCGCAGTTATTATAAACTGTAATTCCCGTATTTAGGAATGAAATTACGCATTGGAAATTGATACAACTGGTTTCAGTTCTTCGAAATTGATCACATCGGTCTTGGAGCCTATGCTATGACATCTATATGTCAAATCGAAATAATTTGACACTTAAAAGTCTTACTTAGATACTTTAACTGAGGCCAAACGCGACCATATCAATAATAAAAAAAAATCTTTTCGTATTTTGTTGTTCAATGAAAATATATTTCTTAGACAGTATTATGATGAAGGTCAAGGTATGCATATGAACTGTGTACTGTTTTCAGGTCTCCAAAGTCCATTGGCTCCGGACGGCATCGCAAGTACTTCTCAAGGTGAGTGACAGCTTGTCTAGCAACGAATTTATTTTATTGCATTACTACATATATTGAGACAAACGATATTTTTAATGCACTGTCTGTCGTATGCCACCATCACCGCTTCCTCTCTGCTCTGTCATATTAGGTTTATATATCATTATTAGGTTTTTTTATTATAATTTTTTGTTTTTCAAATGTATGAGGCAATTATCACGTGACATATAATTTATTTCTATTAATATATGTATATTATTATAATTATATACTATTAACCTTGTATATGTCTTCATTTGTGCTCTGTGTTTCTGTATTTAAATTAATTAATGTTAGCTTTTTGTGTTATGGTTCGATGGAGACGCGCGTAGGTACAAAATGAGTCTATTTGTTACAATTTAAATGGTTTGGACTATCTGTATTCTGTACGATTGGGACGAATGTTTATCATTGAACCAAAACGCAATGTGGCGTGCATGTAACTGTTACTGTAACATAGTGTAATGTAACTTTACGAAGATATGCTAGCTTGTTTTATAGATGTTAAACAAATTGTGTGCTAGGAAAACCCCTCACTCCCATGTCTCCGAATTAGGTTTTTGTTGTTACTTTTTGTTTCATTTTTTTTTTCAAATTCTCTCATTATTTACCAACCATTCCACGGAAATAAACGAAATGTACCTACACGAATTGGCTGTAAACATTACATTCAAAAATTTGTTAAGAAAAAAACGAACTCGAAAATAAGAAGAAAATACACAAAATTAGCTTCCGAGAAATCCAATCATAACTTCGATATAAAAGTTGAGCGAATTCAGTAAAAGTTAAGTTGACTTATTGTTCCGAGCATAGCGGATCTCATGAATCATTTCTAAATACACTATCGAGTTACACTCGATCACATTGTCTTGGGAAACGGAAAATATAATAACAGGGAGATCGAACAATGGATTTTTAGTAATGGTAACTTGGTGTCGGTTTATATAAAATACGCTCAAATTATTTCATTGAAGAATTAAAAACGCTTTTGTTCGGGAAATTTGAAACAAACGTTGCGCGCCTCTGTTATGAAAACGGACCATAGTCGATCACACAATCATTGCTGAGCTTTAACTAGCGAGGAATAGGCGACAATGTTTACTAATACCGCTTCGCATTCCCGCGGCGGGACCTGTCATCGTAACGGGGGGTGGCGGTGCTTAGCAGAGGCTACGATACGAGAGTGCATTAAACGCGAGCATCGACGGGGCTAACTGCTTGTGTTGTACCAGGTGGCGCCCGCACCCCCCCAGAAGATTACCGCTGTGAGCCATGTAACAAGAGCTTGTCGTCCTTGACGCGGCTCAAACGCCACATCCAAAACGTGCACATGCGACCGTCCCGGGAGCCCGTGTGTAACATTTGCCGGCGGGTGTACTCGAGCCTCAACAGCCTGCGCAACCACAAGTCCATCTACCACCGCAAGCAGCAGCCGCCGCCCGCCCCGGGCCCCTTCTACTCCGTCAACTGACGCTCGACCCGCCGGCCCAGGCGCGCCCCTCTCACGTTGCCATTCGAAGAAACAGAGCTGCCATCCTAACCACCTAAAACGCCATACTCTTGCCCCTAGACTTCGTTAAGTTTAAACAAAATTGTAACGCGATATGTTCCTAACATTTGTATATAGCATAGTAATGCATGCGCATCGCAAACTTTATCTATATGTATGTATTATTTCTCACTAAACGTATCTAACGCTTGGTGGCAGCGCAGCGCGCCCCGGCGACTGCGCTGCCACGTCCTCTTGGAACCAATTGGGACATCTGATCGGTACACGCATAACCACCAACCGTTTTGTAAAAAGCGCATTAGTCAAATTCGTGAAACACGTTCAATTGCCTCTACTAGGTTCAAAATTGCCACCGAAACAATAGTGGTGCACGAACTGTGCCAATTGGTTCCGTCAGTTGGGACCCGTCGGAGCGAGCGGTCGCATGGTGTGGGTACGGCGGGCTCGCTCGCGCTCTTGACTAATGCGCTGATGTTGGTTGTTATGTGTGGCGCAGTTGGCCCTCTGGGCGCGGGGCACCGCTGCGAGGTGTGCGGCAAGCTGCTGTCCACGCGGCTCACGCTCAAGCGGCACACCGAGCAGCAGCACCTGCAGCCGCTGCACTCGGCGCGCTGCTCCCTCTGCCACAAGGTGTTCCGAACGCTCAACTCGCTCAACAACCATAAGAGCATCTACCACCGCCGGCAGCGCGGCGCGCCGCAGCAGACGCAGCCGCAGAACCTCAGCACGGGCGCCGACGCCAAGATCAACCCGCCGCATCACAACATCGACTTCTACAAGTTCAAAGACCAGTTCAACGTCTAAACACGCGCTACCAAACTTGTTCTTTTTTTCAAAAACAATTATTCTCTATTTAAAAAACAAAGTAACTATTTTATTTTTTTCATATATCTTTTTTATTTCCGTAACGGGACTTGTATATTTTTTGTTTTTTCAGATGTTTTTTCCTCTATGAAATATTTATTTGTGAACTTTGAACTTGTAAGAAAGTAAGGGTTGACGTTGACTAACATCACAATATATAATGGCTTTCTGACATTCCACTTGTTACAAGGGAGGGCGAGTTGGATCGAATTTGAAATGTTTTTTTGTTTAAATGTTATCGATCAATTGCGCCCGGAGAGTGCAATACTGCGGTATAAAATGATTCCTGAATTTTTACACTATGTTAAATGTGCGACAATAAGGCGAAGAGAAAAAAAATAATATTTTGAGAAAAGATGAAAAATCTTGGTGCTGTAAATTTATATATTAGGCTTAAATTTATATAAAAGAAACGGTGTTCTTGTAAGTAACAGAAGAGGCATATTGTTTTCAAATTGTGTTCATTATTTTCGGCAATTATTTATTCTGTAATTTATCTGTATGATCTCACTCTTAGATATTTATACGAGATTACTAAACGAAAATATGTAAAAAGTATAAAAACTATATACACAGATATATAATTGGCTTATGAGGCTTTCAAATTATTATTTTTATTTTAGGTGTTTTATTTTTTCATTTTAAGACTGAATTCAGGACATAATAGCACCAATAGAATGAGATGAAAGATTGTTTTTTGCAACAAAAAGTATATATATATTAACCCGCAGATAGCACTAGCACAGAAATATACCGGACTATTACGACATACACAAACCAGGAATACATATACAGTAAACCGATTCAGACACAAACAGATAACTTCTCGCTTTCTTTTTGCAGTCGACACTTTATTATTATTTTATCAATTTATTTATTCATTTTTACCTTGTTTGTCGACTTTTATAAATTCTTTGCCACTTTTTTTATTTATTTTATTATTGACAACCATCAGTCTACGAAAATTGCATTTTACAAAGTGAATCGCAAGGTGCCATTTTAAATGAATATGGCTATTTTATTTTTTAGTTTAGTCACATTTTTTTAGTTTTCAAGCATTAGTTTTATCGCAATCTTGTGTTCGTTTCTATTATTATTATTATTATTTCGTTGAGCCTTTTTAGGGTAGTTTTTTTTTTTCAAATAATAATATTTTTCGCTTTTTACCGACCTACTTGTACACGTATTTTTTGTACATTAAACACTCACAGTTTGTTTTTTGTTTTGTACAATTGTAATTACACATTATTATTATTATATTATACATAATAGGTAATAGTATAAAAACAAATTTTTAATAATTCTCAGTGTTAAATGTTCCTAAATTTCAACAGTGTGAACTTTTCAACTATTAATGTTCCGTGCTCGATGTTAATTAGTATCGGAATTTTGCTTGCCATAAAATAATTTTAGTATATGTCTCGACATTGGGTGACGAAACTTCAACGCGTTAGAAAATTATAATGAGTGAGAAAAATGAAGACATCATGAAAAATCGCAATGATGTTTCGGTTCTTGAAATGAAAATGTCTATTTCAAACAAGTGACCCAAAAAAATATACTGAATAATAAATAGAAAAACTATTCCAAACGCTAAAAGAAGAACATCAGCTAAGTAATGAATTGTTCTATTTTAAAACTAGTTTATCTTCCGCGTTAAAGTTAAATCATCCAATAAATAAATTAATGTGCGACTTTTCTTTACGGAAAATATTCTAGTTCATGAAGCATCACTATACCGACTTTAAAAAGTCGATAAATATCACTATTGTTAAAATTTTCATTTTATAGCAATAAGGGAACTTTGATTGTAAATGTTAACATAATTTATTATAAAATGATATACACCTTGATTAAGATTAGTGCCTGCTTCATATTATTGTGTTCTTATTGACAAACAAAAAAAAAGACATATTTTGCGTATTTTTCGTAAATAAGCATTAGCAGGTAGTGTTGGACACACTTATTACCTAGAAGAAGATGCTTACCTTTAAACAACTAAGAGGCTTTCTAAAATGCTATATGTTATCAAATTCTGTTGTTATTGCTAGATACATAAATGCTTAGCCATTACTCGTTTAGTTAATTAGTAAGCTTTATTATGATAGTTTGGCCAATTGGAAGACTAGAGATTTGGTGCTAAAAGGAACGTTCGTGCTAGGAGAGATAAGGGAGTCGAAAACGAATCTAAATTTTTTCTAATATTTCGCAACATTCCGTGATGAAAACGAAAATCATAAAAAAATGTTAAGTTTTTATTTGCGTGACATTGCAAAGTTTGAACCGTAGGATTGTTGTTTTTTGATTAGTAATTTAGTCATAGTTTTTCTTGTTAATTTGGGTTTGGGAAATTAAGTTAGTTGATTAAATAGGATTAAGGTTTATCTGAATTCATATAGATAATAGAATTACATGTTTACTTTACGATTACAGGGATGTGCTGCAAAGGCAGTACGGTATTTCAGCTATTTTCAGTATAGCTATGAAAATTAAGAATTTATTTAGTAAAAAAAAACTTGTCTCTGGTTGGGAAAAATTTTGCCAAAATAATAAGCGCTATAGACTGATTAGAGTAAGTACGCGTTTGACTTGTACACTATTAGGCGTATTTTATAGATAAAAAATGTACATTATTTACTAAATTAATTGATAATTTTATAAAAAAAAAATCGAGAAATGTTGTCGCACAGAAGGCGGTCAAAGCGTGATTAATTTTGGTATTATAAACTCGAAATTTATTTGTGATTTCAAATGATCTTTGGTTCGAAAATTTTAGGTGTTAAGTTATTTTGGGATCTCGAGAGGCTAAAAGCCTCGGGTTTGAAAGGGTAAGAATTACACCGTGTTCTAAGGAGCAGAACACATCCCTGTCGAAAACTATATTAGTTAGGATCTTAGCAAGATTAAGACTGTTTCTGTGACCTGTTTAAGTTTTTATCTTTCTAACGAGTTAAGAATTTTTTTCAAACTCGCACGTGTGCGTGCGTCGACTTTATCCAATGTGTTCTTATACTTCTTGTTGGCATTTTTACTTATTTTATAAGGAATCTAAATTAATTTATTGGTTGTTGTATTGAAATTTTATATATTTTTTTTCTTAAATTATTGTTCTACTATCCACGAATCTAGATATTTTTTTGTTAACAATTGGCATCTGTGTAATGCAGTCCATTAGATTTTTAAATGTTATTCGAGATTGTGCCAAAAACCACGGTGTTTTTATGTTTTGTCTTCCATTTTGAGATGAATTAGTCTCGAACGTAGCGTGGAACGCCAAAAATATTCAAATTATTTTTAATGGGCTGCACTTAGTTATATTCTAATATTAAAAATGATTTCGCAACACTATATTATATATTCATAAATAGTTCTTTTCCTTCCTTACTTTTTAAATTAAAAATAATTGAAATAACTACTCATAAAATGTAATCGTTAAACCGAACTTCATAAATCCTAATATTGATGATAATGGCGTTTTTAATAAAAACAAATATACAAAAAACAATATTGCCAGTTTTATTAGAAAATCCTTTAACAACCCGAGTATTTGTTTTGTTTTTTTTTTGTTATTAAAGAATTATGAGCTTTTTTGTAGCAAGAGTTAGATAATTTTCATAGTGCACTGTTTTCTTTTTTTTATTGATTTCGAAACACGCTTAGCATATCTAGTTTTCCCGCCTAAATATTTATTTTCCCGCCTCAACGCATGCTGACTGTTAACACCCTCACGAGCCACTGTAGCTTCGCCATCATTTACATTTATTTTTCTATTTTATTTATCATTTTATTTTAGTCACACTTTTTTTGTTTTTTCTTGAAAAAAAAAAAAAGATTGTCATAATGAGTAAAAAAAAAAATCCCTGGAGTAGGTTTAATTTTTTTTTAATTTGTACCGCGTTCGGGGAGCAACCCCATATTTTTTTGTTTTTTCGATCTGTTTACAGGTAAAAAGTTATTCTCGTGCTCGTTATGCGGGAAGGTTCTGTGCTCAAAGGCGTCGTTGAAGCGACATATCGCCGACAAGCACGCCGAACGCCAGGAGGAGTACCGCTGCACGATATGTGAGAGGGTATACTGTTCAAGGAACTCGCTGATGACCCACATATACACCTACCACAAGTCGAGGACAGGGGAAACAGATCAGATACGATTTTTTTAGTGACTACTTGGACGGAGTTGGCGCGGCGTGCGGCAGTATTCATCTAGCAAAGAGAATCTACACGAGCCCAATCTACCTGAACCCGCCGTACATAGCAACACTCACAAAGGTTAGATATTGTTTATAGAACCAGAAACAATTAGAGAACAGACGATCTAACTCATTAACAATGGATTTCCTTTATTAGACTAAGCTAGGTATAAGGGTCCTTCTTAAATTTTCATTTCATATTTTTTCTGTTCAATTTTGAGTTATTAGATTTTAGTTTGACTTTTATGTTATTTTAGTTCGACTGTACTGAATTCTCCCCCCCCCCGCGCCCCCCTCTCCCGTCGGGTTTCGCAGTTTTGACGTTGTTGTGTTGCTTGGAGCATGCTTCTATCATTTTTGTTATCACGTGTCTATGTGTTATTGTGGTTGAGAGACTTTCCTTAAGATTTTGAATATTATGAAAATCTCGTGATTATTGTGTAGTTAGTCAATGTGTACAGTGCATATTATTAGTATTATTAATTATTATTATTAACCTCATACATGTATTATTGAATGAAAAATCTTAACAAGCAGAAAATCGCTGACAGGATTTTCTTCTCGTGTTGCCAGCTAACGAACATCATTTACTTTGTTTTTTGGTAAAAAAAAAAATGCTTAATGTAAATGGGTTGTTTATTGTTTTCCAGCAGTACCGCCCCTCCGTATGCCCCCGCCGACCGCCGGCGGCATCAACGAGCCACAAGAGTGTCCTTACTGCCGCAGGACATTCTCTTGTTACTATTCCTTGAAACGACACTTCCAAGACAAGCACGAGCAGTCGGACACGCTGTACGTGTGCGAGTTCTGTCACCGGAGGTACCGGACCAAGAACTCGCTGACGACGCACAAGAGCCTGCAGCACCGCGGCTCCAGCGGCATGCTCAAGCGGCTGCTGAAGACGTCGGCGCTGCACTCGGCGCTGGCGCCCAGCCCGCACCACCTGTTCGACCTGGGCGCCGAGCACGGCGCGCAGCTGCCGCCCGGGCTGCAATGACCTCAGACCATGGCCTAGACCGCTCGCCGCCCCCCCTGCACCCAGCACTCCCAGGCGCCGCCTGCTGTGCTCGCTGCAGGGCACGGACGCGCTCACGATACGGATAGCATCATGTGCAATATAACGGACAATGCCAAAACAATGCAGGACTAACGCCGCATTTATGGTTAATATCGTATTATAATTAGTAAAATATTGACGTTAGGATTAAAATTACATAAACAGTATTGTCGCACGCGACTTGTAGAAGTCGTTTAGTGTACGCTTCGAGGATCGGACTTCGCTTTGTGACTAGTTCGTAACATTTGCGAGTTACGGCATTTTCTAGTGAAAATGTTCCAACAGTGTTCAATATGACAATGTAATCCAGAGCAATACTAAAGTATTAATATTTCTAGTACTGCCAAAATTATGCCAACTGTATTCTAAAAAATGAAATACATTTTTTAAAATCACTTTTCGATAAATGTCTAGTGTCAAATTAGATTCGATAACTGTACAAAATGAGAACGTACAAATTTTAAAACCGTAAATTTTAAAAGAAATGCAAAGAAAATATTTTTTACTGAAACTTTTTTCGGAACGCCAAATCTAAATTAATTAAAATGATACAGATTATTTAGCGGTTAATTACAAAAATGTTTAGATTAAAAGTAAAAAAAAAAATGTTGATGTTGAGTAAAAAAAAAAATTAAAGACTTCTTAGAATCTGATTTCGAAAGTACAAAATTTAACGTCTAACAATATCTAATCTATGTGCGTTTGGCTTCAATAATAATAATGATTATGATCAATGTGTAAGTAGCCGTGCCTTCGTTCGTCTTCGAAATATAATGGATGAATTTCTGAACTGACGAGGTAAGCGCATGCGCATGTTGGAAGACGGTTCACAAACGAATCAATGTTGGCGGTGACGTTTCGAAAAGGGAAAATGCTGTAGGGTTGCCAGACTCCGGAGGGATCCTTGAATACAGGGTTAAGAGTGAGTAACAGGTGTAGGAAATAGAGGCGCTGGTTAGCCAGAAAGTGGGTCTTCGAAAAGCAGTTCGACGATCGTATACGTGTGCATGATTACAAATCATGAAACAAAATCAAACATTTCTTCTGTATAGAAATACGTAGGCTTTAGGTATTAATTAATAGAATTATATTTAACCTGTATCCATTTTCGGATTTCTCTCTATGAGTGTATAGTGGTTCTTATTTAAATGTCGACCAACGTAGCTGACGTCTCGTTATTGAAAATTTATTAGATTATTATTATATTATTCTCAAAAATCTTAGGATACCTAACCATAAGATGGCTGCAAATTGTATAAAAATTTATTTTATTTACTTATATCGTAGTAAATTGCTTGCGAACCGCGTTTTTCAGGTAACACGACATATCTATCCAGGGTGTTTGAAAACATAATTCAATAATATCTTTAAAATCGCGATCCAAACTCTTCAACCACATATCACAAAACCATGAATATCTTTAAATAAAAGAAAGTATTTTTAACACCGTGATATTTCACAAAGCCAAAGAAAAAAATTAATGTGAATAATACTTACTGATTTGCATTTATTCCCGTAGAAATATGAAAACTTTCTGAAGAATGTTGAAATACTAGAATGTACTGTGCCATATCCATTTTACATGTTTCATAGAACTCTCCAAAATTTTGGGACATATCAATATCTGCTCACTTCAAGTGAAATAAAAAGATAACTTGAATACGATATCAATGCAAGTTTACATACATTTAGTAACTGGAACCAATGCAACTACGTTGTTAGGGCAATTAACATTATTTTTTTGCATTTATTTTTCAATATACTTAGTAACTTGGGTATAAGATCGTAAGGTAGACTTTTGTATTTTTACTTCTTTTTCGGAATGTTACATATATGTGTACTTTGTGATATGAAATACATTTAATGAAAAGTTGTTTGGTATATCCAGATATTTTAAACATTTAAGTTTTTATCATTTTATCCTCAGCTTAAATAGATGTTAATAAAGGTTTGATTTCGAAGTATTTTTACGTGGACATTAGCCGGTAAAGCCCGTATACCTCCATTTAGTAGTACCTCAAGTATATTATTTTGTTTTATTTTTATTTTTATTTCAATGTTACAGGCTGTTTAATTTTTTAATATGAAAGGAAACACGTCGATGAAATAATTTCGGAATTATCCTCGATCTAGATTCATTTAGCTGGAGCTTAGGTGGGAAGTAAGCGGGTAGAGTGAATTGTATATATAAGTTAGACCTTACTTACGAGTAACTGAAGTATCGTGGCATCGTTCGGGAATAGACGCCTCGTGATATTATTAACTAAATAGTAAATAGATAAAATCATTAATGGAAAGGATTTTTATATATTCTACTAATGGATTTATTAATAGTGAAACTTAGACTTAGTCTTCATAATGTTTTTTAAATGTTTGTGTTTATTGTTTTCGCTGTGCAATTATTTCTTATTGGTTTGGCTGTTTATTGAGCTTATTGTTGACTGCTTCGTTGAAATTTTGGATTTTACATCCCCACTTATTTTCGTGGTTCGATTTTTTGGAAGTAATTTTTCTAAATTGATCTCAGTTGACAGCTGCGTACAATATCGGAGACAGCCGTTGATGCTTGTTGTTAGCTCGTAAACTATTGTAAAATTTGTGTTAAGTTTGGATTATGTGTCGGCAAAAAAGGAGGTTAGAAAAAACGCAGCGGAAAAATTATGAAATTCGGTAAAAACAAAAAAAAAACATACAAAAACCAATCGCAAAATAAAACATACAGCGAAACAATAATAAGTGAAAGTATATTTTGCAATGTATACCAAAATACTGCATTTTTAAATAGTAAGATGAAAAGTGAGAAAATCTTTTTTTTTATATATACGTGTAAATTATTATAATAGCAGCCCTTTGAATTCGCAATATAATTTTCGCTTCTTCGCCAGTTAAATAAAGTTAAGTTTAAAGAAATAATTTTATAAACCGACTGTGTTACTAATTAGCGTAATGCACAAAGTAATCAACAACGGGATGCCTTCTAAACAGTACAACATTAACAATAGCCTACACTAGATAAATAAATAAGATTTGTGTACTTTAAAATGACTATATGGACGTGAAGATTCGTCTCAAACTAGCACAAAAATATCTAGAATAGTTTATCTACTCTCATTTAAGAGTAACAAACAGCTAGATTATAAACTCAAAGTTGAGCATCGACTCACATGCTCAATATTCGAGCAACGCTTTTTGGGTCGATACTCAACTTTCGGGTAAGAGTTGTGCTAACTCTCTGGTAGCTTTATGTAGTAATTAGGCTTCCGTATCTGAGCCAATCTCCTTCCATATGTCATTTTAAAGTAATTTTTACTGACAGTTTTACTTTGCAAACATCAGTAACTTTGTATTCGAATAAACAAAGTTAATACTGCCGATTTCTAAATTTCATTAACGTTTTAAATGATTTGTTAGGGATTTCCATGATTTTCCTTAGGATTATGCGTGGATGTAATAATAATTACCTAATCTTATGATAGGCAGGTAACTTGAACGTCTTTATGATCGAAGTTAAAACGACTTTTTCGTGGATTCTCACCTGATAATACATGTTCACAAACCGCTTCACAAAACAGTTTTTAAGAAAATGAAATGCTTTTATCGTAAGTATTACCTCCTATAATTTTAAGTATTACCTCCAATTATATAATTTAATTTCTAATGTATTAGTTTAGATCGTGGGTTTGTCTGTATAATACAGGCCGATGTATTTATGTATGTATTACAGTTACAACATACAAACAGGACAGTGTTTTATATTTATCGAATTATATTGTAAATCGCTAACGAGATATAACAGTTGTTACATAGTATTTTTTCCCATACAATCATTTTTTGTTGATCCATTTCCATGTTTAAAATGCAATAGATATTATCCGTTATTGTTTTAATTAAAAACTTGGTGGTTTCTAATTAAAATCGTAACGCAACCAGAACATACAATAGTTATTTATAAATAATTTAAATTGCTCGATCGGTGGAGGGACAACCATCTTTTTAAGAATAAATCGACTGCATTTTTTATTGAAAGTCTTTTTTAATCGTTGCTCACAAATTAATATTAAATACTTACGAACTTGTAGTGTTTTCGTATGAGAGTCACGAGTCGATGTATTCTTAAGTCAATAGCTTTAATATTTATATCAGTATCTTCCACTTTAAACGTAATATAATTATAAATAATTACAGTTATAGCAATAGTTCCCAATTTGCCACAGTACCTCAATATAATAGTTATATTTATGTATGACTTATAATAAGCTACAATCAGCAGATTTTCCTGTTTTTAATGTCAATTAAGATTTTAAGAAGTTCTATTTATTAATAATGTAAGTCTTATTTCCCATTTTCATTTACATTCGTAAAAACAGGCGAGCTTTTGACTTCAAAATTTTCAATTCAAACCCCTCAAATATTTTTTTGTAGTTTATTATTTTCTTTTAAAAACATTTCGCGTCAAAAAAATCTTAGTGCCAAATACTGACAATACATTTAAAGTCACATGTCAAGGAACATCTCTTTTTATAATTTAAAGTACTATAGTATATCAGTGTTAAATCTGCTAAACCTACAGTAAATAGTTACATTAATATAGTTCCGTAACTCAAAGTGCACTTACAACTTTTTATATAAAAATAATAAGTATTATATACTAAGTAGTACATTTGTCCCCCAGGTCGAGCAATTATCGTTGATATCCCGTCTATAACAGTACATAAAAGAAAAGTATTTACAATATACACACTATGACATACAATATACTGACAGTTATATGGTAGAAGTAACTTTTATCTACAGATAAAGTACAACAGTGGTGCAGTTTTACCAAAAACTGTTAATTTATAAGCAAGTTTATTATACAGTCCGAATGTTGAGTGTTGAATCTGTTGAGTCGGATGTCAAGTTGGGGAGCATGCTCAGTTTTTTATATTGAGCAAGTCGTGTTGTAGTATACTCAGTACTTAATCTTTTAAGTAACGAGTTGTTTTTCCTAATGTTTACGTTTTTATTTTTTAGTAAAACTGTTCCGCTGTTACTTGTTATGCTCGGTAACACATTTTATACACAGAAATATTTTTTTACGAGAAAAAATACAATTTATATTGTGAAAAGTTAATTAAGTCGCAATTCTAATTTACTGCATTATATTTTTGCTGACACACTTAGGATTAGATTTTTCTTTTTTTCGTAATTTAATGTATGCACGATCTGCGTTTTTATTAGCATTGATTTGTCTTTTTTTTCTTTATAAGCTGGAATCGTAAATGATACATACGTTTGATTCCCAAAAATTGGTAAAATTAAATTAATAATTTATTGTATTTAGTAATTTGGAAAAAAAATAACAAAGTAATCAAGGGTATGTATCATTGACGACGTTTTAATATGCCTAAACTAATATTGTGTTACTATGTAAAAGTTATAGTTTGCCATCGTTGATCAAAGATGAAAAAATATGTGTTAAATTTAGTTAAATGGAGTTTTGTTATACTTTTAAAGGGTCCGGGGATGAAGCGTGTACAAAAATGATTTATAGTATTGTGTATTGATCGAATAAGGTTAGATGTGGGGCCGATAGGACCTGGTAGGCTTCTTGAGAATTGTTGTAAGTTACACCCAAGTCGGTGAAGACACTTAAAGTACTATTGTTGTAGATACGAAGTCGAGTTTACGAAATGATTTTAAATCATCACTGGACTCATGAGGACGAAACCTAATCAAAAAACTGAAGATGCAACTTCTTAGTGCCAATATTATAGGTTTTATAGTATATATTGCATAGTATGTAATTATAAAAGGTTTTTCTCCTGGCTAGGTACGTTTTTAATTTTTCGATTAGGTTTCTAAAATTGTAAATTAATGTAAGGGATAATTCATGTTGAATATTTTTCGTATTAATGCAGTAAAATCAATCAGTATTACAATCGCAATAGTATAATATGGACACGAAATCCAAAAAAAAAACATTAATATTAAAACAGTAGGACTCCTGATTCGTAATACATTACTTGTTAAGTAAGGCAAAGAAAAATTTGAGGAAAATACTCTGGAATAAAATACGCAATGTACAACGAATCGGTAAATCTGCATTGATACTAAAAGTTGGAGACTCATGTTTCAGTGATATTTAAATAGTGGTGTCTTTACTTGTTTTGATGTTGTTGATATATGTGAATAAGGAATCAATTCGGGTTGCGTATAGGGCTGCTACCACGAGCATAGAGCTCCCAAGGGTACTGGCACACTATTCGTTCCATTTCTGTATCCTATCGGTGTTCATCACGAAAATACCTAACGATACCAGCAATGGAACGAGAATTGAGTCTCGACCCTAAAGACTCATTTTCGTGGTGGCAGTCACTTTGGTAGGAAGTTAGGAACATATCAGATAGTCGGAAAACTTAGTACTATAAGTATCTTTGAATCTGACTCTTACGTCTAAACTATACTGGAGAAAAATATATCGGTTATTTTTAAGTTTAAGTTTCTAACAAAATCTGCGTTTTGAATTCTCAGCGACGTATACAGTTGAATGTAATAAAAGTATAAAAATAAACTCGCAGTGATTCCATTGATTATGAAGTCTTTTATTGGTTAGTTTAGAGCCTTTCCCTTAGTTTATTCTGGTGGAAATTGAAAGAAAAGAAAGAAGAAAATGCTGAAAGGTAAAGTTGGCTTTAATTTCTTTACTTATATCCTCGAATTATGACAGGAAAAAAGGTTCTTGAGAAGAGGCCACCTATCGAAAGACGCAGCGTTGGAACTTATTGGAAGGCCTCCCACAGGTCTGAAGGTGAATCAATGACTTGGTGAGAGTTGCGGGAATCCGTTGGAAGTGAGATGCACAGTCCGTTTGTTTATGGACACACTTGGGGGGGAGGCCTATGGTCCAATAGTGGGCATCTTTTGGCCGAAATGATGATCCTCGAAATATTTAGAACTTTGTCCGCTTGATTGAAGAAATAAACAAATCATTAACAAGCACTTTTGAAATATCGAGAGTTAGTCAGAAAAATGATAATTTCACATTCCAAAGCATAAATCTCTATGGAGAAGAATGTGCAAGAAACTCCATGGACACTCAAAATATAATGAAAGTTTCGTATTTCATCTGCTGTTTTCCATCACCTCGAGAGCTATAGAGACTCTACAAAAGGATCGAAGTCAACTGGAGCCAAGGGTTCGTGTCTGAAAGGAAGGCTCTAGCCGTGGTATGTATAGCGACATAGGAACGGGGCAGGTGGTTTAGTCAGTAAGAGTCTGACACTGTTTCCCGCTCCGCCCAAGGGCAGGATTCGTTATTTGATGATTTATACCTACCATAAAAAAAAAAATTACCTCGAGAGCGGTAGAGTGGTAGACATCGAATGAATGGAGGGGCCTGACCCCACTAGTGCTAAACTAGCGTATACAGCGTCTGAATCTGCTGTTCTGTACTTTATGACGGCACGGAGCTTGCACAAGCCAGTTTTGTAAAGTGTATGATTGGCCTTTTTTTAAATTATTATAAACTAGCGCTTGACTGCGATCCCACCTGATGGTAAGCAGTGATGCAATCGTTGATGGTGAGGCGTACTAGTTTATTAAGAGCCTATTCACTCTAGCCTTGAAGACACCTAAATTATAATCAGACAGAAACACTACTGCCGGCAAACTGTCCCATTCCCTCGATGTACGCGGTATAAACGACAAGGCAAAACGTATTTCGGACCGTAGATGTCTGAACAACGTAAGGGTGGATATTTGCCGTACGCCGAGATGGTTGTGCACTAGCTTCTGACGTTTTACAAGTGCCCATGTAGGCCTATGTGAAATAAAAAGATTTTGACTTTGACTTGACTTGTGAATATATTTAGATATAAAAACTTCTGGGTGAAGGATTTTGGATATACGTAGGTATTCTTCAGCAGTAGTGGCCGAGTGGTAAAGACCCCAACTTATGAGTTGTAGGTCACGGGTTTAAAGCTAGCCAGGCGCATTAGGTACTTTGTGTAATTTATTTCATCACCACAGTTCTCCAAACGGTAAAAAGTTGAAAGGAAATCGTTTGTCTTGGTATGGCCATGTAAAGAGGAGAGATGAAACGCATGTTACGAAAAGAGTTTTGAGTTTATACGTAGATGGATGGAGAGGAAGAGGGAGGCCGAAGAAGAGATGGATGGATTGTGTGGGAAGTGATATGAAAGAAAAGGGAGTTAGTGATAGTGTGACGGGTGACAGGACAGAGTGGAAGAAAAAAACATGTTACGCCGACCCCAAGTAATATGGGATAAGGGTAGGATGATGATGATGATGGTGAGTTCTCCAAACGGTGAATTTCCTTCACAGTTTTGAGAGCCCCATGTGGTGGATTAGGGCCCATTCCCACTCCTAGAGAGGAGGCCTGAGTTCCAGTAGTGGAAACATTAAAAGGCTGATGCTATGTTAGATATCCTTCAGCTATACAGGGTGTAATTGACATATTAACGCAAACGAATACCATGGATCCAGTACATGATTCTGGAACCCCCCCGGGTGGAACTTTTCGTCGGTTTTATTCAAATTTTTGAAAAAAAAGTTTTGTTTTTTTATTTTTTACCTGTATAAAATCGTTATTCTAACCAATCCCAATGATATTTTTAGAATTTTTTTTTTTTTTACGAAAAAAATAGTATTAAAAAAATCACCGAGGCAAATAAAGTCGTTATTCTAATCAAACCCGATGACATTTTTAATTTGGAATGTAAGACACTCATTTTTTTCGCAAAAAAAATGTTAAATTGACGTTTTTATACAGTTTAATTAAAAAAACGTTAAAAATTCATAAAAAAAAATAAGAAAAAACCGACAAAAAATTCCATCACTGGGGGTCTAGAATCATGTACTGGATCTATGGTATTCGTTTGCGTTAACATGTCAATGACACCCTGTATATTAAAATGCTTTTAAAAATTGATAAGGTAAAGCACGATGAATGTCACATGTTTGCTGAGAGATTTATCTCGACTGAAACGGAAAAGGCAACCGAAGGAATACCGGTAGGTTTTAATCAGTGAAAGCCTGACACACTATCTCATTCCACCCAGTGCAAGAAAAGTTAGTAGATGATGTCCAAACTAAAAAAAGAAAAAAAATAAACAGAGAACTGATTTCATGAAATTCAGTACGGATTGACAGGGTAACAGTTTTTCCCGTTTTCGAGAGCAGTTGACTTTCAGAAAAAGTCTAATTACATCGACCACAGCCGAACCCCTCCCTCCCCCTTAGTTAATCGTCACGGTTATCAGAAAAGGAATAAAAGATTGGGAAAGGAAGGAATGGGGTAGGATTTTTAGTCAGTAAGAGTCTGACACTATCTCTCGCTCCGCCCAATAACAGGATTCGTCATTGGATGATTTTTACTTAACATAAAAAAGGTCCAAGGCCAACCAACTATTATACAGGTATAATGGCTGGCTTAATGTTTTACCTGGATAATATTACAGCAGATATAGTTTTTTTTTACTTTTGATAAATTTATGACGACATAGGTACCTACAATTAATAAATATAAACTTCAAAAAGTTTTCAAACATAATTTAAAAAAATCATGCAAATAATTATAGAGTAGGCATATATTAAATCTCATAAATTGCTGGTAATGGTACCTAATTAATTTTATTAGTTGAGAGCTAATCAAGGGGCGTAGCTACCGCTATATGTATGTGCCGTATCAATGATACAGAGCCCCGCGCCACATGGGCCTCTATGTAAGCAAAAAATCGCATCAAGTTTCGTAGGGTAAACGAAGCAATAGTAGAAAATGTCCCATTTTTTTATACGGAGGCCCTGTTGAACTAACTACACTACTGGAACTAATATGAAAATAAGTTAACTACACATATATTATGTCTACTGACTTCGCCGGCAAACAAACGATATTCAAACGGGTGGCAATCATACAATTAATGAAATCTTTTATCTTATAAATGCCTATTAGCGACATCTATGGCGCCACCTATGAACTACAAGAGAAATACGAAAACCTGACAGCCCGAATTCATCTTCTTATTTTTACATACGCAAATAAATTTTGTCAGTACTTTAACTTGATACTCAACCCTGTCAACGACTGACTGATCATAGAATAACGCCTATTTACCTACTAATTTGTTGTCAATAATTGATTTCGACGAACGAGTCTTCGGTTGAGGCTGTATCAAGCAAGGGCGGATCCAGCTTTGGCGCCAGGAGGGGGTCACTCATAAGTGACCACGATTATCGTGGTCACTTATGATTTAATTTTGATAGCAATAGATGAAAGTAAAAAGTAGGTATTTTATTAATGTACATACATACGCAAAAGTCCAGTACAAATAGCATTTAAAATGATAAAAAGTGGAACAAAATAGTAGAATGAAACCCATTGGAAAAGGAAGCGAATATAACAAAAATTTAAGGAAAAATAAATTACGATCGATCTGAAGTCGCGAAGTGGATGGGTTTTAAGGGTAAAAAATGATTTATCTCGATTTCTGGCAAAACTACTGGTTCTATGAAAAAAAGTCTAATGGCAAACTTGTAGGTCATAAAAAGATCTACCAATTTTGTATTTACACTTTTTTCACATAACCTCAAAATCTATGTGAAAAGTAAAAAAAAAACCGAGTTTTTATTTTTATTTTCTTTAAAAATTACTTTTTTTCACATACTGTAATTTTTTTATTTAAAATATTCATATTTGCTCTTTATTTTGACTTAACATCGAAAAATCAGCCTGTTTTTCAATCGAAAAATCTCACGTCAAAATATGTAATTTTTTTAAAAAGTTTGTTGGCATTTATTCACCGAAATCTTTACTTTTTGATGGTGAAAAAAAAAATACATGACTTCAGTAAATTTTCTCAGAAAATGCAAAAAAGTTAAAAAACTCGAATCCGTTCAAAATGTACAATTTTGAGCTATTTATTAAAATTTACACTTTAATTTCTTGAAAACCAGAAGATTCCTTGTTACATTGATAAACAAAAAAAAATTAATCCAAAATATAGGTACTACTATAATTTACAACCGAATCTAAAATATGATATTTTCATATCACAGTGTTTATTGCCAAAGTTCTTGCACAGAAAATAATAGAATTTTGGTGAGAATTAGAATGAAAATAATAATAATATCTACTACATATAATGTGCTTTTAGCAAATCATACGCTTACATAATGCTCCAATGTGGAAGAACAAACCTACGAGAAAGTTAATGATTCAGATGATGAAATTGTAAGTTTATCGGATCTAACCATGAAGAAATGCCATCAAAGAGACAAAAACTAATGGATAAGTATGTAAGCTAAGGTATTATGAGGCTTGTGATTAACAAGATTATAGTATTTAAACATATTATAATAAATAACTTTGACTTAAGCGAGGCTAAAACTTAATAAGACAGCGTTTTTACTGCAAAAAAGAAAATGTGGCTGCTGCGATTCAGCTACATTTCCTCCATGAATTCCCTTTAAATCTCATAATACATATTTTTTTAGGAACATTAGCTAGAACATTTTTGCATGGTTTTTTTTGCAATATTTAAGTTTTTTGAATTTGAGATTTTTTTTATCACTGTAATATGGAATCTAACGTTTTTCTGGAAATTAAGGTGTAAATTTTAATAAATACCTTAGTACATAATGATTAAACAAAAGAAATTTCTGATTCGAGTTTTTTTACTTTTTTTTGCATTTTCTGAGAAAATTTACTGTAGTCATGTATTTTTATTTTACACCATCAAAAAGTAAAGATTTTGGTGAATAAGACAACAACAAACTTTAAAAAAAAATACATATTTTGACGTGAGATTTTTCGGTTGAAAAACAGGCTGATTTTTCGATGTTAAGTCAAAATAAAGACCAAATGTGAATATTTTAAATAAAAAAAAAATACAGTAAGTTTGGGACATGAAAAGGTAACTTTTCACCAAATTTTCTGAATAAAAAGTAATTTAAATAATAAAACTCGGTTTTTTGGACTTTTCACATAGATTTTGAAGTTATGTGAAAAAAGTGCTAATATAAAAGTGGTAGATCTTTTTGTGACTTACAAGTTTGCTATTAGACTTTTTTCCATAGAACCAGCAGTTTTGCCGGAAATCGAGATAAACCATTTTTTACCCTTAAAACCGCACACCCACCTACTTCCCGACCTCAGATCGACCGTAATTTATTTTTCCTTAAATTTTTGTTATGTTTTCTTCCTTTTCCAATGGGTTTCATCCTACTACTATTTATTCTTTATTGTACACTTGAAAAACTTAACACATAATAACTTGTACATATATATATATATATTGCCATCTTCTCTAGAAGACATCCAGAGAAGCACTGTTACGCACGAAATGAGGCAGCCTATTTATGTTCCATAAGTGTGGTGAATGATTTGTCATAACTGCTAGAGGTATGTCCAGTGCCCGATCTAGCTATTTAGCCGCTACTTGCAAAGATAACTTTCACCATCCTTTACCACCTGTTCCACACGGTCTGTTGGGCCAGCGCGGTCGAGGTCTGGGTGGAGCCGTCAAACCAGATGTACCGGTGGTTCGAGAACGTCACCCTACCTTCCATGACGTGTCAGTCGACAACACGCGGTTTCAAAGTGGGGCTGGCGAACGTTATACTACCACGGACTCGCCCTGCATCCACACACAAGTGGCGATAGAACCCCAGTTTCGGACGACCAGGCCTGTCTCCAGAACCCAGTCCTTCAACATCGGCCCCGCTAGTTCCTGAGCTGGAAACCCCAGGCCAAGTCCGTGGCATTGAGTTCCCCGCAAACGACTGGGAGTGAATCAAATCCCACGACGAAGGCATTCCACTCTCTAAGGAGTCGTGTTCAGCGAGAGATCTATTCGGGGACAGGTGGACGCCTACCACTGCTAAGTCTCCGAACCGTGCTGCCACGCAACCCCGTTCCCTCGTGATGGCCTCGAGGGACGAGGTACTGATGGCGGCTGGCGAAATTACTGTCACCGAGCCACTCAAGAGCTGCACCCAGTCAGCTATCAACAGATCCTGAGCGGTTGATTTGGCCGGGGTGTGTCTTCGGACTTTACCCTTGGCCTTGGCGGAGGGACCGCAGGAACTGCTCCCAGTGTGGTGGTGAACCTGTTTGCCTGCTGCCTCACATGCGTAGCAGTGCATCGTAGCACAGCATTCTGTAGCCTTGTACCCAGGCTTACAACACACAGCAGTGGTCACTGCGATCCATTTTACACACTGCGGCGCAATAGGGCCCCCGTAGCAGCGGTCTGGGATCCAGCAGTTTCCCTTGCGTGGAGACCCAGCTCAAAGAAGCCGTCGACCCTCCCCAGCGATGGTCTTGGACGGCTCGCGTGCCCGTGTTTAAGCTAAAACGTGGCTCAGAAGTCTGCTTAGCTTAAGGTAGGATGTAGTTACGTAAAATCTGTATTGTGCCAAATATATAAATAGAATAATTATATTCAATTAGTGGTCCATCTAAGTCCTGGTCCTGGAACCAGCTCAGGGGGGGGTCATGACCCCCATGACCCCCCCCCCTGGATCCGCCGTTGGTATCAAGTAGAATCACTTGGCGACTTACTAGCGATTTTTTAAATAATAATTGGCAACTCTGCACTGTCAAACTTTTAGTGATGTGCCTTTTTCTAGTCGACAATTTTTGACAATCGAATAACTTGATCCTCGATTAAAAAGGAATCAAATCTCTAATTGAGTGGCGGGATTTGAATAAGTAATGGAAAACAGTACAGCCGTTCTAACAATATATTGTTGCTGTAAAAAACTGTTATTGACTTTTTGTTTTTTTTTTAACGTTTATTTTTGTACGTGTGTACAAGCGCTGAAGTTCGCAAAGCCTTTCTTCAGACTCACCAAGATAGAAACGCCGTTCTATACCAGCATGAGCATTAAATTATATTGATGGATTCTAGTACTTTTTTTATTAAAGGTCAGTAGTCACCGTTTTTTATTTATATGGAAAAACAGACCAACGCGGCGATGGCGATGCAGCTCCGCTGCTGCTAATTTGAAGGCGCCCAAACTGCTGTTAAGTTAATACTCGACTCAGCCTGGCTTGGTCTTCGATCATCAATATACTAGATCAAGGATTAAAAACAAAATCATTACACATAAACGACCCAGTATTGCTTCAAAAACAAAATATATTCCATTCAAAATTCAATTCTCATAAAACTGTTCAGAAATATTTTTTGAAAAATTTAACCAATTTTTTAAGCAATAACTTCTTAGTGTAGTTTATGAAATTAACAATGGCGCTTATTTTATTCTCGTATTAGAAGGATATCATATCTCAACACTTAGAAAAGTGTTTTTTTTCTTATCAAAGGAACGTCTAAGTTGCAAATGCTAAATAGGGGTTTAAACCACAGGTGCTTTTAAGATTTTAATAGTCTTTTTAATTGATTTATAAAATTAAAGTGTTTTTGTAGTATCAAAGTCTCCGTCTTCTGGAACACAGCAAATTACCTAAACGGCTGGACGAAAGTTGACGGAATTTTACTAAAAGATAGCTGATATGTTATAAGGAGTACTTAGGCTAGGAAGGCTAAGGTAAGAGTAACGTGTAAACATACAGCTTCTTGAAATTGTGACCAAATGAGATTTTGCTGTGTTACGAGTTTGACGCAAACAAAATCGCGAGCCTCCGCCTGTTTTCCTTTCCTCATTCTTGGGCAACAGTGGATATCCATTCTGTAGGTACAGCGAAATGGATGGGTAAGAAACTCTACATAATAATTAAAACAGCTAGCATAAAACCAAATACTCCATTCACTCCATATTTTCAAGCAACCAAAATTTGACGAAAATCGAAGCGCGTTGCACCAAACATTGGTGACAAAATACTAAAATAGATGAAATGATTTAAATTGCACAATTAGTTACAGTTCTACCATGAAAATGAGTAAATTTTAGCATAAAATTAACGAAAAAAATACATATAAATATATTATAATAATAATATGTGCCGTTTTCGAAACAATGATAATAACCAATAAAAAAAATCAGTTATCTATTACATTGACGATCGAAAAAAACGGGCTTGGACATCTCTACAAATGTCAAAGTGACAGTTTTGACAACTGACAGCTAGTTGGGTGTTGATGTAGTTGTTTCGCACGTGTATTATTCTGTTATTTTAAATTAAAATCAAATTTAAATGCAATAATAATGGACGCTTACGATATATTCAAGAAATTAACAAAAGGTTTAACTTTCAAACACCGCGTTTTAGGTGTTAAAAATAATGTAAGTGATTAACATAACCTTATCTTTAAAACATTTCAAGGGTTTTCGAACTGTTTTCATGGTGAATTATCGTAAAAATCTACTTCAAAATTATCATTGTATTACAAACTACTGGTAACAGTTACGGTTTATTCAAACTACACGTATTTCCGCAAATTTTTCACTTTTTCAGGACTAAAACTGTAAAAAACTGTTGATACCTAGGACTGTCGGCACTTTAACACAGTGTACATTGTAATGTATTGTTCTAAGAAAGCACATAAATAATAAATAATGGAACATGTACTATTTTATATGTAATGTGTTATTTTATTTTTGACTGAATCAAAAAATGCATGTATTTACAGACATTTTATATACTGCATATCAACACTAACTGATAGACTTTTTTAAATTATTAAGTCCTGATTTGTCCTAATTATTTTTTTTTTATTATTATTATTTGTTATTTTATTTAAATAACATTGTTAATTTGTAACCTTAAAAACATTTTTTTTCACTAATAATGTCTGTGAAGACCTTAAAAAACACATGTGACTTGCAGTATTTAAGTAATTTTCTCCTATTATACCACCAGGGCCAAAATTCAAAACCGACAGTCAAGAAAGAAGAAATTGAAATCAAACAAGAACAGATCAGTGACAATGAAGAAGACTTACAAAATGAGTCTGACCACTCCGCATCAGACTCCGAAGGTTCAGATACAGACCAGGACGAGAAAGAAGATGATGGTCTACAACTGTTAGAAGGAGTCAAAGTAGGACAGAAGAAGAAGAAAAAAGATAAGAAGGAGAAGACTGAGGATTTGAAGAAGAAACTTGAATTGGAAGAGGTATTGAAATAATTTGGATTGATTTTTGATTTGTTCTTTTCTCTCTTAGACAAGTTGTTATTCTTTTAATTGTACTGCTTGTATCGGATTAATCAAGTAATTATTTTAATCTCCGTTTTGTCAGGAAAACCTTTTGATGCTTTACAACCAATAACTCTATCTCATCAGCTTTTCTGTTGCCTATGAGAATTGAAGAGCTAAATGGTTCAAAGGTTAAAACGATAAAAGTTCCAATACATCTATTGGAACTTACACCGTTTTAACCTTTCAACTACCGTGATTACGGACACAATTAAATTACAGTAGGTGTGCAAACCCTGGCATTCGCTTAGGGCTTCAAGAGTTTAATAATGTATTTTTGTGTCCAAATGACCATATAAAAATATAGAAGTGCCTCAAAAATTATTAAAACATTAAATAATAATAAAAAAAATGTATAAACCTTGGTCTTTTGTTAAATATTATTTCATGAACTTCTATAACCTTTTCAGCAAAACCGTTTCCGCAATGAGCACGGTATCAAGACAGTGGGTCGTCACGTACCTGCCGCCCTACAAAACTTCTCTGAGCTGACTGCAAGGTACAACATATCACCTGCACTAGTTGACACTGTGACGCAGTGTGGATATAGTGAACCTACGCCAGTGCAGCGGCAAGCTATACCTTGTATGTTGGAAGTAAGTATCATTATTAATTTGTCAAGACAGTGAGTCTGAACCGATGGCATGGTACAACATATCCAGTGGCATAACTATATCACCTGAGGCCCATGGCAAATTTATTGGATGGGGCCCAAAAAAAATCATCTCATTGTGTTTGAATTTTGCCTAGTAAATTTTGTAATTTTAGGTTACTTGTTCGGAGCCCATGGCTTCTTAGACTGGGGGCGCCGTCATAGCAGGGGGCCCATGGTATTGTGCCAGCTTTGCCAACCTATAGTTACGCCACTGAACATATCACAAGCTCATGTGGAGATAGTGGACAGTGTTGGTACATTGAGTCTACTTCTGAGTCTGACTAGTGGCACCTTTTATATCAGAAGTCATCCAATAAATTATTGGTACTTAATTTGTCTCATTTATTTGAATATTAACCCTTCGACTACTGTAATTACAGACACAATTAAAAGACAATACGTGTGTGGACAACAGTGTCCTCTTGGTGCTTAATGAACTAACTTAGTATTTTGAAATTATTTTTACTTTGATACCATCATTTTTATTTTCTCATTGACTATGTGACTTTCTTGCCGGTTCTTCTCCATAGGAAACATCAAATTGGCACTGTGCACTAACTTCTGACGTTTTACAAGTGCCCACATAGGCCTATATCAAATAAAATATTTTGACTTTGACTTCTCAATATAAACATTCAGAATGTTTGATAATCCAAAGCTCTCATTTGACCAAAATTTTTGGTCTTCCCAAGATCCTAGATTCCTTTGATGTTTAATGCAAATATTAGCAATTAAAATATTAAAAAAAAAAACTAAACATATACAGGTGGGATTCCAGTCACGCACTAGTTACTAGAATAATTATTTAACGAGATCTTTTTTTTTATTATATAAATTTGGCCGTACACATTCTAAACAAAAATAACTTCACTAAATCTTTTCCAGGACCGCCAAATCCTAGCCTGCGCGCCAACAGGGTCTGGCAAGACTGCAGCCTTCCTACTCCCCATACTGCACACCCTGGGCGCTCCGGCGGGCGGGCCCAGAGCCCTGATACTGTGCCCCACGCGCGAGCTGGCTCACCAGATCTACCGCGAGGCACTCCGCCTCAGCGCTTCCTGTCAGCTGAGATGTAGTGTCGTCAGGAGTATCAAGGAGTCGAAGGTGAAGGAACGGGAAGCTACTATTAGGAAGAGTGGTAAGTATTCCAGTACTTTTTGTTCATGTGGTATCACTATATTTTTTTGACTGGCCTGTCAGTCTAATAGTGACCCTGACTGATATGCTAGAGGTTGTGGGTTCGATACCCCCTCAGAACAAATGTTTATATGATGAGCATAATTATTTGTTCTGTGTCTGGGTGTAATTTATCTATAATATTTATGTGTTTAGTAATATGCAAGTATTAGTTGTAAGTTTATCAGTCGTCTAGTACTCATAACACAAGCTCTGATTAGCTTGAGACCATCCACTTTGGAGACGACTTGTGTGATTTGTGGAACAGTATTATACCATGTTTTGTAGTAACCCAAGTCTAATATTTGTATTTAGAACTCCTAGTCCTTTTATGCAATCCAGTTTTCCGTCGTTAAGCTTTTTTATGATAAAACTAGCTTCTGCGAACAGCTTCACCCATATAAAAGTAACAAAAATATATCACATAATGTCACCAAAATATAAATTAGCAGTCTACTAGTGCAAGAATATTTAAAATAGTTTTAGTTTTAGCCCAGTAGTTTTTTCTTATTAATTACAAACTAATAAACTAATTTGCACTAAAAAACGTAAATTTCAAAAATTACGAGTTTATAATTTACTAGCTTTTGTCAGCGGCTTCGCCCGCGTACATATAATATAGCCTATGTCACTCAGGAGTAAAGCAGCTTTCTATTGTTGCTAAAATTTCTCCAATCGGACCAGTAGTTCCAGAGATTACCTCCTACAAACAAAAAAACAAAAAAACAAACTTTACCTCTTTATTATATTAGTGTAGATTTAAAATAAGTAAATTAATAATTTCCAGATATCATTGTGAGCACACCAAATCGACTCTGCTACTTACTGAATCAAGATAATGTCAACATCTCCTTGGACAAGTAAGTACTAGCAAACATTGCCTTGCCATTGCCAATAATGAGAAATATTTCAAATTTCTTGTTTATTCTTTGACTTCTAGACAACCCATACCTCTCTAGACTGTAGTAAAATGAAATCTTTTAGCCAAGACCTAAAAAAAGGAGTAAAGCGAATCCCGCCTTAATAGCACGCTGCACTCCAAAACTGACATAAAAGACATGGGCAAAGGGGCTGCCAGACTCTAACTAGATTAATTAAGCGCCAGGACAATCACATGGACTGTGACCGAATGAGTGAGAGAATGAGAGTGAGAGTGTGCGAGAATGTCCACGTGGTGGTTTCCTGCAAATGAAAAACGCCGTCGAAGCCCAAGGAAGAATTGGCCGTAGGGTCGAAGCCTACTGGGGCCCAGGGTCTCTTTCTGAAAGGAAAGCTTGGCCCCAGTGCGAAGGGCAAAGAAGAACACTGTTTCCAGCTTCGCAAAAACGAGATTCGTCATTGGACGATTTTTGCCCATAAAAAAGGAAGAGTTAGTGAAATTTTGACAAGGTCTGGTTTGTGGCAGTTTGATTGTCTGGATTTTGTCTGTCTCATACAACATTTTCTCACATGCTTGAGTTTAGAATTTCCTCCTTTATGGTAACCAGATGAGGGTTCTCTGACGGTTCAGTATGTCCCACCTTCCATCCTGCATCACGTGCCCTATTCCATGTTCACGTAGGGACCTAAAGACAGTACCTATTGCCGTGACCGAATACTGGGTCAGGCAAGGAATTACACTATTTAATTTTGCCATCGACTCGCTAAGAAGAAGAAGTCTTCTTAATCTAAATCTAAAAGAAGATTCTTAATCTAATTTCTAACGTATCTTTGCAGAGTGCGCTGGCTAATAATCGACGAGGCAGACAAACTGTTCGAGGGCTCGGCGGAGCAGGAGTCAGACTTCAGACAGCAGATGGAACAGATCCTCAGCGCATGCGCCAGCAAACAGCGCCGCATCGCCATGTTCAGCGCCACGCACACGCCCAACGTGGCCAAGTGGTGCCGACACCACATGAAGGGGCTCATCAATGTTACTGTAGGACAGAGGTGCGTTTCATACTGACTGGTCTGATGGTTTAGTGGTTAGTGACCCTGACTGCTATGCTGGAGGTTGTGGGTTCGATTCCCACCCAGGACAAATGTTTGTGTGATGAACACGATCATTTGTTCTGTGTCTGGGTGTAATTTATCTATAATTTATGTATGTATTTAGAAATATATAAGTATGTTTATCAGTGGTCTAGTACTCATAACCCAAGCTAAGGACTAGACCACGTTGTGTGATAGTTGTGTATTATATTATATTGTACAAGTATTTTGAGACGAGCTTGTTGCAATACAAGGTATAGTTTTGAATAGCAAAAAATTCAGGGACTATACAGAAAACTTGTCAAAATGTCAAGCATGCAGAGATGGATGAATTACAGAAAAACAGTTTTCTTTGCGTGATAATGACGATAAAATCTAAAATGAAGGAGTTCAGTTTAGGCCGTAAATTGGATCGCTTAGCGCGATCTCTTTAGATCTATTCTGAATAACACACTAAATGACAAGTTTAAAAGACTTGATATCGTTAAAGTTTTGATTTGATCAGACACTTGTAAGTTTTGATCAGACACTTGTATTAATTTTCCAGGAATGCAGCGACAAACCTAGTCGATCAAGAGTTGTGTTTCTGCGGCAACGAGAATGGAAAACTAGTTGCGTTCAGACAACTAGTACAGCAGGGATTGAAGCCACCTGTCTTAGGTACGCATTACCAGTAGTTATCACTATCAAAACCGTAGGGACCCTGCAGAAGGGTCGAAGCCAACTGGGGACCAAGAATCTGCGTCTGGATAGGAAAGGAAAGCTCTAGTCCTGGTATAAAGGCAACGTAGGAACGAGATTGGTTGTTGAGCCAGCAAGAGTCTGACACTATTTCCCGCTCCGCCTAAGGTCGGGATTGATGATTGAATAGATGACTTTCACCCACCATAAACAAAGTTATCGCCATTAAACTAATTAACAGTGGATTGTAGTACCCAACTCAAAGATGTAACTACGTAGGGTAATTGGAAAATAGTGACGAGATTGTAATCACGATAACGAATAACTTTTACTATAGGACCAAAGCAGAAATCGTGAAAAAAATCAGCAAGTTTTGTCAAACATTTTGACAGTTAGGCGAACCTATGTGTACCAGCAGACTTTTTTAAACTGACTCACTAAATCCTAGTCACCCTATATATCCGTAAATGGACAAATATTTAAGGAAAACCGATAGTGGCCATGTAAGATTCAATGAGTTAAAACTCATAGAATTTACGCTAAATTACCTTAGCAACCAAATGAATAAATAATCACTAATATTTTCAGTATTCGTGCAGAGTAAGGACCGTGCGAAGCAGTTGTTTAAAGAGCTGATATACGATGGCATCAATGTGGACGTCATACATGCTGATAGGACACAGCAGCAGGTAACTCACGGCTTTATACTACGCGGCTAATAATTTGGACCATTTGCTATGGGTTTGCAAAGCCTCCCTCTTCGTTTGAGATCGGAAAATTGGTTATAATCCTCGTCATTACAATTCAAACCGTCATAACGGTCGACCTTAAATGCCCAGTAACTATTTTTTTCAGGCCTTAATCAAGTGGTCAACGTATTTGCCACATACTATAATTAGACTAGAATATAAATACATTTATCCGAGACAGACATAGTACAACGGTTACAAAACACACGGTAAAAATAACAAAAATAAACAGTATGCTGAGCGTGCCTGAACCGAAAGGGTGACCACCTCAGCATTTGCTGGGCGTCAGACACACAGCAGTGGTTTTTAGTGGGTACTGTTTTTACCCGACTACGGCGAAGCAAAAGGAGGGTTATGATTTTGATTGACCTGTATGTATGTATGTATGTATGTGGGTATGGATGTTCATCTGTTCCCTCGTAACTTCTAAACTACTTATCAGAATTCGACAAATGACATATCATTAGAAGCGTCTTAATTGTCCGCTGGTTATAGGCTATATGGGATTTCACAAAATCTAATGTGGCGCCCTCTAGCGGACAAAACATACGAAGTAAAAAAATAAAGTTAAGATAAATATGCCGTGTTTGGTATCATTTGAAAGCGCTTTACTTGTACATTTTGATTATATAAATATTACTAGCCTATTTAGAACTCCAAAATATGTTAAATAAAAATAAAGTTTAAAAAACTAACACCCGACTACTTAAAAACACGCTCTAAAAAGTACGAAACAAGAAAACACTCTCCAATGAAATTACTTAGTATGTACAAACTATTAAATATAATAGATAAAGCCGTGGTCGTATGCCATAAGAATAATAAATTAAAAAAAGTGGTATACGACCACGGCTTTATCTATTATATTTAATAGTTTGTACATACTAAGTTATTTCATTGGAGAGTGTTTTCTTGTTTCGTACTTTTTAGAGCGTGTTTTTAAGTAGTCGGGTGTTAGTTTTTTAAACTTTATTTTTAATTTATTTTCTCAAATGTACCATAGAAACCTGTCGAACAGGGCGCGGACACCGGTGTCCTCGCGGGGTTTAACGGAAAGGTTTGCTTATTTCTGATATTTAAATTTCGTCTATGAAAAAAATCTTATTTATATTCGAAAAAAAAACTCAATATTCTATAATTTATGCGAAAACTGGCATTTCCTTAGTGTTTAACCGAATAACGCGAAATCACGAGAGGACACTTGAGTATAATGAGTTTTAATCTACCCACATTAAGCCTGAGAGGAATATGAAAACTCTCTTCATATCATAGCTGTTAGGTCTTGGATAGGCATTGCTGGAAAAACCGCTGCATTTACCCGAGTCTTAAACGAATCCCTGTGACCGTCAATGGTAGGAAAAGCACTTTTACTCACCTGGATGCTGTTTAGGAGTTGACGGGAGATTCCAGCGACGGAGCCCTTCAGTCGCGCGTTGTGGCTGGCTGGAAAGTTCTTCTCACAAATTCACTGAGGTTAACCACTATCGTCGAAGTTAGGCAGGATTAATCGTAAGCGATCAACGAACTTCTAGCAAGGCGTTACTTAGATTTTCACGAGAAAAAGATTTTATTAAACACACACGAGCTGACCATCAACCGACGCGTATATTTTTTTAATATTCGTTTTGAGTTCTAAATGGCGCGTGCGTCGACCAATAAGGGAGCGGAGCTCGCGAGTTTGCTCCACCAATGATGGCGGCAAATTTGAATTTAAGAAAGGAACGTTCGTAATCGGTTTCGTGGGTGGGTCACATCGCTTGTAGAGACTAAGAAATCCGATGGCCGTACTGTACATATCACAGCTGCTGTGACGCTCACTTTGAGGAGTGACTGGAGATAAGTCACGGCGTTTTCACCTTCTGCATGATGGATGAATTTATTTATTCATGACTAGCCTTCTACCAGCGGCTTCGCCCGGGTGAAAGTAGGGTTCTCCATACAAACTTTAGACCCATTTACATCCCTTTAGAAGCTGAATTTTGAAAAACCCTTTCTTAGTGCTCGCCAACGTCATAAAAGGATGTCTTGAGCAAAAGTTCACGGTTTTATACCCAGTAGTTTTGACTGTGCGTTGATATGTCAGTCAGTCAGTTTCTCCTTTTATATACAGGGTATCATTGACATGTTAACGCAAACGAATACCATAGGTCCAGTACATGATTCTAGTGGTGGAATTTTTTGTCGGTTTTTTCTACTTTTTTTTAATGATTTTTTTACGTTTTTTAAATTAAACTGTATAAAAATGTCATTTTAACATTTTTTGCGAAAAAAATGAGTGAATTACATTCTAAATTAATAATGTCATCGGGTTTGATTAGAATAACGACTTTATTTGCTTCGACGATTTTTTTTATTAATTTTTTTTTTGTAAAAAAAATTTTGAAAATGGTATTTCTAGAAAAAAAAGAATTTTGTCTAAAAATATCATTGGGATTGATTAGAATAACGATTTTATACAGGTAAAAAATAAAAAAACAAAATTATTTTTTCAAAAATTTGAACCGACGTAAAATTCCATTACTAGGGTGTCCAGAATCATGTACGTATGGTATTCGTTTGCGTTAACATGTCAATAACACCTTGTATAGATAACTAACCAACATGCCCTGTTCCCCAGCGCGACAACGTGGTGCGCAGCTTCCGCGTGGGTCGCATCTGGGTGTTGATCTGTACGGAGCTCATGGGCAGAGGCATGGACTTCCGAGGGGTTAATCTGGTCATCAATTATGACTTCCCGCCGTCTGCCATTGCGTATATTCATAGGTAAGTAGTTTTACTGTTGAATAATGACATATTGAACATGTGCTAAGCCTGCTCTACACTACTCGCGAAGTTAGCCGAAGTTGAACGAATACGTTAGTGTAGGAGGGTACTTCGCTTCGTTTTGGGCGACTTCCAGTCGTTGTCGGTTTTTGCGCCCGAGTCAAAGGACTCGAAGTGCTCCTCGCGAGGTTGCACTTCTTTACTGTTGGTTGGTTGGTTTACTTCGGACTTCGATCAACTTCGATGAGATGAAACAACAAATCAACATTTTAATACCTTTGCTTTTTTAGGCCGGACACTTTATTCTTTTTATAACATTTTTTTTTCTGCCAGAATTGGGCGCGCAGGACGAGCAGGTCAAAAAGGGCGAGCGATAACTTTCTTCACGCAAGACGATGTCGGTAATCTCAGAAGGTGAGTTGTAGTAGGAGATATTTTACGGGCAGTTGCCCCGACCTGACACACTGGACCTGTCTAGTCGCTTAATCCTAATTTTCGATGCAGGATATTGGACTTTATACCCTATTCTTTCTACCTACATAGCATAGCATAGATTGCTATGCGGGTTGGTGGTTGTCACGTCTTCGATTTTTTTGTTCTTGGACATGCCGGTTTCCTCACGATGTTTTCGAATGCTGACTGGGTTCGAGCCCGCGACCTACAACTCATTAGTTATCACGCGGCCACCAGTGCTCTCATACCACTGCTCTTCTACCAACATACCATTATGGTTTTATATACAACGTGTAACAAAATAACCATACACATAAGAATACAAAATTAGGTAGTCCGGTACTAAGCGCTCAGATTTACAGAATGTTTCGTAATATTAGCGAGTGTCGTCGAATGTTATTGACCCCCGTAGTGTCGTGACAAGTTTGCAATCAATTCATTTGAAATCAAGAATCATGCGATACCAAGAATTTGGTATCAATTTTTTTTTTTAATTTCTGTAACTTCATATAGATTCTATTCAACCTGTATTCTTCAGCGCTTCTAGATGTATATGGTTATTTTGTTACACGTTGTATATACACCCATATATCTAAAGCTTCATCTAACCCAGTTGTCTCCACCCACAGCATAGCCTCAGTGATGAAGCAGTCCGGCTGCCAGGTGCCCGAGTACATGCTGCAGCTCAAACAGAACCCGAATAAACGGAAGAAGTTGAAGACCAAGGCGCCCAGCAGGGACAAGATATCCACCGTGTTAGAGAAGAGGCCTGACAAGTAAGATCATTGGACTACTCTTTAGTGCATGTCATAACCAAGGCGGTAAAACCCCTCTCTGAGAAGTGGCTGGAAAGACTTCACGGCGTCCTCACATTTCGTATGATGCAAGTTCTCAGCGGACAAGGTAAGTTAGGGAGGTTCCTGCACCAGATTCGTGAGGAAGCAACGCCCGGGTGTCTTCACTGTGTGGACCGCCCGGATGGCATAGTAGAGCACAGGGAGAGGGATGGCATAGTAGAGCACAGGGAAAGGGATGGCATAGTAGAGCACAGGGAGAGGGATGGCATAGTAGAGCACAGGGAGAGGGATGGCATAGTAGAGCACAGGGAGAGGGATGGCATAGTAGAGCACAGGGAGAGGGATGGCATAGTAGAGCACAGGGAGAGGGATGGCATAGTAGAGCACAGGGAGAGGGATGGCATAGTAGAGCACAGGGAGAGGGATAGCATAGTAGAGCACAGGGAGAGGGATGGCATAGTAGAGCACAGGGAGAGGGATGGCATAGTAGAGCACAGGGAGAGGGATGGCATAGTAGAGCACAGGGAGAGGGATGGCATAGTAGAGCACAGGGAGAGGGATGGCATAGTAGAGCACAGGGAGAGGGATGGCATAGTAGAACACAGGGAGAGGGATGGCATAGTAGAGCACAGGGAGAGGGATGGCATAGTAGAGCACAGGGAGAGGGATGGCATAGTAGAGCACAGGGAGAGGGATGGCATAGTAGAGCACAGGGAGAGGTGTGGCTTGGGAAAAGCATCGCCGTGTTCTCGTGTTGGCGATCGAAGTCGGCGATCTCTCGCGGCGGGCCTTAGTAGAGGCCATGGTCCAGAGTGAGGAAGAAAGGCAGGCGGACGCCTACTTCTGCGAAGCAGTAATGCTAGCAAAAGAGAAGGCCAACCGCACAAGTGAGATCATTTGAATACTCTTTATTTCTCGCCATAACCAAGGAGGTAAAACCCCTCTCTGAGAGAAATGACTAGAAAGACATTTTGTGTACGTAAGACATTTTGCGAATTGGACGAAGCGAGGACTGGCATGCGGTCACGTCCTTCTGCTAGTAGCAAAGGAGGAAAATAACTGTTTGGTTCAATGAAATGCAGAGGTTTTTTAGTACTCGACAGTCGAAACTCAAATGACGAAGATCACCCATAATAATCTTTTTTCTTTTACTTCACAGAAGAAGACTAGAAGCAGCCAACAAAGCGTTGGAAGAGGATAAAACAAAAACTACAGAAGCAATAAAAACTGCCAAAAATAATAAACAGAGAAGAATACAAAATTTAGAACAACAGAAACAGAAGAATAACTCTCTAGAGAAGGGAAAGAATAATAATATTAGTAAGAGAAAAAAGAAAAATTTAGCTAAAAAGAATAATAAGAAAAGTGTTAAATGATAATATAAGTCTGTTTTAAAAACGAATTGGTTTTATTTTGAACAAACTTCTATTTTAGTTACGATTGACATTGAATTCTACTACTGTAGGAATAAGATTGAATTTTGTAAAGCAAAAATAAACCTGTGTTGTTTTTATGTTAACGCGATCAAAACGTCTGACTGGCCTGTCAGTCTAGTAGTTAGTGACCCTGACTGCTATGCGGGAGGTCGTGGGTTCGATTCCCACCCAGGACAAATGTTTGTGTGATGAGCACGATCATTTGTTCTGTGTCTGGGTGTAATTTATCTATAATATGTATGTATTTAGAAATATATAAGTATGTTTATCAGTTGTCTAGTGCCCATAACACAAGCTCTGCTTAGCTTGGGACTAGATGGCGTTGTGTGATAGTTGTGGACATATTATTGTTTACGGCTTCTGGCTCTGACTGGCTAAAAGCTTGAAATGGGCCAATCGTTGAGCCGCACGTCATAAACATGTTAAACAAACTCTCTAGGCGCTCTGAAACAAGTGGGTTCAGTACTGAGCTCATGCTCAGTACTAGCGATGTACTAAACCCATCTCATGATCTTAGGGCCAAAGCTGCATAAAGCGGAAGTCCGCGCGGCCCCATACAAAAGTGCTCAGTCCGGGCTCGCCGAGGGCAGTTGCGCCCCTGCTGCTACGTAATAATACATTAAAATTTTCCATCGATAATCGATACGACTACATGCACACTGTTAAAGTTGAACTAGCGACACTGCGCAGGTAATAATCCAGTTTCCACTACGGGGACCTCCGTGAACTACACAAGCGCTTTACAGAGCGTTGACCATTAGGCTTGTGTCCCGAGTCGGGTACCGTTGTTGGGTTTTCCATTCTAGATGCTTTCAGCACCGACAGGACCGATGGAGGTTACAATAAAACGACATTCCATACAATTATATAACATCTATTATAAAATTTCCATATAAAATATACAGTCTTCGCGTTGTAGTTAATATTATACAAAAATATATTTATTTTACAATAAAGTTACTTACAACATTTTAAAGTGTGACTTAGTTGTGACGTTTAAATATTTTAACTAGTTATAGTTGTTACGTTTTATGATGGCGATAGCGAGCTTTTTTCTTCCCTTAATAATTATAATATTTTCTTGAGAACAAGCAGGACTTTGGCTCTTGAATATTTCAGTAGTAGCACATAGTTACAATTCTACAAAAGTACAGCGATGGTTTAGTCACTATGATATAGCTATCTATATCATAGTGACTAAACCATCGCTGTACCATGTCTGTCGTGTCTGTGTGTCTGTTCCGTTCTATAACGGAAGCGCAACTTTAACTGTTTTAATTCTTTCGACTTACGTAAATAGGGAATTTTCTCATCATGGTAAACAAATAACCCTTATTTAAAAATTCGATGTTTTGTCGACGCCTTGTGTCAGGGAAGCCTTCTAAAGGTGGGGGTCGGATTAAGGACTAGACTCTAAAAGTGGTGTTCCTGGACATGGCTCGTACTGTCAGGAGTTTCTTTTATGCAACCTTGACGTTGGACCTGGTTTCCGATACCAATGGGATACATTTGCAACTCTTTTTATTATTACATCTAATATTGTATTTACCTATATATATTTTAAGTTAATATACAACAACTACGAATGAAACATGACGCTTCAAGATTCTTTTTTATATCATATCAATATAATGTAGTGATTAATAACCGCTATGGCCATAATAAAACGCAGAAAAAATCTATAATGCAAACAGCAAAATGTCACAACTAAGTTTATATTAGAAACATAATTTTCAGCCAATCTATAGATAGAATATGGCACTGATTTTCAAAATGATTTCAAAAGAGCCTCGTCAGAATAGCTTATACAGCTAAATAGCAATAATTGGTCCTTAAAAGTTAACATTAAGCCTCTTCAATTGGCTGGTTGATTCCTTAACAACATCAAGCACATTTTTGTTTTAATAGGTTCTACATTACGTTACGTTATTTAAAAAAAAAACGAGTTAAGAAACAACTGAAAAATATAAAACGTCAGAAGCTAGTACACGGTACCAATTAGTTGTTCTTTATAGAAAAGTACCGGCAAGGAACTCCATAGTTACTCTTTAAAAAAAAAACTGTAGTTACTGCCTATTCGCTTTAAGGAAATATAGTAACGTCATCGTCCCTTTGACCAATCATATCACGGTAAGTTAGAAAACCGTCATAGAGTTCAAGTAAAAATTAATACTTTAACTCAACATTAATACTTTGATTTTCTAATGGCTTCATTTTTACCACACTATACATAGGTACGCCTTTACTTATTAGTAACAGCTGCACTAATGACTTACTATTTCCTTCGCGTGAATAGGCTCGCATAGATAAAAATCAAAAGCCTGCTCTACACTACTCGCGAAGTTGAACGAATAAGTTGTGTAGAAGAGTACTTCGCTTCGTGTAACCTCGCCTCGCTTCGGGCGACTTCCAGTCGTTGTCGGTTTTTGCGCCCGAATCAAAGGACTCGAAGTGCTCCTCGCGAGGTTGCGCGAGTGTGTAGTCACATACTTCGGACTTCGATGAGTATCTACTTCGTCGAGGCAACTACGCGAGTAGTGTAAAGCAGGCTAAAGAAGTTAACAGTTAACCAAGTTTTATAAAAAAAATATTGTCAAATGAAATTAGGGCGATTGTCAAGTACTTTTATATATCTAATTAATGAGAGTAGACACTGATTTTGGAAGGAACTGATTCAGGAATATATCCTTCAGCCATACTTTTATCCTTTGTTCTAACAAAATACAACATTTACAAAGCATTGGTTAATAGCAACCAATTCAGAAGCAGTTGGTTGCCAGCAACCAACATTTAAAAAATTCAAAGGGACGCTATTGTTACTGTGGCATATTAAAAAAAAAAGGTTTTGCAAATACTAGGTACCTTTTAAGAATTGAACTTATATTTATTAGGTAATAACATCTTAAATGAAACCAAGACGCTTTTTTATAGTCAAATAATATTTCATATTACTTGATTTTTCATTTAACAAAAACTCAACGATTTGTATACGAGTAATAGAAGAACTATGTACAGTTTTGTTACGATTTAATCAAAATAATGGCTTGGTTAGATAAGTGTAATTAAAACAATATTTGGCAAGTTTTATATTCAAACTAACATCAGTCTTTGTTGGGAATCATTTAAAATAGTTTAGCTTGAATTGATGTGTTGCCATAAAATTATAACTTAGTGTCGATATCGTATGGCAACACAAAATGATTTTTGCCCTTTGACCGCTTGTGTCGGAATTGTACGACGAGTGCTTTCGTGTTCTATTCGCAAGGGTCAGTGGCGTAGCAAAGGGGGGAGGGCGCACCGGGTGTCACCTTTTTTGGGTTGATACCTACCCGGTCTTTGAACTTTAAGAACAATGTACAAACAAAAAAAATCACTAGCACACAAATTTCTTTTTCGGGGATTCCTCCCCTAGCACTAGCTCAGCTCTGGAGTGGGATAACACCACCAACTTCCGCACCGGGTGCCACCCAAGGTTGCTACGCCACTGGCAAGGATCGTGTATTTACGACTGTGTACTCCATCTCATTTATCTTTACACAATCTTTTTAGGCGACAAGAGCTGAAGAAATTGAGTATTTGGTCGTGTATAAGCGAATGACTTAAAAAAAAAGTGAAAAGTCAAAAAAAGTCAAGAAAAGTGGCGAAACGCGACTATGTTTGTAGTATATTTCAGACGCAGGCAGCCAAAAGGTTAATAATAACTACATCCAACAGGGATTCTAAACCATTATTTTGACTATACACAAATAGTTTTACACCTAATCGAGACGACAGAGAGATTCTCGATAGTGCTTTTGTAAAGTAAAAAAAAAAAAACAAAATTTACAAAAATAGAACTGATGTACACTTAACATACAGCTGATTTACAGAGATCTCGGACGAAAATTCAAATTATACAAAGCAGATTTTCTTAAACATAACAAAATAACTATTATAACTTAAACATTTTTTTTTTTATATTTACAACTTAGAAATAAGGAAGCTAGCTTGAAACAGAAACCTTTCCTTAAATAAAATATACATGAATTCTGTAAAACGACTTGCTAGCAAAATGTTTGATATCATTACATATACACAACGAACAACGATTTACAACACATAATATACAAAGCATAAACGCATTAACCAGCAAAGAATTCAACACAGAAGCAAATGGTTGCTGGCAACCAACATTTGAAAAAAGTCTTTACAAGCACCGCAACAATTTATTCACCAACAAACAGAGTCAATATTCCCACCAGTTGTCATAAGCCACATTGTTTACCCACAAATTTAGCCCACATCGGTTACCCGTCAGCCAACTTTAGCCAACATTGGCTACCCATCAACTAACTTACTCAATACTGATGACCTATCAACCAATTTTAGCCAACATTGGTTACCTGTCAACCAACTATAGCCAACATTAGTTACCCATCAAACAACTTTAGCCAACATTGGTTACGCGTCAACCAACTTAGCAAACATTAGTTACACATACCTACGGTTGCCAGCAAACTAAATCTATTCACACAACCAATCACACGGCAATCTTGGCATCTTATTCGCTGGCCAGGGCAGGTAGCCAGCTGTTTTGAAGACCCAGTAGTCGTAAGAAACCTTGCTGATCAGCAGGACAAGGATCAGAACCTCGAGTCCTATGATGTAGTATATATAGTCTGTCCAGTCTCGTGGGGTGTGGCAGACCTGAGACTCGACCAGGTCGATTACCGGGACGTGGTCGTCGCATTCCAGCATCTTGTAGTCGGGGATGCTTTTGAAGTTCTCTAGAAGCCAAGGCTGGAAAGAAAAGGAACGACCTTAATATCGAGATGTTATACGGATAGAAAAATCTATGGAGTCTTGAAGTAAAAACGGTTGATTTAATTGTGGAAAGAAAGTCACAGAAAAAAGGATTGGGAATTTAATTTAAGATAACATAACTATCAAAACTATTAATTTTTATAATCTTATGAAGTGCTTGATTAAAATGGGAACTAATTTTTTGAGCAGTTATTTAAATATTTGAGATGTTATTATGATCAGTTCAAAAACATATTGAGCAGTTATTTAATTTAATGGCAGTTCATTAATTATTGCGACAGTAAAACATGGACAGTAAAAAAAAAACAACTTGTCGGTTATTTTATCATGCAATGTCAATATATGGCAGTAAAAAAAAATTTTTACAAAAAAAAAAACCGCCTTCAAAAAAAGACAAACGATAAAAGTTCCTACACTAAAAAGTTGAAAATAAAAAATTGAATTACTGTAAAGAAACTTAATTTATAGGTAAAGTTATTTGACATTAATACTTTGCAAATATTCAAAATTTATTACTTCTTTTTGGAGTCGGTGCCATCATTTTTATTGTTGAAACTTAATGTTAGGTAGCTTTTTAATATTCGGTGCCATTTTTCGTACATAATGCTTAAACATTTTCAATGTACTTAAAATGTGGCAGAAGGTTTTTGTAAGTATATATTTTTTATTTAAAAAAAATGTGCAAATCGGATGATTTTTTTAGAGAAGTCTAATATGTATTTACGTCTTAATTAAGTATTATAATATTTGAGTATGCAAATAGGTACTAAGTAGTTTTATAGTTAAGTTAGAGGTAGTTTTTCAAGGGATTGTTGCCCATTCGTAATTCCTTGCCTTCACTGGCACCGACTCCAAAAAGAAGTAATAAATTTTGAATATTTGCAAAGTATTAATGTCAAATAACTTTACCTATAAATTAAGTTTCTTTACAGTAATTCAATTTTTTATTTTCAACTTTTTAGTGTAGGAACTTTTATCGTTTGTCTTTTTTTGAAGGCGGTTTTTTTTTTTTGTAAAAATTTTTTTATTTGTAGCCGTTTAGTGTTTTTCATTATAATGTGTTATGGCAACAAAATTCAATATCGTTCCTACATTTCTTTTGAAAAAGTTACCAATGTCATAAAAGTAGGAATACATATTAAAGGTACATTGTTACAGTGTAATCGTTTTGATCTCGTGGAGAGATGATATGATGCATGAAATACTTATGATTCATCTCATGAGTACATCTTATGACAGCTCTCTAAATTATCATCATTTCAGCCAGAAAACGTCCACTGTTGGACATGGACCTCCCCCAAGCGTCGCCATAACGACCGATTCTGTGCGACTCGCATCCATCGCGTTCCCGTGATTCTCACCAGGCCGTCGGTCCACCTTGTGGGAGGCCTTCCAAAGCTGCGTCTTTTGGTGCGCGGTCGCCACTCTAGAACCTTTCGGCCCCATCGGCCATCTGTTCTACGAGCAATGTGCCCTGCCCACTGCCACTTAAGTTTGGCAATTCTTCGGGCTATGTCGGTAACCCTGGTTCTCCTGCGCATTTCTTCATTTCTGTTTCGAACACGCAAGGAAACTCGAGCATAGCCCTTTCCATTGCTCTTGACAGCATTGCCCATGACAGCTCTAATAAGCTCAAACAATGGTAGGATACATTATTTTATTTTGAAGTTCCCAAGCCGACCTTCCACCTTCCAGCTTCATCATCACATCAGTTCAATAGTACCTTACAGCCAAAGTGCATCTTATGACAATTCTAACAAGCCCAAACACGGCTAGGATATATTAATTAGTTACGCAGTTCCAGTGCCTACCTTCCAGCTCATCATCATCAGATCAGTTCGATGATAACTTTTTCAACATCATTTTTTAAGATCATTGGTTTATAGTGCATTTTCATAGTTGCTTAACTACCTTGATTGTGATATCTATGCGAGTATCAAGTTTCGTTAGCCATTTTCTGATCTTCTTCACCAGTTCCACCTCATCAAATGTTACTTTTTAACTGTAAATGCTTGAGTTCTCGATGAAAATATAAAAAAAACTATATAGTTGCCTATAATATTTGAGGAGTTCCCTCGATTTCTCATGGATCCCATCATCAAAACTCGATTTTGAAAAAAATGGGACCAATCTGGAAGCATATCCTTTCAAGTACAAAAAAAATTTTGCAAATCCATCCATAAACAACGGAGTTCTGAGGTAACAAACATAAAAAAAAATAAAAAAAAAAAAAAAAAAAATACAATCGAATTGAGAACCTCCTCCTTTTTTTGAAGTCGGTTAAAAATGATGGAATGGGCAGATCGATAAATAGATCGGCAGATCATAGCGAGCGGTGACACCCGAACTCAATTTCATTGAAAAGAGAGGTCAAAATGTTCGTTAGTTGGGCGGAGCTTATAGCGCGGGTGGCGGAAGCGACCAATCACAGGGTTGGTAATTGTTTGCGTGAGCTCATGTTTTGAATTCTTGCATTCGTTTTCGTATTATTATGCGTGCGAGTGCATTGTTTGACCGTAAATGCTCAAGATCTCGAAGAAAATACCAAAATCACCATATAGTTGCTTATAAAATTTGAGGAGTTCCCTCGATTCTTCATGGATCCTATCATAAGAACTCCATTTTCAAAAAAATGGGACCAATCTGGAAGCATATGATACAAGGTGAAAAAAAAAATTTTCAAATCGGTCCATAAACGAAGGAGTTCTGAGGTAAGAAATATAAAAAATAAAAATACAACCAAATTGAGAACCATCTCCTTTTTTTAAAGTCGGTTAAAAAAAGGAACCCTTATGGTGCGACTTCGTCTATCTGTCCCTGCCCGTTCGTCACACCGCTATATTATTATCTCAACACTAATTTACAACCTCATTATTTATAGAATTTCTTAGAATGAGATTTCTTTCCGACAAATTCTGATTTATTACTGCCTACACGTAACTGCCCATTCATTCATTTTTACTGCCCATTTAATTATTTTTCTACTCAATTTTGTATTCACCGATCAGTTTTATTATTTTTTATTACTCATTTTTGTTTATTTTACTGCTTAGCTTTAACTGCTGAACTAGTTATTAAACCTCCCATTTATATTTTTTAACTTACCAAAACCGCTATTTACAACTGCTCCTTTAAATCAGTGCCGATTAAAATTACAGATATTTTTCTCAATAGGAGCTACTCGTATTACTACAGGAGACAGGATTCCCAAGGTGATTCCTGGCTACCAGACACGGGCCTGCTAACAGCGAGCAATGAGTAGGTCACCACCCGGCTGCCCGGTAAGGAGTTAAGGACCAATGCCATCCCAGACCGGAGCCATCGACAGCGCGAGTGTTCCACATGCGTCTCAAAGATGCTAGCAAACCATAGAAACGACAGGAATTGCCAATTTTTTTAGTTACCATGGTCTTTAAAAGCCAAAGGCAGCTAAAGGACACGGATGGTTTTTAATCAACAAGTCTAATACACCTCTCACTAAAACAGAGAAAGTAATTTAATGAAAACAAACCTCAATGTCATACAAATAAGGATCAGAATAGAACAGTTCTTACCTTGAGCATTTTCTCAGTGTTGCAGTCACAGTGTATGAAGTTGCCAGCGATGGAGAAGGCAGGGCCCGTCGTGTCGAAACGGTTCGAGAGCACGTATGTGTGGATCTGGAATACAAGCATATGGTTGGGTTACATATAGATTTTTTTTTACCTCTAAAATCGTTATTCTAACATTGGTTGAAAATTCTTCTTTTTTTTCTGAAAATATCATTGGGATTGCCAATGATATTTTCAGAAAAAAAAGAAGAATTTTTTTTTTACAATAAAAAATAAAAAAATCATCGAGGCAAATAAAGCCGTTATTCTAATCAAACCCGATGACGTTTTTAATTTGGAATGTAATTCACTAAATTTTTTCGCAAAACATATTAAAATTACTTTTTTATGCAGTTTAATTTAAAAAACGTAAAAAAATCATTAAAAAAAAAGAAAAAACCGACAAAAAGTTCCACCCCAGTAGTGGAACTTTTTGTCGGTTTTTTTCTTTTTATCTAGAATCATGTACTGGATCTATGGTATTCGTTTGCGTTAACATGTCAATGACACCCTGTATAAAGAATGCACTTGTCGAGTTAAATACCTGTGGTGGCTGAGCGATTGGCCACTGCACTGAATATACGCACCCATTTTTTTTTATAGTAGGTAAAAATCATCGAATGACGAATCCCGTGTCAGACTCTAAGTAAAAAAGCTACCCCATTCCTTCCATGCCTTATTCCCAGGGCCCTGGTGTTACGCTTTCGCATCAACCCTTGGCCTAGGAGGCTTCGACCCTGTAGGGCCCCTACAGTTTGCTGACAACTCCTTAAAGCGCGCGGAACAGTGCGCGCCGTCGACGACTTGGGCTCGGTCTGGACCGTTACTAGACGACCGGTCGGCGAGCTACCCACTGGTCGCCGTCCGCAAACCCGCGCTTACGGTGGCCGGATATCGATCGATCGCGGCGGCGACGGCTACGGCAAGGGCGCTGTTGCCTTTGCCTTATGTGCACCCATAGATACAAGTGCGATATCCGCTATGTGGTAATGGTTCACATTTTAGGTAACGTAAAACAGGGTGAATAGAAACAAATTGGGGGGAATAGAAACAATATATTGTTGTTGTTTCACATTATAAAGAAATTGTCTGCAGCATTTAAATATTTTTATAAATTCAGTTTTGTAAACAAAAATGCTTGATTTAACTAAATATTATGAAATCAAAGTAATATCCTAATAAAAAAATTGTTTCTGTTCACCCCATTTTACCCGGTACATACATAATTGTAATAAAATAAAACTCACCGTCCTCAACTTGTTGTAAGCGATGGAGAAGAGCATGAAGTTGTCGATGAACTTGGTGCCCTCCAGCTCCAGGATGTTGGGGATGTCGTTGTGGTCCACGATCAGCTGGCGCAGGTGCTCGTACGTGGGGTCGTCTGCCACCGTCTGCAGGGACGTTATCTGCAACAGGGGGGACAATTGTGAGTGTGTTAGAAATATTAGAGGCAGGTGATTTTTGGACTAGTGTGTTTTTTACAAGCTTTATAACAGTTTCACCTGTCCCGATGTTTGTAATGAAATCTTACATATTAAATTTGATCCACTTCCCGATTACCTACCGTTTGAGTTGAAATACATGCATGTGTCAATCAGATGACAATGCAAAATTATTATGTGGTGGGGTTGATTTGATGATGGAACTAGGAGATGGCTATAAGAACTCTGTAATTAAACGACACAGACCCATCGAGTTTGGGCTCGTGTGTATGACACTAAAATTTTTGGCCGTATGATTTTCAGTACCCGTGTGTACAGTACGACAATTACCATTTTTTTTAAGGTAATTGAAGTTGTACAGACGTACTTGTACATGTTTGATGGACCTTCGAGGGGGTATGTTACTCACATTATTACACGACACATTCAGTTTAAAAGTGTTCGGCGGCAGTTCAGTGGGCAGAGACGTGAGGTTCCTCTGCGAGCAGTCCACAGCCACCCAGTTCGTGATCTCATTGCGATGGAACTCCAGGCGCTCGGGGACACACGTGCAGTTGATATTCGCTGGTTTGATGTCCCGGCAACTGGCGCTGAGCTGGAAGGAACAACGATAGTTGAGGTTGGGTACCAGGAGAGATGAGTACAATTGAGTGGCTCAAAGACATGCAAGCAGACGCATTGAAACATCAAACATAAAAATAGAAAAGGAAAACGTGGTTAGTACTTTCAAAACAACAAAAATAAATTCAAATAACTATGAGTTTGCTTGGTTTTCTTAAAAAATTGCGATGCATAACGAATCTGCAGTCTTTTCCTTAGATGATAAAGTCGGGTACCGATCTAACCGGGAGAAACCGAATATTTGTGTAGTTTACAGAGAGATTCCGGGTGTTTTTGTAAGGGAATTTACATATTTGTGTACGCACCCGCAATGCAGGAGCAATACGTAGTGTGTACGTTTTTATTGAAGAGAGAAAAAAAAGGAATTAAAGGTGAATGCGCTAAATTCAAATCTTTTTATTTTTTACATTTTATAGGTTAATATCCTGTTAAAGATATATTTTACAAAGATTAGAACCCGTAAAAGTAATTTGTCACGGTTATTTCAAAATAACCATAAAAAAAACTAATTCGATTTTATAGTATAATGTATAATAATGTAGGTATAACCCAAAACCGAAATTGTATAGACTGTATTTACAGAGAAATAAAAATAGGATTTACCTAACGAACTGACAGTGTTGTACCTATTAATAATTATAATTGCGTACACATCAACATATAGGTATCTGATACAGATAAAAAAAGAAATTGACACTTGCTATGTGAAGATTATAAACTATTGTGAGTCTACAACCATTTAAACTTAAGTACAAATATGTACAGTAATACCCCGTAGGTACATATAAAAAAAAAACATTAATTGACCCGGCAATTCCTTAGAAGCATAGAAGACAAGAATAATATTAGAAAGGTTACGTAGGAATACGTACTACCTCTTTCTGTATCCTCAGATGGTCGATCTGTACTATCCTGACGTCACTGAACCAATTGAAGCTGATGTCCAACGCGCAGTACGTGTCCTGGTAGTTGAGGAACGTCACCAGTGATGAGTTGTTCGTCTCCATCGCTTTCTGGAAGTTCTTGCAGGGGAGGTACCTGTTCCCTGAAGATTTTGAGGTTAAGATTTATTGTGCGGTTTATTGTGCGGATGGTGCATCAAAATGATTATTTATTTCAAACTGTCTAAATTTGATAATGCATAGCGTTACTGCGCGGCGACTGCGCTATTTTGCGTTGGACTTATGTTTCCACTGCTGGAGCTCAGGCCCCCTCTGTCTAGAAGAAGGTATGATAGATAGATATATTCTTTATTGTACACCATACCGAATGCGCCATAATCTATCATGCCTGGTCAGTCCAGTTTGGAGCATGGTGTTCGAAGTTTTGGTTCTAAGACAACGGCTTCCTCAAGATGTTTTACTTTATTTATTTATTTATAAGAACTTCATGCTACACGAAGGTACACAGGCGGACTTAATATCTTAGGCATTCTCTACCAGTCAACCAAGGGTGACTTTCCCGTCCACTCCAGAATTTTGTCCTTGTGTTCGACCGGGCTGAACTCCATTGACCACCGGTTCTATTAAATTTCTTATAACCAACAGCTGGAGAGCAAAGGCCACATATAAAGCCTGCCTAATCTAAGAACTTTCGACTGGAATATTGAGACCCTCCATACCAGAGAAGTCCACAGAGATCTTGCGGTTGCTCTGATTAGTGTCTTAACCAACAGCTGAAGAACAAAGGCCACTTATAAAGCCTGCCAAATCTAAGAACTTTCGACTAAAATAATGAGGCCCTCCGTACCAGAGAAGTCCACGGAGATCTTGCGGTTGCTCTGCACGAGGCTCAGCGGAAACTCGGTGAGGTTGTTGGCGGAGGCGTCCAGCACGCTCAGGTTGAACAGGTAGGCGAAGGGACGCTGCTTCGACGGCTGCAGCTTCTCGCTCGTCAAGTTGTTGTTGGAGATGTTCAGGCACGCCACTGAAGAGTATTTAGGGAACTGGCCTGGAATGAGAAATGATTTCTTTGTTTATTTAAATAATTACCTTCTGATAGACGTAGTTTCAACCACACATCTACACTAATATAATAAAGAGGTAAAGTTTGTTTTTTTTTGTTTGTAGGAGGTAATCTCTGGAACTACTGATCCGATTGGAAAAATTTTAGCAACAATAGAAAGCTGCTTTACTCCTGAGTGACAAAGACAAGACTGATGGAGCTATCCAGATACACCCTACATAGCTTCAATCTTTAACAGTTCAGTTCAGGTTGCCAAATAGACTGCGTTAAGAGCTCGTGGTAAGCTCTGTATTTCACTGATGCTGTACATGTACACTGAACTTTTATCCTTTTCTTCATGATCACAAGATTCAAAATTCCGTAACAAAGATGCGTGTAAAAAAATGTCTTGGCTTTTTGTTCATTAGTGGTACACAGAAGGGTTTTTAATACTGTGTGATATACTTACGGGGACCTGAGTTGCTTGTGTCGTTACTGTCCAATCTGGATACTTGGGTAAGCAGAAAAATAAAGAAACTTACTGAATGATACTTGTATAGAGTTTAGAAGAAAAACCAAATATAATATGTATTATGCATGTGTAAAAATCCTTTATAGAAAAACAGATACTAAAAAGCTGTATCAAAGGCAACATCAGCCCCCCTAGCAAAGTTACAATCGTTTCGGTTAGAGTTAGTTGACCACGCCTGCAATTCTCTTGTTCGTTGTTTCAACAAGAGAATTGGGGGCATGGCAACTGCAAACGCTAACACTGAACGAAACGATTGCAACTTGGCTAGGGGGCCGGAGACAGCATTGTTCGCTGTGACCGCGAGTCGCACTGTTGCGGGAGCCCAGTCTACTGTCCCTCGCACTTTCTTTGCGACGAACAGTAGACTGAGCTCTCAGACTCTTTTTTGGACACGCACCCTGACTGTAATGTGTTCGAGAGGATGAATTGAAGACAAGACAATCAGTCATTTTACAATGTCTGAAGTTCTGTAAGATAAGAGTGGAAATTTGGTACTTACCTAGTACGAATATGTCTAAAGTTCTGTAAAATGGGCGTGGGAATTTGGTACCTAAGTATATATTAATATTTTCTTTAACTAATACAATGCGGATAGCCGTTTTTATTAAAATTAAAGTAATGATTATCAAGAAAATTGTTCGGTTAGGTTTTTTTTACCTACCATAAAAACGAACAATAAATTATATCGAATGACGAATCCCATTCTTGGGCGGAGCGGGAAACAGTGTCAGACTCATACTGACTAAACAACCTACCCCGTGCTCTCCTTGCCTTATTCCCAGAGCCCCGGTGTAACTCTTTCGCGCCAACCCTCAGCTCCGAGAGGCTTCGACCCTGTAGGGCCTCTACAGTTTGCTGAAATCTCCTTGAGGCGCGCGTGAACGGTACGCGCTGTCGACGACTTGGGCTCGGTCTGGACTGTTACCAGACGACCGGTCGGCAAGCTACCCAGGGGGTTATGCACTGTATAGATCCCCCGATAAGAACAGTAACGAGGAACTGTTGTATAACTAGAAATAGAAATGTTTCCTACCAACAATCTTGTCGATGTTGCCGTCGGTGAAGGCCATGGAGGCGAGCCTGCGGAACATGGCCTGCGACACGTCCAGCTCGTCGATCGACGCGTTCAGCACGTGCAGGTACGTCGTGTTCTGCGTTACTGGAACAGAAGGTAGAACGGTTAGCAGATATATTTGTACAGCATTTGAATCTAGCGCTTGCAGTTGAGGGTTAGAAAATAAAGCTAAAATACAGGAAGGTGTTTTTGGATACTATCTTCAAAGCTTCTGTCTTTTTAATGTGCTTCACAGGTAGACTTTCCAAAGTGTGCCTACCTAAGAGTGGCTTTCTGTGCCAGGTTCACGTCTTTGGTCTTAGGGGCGAATGGACTCGTATCGGTAGGCGATTGGTCGAGGGTGCGCCATTATGGTTGACGCCGCTCATAGCGGCACGCACTCGACCAACAGCATACAGATACTGCCGCATGCCGCGCCGTTCGCCGTTATAACCGAAAGTGTGAACTAACGGTAAAGCCTAGTATACTAGCCTAGTATACTAGGCTTTACGCGATATATCGCGTCAGATCATAGCGGGAACCCGCGCGGTCCCATACTGCAGGAGACTTAACTTGACTTAAGTATGAGAGCTACAGTCCGGGCTCGCCACGCGGGGACCAATCGCGGGCAGCCGCGCTCCGCGCCTATGTTGCTACGTAATAATACATTAAAGCACATTTTTTTGGACTAGCTATACTGTGCAGGAAATAATTCGGTTTTCCCTACGGGGACAACCTCAAACTACACACGCGCGATGACACGCATGTATCGTGTGTAGTTTGAGGCAGGTGTTACTGGCGCGGACATTTCACAAAATTTCATCGCTCGAATTTAGTTAAAAGACGGCAGCATTGTTCATGTGTACTGTACGTCACTACTCACACATACACAACACAACCAGTGTAGCGCTAGTGTAGAGACGGACTAAACAATCTTGAGCCGATATAATCGTAATGCACTTTGGTTAGATTTACGATAAGTTATTTTATATACTTATAGGGTTATTCATTATTAGTTTACTTTTTAATAAGGGGAAAACCAGCAATCATCCGTACGCAAAATACGCGCTTTAGTCGTGGAGTTGCGGACACCAGCCCGATATACCATACCAAACACCATACCAAACCAGCAATCATACAGTTTATGTTACAACTTGAAATTTGTATCCTACAGAGCACTCAACTCACAACGTTTTCACAGATTATCAACTAAAAAGAAATATATATAGTGAAGACACAATATAAAACGGAGAGCGTCTAACTGAAACTGGTTTAATAATTATTGTAAGCCTAAAGCCGTTGCATAATACAAATACCTAACTACCTAGGTAGGATCAATCGCGCATAAAAAACATTAAAGATCTCCATCGAGACGACTACATGCATATTGTTGGCTCGCGACACTGTGCAAGAAATAATTCGGTTTTCGCTACGGGGCCCACCTCAAACTACACGCGCAAAACCGTGCCCGCGCTGGCTCCGAAATAGTACATTTTGATACAAGTGCAGGAAGTTTGTCATTGCGACCGAGGCGCAATTCGCACGAGCCGTAGGCGAGTGTGTTATGGAGCCGAGGGCTGCAATGACAAATCTGCACGTGTGTCAAACGACGTTTTTCAATACACTTACGACTTGTGAAATAAAGAAAGAAAGAAAAAAAAATCGTATCTCAAACATACAGTAGAAATTTAAGAAATATATAAGTATAGCATTCAAATCTGCTCTGGTCAATTTCTAATTTCGTGGGGTCGTCCAGCGACTCTGGGGGACGCCTCGCGCCTGATTCGACAAACTTAGTAAAACAAAATAATCACCCGTGACCGTGACGATAAGGAAGGAATAAAAAAGCCCTTGTTGTGATAAACTCAAAAAAGCACTTGGGTGATATACATGCTATATTGAACCTAATAGGAGTGCGATAAGAGGCAGTTTTCAAGTAAGTGTATTGAAAAATAATAATTGTAAGCCTACTAAGCCGATGCATAATACAAGTACCTAGGTAGGATGGTTCCAACCTACATTAGGGCAGGGTCAGTAACTTAATCATTAAATACACAACCTAACCATTAGCTAGCCCTAAGTACAATTGATTATTCCGTGGATTTGCATAATTAATACGCTGAATCAATTAATCTATGCTGCATAGACTAACTGGCCCGTCTAGTGGTTAGTGGCCCTGACAGCTATGCTGAAGGTCGTAGGTTGGATTCACAATCAGAAAAAATTAAATATGAAGAGCACGATCATTCTGTTGACTACCCTGTTGGTCTAGTGTTTAGTGGCCCTGACTGCTATGCCGGAGGTCGTGGGTTCGATTCACACCCAGGACAAAATTGTTTGTGTGATGAGCACAATCGTTTGTTCTGTGTTTGGGTGTAACTTATTTATAATTTATGTATGTATTTAGAAATATAGAATTATGTTTATCAGTTGTCTAGTACCCATAACACAAGCTCTGCTTAGCTTAGGACTAGGCGACGTTGTGTGACAGTTGTAGAATATATTATATTGTGGATTATCATTTGTCAAGGGCTATGCTCGGAGTTAGCTTGTGTGGAGGCCTCGTAGACGCAGCCCAATTTGTTGGTACGACCTGATCCGCACAACACTTGACTCGAAGATATACAATGCCCTTTACACCGTCAGAAAAAGAAACAGATGGAGGAATATCATACAAGAAAAGTGATGATGCAAGGTGGTCACGATCCTCAGCATTGAAGAATACGACGCAAGGAGAATAGGAGTACTCATAGCACGAGCATAGTTTGACACTAGATGTCGTTGTGTGATAGTTCTGGAATATTATTATACTAGCTTTTGCCCACGGCTTCGCTCCCGTTAAATTCGGGGTAACACGGTTCCCCGTTCCTGATTTAGAACATGATTTCACACAAATGTCTATCCCCTATTTTAGGGGTTAGAGGAAGATTTCCAAAAAATAAATAAAACAGGTACGAGTATCTTTCGTTGGTAACAAAGTCTGTGTACCGATTTTTAACTTCCTAACTTGAAATCTGCGAAAATTTTCGACCCCGATTGTAGGGAAGTGGGAGGTTAAAAAGATACAAAAAGTCTCGTTAATTCGTCATTCCGTTTTGGCGTGAAAGACGGACTAACAGACACAGTTACTTTCCCATTTACAATATTAGTATGGCTTATTAACTAGTTATATCAATTAGGTATATATTTAAGTAGGTACATCTTAGTTCAGAGTTCGACCATTATCTGTAATGGCAGCGATTGATAAACTTTGCCACTTTGATTTCTAAGAAGACCAAATGAAAAACATCCGTAGCAAGCAGGCTGGTCGACCGAATACTCCTATATTTAAACATGTAATCGAGATATTTGTAACACATTAGGTACATGATTTAAAAGAGAGTTCATGAAGTTTCTTGAACATTCTTCTAACTCAATGATTCCCAAAGTGGTCCAGGTGGACCCCCAGGGGTCCACGGGGGATTTGCTGGGGGTCTAAGTAGGCATGAATAAAAAATGGGGGTCCATAAGACGTTAATGGGGGTCCACGAGAATTTATCTGCTTTTGATAGTAAATTTATCAGTTTTTATAAGGGCCTACCTACATTGTTATAAGTACCTAACTAAGCAAATAATATTTAAATAAGGCAAGTGACTATTACTTGTCCAAACTTGCGTATTTGATATTAGTAGGCGTAGGGATGTAAATGTTCACAGATACACCCTGTATAGGGACAGAACTCGGAAGTGACACAATTTTTATTTTTTGGCGACTTTAAGAATGTGGTAGAAATGTGCAGCAGGGGGTCCACCGAAACCAGTAAAATTTTAAAAGTGGTCCACGAGAAAAATAAGTTTGGGAACTACTGTTCTAACTAGATATCTATGCCTTGGAAAATGCAATTAGCGTTATTTTTCTAACATCTTAGTGCCATGCAGTTATTTAACCAAGATACGAGTTAAATTTGATAAGAAAATTATAAAAACAGCTATGAAAATAAAAGGAGAACCTATACTACGGACATAGCCCGAAGAATAGCCAACGTTTTAAGTGGTTGTGGACACTGCTTGCAGAACAAAAGGTCGATAGGGGCGAAAGATTTTAGAGTGGCGACCATGTGTCTTAAGACGCAGTAGTGGAGTAGCTTCTCATTTGTCCCAACACTCCATGAGTCACCTCCGATTCCGATTTCAGTTTCGGTTCCGATTCCGTTTTTGGTTCAGTTAAATCAAATTTCAAATCGCCGATTAAACCAACTCCGTAACATCACTAGTTGAAAGGCCTCCCACAAGGTTAACGGATGAACTGACTTCACGGGAATCCAGTGGATACGGGACACACATCATCGTTCGTTACGGCGACATTTGAAAAGATGATGATGAATGATGATTAATGAAAAGTCATGTTAATTAAACTTGTCTAAGCGTACAACTAACTTATTACAGGCAGTAACAACGTAATTACCATAATAATTCACTGCATTTTTCTATTTTTAACTAACTATGGTAATTGTGGAGTAATGACAGTGTGATTAAAACAATTGCTTTATGACCTATTAGCTATTAATGAGAATAAATAAGGAAAACTACATAATAGGTAGAGTGGTTACTTCTAGGCAAGCGTACTAGAGGCATCCTATGCTACGACGCCGCACCGATTGGTTACTAACGGCCCTTTCTACATAAATTGCAAAGAGTTATCATAAACTGAAATCTGCTACATAGTGGACCTTCTTTGGCCATGATGATCACTCATCATGATCCACAATGATGACCACGACCACTCCTATAAGAGTGTACCGACTGAGAAGAAGAAGAAGACATGGTGGACATCCCACATATATACAAAACGTTTTGGGAACACATAGATTGTGTGTATAAGAAGTGGAATTCCTTGCTGAGGTCTGTTAGCTACTACCAGCTACAAACATAGCCATATGCCATAGCTACAACCCAGGAACTTTCAAGTCAAGAGTGAATAGATCTAGGCAAGCGTACTCCATCTTCGACCACATCGTCGCTTTCCATCAGGTGACATTGTGGTCAAACGTGAACCTATCCACAATAACAGACCTCCTTGTGCAGGAATTTATTGTTGCAAGGGGCAAATGGAAGTCATTTTATTATTTACTAAGTTAATTGACAAATAAACAACTTTATGCGTTTGTTTGTATAACTAGTAGCCACTCCAGTATAATGGCTTGTTCAGGCTTATTGAGTTAATAGCCTAGTCAATTAAATAATAATTAATTCCTATTTATTTGTGTATTGAAGGAGCTATTTATAAACTAACTTAATAATACCTATTAATATTCTGACATCTGAACTCAATGTTGTACATATTTGCTGTAAAGTATTTCTATGATATATCCTTCTTTTAATTTGGTGCATTTTCCCCTTCATTTGTGTCATGAAGGTCTAATGGGCATCCAGGTCTCATGCATGAGATTGCGGGTTCAAAACCGGGCGAGAACCAAAATGAAATTTTCAATTCATGTACTACTTTTCTAAGTTAATCTATTACATTACTAACATCCCGCGCCTCGAAAAGCAAATAAAGCCATTGGTCCCGGTTGTTATTCCTAGATCTTTGATAGTCGAATAAATGGAGAAAGAAACATCATAAGACCGAAAGTGAGGAAGCAGGGTGGTCATTACCCTCAGTATTAAGGAATTCGACGCAAGGAGGGAGAGGAAGAGGAAGACAGGTGGTCAGATGTCGCAGAATCTTACCATCGGTCTTTGGAGGTAGGTGGAACAGAGAGTAAAGTCCCACATACCTCCTTTGAAAAGGGAGGATCAGACCTTCGACCAGACCGGTGTTGTTGTCTAATGGTGTCAGATGATTTCGGGCGGTCCCTCAAATCGCGCGGAGAACTTTGATTGCGGGATGCAGGATTCTTGTAGTTATTATTTGACGACATAGATAGCGCTACAGGTCTATCGAAGTAGTATCGTGTTGCCCAGTAACTGGGCTTTACAGGTCTGATAGACAGTTGCTCCATGTAAATGGCATTCATCCGCATCATCTTTGGCACTTGGAGTGTTAGAATATAAACCGATGTATCAAAGGTCTACTTACTTGTAGAAGCCAGCGCCTCTTTCAGCCTGGCGCTGTCCAGGTCGCAGCAGAAGACGGACATGCTGCCCACCTTGGTGCAGTTCCCCTCAGCTGGGCACTTGGAGCGCGGCATGTGGAAGCACTTGCCCATGTTGAGGTGCTGGTTTATGGGCTCTGGTTTCTCGGTTGAGGCTGGTGGTTGCTGGAAATAAAGATTAGATAGTTTAATAACCAACCATTCTAAACATGAAAATAATTCAGCCTAGAGAGAGTATGAGCGCATGAGCACGCATTCGTTTCAGAGCGAGTGATACATTTCATGCACTAATCGTATGTTTCGTCACTACAAAGTACCTATATGACTAATGAAACACAACTTTATAATAATTACTTGAAAAACATATTTAAAATAAAAATCAGACATGTAAAAATCAAAGTAAGTAAGTTTGCTTATTTTTTGTGGAACTTTAAAACGTCCGACAAAGTTTTGTGTGAAAGTGTCACATCACTTATTATAACATTAAGTAACTCTTATTTTAATTACCTTTCTCACCTGCCACAAGCTCACAGGGGTTCAAAACACATCAGACGCTTCTGAAAACCTAAGGTTTCATCCATGTGAAAATAAGAGAGAATTTTAGACAGCTCTGGGATCTTTGTCTAATTGCTCCCATTTTGTTTTTATTAGTTGTAATATTCGCCGCAATCCTCTAAATACCTTCCCCGTTTTCAAAGCATTAAATATTCGTAGGGACCCTGCAGAAGGGTCGAAGCCAGTTAGGGCCAAGGGTTTGCGTCTGGAAGGAAGGCTCCGGCCCTGGTATGTATGGCGATGTAGGAACGGGGTAGGTTGTTTAGTCAGTAAGAATTGACACTTGTTTTCCGCTCCGCCCAAGAGCGGGACTCGTCATTGGATGATTTTTACCTACCATAAAAAAAGCATTAAACATTATTTGTTCGAATACGCTAGAATTTAAGAGCACACTATGGAAAGAACCCTCAAGGTTCGAAGCAAAACAACCAAACATTCCCGATCATGTTTATGTCAATAAATTTAAAAGCATTGAACTAACGTGATAACAAAAAATCATAATATTGACTTATGTTAATGAACTAGTTATGTTGATCAGTTGACGTAAGTACTCAAGTATGTAAATTTTGTCAGTCATTAAGGTCTCTGCACGGCGCGGGTGCGGCGCGGCGGGACCGGACGGCGACGCGACGACGCCATACAGATCCGAGGTAAACGTCGCGTCGAGCGGGACGGCTTTGTGTGGCGTCGTCCGTAATATCTAGCACATTACAACTGCTCAGCGTCGCGTCGCCGTTACGTCTCGCCGCGCCGCGCCCGCTGTGTGCGGAGACCTTTAATCTATGCATTGTTTAGCAATTATCATATAGATCACGTAATTTCTTTTGCATAGATTCCGTTTTGGCAAATTCATTGTACAGGATATCGTAATCTAGGCCTACTTTCTATACTGCCTGCTCTTAGGTATACCTATATTCTAATTTTTTGTGCTGAGAAATCATGCAATAAGCCTCTCACTTTGAGTGAGCGGAAACAGAGTGTTAGATTTTTACTGGTTAAGACACATTCCCGCAGGCAAAAGCACTCTTTTACATAAAACGCCGTTACCTCTCTGTTTTGCGCAAGCGCTTGTTGCTCGAAGTCGTCGACCCTCATCTCGATGGAAGGTACGTGCATCAGGAGGTAGACCGTCAGGACCCATAGTGACACCTACAGACAATACAGAATACACGTGTAAGATTTGCGAAGTATGAACACTGGAGCTATAGTGCCTATGGGAACAATGGAGAATAGACCGTATACAATTTCATTAACACAGAGCTGCATAGCGTCGTATCCGTATATTGTCGTCATAAAATGGCTAATCTGGAACTAAAATCTGGGGTGTGCAGTCATCTCAGATCGTGTGATGTGTGGTATTTTTGAAGTAAGGAATGTCTAGTGTGGAACGAAAAGGAATGTCAGATTTTTACTAAACCAAACAGTTGCATCCTAGGACCACAAGTTTCCGTTTCAGAAATCTGCCATTTCTCTAACGGGCATCGGTCTTTTGAACCCTTACGGATTTAGTGACGTCTTTAAGGAGCACGTGGAACACTACGCACCATCGACTTTTACCGGACACCTTACGTTGGCCTGAGATCGCCCTACTACTCTTAACTCCCAGGGCGTCTTCTAAGGTAGTCGATGGTGCGTAAGGATATTCATTCCTTTACGTATGCGGAAAACTTGTTGGCAAGCAATAAGGCTTAAATTTTGCGACCGCATCCCACCCCAAAGTCGTCGACGGCGCGCAATGTTTACGAGTGCCTCCAGGAGTTGTTGAAGGGGCCCAGCAGGGTCGTAGCCTCTTGGGGACAAGAGTTGATGCGGAAGCGTAAGACCAGTACCCTGTGAACAAGGCACGGTAGGAACGAGTTGGATCATTTAGTCATTAAGAGTCTGACACTGTTTCCTGCTCTGCCCGAGGGCGGAATTCGTCATTAGATGATTTTTCCTACCATAAAAAAAACTGGTCTTCACGTTAGGGATTTTTTTTTATGGTAGGTGAAAATCATCGAATGACGAAACCCGCTCTTGGGCGGAGCGGGAGACCAGTGTCAGACTCTTACTGACTAAAAAACCTACCCCGTACCTTCCTTGCCTTATTCCCAGAGTCAAGGTAACAGTTTGCACCACCCTAGGCTCCAGGAGCCACCCTAGGCTCCAGGAGTTCACGTTAGGGCTACAGTATAATATTATTTTCCTAGCCACAAGTCATTACCACATTGTTTTCAAAACTGAGTTCTGTTACTACATTTGATTCGCCAGCGAGACCTCACGTATGCAAAATAATAATATTCCCACACAAGTAGTCACGGCACAGTACCGGCGTAGATTTTATCTGTACCTAAACACCTGTATCAGAATCCTTTCCAAGTAAACCTTGAGATTTTCCGCCATGAGTGCGAGTAACAATAACATCACATTACATAAAGGGTTATAAATAAACTGTTTATGATAGACGAGCTACTTCTATTTATTTGTGGTTCACATAGCGGTTACATGCGCCATGTGGCACGGATACATTACATGTGTTCGGTTAATAGCTATCGTTAATGTGGAGTAGGTATCGACTAGATTCACATTTAAAAAAGCATTTTATACGACTTGTACGCTCGAAGATGCAAAATTTGTTCATTTGAGAATAACTTACAAGGTAATAGTGGAAAAAGCTGTGCTCGGAGTTTTCTTCATGAGTGAAGATATCTGCAGGAGAACCAAGGTCGCCGACATAGTCGAATTAATCGCCAAAATTAGTGGCAGTGAGCAAGGTACATTTCTCGTAGAACAGGTGGTCAATGGGACCAATAGGTTCTGGATTAACGACCGCGTACAGGAAGATGTAGCATTGGAAGGTTTCTTACAAGATGGACTAATGAGAGTCGCGGAAATGCGATGGATTCGAGACGCAATATCCAGAATGATGTTGATTATGACGCCACGCTAATATCGTCAAAAGATCAGGAAATATCTAGAGAAAACATCAAAGAACTATATTTTACTCACAAGCCTCTATCTTTGATTAAGTAGGAAATCTCTCCAAGCAAACCTGCTTTCGGGATAAATAATAATCTAATGTTTTCTTTCAGGGTATCATTTATACTAGTGCTTAAACACCTCTAAATCTTAATAATTTTAATCCCGTAGATAATATTATAATCCCGTAATAAAGATATATATTTTTTTAAAGTACTTTTTTTCTAAAACTCGAATTAATATACGCATGCATGTACGAAATTAATTTCTTTAAGAAAACATCAGCTAATGGAATCCAATGACATGTAGGTAGTCGCTGTCGGTTCTTGCGTACCTACTCACTACCTCGGGAGTCTTTGTGATAATTCAATCGAAGGGAGATCTATCCAGTCAAGAAAATGGATGAAGAATCAAAGTTAGTCCTTAGGTGTAACATTGCCTCTTTCCGTATAAAGTAGATAAATGATCGACAATTACATATATCAACACCTGTTATCGTAGCCATATAGCACATAATTGCTCAGGTCATTACTGGCGTCGTACGCATGAGGACCTACGGCCGGACTCACCAATTATTCTAATACGTTGTTTCCTCATAAGAACAGCGCAGAAATACGAATCTAGGATTGCCATGTCTTTTGCTGGAAGTTGGGAAAATTTAGGAGATAAGAGGATTTTGAAGCAAAAATTAAAAGTAGGAAATTAACATAACATCACATCATAACTGCGCGCACTCAGTTGAATGCAGACTTTTTCAAACGTTCGGATTATAATAAGTGGTATTTTTTTTTTCATGCTTGTTAGTGAAGGATCACTAACAAGCATGAAAACTTAGGAAAGTTTTCAGCTACTTTTTCAGCTTATACCCGCAAGAACCTGTAATTGGCTTAATGTTTCTTTTAAAATTGTTATCCTTTTTTTATAGCTGTTGGTTCTCCTTCGATTAAGTAAATAAATAAATTACACAACGTCACAGCCATAACATAAATAAATTATTTTCCACGTAGACTTAGAGGTACCTTACAATCCTTTGTAAAAATTGACCTTATTTATTTATAAAAACTTTACTGCACATAATAACTACAAAGGCGGACTTAATGTCATAGACCTTATCTGCATAGGGGAATCTTGCAACCCTTGTTTCATTCGGAATTCAACAAGCCAACCCCGATCAAAGCCACTGCTTTATCCCCTACTCACATAATCAGCTATTGTATTCTCCTTCAGTACCAGAACATCATTCTCCATCCCCCATCCATCCATCTCAAAAAATTCCACATTTTTCAACAAATCTTCTTATCACAAAAAAACTCTATACAACTTAAGCCCTGATTAAGCGCATAATATTATGTTACACATATACTATGACGTCACGATGTTATCTTATCTCCTAGGCCAGTATCACCAAATATTGGGAGCAGTTGATCCCAGGGATTAGGACGTAAACTACTTCAGAGGCTATCAAGCAGATAGGCATGTGTCCACTAAAAATGCTATAGATAACTCTATAGATACCTATTATCTACTACAAAGATTTGCGGCAATCTTAGATGACAAATTTGTATTTTATTGGTAAGAATGTATGATATAATGAAGTAACCTTAAAACTGCATATAAATATAAATTAAAAAAAAAACCTTATGAATTCAACACCCACAACAACCTTATGAACATCGCTGTCGACTGGTAAAGTGCCCAAAAAGCATTGCCACGCCGTATAGCAATGTTTATTCTCTGCCCAAGGTAAAAGCCAGCCCTTGGGTCATGTGACGTCAATCTTAGATAGAGAGTAATCAATTATTGCATTTAAAAACATATTATTGTACGCCCTGTCAGGCGTATTACTTTAAATGTAAGTAATTTATTTCATCACCACTGCGCTCAACACGGTGAAGGAAAACATCGTGAGGGAACCGGCATGTCAAGACATAACGTCCACCAACCCGCACTGGGCCCGCGTGGTGGACCGTAAAAATTAGCCATAGTTTAATCGATAATTCCTTTTTTTTAATCAGTCTTATAATGTTCCCACAGCTGGGTCTCAGGCCTCCTCTCTAGTGGAGGGAATGGGCCGTACTCCATCACGCGGGCCCAGTGCGTGTTGATATATATTTTTTTATGGTTGGCAAAAATCATCCAATGACGAATCCTGCTCTTGGGCGGAGCGGGAAACAGTGCCAGACTCTTACTTACTAAACACTCCACCCCTTTCCTTCTCTGCCCTTTCGCACTGGGGCCTTCCTTTCAGAAAGAAACCCTGGGCCCCAGTAGGCTTTTTGGTAGATGTCACATGTCTTCGAATTTTTGGTTGACTGGGTTTGACCCCGCGACCTACAACTTGTAAGTCGGGGCCTTTACCACTGCTTCTCGTAATTTTGTATATTTAATACTAATGTTATACATATTCACACCAGCCGCGGATATATTCTTCTTAACCCTGTAAAAGGTTGTTGGTCAATCGTTGCCAAGGTGAGAGTACGCGGGCAGTGACATTACTTGAACTTTAAATAAATTACCGATTATAGTGCTTAATCATGGTGAGTTTGTTTAAAAAACTTCCCGGTCAACTCATCAAGGTTTGATAAACACAGCCAGATATGGAAATGAATGCCAAAGTCTTAATGGAACCTGTGGCGTCTCAGTGAATCAAAAGTGTTACCAGACCAAACAATAGAATTTAACCTGAAATAAAAACCTAACTTTGCTTAGTTGATGTTTTTTTTAAAACAGGATGTTTTTAATCATACTCATAATAATCATAATCATTTATTAATTCTGCGAACATGGGTACAGCACATAGATGGTTTTATTTTTTAACATGTCCTCCATTAAAAAAAGCATTTTACAGCATATAAAATCATAAAGAATGTCACAATTTTAAATAATTCAATGTCAAAATAAACTAATATAACACTCACTAATAAACTTATATTTTGTCCTCAAAATGTTCAATGACACTGTAAGAGGCCTTAAAAATCAAAATCGTTTTTACCGTACTTTTACAAACGTTCAAGAATTGTATCTGTGACTCCAATCTTGTTTTGAAGTGTATCTTTGGATTGACTTGGAATTATATTATATATATTATAAATATTATAAATGCGAAAGTAACTCTGTCTGTCTGTCTGTCTGTTACGCTTTCCCGCTTAAACCTCTCAAACGATTTTGATGAAATTTGGCACAGACAATCTTTAGACCTTGAGAAAGGACATAGGATACCTTTTATTGCGAAAAAAAGGACGCAGACGAAGTCGCGGGTACCAGCTAGTTTAACATAAACTTTATATAAAAAGTACGTTATTCTTTTTCGAAATTAGGTATTTTATACAAGTTTTTATTTAGTGTTACCTGTCGCGATGTTTGTGATCAAATCTTGCAACACATCCCGGTCACCAATTAGGCTAAAATTTTGAGCATGCATCTGTCAATCAGATGAGAGAGTTTGAATTTTTTTAGTTGAGCACCACGTACAACACCATATCTTTTAGAAAACTTCAAATAAAAAACGTAAATTGAGTTTTCCTCTAAAATATGTAAGTAAGTATTTTGGCCCTGAGTTTGTTCCGGTCTTTCTTCTCAGGGTAGGCAGCTAAGAAACACCGGACTCATCTAGTTTAAAAAAAAAAAAAAAAAAATGACGTGTAAAAGTGTTGTGAAAAACCTATTTGCATAAATAAATATCATTTATCATCATTTTAATATTCTACAATCACCCGCTATCTGAGCAAACACACTGTCCTGGATAAAATAGCGCATAAGATACTTTTATTCCGGGAGTAGGTATGTACCCAATTTGCGGGCGAAGCCACTGGTAGAAACTAGTATTAAAATACGCAAAATGTTTATTACTATGTAAGTAGCAACACTGGCTCCAAATGCCGATAACAAAATATATGCTGTGAAGCGTATGCACATAATTATTGACGCCAAAGACTACTAGGGACTCAGATGCGACATTTAATGCTGCCGGCGGAAGGAGGAATAGTTTATAGTTTTTTATATCAGTAGGTATTATGACGCATGACAACTTAGGCCCAGCGCACAACAATATAGGCAAGACAACAATTTAATCTGCCCTTCTAAGCCAAAAAGCGGTATCTCACAAAAATAGTAAAGTTGATTTTTGTGCATTGGTATAAAAATCAACTTTACTGTTTTGTTAAATTAATTATTAATTAATTAAATCATGAATAATTATTTTTATAGCTATCACATTAGATAGCTTTTATTTTAAGTAATTAAGCCTTTTAGTGCAAACTTGTTCGAAACATAAAAAAAAAATATCAAGAAAGTTTTCCCTATCTCAGATTTGATGGCTCAAAAGCAATATTTAAGATTTTTTTGAGATACCGCTTTTTGGCTTATGAGGGCAGTAATATAAACCTTAACTACTTGAACATACGGTCTACAAACACTCGCGCGCATGCCTTTGTAGTAGCTTTAACGCGCTCCGAGCGTCGCATGCGAATTTATTCTTTTGTAGACCGTAAGGTTTAGGTATATTAAATTGTTTGCCTTAAAAAACTGGGCAAAATTCGGCATATGGGTAGACCATGACTAACATTCGTCGCATATTACACTACTATATATTTTTTTTATTTCAAAATTATTCGGTCTTCTGACTTCCGCGCTTTACTTTTGAATTGTCAAGTTGTCAGTTGAAAGAAAAAGCTAAGAGCACATTCCAAATCTGATCTCTTTGGAAAAGTTTGAAACCTGCTGGGGCCCAGGTTCTCTTTCTGAAAGCAAAGCTGGGCCCTAGTGCGAAGGGCAAAGAAGGAACGGAGTGGGGAGTTTAATCAGTAAGAGTCTGACACATTGGATGATTTTTGCCCACCATAAAAAAAATCTCTTTGGAAAAAAACGTGAGAGTAACTCCATGGCAACTTTAAGGGATTTAAACTCTTGAGCCCCCCCATATTTATTGTCATATCTATTATGTCTCTATTTACGGTACCCGAATCAAGTTATAAATACATCCCTAGCATTCTACCAACATGTGTTGTATGGTACTTTACCTACCTCCCTCCTCCTACCCTCCAAATCTTGAGCCCCAAGCGAACGCCGAAGTTCGTACACATATTGTTCTGTAAAAATTGTGTCTGTAAAAACGGTAGTCGAAAGGTTAATTGTGTCTGTAATTACGGTAATCGAAAAGTTAAACTATGAACCCTACTAGTACATCAAAACTTTCTAACGTTCGTAACTTGACATCTAAAGCCAGTATTTACCTCCTGCCCACTCTGCAAATATTTGTTCTTACACAGGTATGCACCGCAGTTCTTTGCCACGCCTCGACTATAAATAGACTGCGTGTATGCAGGCAGCGTTTAACTACATATACTATACAAGCACATAAGCAGTTACAATGTTGATAATGTACTCGTATTTAAGCATAAGTGGCAGTAATTGTGAGGTGAGGTTACTATGGTTCATGTTGGTAATCAGATAGTTTGAAATAAAATCTTCTTGTTCAAGCCCTTATCCTATAATAGCCTTCTGCCAGCGACTTTGCCCGCGTAAATTTAAGGTTCTCCATACGAATTTTAGACCACCATTACATCCCTTTAGCAGTTGAATTTGAAAAACCCTTTCTTAGTGTTTGCCTACGTCATAAAAGGTAGCCTTGTGCAAAATTTCACGCACCTAAGCCCAGTAGTTTTGGCTGTGCGTTGATATGTCAGTCAGTCAGTTTCTCCTTCCTCCTTTTCTATATATAGATTACTTGTGGTCGGCGCAACACGTTTTTAACTTCCACTCTGTCCTGTCACCCATCACACTATTTTTAATTCCGTTTTCTTTCATATCAGTCATCACATAACCCATTCCTCTTTTCATTGACCTCCCGTCCATCTAATATGTTAACTCAGAACATGAACGTGAGTATACCAAAACAAACGATTACCTTTCAACTTTTCGTAAGTTAAAGTTATACATAGTTATGTCTGTGTGTATGTCTCGTTATATCTATCAAATAAATAATTAACCTACAACAGCTATGCAAGGGCAAGCAAGTGAAGTGAGGGGTCAACTTAAGATTACGATGGGATGGGGTCAACTTATGATTACAGTAATTACCTATCTAGTTAATTATAAACGAGCCCGTGACGTTTATCCGCTGAATCAAAGGAGATGGATAGGTATTATATCTTGGTATTAAATGAGATGATTGAACCGGTGGGTTTTATTTTACCATCTCATAATATTTTGAAACATAACTAGTATAGAAATATACTGGAAACTTCTAGCTAAACTAGATATCAGATTTTTAGTTATTACTCGCATAAAGAGCGCCTTCAAAGTAATTAATTCGTAATTATTATGACTTAATAGCAACGTTCTTTGATTACCTACTAATTAATCTGGCAAAGATTAGTATAGTTCGTTTTTTAAGTCTAGACTACGATTTGAAAACTTAAAATGTCAAACTCCAGGAAATTGGGAACATATTTCTAGAGTGTGACATTCTGAGTTGTCAAATCGTAGTCTAGAATTAAAAAAACGTACTATACTAATCATTGCCAGATTAATTAATTAGTAATCAAAGAACGTTGTTATTAAGTCATAATAATTATGATTACTTCGATTCCAAGAGTTCCAATTATTCAAATACCGACAGTAAATACCTTATACCGGTACATACCGTGACAGCTGCCGGCGATTGCCTGCCACTGTAGGTAACAGTGCATTCACATGTGTTTGATTTAATCACAAACATGTGGGCTTCCTCACGATTTCCACTACAAGTAAATACGTGATCATGTACTCTGATACAAATACTTGAATAAAGTACTACCTTTTGCCGTCGGCTTCACTTCGCAAAAATGTGATAAATGAAGAACCACTCGACCGATTTTGTGCAAACTTCACATAAACCATCTACTAAATAGTCCGAACAAAGCCTAAACATTTCGTGTTGTCTAACAGCTGGATTGCCTCAACATTCACATGTCGGTGGTGAAGTCTGTGTTCATGGGCTTCAGCAAATTTTTGAATGATGGTGGTGACGAGTTCCATTTTAAGGTCACGGTGGAGGTCGTCATTTCTAATGTACCAGGGTGCTTTTACAGCATCCCTGAGAGTTCTTGAGTTATAAAATTACTACGACAAGTGGCATTGATATTTATATATATTAATAGAATACCTACCTATATTGGCCAGATTTTTTTTTATAGTGGGAAAAATCTAGATGATGAATCGAGCTGGAAACAGTTTCAGACTGTTACTGACTAAACAACCCATCCCATTTCTTCTTAGCCCTCATATAGCCTAACTTTAACCTTAGCTCTTCACAGAGCCTAACTTTAGACTCGCTAAGATCTAACGGTCGTACTGTAGCCATTTCTAGAGCTAATAAATCTTTAAGTTTTTTGCGTAAACAACTCTAGATTACTACACTGACCGTTGAGGAACCTGATGTGCCTTAAACAAATGCCCATAAACACGCGTTGTCGATGGTATGTCCAATTGTTTGCCGGCATGCTCTGCATACAGATGGGAAATCAATATGGTTGACATACGCACATATATACAAATACTTTTGATACTACTTGATAGTTGGCACGCAGTTGTAATTTGAGAACTGGTAAACTTCCAGAATTCCAGATCTGATAAGGCATTGAGTTTATAGGATTTAACCATTTCTATACCGTAGGTAATTACTGGCACACCTAATACAATGGTGTGTGAACGCCAGCGTTCGCTTGGGGTTCAAGAATTTAAGACCAGCAAAATAGGACAGTTTAAGAGCACAAACAAAATAAAATTACGTTACAAAGTCAAAGTCAAAGTCAATTTTTTTTAATTCACATGGGCCTACATGGGCACTTATAAAAAGTCAGAAGCTAGTGCACGGTTCCAAATTGGTCGTTTCCTATGGAGAAGAACCGGCAAGAAACTCCATGGTTACTCTTTTAAAAAAATTGTTATCTTTACAATATTTCCATATTACAGCACATAAATTATGTAAGGACAGTGCAGACAAGTCAATATTGAACTCCTACCGTTAAAATGGTAGGAAGTAATCTAAAATTTGCGTCTACAATGTTCTCACATTCACATTATTGAAAGAGGCTATATAAAAGCAAGAAAAATAATCACAAGTCTCAGTAAGACAATTACATTATAATTATGATGGATCTATAAAGTGGAATAAGGAATATTGTGAGAATGTGTGAAAATAAAAGAATAAAGACATGTCGTATATAAAAAAAAAATTAAAAAAGATGGAGCAGTTAACAGACAATTACACAGATTATTAATAAGTTACCAGGGGGCCACATGAGCAGAAGCAGTCATTGCCAGACAGTTGTGTCTTCGACATAGTCTCTAACCTTATAATATGCTTTTTTGGTTAAGACACGCTTAATATGAGTTTTGAACTTTCTCTCGGTAAGTTCTGTCACCTCCCTTGGCAGCTTGTTATAAGTTGTTATAATTACGATATTGTATGGAGGAAATCTACTAATGCATCTCAAGTAGTTGCGAATTGTATGCTCACCTGAACGAATGCTAATAAAATAAAGAAAATTAATAAGCAACTAACCATAAAGTAAATAAAAAAAATATATAATAACCATTAAAAAGGAACGCAGAACGGCCTGTGCGATTGTTTGTTTGTTTAAAGTTGTATTTAAATAAAAAAAATAAAGCAGTGTTGGTATTTTAATAAGGCCTGTAACTCCATGGACACACGCAAGGAACTCAGACCAGAGGTAAAAGAATAATAATTAGTAGATTTATTTTATGATTTGTTATTGTCTTGCGTTTAACTACTATCTCACTTGATAGTAAGCGACGCTGTGGTTAACGATACGCTTACCTAGATGATTATCTCTTGAAGAAATTGCCCTCTAACTCTTGCCGCAACGATTAAATTAAAACTTAAATCCTAAAGCTAAATAATTGTCGTCTGGTAACAGTCTGGACCGAACCTGTTAAGTTTCTATCAAAATAAAGCTGGCTGGTACTAACATACTGATTATATTAAGAAATAATAAAACTCTTCTTGTTCGAAGTCTCACTGAAAGGCTCTTTTTCAATTATAGAGATGAAGTCGTCGACGGCGCGCACTGTTCCCGCGCGCCTCAAGGAGTTGTCAGCAAACTAAAGGCTCAGTAGGATCGAAGTCTCCTGAGGCCAAAGGTTGATGCGAAAGCGTATTACCGGGGCCCTAAGATTGAGGCTAAGATGGAACGGGATAGGTTGTTTAGTCATTAAGAGTCTGACACTGTCTCCCGCTCCGCCTAAGGGCGAGATGCGTCATTGAATGATTTTTACCAAATCAAAAAAAGTAATTAAGATATTTTTTTATCCTAATCTTATCTTAAGCAAGTCATTTTAAAATAACTGGTGAGGTTTTAAGATCCATAAACGAAGACTTAAAAATAAATGAAATCTTAGCAAGACGAGTACATACCTACAGCATTTCAAATGAGTTTATCAGCATATAGTGTTAGCTCAGAGATTGCGCTGAGCAAACTGATAGAAAGCCTTGAAAACTCACTATTTATGTTAAGATAACGAAATGCTCACTTAAAATAGAACATCTTACACTTGTTATGTTTGTTCTTATTGTATAAAAGTTAATAATGTATTATCTTGGTCTATATTATTGCGACAGACAAATAAAATATTTATTATGACGACACCGCATAGAAATACTTTCGGAGATCTATGCATACAAAAAAATGTTTCGTAAGTTTTTTGAAAGTTGTTTTTGAGAATGATTTAGCGGAAAAATGAGGCTGCAAATTATGACCACAAATAAAAAATACATTTGAGTTATTATTATTTTTTTAATTTCTGTCGCTCAGGGTGTAACTACAGATATATCGTGTCAGACTTTTCTCTGAATGAATGATTAATGCAGAACTAAAAATCAGATAGGTATCTAGAGATTTCCCGCATATATCTATGATTGTTTTTCTCAAATTAATCAAAGATTTTTCCCTTGAACTCGCAGGTAAAATAAGGCTTATTCAGGAAAATTTAAATACCCTTATTTGATACTTCCTAATTTAAAATCCACCAATACAAGCGTGCCGATATCCGGCCACCGTAGACACTGGCTCGCGGACGGTGAGCAATGGGTAGCTCGCCGTCCGGTCGTCTGGTAAGACCGAGTCCAAGTCGTCAACGGCGCGCACCGTTCCCGCGCGCCTCAAGGAGTTGTCAGCAAACTGCAGGGGCCCTTCAGGGTCGAAGCCTCCTGGAGCCTAGAGGGTATGTGCAAACTGTCACCTCGACTCCAGAAATAAGGCAAGGAAGGTTCGGGATAGGTTTTTTAGTCAGTAAGAGTCTGACACTGGTCTCCCGCTCCGCCCAAGAGCGGGTTTCTTCATTGGATGATTTTCACCTACCATAAAAAAAAAAAAAACCAATACAAGCGTATCAGAAGATTGTTTAGGTATTGTGGTGACTGCAAAGAGGTCACATATCCTTCTAACTGGCACGATGTATATACTTTAAAGCTTTATGGAAAAGCTCATAGATTTTGATAGAGGAGATGTCTTAGATTGTCAGAATAAGAAAATTATTATAAAAAAAATTATGTTATAGAGCTTTCGAGACACGAATATAATATAAAATTAATGACGTCTCTTATTGTAGAGTAGCGTCCTACCACAGTATCTATGTATGTATTTAAACAAAAGTTGATAACCATAAAAATAAATTTAAATGAGTTTTCATTTAAATTTATTTTTATGGAAAAGAAAGCTAAGGAGTTTCAATGTAATTTTTTTATTGAAGTTTAAAAACAAAATATGATTACTAAGTCATTTGAATAGTATTCATACTAACAGGGTTCTTCACACGTATTGTCGGACTCAACAGTTCTGTTGCCTACAGATGTAGTGGCAAATGTTGTAATACCCGCATGAATATCACTAACTATGCGAGAAAACTAATGAGATAATACAGTTTATCTCAAATTCTCAAACTACAGTTTTGCATGTCATAATGTAATCTAAACTCTATACTACCTAATATTATAAAGGGGAAAGATAGATATAATATTTATAGAATTAATTCAAAAATTACTAATATTCAACTTTCAAACATTCTTTATACCAGTAGAATACTATTCTGTTCATTATAACAAAGTCAAACCCATTTATTTGCATCAAATGTAGTATAGGAGATGGTAACATATATTTATTAGTGCAAAGGCAGATTGTAACATGATCCGCTATGCTAATATTAAATTGCCCAGCACCCTGCCCTAGCGTCGCACGGATGCAAATATGCTGATATTAAATAGCAAGCATATATTATTCATATAAACCTTCTTCTTCAATCACTCTGTCTATTAAAAAAAGCCGCATCAAAATCCGTTGCGTAATTTTAAAGATCTAAGCATACATAGGGACAGACCGCGAGAAGCAACTTTGTTTTATACTATGTAAATATTAGTAAGCAAAACAAAGTCGGGCAAAACCGCCAAAAATAGTCAAAGTTACAGAAATAACCTGAATTTATTCCTCGAACAAACCATCCATCTTTCTCCAAACTTTATAAGGCTTCTACAGCAAGCAAACCAATTCTCCACATGACCTTAAGCAATACCGACGCTCCTAGGAGGTCAAACACGTAAATTGATCGTAACAAGTCACTGCGGGCGGCCAATTGCGGACGCACCCCTGTTTGGACAACACTGGAATATGCCCAGACGGTTGCTTACTTGCTTAAACTTATATCGACTGAAAACCACCTCTAGTATTCCACGAAAACATAGATCGAAACGTCGCAAATACGGCCGTTCTAAATCAGCGAGCCTGAAGTTAGACTCTACAAATTTTAGCGCTTTTGCACTCGTATGTAGGTATATTTTAAAATGAAAAATTCCAATAAACAGTTGACTAACTGCTACCTGTTATCAGGAAACACAGACTCTGGCAGGGAATTTTACTGCTAGTACTCCAGAGTGCCTAGTGTGAGTTGTTTTACGCTAACGTGATCGACGCGTTTATTACGTTCGGCGCTCCGATTGGTCCGCTCCAAGCTCTTTAGCCAATTGGAGAGCCGAACGCGCTAAACGTTTCGATCACGTTAACGTAAAAACAACTCAAACTCAGCACGGTTAACTGTGCACACAATGAACGTGTTCCGTGGTAGAATGTTCTTCAATCTGCGAACTGCTGCCTCTTACAAGATCTATCTTAATGTATCTTATTTACAGACAGAGATTCCCCTTCAGTCCTTAGTGTATAAAGTCATACCAAACATAGCTAACCCACCGGCTAACTCCGCAAAGAATCAAAAACTACTTCGTTCGCTTTGTGGAGTGACCTAACTATTCCGTGAACTTGTGCACGTTGAGAGGACACGACTTCGCATTCGAAAATGACGTCGGCGGCTGATAACTCTTACACAAATTTATGTTTTGATTCCTGTAGAAGCCTAAATAATATCCACAAGATATCTGTGTATCCATAATATTTGAAGAAAGATGTGTCCTCCTCCTTAATCGTTCACTCCTGACAGCGTGGTCGTGGTTGATCATGTTGCATTTTCGTTGGCTTAGTGAGGCTTCGAGAAAGATATGTAATAACTTAATAAGATCATAATCACGTAAGAGCAATTTTATGAAAATGTACGTCGGATTGGCCGCTCTTAAGGCAAAGTCAACTTCTTTACTCTTGTGTGCATGAAGAATTAAATAAATAAATAAAAGGTCTGAACGCAAAAACCAGACAATAAGAAAAAGACAGCGGCGTCTGGAAGGTGGGTAGAGTCTGGCGCCTAGGTAGATTGTGTCTGACATAACAAAAATAATATGCTAAAATATGTAAATGAGGCCCTTCAGCCTTGCTACGATGACGACCGGGCACACCCACACAACAAAGTACAAAAAACATATGACTTCATTTTCATAATCTTTTCCCAACTATAGTTCGTTTTTTAATCCTAGACTACGATTTGACAACTTAAAATGTCAAACTCCAAAAAATTGGGAACATATTTCTATAGTGTGACATTCTGAGTTGTCAAAACGTAGTCTAGAATTAAAAAACGAACTATAGCTTCAGGATGCGGCTGAATATCCGCTTTTTACGATGACGACAAGTGGGAGAGCAACGGTCCCGAAATATGAGTTGTAGGTCACTGGTTCAAAACCCAGCCAGGCGCATTACTTTGTGTAATTTATTCCATCACCACTGTTCTCAAAAGGGTGAAGGAGAACATTGCGAGGGAACCGGCATGTCTTAAAACCAAAAATTCGAAAATATGTAACATTCATCAAGCCGTACTGGGCCCGAGTGGTGGATTATGGCCCATTCGCTCTCCTAGTGGAGAGGCGAGGCCTGTGTGCCAGCAGTGGGAACATTAAAAAGGATCATGATGATGAGGCTGCACGATACGATCCTTGCATAAACTGATGACTGTCGACGGCCTAGGTACCTATAACGACTGCCAGATTTACGAATGACAACCGAGCCTATGGCTTCACGTACTCTCCGAGGCATGGGATATCTGTACGTAATATCCTAGATAAACATATAAAAATACAAAATGAATCAAACATTGGTACTATGTATTGAACACTCATACTTGCATGGTGTCGAACTCGTAATCTCATGCATGTATGAGAGTCAAAACAACAAAAAGAAAAAAAAACAAATGACAATCGACCGAATCGTACGGTAAATATAAAGACTCTGACCGCATAGAGGCTTTGAAAAGAAAAAACCACTTAATCATGAAAAAGTAAACAAAAAAGCTCTCTCATAGCAACTGGACAGTTAACTAGGTTGATAAAAACAGCAGAAGGTCATCGACCTGAGATCGCCGAAGTGATACCAAGGTTTTGTTTGAGTGATTAGATGTGTTCGTTGCTAGGCGCTTGGTTTCCGTTATATTTTCGACGATGCGAACTCAACAGGAGTGACGGCTAAGAAGGAATAAGGTTTTTTTATGGCAGGTAAAAATCATCCAATGACGAATCCCACATTTGGGCGGAGCAGGAAACTCTTATTTATTAAACAACCCACCCAGTTACTACGTCGCCATAGGTATGTTTGGCCCCAATTCTACTCCTTCCTATGTATATGCACCAAGAATAGGTCTTTCAGAATAATCCCGACTGATTAAATCTACTTATGAATAATTTATCAAGTTATGGGATACATCGATTAATCATTTACCACGGTTCTTCTGTTCTTATCCAAATATATATTATAGGTATATACAAATTACTAGTTCAGGTTGGGTCAATACTCTGTGCCACTATGTACCACGTATGTACCACTGAAAAAGTGTATTTATTATAAATTTATTTTATTTTTAATGTACCTTCTAAAATATAATTTTAATGGTGAGAAATAAACTTTTTTGTTTTTATTTTATTTAAATATATTTAGAGTTGGCGATCAACCTGACGTATTGGCGAACCACCTATTATTATCATCTTATTTATTTATTATTGCTTATGGTCACGGTAATACTATCTATTATGGTACACCAAAATAACAACTACATATTAAGTTAACAAAACCGGGAACCAGGCAACCTGGTTCCATGTTTTACAACCTGAAATCTTTCTTTATATTTTTTTGTTCGCGTTTTTAGACAAATTATTGTGCCATGACAAGCAGGTAGAGAAGACAAAAGATGGTCTATAAATAAACAATTCATTCGTTTCCCTGTACCTTCTTAGAAAAACGTATCAAGATAAATGGAATTCAATTCATTGAACAGATTTAGACCCCACTTCCTTACTTAAAATTCAACGCGAATAACCGTTGAATCATGGCGAGTTCTCATTTAATATTGTTACGTCAAATGACGAAACAAAAATGATATTTTGGTTTTGAAAGAAAAACGTATTAATCATTGAATTTGGGTCAAAAAAGAAACTGGTTTTGCCTATTTTGAATCTTGAATTTTTGAGCACAGTTAATGATTACTAAACTATCTGACGACAATGAAATTACCACATCATAATATCATAATTGATTTCCAGACCCTTTAACCAAGTTACGAACCTTTCGTGTCGACTCTCTTTTTATTTTACTATAAAAACGCCTCAGTGTAATTATATCATTAATTTTCATAAAACTATGATCATTGTAGAAAGGATTACATTTCATTCTGTAATTTTGAACGATGTGAACTTGGCTTCAAATTTGGTTGAGATGATGTAATTTCTATACATTTGGTTTTTTTTCTACTAGCGTATTAGCAACTTGACTAGGGGGGGGGGGCAGATTTCAGAGAGAAAGCTGCAGCAGGACCCGAGATGCTGATGCCAATTCTACTCCCATGTAATGTGAAGGAATGATGGAGATAGTGTGGTACCCGATGTTCCACAAGAGCGGTTCTAGTACCGATCCCTGTGTAACCTCACGACATCTGTCGCTGTCTCCACTCTCTCTGTTAACCGGGGTAGATGATGCACGTGTCCTACAGGTCTTCCTCGATCATACGACAGAGTAAGGGCACCCGGTGATACCGGAGTGCCGTCCCAATCTCCACAGTATTTCCACAGTATTATGTCATATGGCATTTTATTGTGGGGATCTGCAGCTGATGTCGACTCAATTTTTATTTTACAAAAAAGAGCCATCCGGGCTATTTATAAAATGGGTCCTCGCGAGTCCCTTAGAGATAAATTTAAAGAAATCGATATACTGACTCTGCCTTCTCTTTATATCCTAGAAAGTATCCTGTATGTTCGTAAAAATTTAGGACTTTTTAAAATTAGAAGCGATATTCATAACAAGAATACGCGCAGTAAACACGAAATTGTTTTACCCAAATGGAGACTAGCCAAGACCAGCAAGTCATTTTTAGTTAACAGCATACGATTTTATAACAAGCTGCCAGTAACGGTAACTGAACTTAGTGAGGGAAAGTTCAAAAATCATATTAAGCGGGTCCTAACCAAAAAAGCATATTATAAGGTTAAGGATTATATAGAAGACAAGCTTGTTTGGCAATGACTGCTCCTGCACATGTGGCTCCCGGTAACTCATTCATATTGTGTATTTATGTCTATTAACTGCTCCATCTTTGTTTTTATATACACTTTTTTTTCCTCTTTTTTCGACACATTGCTTTTGCAATATTTATATTATTAAGATTTAAAAACTTTTAAATTAAATAATAATTTATTTTGTTAGCATCTCGCAGTGTAACTGTTGTGGTGATATATGTATTTTTTTTTTCATACTTATTATTTTTTTTTGTTTTATATAATATTTCTTTCTTTACATCTCACGTTGTAAAGTAAGAACACTGTAGACTTCGCAAATCCTATTACGACTCACCTTTGATTTTTTATTATTATGATTATTTTTATTGTGCTTTTGAGTACAATATTGACTGGTCTACACTGTTCTTACATAATGACATAAATACTGTAATAACGAGATAATATTGTAAGAAACCATTTTTTTAAAAGAGTAACCATGGAGTTTCTTGCCGGTTCTTCTCCATAGGAAACGACCAATTTGGAACCGTGCACTAGCTTCTGACGTTTTATAAGTGCCCATGTAGGCCTATATGAAATAAAAACCATTTTGATTTTGATTTTGAATCCTACTCCAGGGCAATTCCTAGTATGTGTTTTTTTTTATGGTAGATAAAAATTATCCAATAACGAATCCCGCCCTTGGGCGGAGCGGGAAACAGACTCAGACTCTTACTGACTAAACAACCTTCCCCATTCCTACGTTTCCATAATACCAGGGCCAGAGCCTTCCTTTCAGACGCAAACCCTTGGTCCCAGTTGGGTTCGACCATTCTGCAGGGTCTCTCCGGTTTGCTGACAAGTCCTTGAGGCGCGCGGGAACAGTGCGCGCCGTCAACGATTGGGCTTGGTCCGGACGGTTACCAGACGATTGGATGGCAAGCTACCCATTGGTCGCCATCCACAACCCCGGGTGGGGTAATATTAGCAAAATATTCGTTATTTTACTTTAAATTAGTTTCAAAGACAAGTTAGAAGAAGAGATGGAAATTCCAAATCGTGGCATTTCTTTCTGGTTTATTTATTACCTATGCAAGTACTGTGAACGTGACTCCTGTCACATTGCATGCAGTAAAAGTGCAGTTTGTAATATTTTAACAAGACGGTAATTCAGCTAAAACATTACGAAACAATAACGAATAATACGTATATATCACTACCTATGTTTTTTTATGTCCCTACAAATGCACGCTGGAGGACCTTAAAAATGGCACTGAAGCTGCTATAAATGTGGCAACCTACTGGGCCCAAAAACTTTGAGGGAAACGGAATCCATCAATTCGAGAAGAAGAAGATTTTTTTTTTTATTCACATTTTGACTAATTTTTTTTTTAATTGTTCGTTAATTTGGCTAATTTTAGTATCGTTATATTCGTGATAGTTCAGGGAAGTTTAAAACAATGAGTAAATATGGAAAAAGTCACGAAAACAAAAAAACCGAATACAACGCCATCACATCATTTAAAAATTAATTGTGTTGGTTCGTGTAATGCCCGTAGATGGCGTTAAGTGGTAAGAAGTTTGCCGGATCAGATGGTGTGAAATAAAATTATAGATATAAACTAGTGCGCCTTACCATCAACGATTGCATCACTGCTTACCATCAGGTAAAATCGCAGTCAAGCAATAGTTTATTGCAATAAAAAAAATAACTTTAAATATTTATTAAAGCTATATTATTACTCGATCTAAATAAAAATAAACATAAAATCATTCATACAGTACCTACTTACTTTCATCTTCATTTTCCTCAAATGACTCAACCAATAAAAAAACAACTCAGGAAACTGTTTTATACAAACTAAAACGCAGTAAAAAACGGTGTCATCATTACCTTTACTATTTATTCGCAGAAACAATGAAGTGATGTATTGTGATGTATTTATTAGACGGCTCTAACATGTCATTATCTCGAACAATAACTGTGTTAAGGCTATTATTAGACGAATGTGTGAACATTGTTAACACAAGAACTGTTTTGTGTTATAAATAGGTTGTTGCTGCAGTGTCAAGTGTGTAAGCGCTGTAAGTTTTAAAAGTTTTGTTAGACGATGTACCTAGTATCAATGAAGCGCTGCAGCGGACTTTTGTATTAACTTTTCAGTATTTTGACAAATATTTTCTATAAACTTATCATGTCTATCGCTAGGCTACACACTAAATTTAATATCTGTAAATATAAACAGCACTGTATTTAATATAAATATCAGAAGCAACCCAAACTTCGCGCCAAAAAAAAAAATGAATTTGGAACCATAAACAAATTATCCATTTCCGATACTCTTTTGACTGAGTAGTAAGTTTTTTTTTTTATTGAAATAAACTAATGCTTGAGTGCGATCCCACCTGATGGTAAGCAGTGATGCAATCGTTGATGGTAAGGCGCACTAGTTTATTAAAAGCCTATTCACTCTAGAAAAGTCGATGTTTGCTGGCTTATAGGCACTATTTAACAGTGTTGAAACATCGTAGGTCTAATAAAACTTTACCGTTTACAAATAGCTACTAAAAATATCATTTTGCATACATACCTATGTACATAAATAGACGTACGCGACACGAGGTAAACGGGTAAACAAAACAGTAAAGTATATAATTGGTCGTTACAGCTTATTATGTACTTTACATAATAACTCTATTATATGCTGTAGATACTCTTTTATCAATGTCTATTTAGATAGTATAGTACCGTAGAATGGGGTGAATAGGAACAACATTTCGTTGTTTTTCACGTCATCTACATCTACATCTACACTAATATAATAAAGAGGTAAAGTTTGTTTTTTTGTTTTTATGTTTTTTTGTTTGTTGGAGGTAATCTCTGGAACTAATGGTTCGATTGGAAAAAAAATAGCAGCAATAGAAAGCTGCTTTACTCCTGAGTGACATAGGCTATATAATCTTAGTTTGTATAGGAACAGAGTTAAATATGTTAAAACAAGAACTTTTCCGCGGACGAAGTCGCGGGCAGAAGCTAGTTTAAAAATATTTTGCAAACTAAAAGAAATTAAAATGTTTTATTAAAACTAAAAATATGAAATCAAAGTAACAATCCTAATAAAATTTTTGTTTCTATTAACCCCCTGAATTTCGATTCACCCTAATTTATGATCATTTATTTACGAATTGACGGTAGAATTATGCCATACTAGCTGTCCCCCGCGCTTTTATTCGCATATTTAGTTACTGCCTTGCTCCCGTTAGTTGTAGCGTTATGTTTTATAGCCTTACTACTCTTTAGTTAAATAAATCACATAATAAATTAAGAGTCTGAAATTGTCACCCGCTCCGCCCAAGGGCAAGATTTGACATTGGATGATTTTTACCTACCATAAAAAACCTAAACATTAATAAATTTAAAGGCAATGGTTTTAAGTGATTCAGTGTCTGTTTAAATTATTCTTTTGTTATATTATTTTATATTTATTCTATTATTATATTGTCATATCTCATGCCACCAACAATGGTCAAAATGAAATCATAGAAATAATCGTGACTGCGGAAAAAACAGAACTTCATGAAATTTTTAAAAACTTCATTTGAACAACAGAGGAGTTTGGGTTGACAACATCGCGCATCGCTTTATATTTAGCTCATTCTTTGTGACAAATCATTTGGCAGATTGCTGTCAAAAATGTTTATACTCCCATCCACTTTTTTATGGTAGGAAAAATAAACAAATTACGAATCCCGCCCATAGGCGGAGCGGGAGACAGTGTTAGACTTCTACTAACTAAACGACCCACCGTTTCTTCTTGCGTTCTTCTTAGTTCCAGGTCCCTGATGTTCCGCTTTTGCATCAAGCCTTGGTCCCAGTAGGCGTCGTCCCTGCTGGGCCGATATTAATATTCCAGCCACTGTACCTACTATTATTTTATTATCGTGGTTTGAACTTAATAATAATCCTAGTACTAACTTATAGCATTTTAGAATAATACTCTAGTTTATGCAAAGTAGTGAGTTTTTAGGGTTGTTTAGTTTGCGAACAATAAAGATCAAAAGCATAATGAGAGAGTTAACCCAGGCAATTCTAAGTATTCTAATTGTGATCCTAAAGCGGCTGATGCTCTGTAAAACGCAGACCAAAACAGGATAGCGCTAATGATACACTTCCTAATAAGAAGTCAACTTCTGTTAACAACGTAGATAGAGGAATAGGTCGAGTGATATCGGCCAAATGTCTTGAACTCTGACCGCTCCGAACTTCGCACAATTCTAGTGAATACGTATGTATTGCGTATATTTTCAAATACACCGCTAACGATCGTTTTAATTCCGTCGATCCGGTACATGAGTAGGTACCGGATTATATTTTCGATCGCCGGCGTTCGCACACCGATAGACTTTCTATTATGTCTCTAATTACGGTATTTAAAAGGTTAAACTCGAATGAATTTACGTATAGACAAAATTAATTGATTAAGTTAAACATCAGCTGAGCGAGTCTATGACCTGTACGTAGTGGTCAATTGTTGCGTAATCTAACCATAGCAACAACGGCCATTTTAGTTCAACTTTGGAAAGAACTAAATCTAAACTTTGATTAGAATACGAATATAACACACAGCCTGAATAAAGCATTTGCACACTAAACTGCGGTTCGCATTGAAGGACTTCACTCCAGCTGATGCTACTAAAGATCTTGTTTCTCATACTTTTTTAATTTTTTTTATTTCATATTCATTTCATTTCTTTACAATTCACGTTGTAAAGTAAGAACACTGTAGACTTCGTAAATCCTATTACTACTCACCTTTTTTTATTCTTATGATTATTTTTATTGTGCTTTTGAGTACAATATTGACTGGTCTACACTGTTCTTACATAATGATATAAATACTGTAATAACGAAATATTGTAAGAAACATTTTTTTTTTAAAGAGTAACCATGGAGTTTCTCGCCGGTTCTTCTCCATAGGAAACGACTAACTTGGAACCGTGTACTAGCTTCTGACGTTTTATAAGTGCCCATGTAGGCCCATGTGAAATAAAAACCATTTTGATTTAGTTTGACGCTAAAGGTCCACAATGAGTGTGTATTAGGGCCATGGCCGCACTCTACAGGAAGTAATTCCGTCTTCTACCCGTATACTTAACATCTGACAAGCTCTGGGATCAATTGAGACAGAACAATAGCCATCTACGAGACAGGCTAACTTCCTCAGTATCACTCAGTTGACTACCCGTAAGGAAAATTTTACCAAAACCTTAAAAACGCTCTTAGTACAATACCTCAAAGGTGGCGTTGAAAAATGTGCACATTATGCACATTATGACGATTACCTGTTTCAAATTGTGGAGGCGACCTCTCGCGCCGGGTCTTGGCAAAAACCATGGTCGGGAGCGAGGAGGAGTGGCAGGCGGTCGCCTCCTTTTGCGAAGCAGTAATGCTAGCAAAGGAAGAGGCCGCCCGCATAAGGTAACCGCGCTCTTCCCCCAAATGTTGCCGGGATTCCAATCAAGAAGACTTGCTGACGACGAGCAATGGGTAGCTCGCCGTCCGGTCTTCTGGTAACAATCCGGACCAAGCCATGTCGTTAACGGCGCGCTCTGTTACCGCACGCCTCAAGGAATTGTTAGAACATTTAGAGGCTCAACTGCAGGGTCGAAGCCTACTGGGGTTCCGGTCTGGTTTCTGAAAGGAAGGTCCGAACCCGGTATGAAGGCTATGAAGGAATGAGGTAGGTGGTTTAGTCAGTAAGAGACTGACACTGTTTCCCGCTCCGCTCAAGGGCAGGATTCTTCATTGGATGATTTTTACTTAACATAAAAATGTGGATCCCTGGTGGAATAAACTCTGCAGTGTTCGTCGGATGTAAATGACGTAGGCAGTTAAAATGTTAAAAATATTTGTGTAACCCACGAATGTAAGAATTTTTTTCTTGAACGATCTTTTCCTGTACACTGAGCAAATATTTGAGTTAACTCTAGATAGTTATTTACCGTCTTGAGGAAGTTTACCGAGCCGTAAATCCCCTCACACGCATATGGTTATCAGTTCTCATAGACTTGTCAAATTGCTCAAAAGTCATATTCTAACTGCTCTATGAAAATACTAGGTGTATACTCGAGACTTCGTTCGTTACAGAATCGTAATTATAATTCTGTTTCTAGAATAAAAAATAGCCTTAATTATTCCTTACAACGTCCAAAAAAATATCGTTCGAGCGGTTTCGAATATTAGCCGGAACAAACTAACCGACAGACCGATCAATCGTCATCATCATCAATTCTGGCGAAAGACGTCCACTGTTGGATATAGCCGTCCCAAATGGTCGGCTCAACGACCGGTCAGTGTGTCTCGCATCCATCGAATTCCAGTGACCCTGACCAGGTCATCGGTCGGAAGCCTTCCATCGGTGCATCTTCCGCACTCCAGAACCGGACCAACATTTAGAGAGAAAAAAAAGTATCTTTAATGGCTATTTTAGAACTGCAGCTCGCAAACTATTCCAGTCCCTCGATATACTTATATGTACATCTTTATAGATATAGGTATAGATGTGAATTGTGAAATTAATTACAAACCTAAACAAATTGTTTTAATAAACAACAAATGCATAGCATTGCTGTACGTGACCAACTCAGCACTAAGGCAGTTACTTTGAACCCAATACGTAAGTCACAACAAATTCCAATGACGACTGAGGTTAACTTAACGCAACGAAACGTGAACGCGCCAGTTTAGGTTAGGGTCAGCCCACCGCGCCATAGCCCTCATTATAATGATTACTACAACGTAAACGTAGACTTTTGCGTATCGGTGTGAAGTCGACTGACGGTAGACGGTATAAACATAGTTTGCGTTTGAGCTGTTTAGTTTTCCTTATGCAAATTCAATAGACGTGTTTAATAAAAATGTCGATGGAACAAAAAAATATTATAAACATGGATGACGAATAGAGTGGTTAAGGAAGATACTGCGTTATGAATAGTTTTACAATTAAATTAAAAACCCCCGCAGCTATAGACAACTGTAATGGAAAGAGGTCTTCACGATCGAAGACTTTCAATCAATCAAAATAGTTTTTATTTCACAGAGGCCTACATGGGTACTTATAAAACGTCAGAAGCTAATGCACGGTTCCGAATTGGTCGTTTCTTATGGAGAAGAACCGGCAAGAAACTCCACTTTATGATAAAGATGCACTCGTCGAGGCGAAACTTCAAAGTTGCTAGCGTGCATTCCGCCAAGCCCATTCCTTCATCGGACCATGCGGCGGTGCAACCCCGGTTCATAAGCTCATTCTTTCATCAGACCACTAAACATGCGCTACTAGTACATAGTTAATATCCCAGCCACACGCACAAAACGTTTTGAGAACACATTCCTTATCCGCTAAGAAATGGAATTCTCTGCCGGAGTTTATGTTTCCTGTAGCGAAGTTACGATCGTTTCGCTAACGTCGAACGCCTTGAGTTGGCCGCGCCCTTTGTTGTAATGCCATCTCAACATTTAGTCACGTGGTCTGAACAAAGGAATTGGAGCCATGGCCGATTCCAAACGTTCGACATTTATGAAACGATCCTAACTTGACTAGAGGGGCAGATTGCTATAACCTGAGGAGTCGAGAGTTACTTCTAGGCAAAAGTGCTCCATCGTCAACCACATCTTTGCTTTCCATCATATCAGGTGATATAGCGGTCAATTGCGAGCCTATGACCAGTAAAAAAAGATCGTTTAATCTTACTCATGACGCAAAAAAAAACAACAAAAAATTAGTCATACCAACTTTAAAAGGAAAACTAGTTTGAATTTGAACGCTAGTTAATTATACTGATTGCTGTAATAAAGGCTATTCCGTTATATGCAATAACCGTTATTCTTTTGGATATACCAGGTGAAACGCTTAAACGACCCAAAAATTTTACGTGGACTGAGTCAAAATCTTATTTTGACGCAGTCCATAAGAAAGAATAGATAGAAAATTACATTTATTGGTATTTTTGTGGTGGGTAAAAATCATCTAATGAGGAATCTCGCCATTGGGCGTAGCGGGAAACATTCTCAGACTCTTACTGAATAATCAGCCTACTCAGTTTCTTATTCGCTTTTCGTACTGGGGCCAAGCCCTCCTTTCAGAGAGATCCTGGGCCCCAGTTGACTTCGACCTATCTGCAGAGTCCCTACGACGTTTATTGGTATTATTAAGCGGTAAGTCATTAAGCTGTGGTGACATACGAGTAGTACCTCATATATAAACCCTGTCAGACGCTTAACTTTGCGCCATTTAACTCATTTTATCACCACTCCATCTTCATCAAAACATTGAAGGAAAAGATCAGGATGAAACCGGCATGTCCAATAGAACCAAAAATGCGAAGTCATGATATCCAGCAACCTACATTTGACTCGCGTGGTGAGTTTCGATCCATTCCCTCTCCCAAAAGAGGAAACCTGTGTCTCAATTGTGGAAAAGCATGCTAAAGCTGATATAGTAATTTGTTTATGTACCTAGTTTGTGTTAGGTCGCTACACTTCCTCCCAAAGTTAAAAACTATCATCATCATTTCAGCCAAAATATATACACGGGTTGACATAAGCCTCAAGTGTTGTGTAGTGACACAAACAATCAGTCCAGTGACTCTCGCTTCCATCGAATTCTTATAACCCTTACCGGTACCTTACCCGCTTATTCAGAACCTTTCGGCCCCATCGACCAATCTACCCTGTTCTGTAAGCAATGTACCCTGTTCTGTACTTTGCTTACAGAACAAGGTACATTTGGCGACGATTTAGGCTATGTCGATAACATTTTTTGCTACTGAAAACTGTACAAAGTTCCAGCTATTGAAAGAAATACTATACAGGAGACAAAAATGCGGCAGATTTGGAAAGAAAGAGGTGACGGCCTACCGTCACCTCTTTCTCTGTCCTCTTTTGCTATTTCACCTATGAAATAGCAAAAGAGGACAAAAAGGAAGGAAAAGGGAAAATGCAAAGAGGTAAAGAAGCCCATTGTCTTGTTATGAAGCAAGCTCATTAAAAACATATTTTTATTGGCCTAGGATAATTGTTAGCATACCAATCCGTTCTATTTATTAACACAATAAAATGTCGTCACTATAACATAAATATTGTTTAAATTAATCATAAAGATTGAGTTATATCGCAAGTGTTAACTAAGTTTATTGTGTTAGCGGCACGCGCCGACCTCTTTAATTAACCGGTCAGGCCGACGCGCATCAGTTCTGAAAGACTCACACTTTGCTGTTAACTCTTAACACAAATAAACTGTCACAGCAAAGTATCTATACGATTATCGTTTGTCACCTTAATCTTTTTTGCTGTCTGTGGAATTCGGCGGATAATTTCAGTGACTGCTGGACGTAATCCTCTTATAAGTGTACCCACATCGTCAGTGCTTTTCGCATTCAGCAGACTCCTACGGTCATTACCAGAGCCAACTCGTAAGAGGTCTTCCAATGCAGCATCTTCTGGCATTCAGTCAACACCCCAGAACCCTTCGATCTCATCGGTCATTCATTCTGCGAGCAATATAACCCTATCCAGAGCAAATTATGTTTTGTAAACCGGACTTCATGTTAGACACATCCATCCAGCGCTGGATAACTAATGTACTAGTGAACTTGCGGATACCTATTGAAAAAAAAAAACAGTTGCCCTAGAGTAAGTGTGGTTGGGACTAGCCCTATCGCATGAATGTTACTTGCTAGACGCCCGAGGGTGAAGTCCCAGTCGAAGAAGCTGGCATTGGAGTTGATATGTGTGTATTTACAGGTCAAGCTTGACCAGAGATCGCGCAAGACAAAGAGGTTTGGAAGGAGAAAGGGGAGGACTTTACCCATAAGTAGAATACAAATTCGGCTAGAGCTAAATCGTTACCCTTAATTCTACAGCATATATCCAAACATTTGCAATGCAATTTACCTCGATCTGCTGGCAACCTGGCACTCTCATCACATAACAACCTCAATTTTCGAATTTGAAGAGCGATATTTAAAAGAGGTCTACGGTCATTAAAACAACCGATAGTTACAACTTGATATACACGATGCGCTAATCGCGTAACTCAGTGGATACGATTAAATTAAGTCATTTCATATGATGTATGATATCTAGCAGCTTTTAATTAGTGTCGCACGCGCCACTGCATCTCGTTTAGTACACAATTTGGTCAGTTTTATTTATTGCGAGGTTACATGATGAATTTGATGAAAGACAATAATCAAATTAGGCTGACAAACTTTACTTTACACTTTACCGGACAGTTTACACTGTATATCACTAAGCGTCGCCAAGACCGATCATGTGCGTCTACAAACCATCCCATTCCCGTGACCCTCATCAGGTCAAAGGTCCACATTGTAGGCCTTCAAACGCTGCGTCTTGCGATACGCGATCGCCACTCTAGAAGCCTTCGTCTCTATAGTCCATCTCTTCTGCGAAGAATGAGACCTGACCACTGCCACTAACTATTTACACTGCGTAATTGACAGGCCTGTTGGTCTAGTACATAGTTAGTGGTCCTAACAGCTAAGCCGGAGGTCGGTTCGATTCCTATCCAGGACAAATGTTTGTGTGGCAAGCATGATTATTTGTTCTGTGTCTGGGTGTAATTTATTTATAATATATGTATGTATTTAGAAATATATAAGTATGTCTATCAGTTGTCTAGCACTCATAACACAACCACAACCATCCACAACACAACTTGACAACAACAACAACACAGAACTACAACACACAACAACACAACTTGATAGTTGAACGTATGATTACGTTGTGTGATAGTTGTGGAATATAAAAAAATATAAAGAAATGGTCATAAATTAAAAAAAATAGTCAAAATTAGTTCCAGGCCGTTCTACCAACACCCAATTCCGTTCAACTAGAGGTCTGTGAGTACTATTGTAAGGGGGACTATGTCCATTATAGAAAAGCTGATGTGTATTGTCCACTAGCCCATTGTTATGTTAATTGAGTTTGGTAATGAAGCTATGTGCCACGATACCGTTTTAATGGAAGCCGGATATGCGCTAGCTGATTATACACATCCGCTACTGGTAAAAAATATGGATTAGTTTTTAATTTGAAGTGTTGCTTAGTATAAAGAACTGCAGTTATTAAATCATATGCTACCAACCTAGAGGTCTTTATGTAAAGAGAGATTACTTCTAGACAAGCATGCTTCGTCGTCGGTAACATCATTGCGTACCATTAGGTGAAATAGTGGTAAAACGCGCTTGCCTTGTATGTAGTCTGTAGTACCTAGTAGACTCTTTTAGTTCTATATCTTTTAGTTCTCTTTTACATTCTATTCTATACTTATTATTCTTAAATTACACATACAAAACCTTAAACATTTACTGTTAAAAGTTAGGTAAATGGTTCCTCAACCATAATTTTCTAAGCCGCCATTTTTACGTCCCTAAATTTCGTTTTCAACGCCATTTTGTATAAAATAACCCAGAGATCTACAGTCCAGCAAAATTGTATTAATCACGTGAAAAGCACCAACACTTCAAATTCTTAGGCAGACAGGTGAATTTTCCTCGCTTTCGAAAAGCATACATTTTCTTAGACGCGTAGAAAGTGAACAGGTTTCGTATTTTCTAAATAACTAAGTGCTTGCAAGAGAACGAATACGCAACATTTGTGTAACATGCTAGTGGGGCTACGCAGTACCTAGAAACAGGAATTCAATTGGTAAAGTATATGAAAGAAAAGCAATATCAGTTATAACTTAAAGGTGAACTGAACGGGATATAAGAAAAAAATCATGCAGCACCATCAGATTTACAAAAGGTGCAGCTATCGGCACATTGCTATATCATAAGTAATCTTAGAAAGAAATTAAGCAGTGACACTTCTTAGATTAACAAGAAAATCAAAAAGAAAGTTCTCATATCGAGTTCTTAACTTTTCAGTATTTGTTACGAACTGCATTTTTTTTCTTGAAAAATTTCATCTAATGTAGCGCTGGACATCGTCGATAACTCTACGCACGTCATAATTTAGGGAAGCTTGTGGTTTTTTCTTTTTCTTTGGAAGGTAAAAATCATTACATGATCAAAACCGGCGGGTTTTGATCATGCGATATCTCAGACTCTTACTGACTAACCACCTACCCCGTTCCTTCCTTGCCTTGATCCCAGAACCCTGGTGTTTAGCTTTCGCATTAACCTTTGGCTCCATGATGCTTCGACCCAATTATGATGTCTATAAACAAAAAAATACCTCATACTAAATCTCTCTGACCTTAGTAATTTATATCTTGGTACCAGTCCCATTTTTTTAAATATTTATTTAATATCGCAGTAACTCTGTATAATCAAGCGTTATGATTAGATCTGTGCCTTCTGTAACTGCCTCCTCGTTACCTAATAATATAATCCTAAGTGTGGTGAAATTTAATATTAATTGGATTATTTTATATTATATATTCTATTAATGTAACACTAAACTGAACCCTGTTGCACATCGAACCAAGTGTAGTATATTTACTATTTGATAATATAAGAATATTTTACGCAGTAACATTACGTCATCATCAGAAATCCTTAGTCTATCTTAGGGTTTCTTAAATGACATTGAGCTCCAGTGATATTATGGAATCTTAACAACTAGTATAATGCGAAGACTGAGTTACTGAATAAAATATAGCAACCATGACCACCCATACTCTTAGTATCTTTACCATAATGCCGGCGCCAATAATTGCAATTGTTATGTAGCTCTCCAATTCTATGATTTAAATGAAACCAAATTTCCATTATTTTTGGGTCTAAATACGATGAATAAAAAATTGCATGTTTCCCAAATGCGTATGAGTAAACATTTCAAGCAGGTTGGAAGAATGAATGCCAATGAGTTATATATATTCACTCAACTATATTATTGAAGTGAATATAGTATAAATTACAAAGATGAACAATTATAAAGCTGCTATTATTATTCCAAGCTAAATAGGGCGTGATGCGTGCATGCAGCGCGTGTGTTCTTATCTACAGCAGTAAGATCATCCATCCTGATAAAATACCATATTCTGTGTTCGTGTTAAATACAGTACGGCCGTCGGATCTTGGCGCGTCTGAATTTTACTGGCTCTGCGAATTTTAGCGCTTCAAAACTCGTACATAAAGCTTTTAAATAAATTAATGCCAATAACAGTTTTTCACAGCAATAACAACTGCAAATTGCATTTATTTGCTTAAACCATTTATTTTCTTACGGGTTATCAAGCGCTAAAATTCGTAGAGCTTAACTTCAGACGCTCCAAAATCCGACTGCCGTACTGTAATTATGCTTTTAACCAGAAATATAAAGATTTGTATTTGGAAGAAGCAGTTATCTTAGTATTTAGAGCCTATCGGTGACATTTTCAACTTTTACTGATTTGGACTTTAGTGACGCATTTGACAACGTATAACACCTGAAATAAATGCTGCAATTTAATAATAAATATGTAAGAATCTCTAGCAAGAAAAAGAATCTCTAACGGTGTTTAACTGAGTAAAAATAAAAATATCTGTAAGAGAAGTGAATCGAGAATTATATAAGATATAAGACTAGCTTCTAGCTCTGTGTTACTCAGTGATATAGTAGCATGCTATTGGTGAAAGAATTTTTTGATCAAGAAGTTTTGCCGAGTGTCGTGGTTAAATGTAAAGTAAATTGTAGGAATAAAAGTATGTACACAGCAGGTGGTGTAGATATACATGTGATGAGCTTCCCACTTCAAAAGTAAAATTAGCGAAACATGCTAAATGATTACTTTTTAATTCCATCGTGACATTATTCAACCTTGTTTACTGTGTTAAAACTGTTTACTACAAATAATAATCTATTCGGCCAGGCTTGTGTGTCACATCCACAGCTCATCCCGGTTATATTTAGACGATTTATAGTGAACCTGACGTCACCAGCCAAAGTTGACGAGTGTCGGTCAACATGGCGCGATTCATTCACATAGATGGAAGATGTCATTTTATTTAATTATCCTTTTTAGTTAAATGCCTACATATAGTACAATAATAGGGATATTAAGAGAAATGTTAGAAATGCAAAGACATTTAATTAAATTGAGAATTATAGAATTTTTATTAAATTGAGAGCTCACAGAAGTTAATAGATTGAAGTTAAAGGTTGAAGAAAGGATGCAATTAAGATTGTTCGAAAGAAGTATCGCTGCCCTAAAATGCAATAGGCAACTGAAAAAATAAACATATGTTCCTTGTCGGTTTTAGCCAGTAAAAGTCACCCTGTCCCAATGTTAACTGGCAACTCCTCTCACTACAACCTGAGTGGAAGATGAGGGCTGATGACATATAACCCAGAAAAAGATAATGACGAAGATTATAAAGTGGAAACTATAACTGTATATTTATTATCTAAATAAGCAGGAAAGTGACACAAGTACAGAGAGACAAAGCACAAATAATGATAAAACATATAGAGATAGAAGATGTTTAAAATAACTTCTAAGATAGAGAAATGTTTTAAACGCAAACAATGAATTTTATCCTGTTCGAAGTAACAAAAGCAATGGTGAATAAAATTATGAAATGCATAGGAATTAAGAGTGTGATCCTTCTATAAAAAAAGTTGGAACCGCACAAAAATAAAAATGCACCGTTTTGGGTTTCCCAAAATGAGATTTTTTTATAAGAGGCAACACAAATCGAACATCGTGACATGAATAAAGAATGAGGAGAGTTGTTTGGTACCTTTAGGTAGAATGCATTATGTATTTTGAGTCCAAATAAACATTTTTGTTTTTTTAAAGATTCCATTCACACAGATCTCGTCAATATACGATATCTATCTATCGATACAAAATTAAACTACTTTTGTTTTTTTTTTTTCCTAGAATGTCTTGACTTCAAGAATTGGTAAGCGGTAGTGATAATTTAGTAGAAACTGAATCATTATCTTAATTAGTTACATAATTGTCATTACTTCTTTGTTTAGAGAACCTTTTATTGGAGAGATTATATCTTCTAGGAATTAGAGGGCCTCTTTACGCTCGCGCTATTATATCTAAACACTATGCTTAGTCATGATTTAGTAAGTACTCGTTCTTTTTTTTAAACCATAGGCAGTCTTCTTTCTCCCAGAGGAATTCTGTTTTCTTTTTAGATGGAGGGTCCATCTAAAAACCTCACAGTTTCTACCACTACCATGAACAGGAGGCCCGAGACACAAATTAATTCACACCACCAACTGTTAAAGCTAGTAAGGCCAGGTTCACTGCGGGTACATTTGAAAGAGTTACTCTAGCCATAGAACCCAAAGACTAAATATAGAAACATAAATGGGTATTAGTGAGTTAAAATCTGACACGCCTGTCATGTTCAAACCTTATGATGGTCTTATGATAATGATGGAGGAGACAGATCCAAGCCAGACACGATCTTTCACTCACATAAAAATTGATTTTTAAGCTCAACAAGAACAATACATACTACCAAATGTAAATTCACCTATTGAATTACAAATAGTCTGTGTCAGAAATCCACCTGTCCCAGTCGACAGTCACAAATATTGTAGTTAAGTGCACTGGAACATTATCTTATTATCAAAGATGCCGGAGGAGGGCAGTTAGCCGACGGATATGTTGGAGGCGACCTTGTTCCCGTCCCATGTGGCAGGCAAGACGAGCTGCTGACTTGTTACTGTATTGTGATGAATAACAGGAATTTTCTCAGTGTTGAGGATGAATCATTCGGTAGTTGCTTCAAGTGGTGTAAGTTTGATGTTTAAATGAGGATACGTTGTTCCTTTAATTTTATATTAGCTTCTTCCAGCGGTTTTGCTCGCGTGAAAGTTATGTACTTTGGACACCCATATCACCCCTCAAAAGATACTATTTATAATGCTGTTTCAGGAAATTGGGCCCAAGATTGCACGATTTGATTCCGTCATCCCAATTTTACCTTCGGACATCCCGGCGTACGGCAAATATCCACCCGTACGTTGTTGAGACACCTGCGGCCCGGACTAAGCGTTTTGCCTCGTCATTTATACCGCGTACATCGAGGGACTGGAACAGTTTGCCGGCTGCAGTCTTTCCGTCCGAATATAATTTAGGTGTCTTCAAGGCTAGAGTGAATAGGCTCTTAATAAACTAGTGCGCCTTACCATCAACGATTGCATCACAGCTTACCATCAGGTGGGATCGCAGTCAAGCGCTAGTTTATTGCAAGTAAAAAAAAAAAAGTTCTGCATGCACGCGAATTTCGACTCTCCACTAAAAGTTGTGTTTTGTTTTTAATGACACCTTAGTGTTCACTTACATCGTAAAAAAGAAGCCTTGAACTAAAAACGTTCCTAGTCCCAGTAGGGTTTGCTATGCGTCAATGCGTCAGCGTTGTCTGTAAAAAGTCACTTTTAGCGATGTTAATTATTATAAGTTCCTATTGTAATTTTATTTTTTGGTGTACAATAAAGACTATATCTATCTATACGTGCTTTTACTAACTATTGTGTACAATTAACTGGTACAGCTGATTGCCTCTCCAGATTTTGTGTGCACATAATTTCGCAAACTCAGTCACACATTTTATCTTTAAATTAAATTTCTTAAAGGTTGGACCTTGAAAGTCAAATACCTCTACTCTCAGAAACAATCTAGACAGACTCAGACGCATTATGTTATGTATCTCCCACCGTTATTTTATTATGGCTCGAGTCTATTGTAGATATTCCCAGAACTTATAAAAGAACAAAAGATATATAAAATCTTACGTCATTATAGCTATGGACAGTCGCCTAACACACTAGACGAATGTCTATCGCTCTACCTACTTATAAAATTTCGTATAGCAATAAATATTCTTTTCTTAGATTTTTGTAAAAAAACTGTCATTACATAGTATAATAATAATAATAAATTTATTTCAGACCATGTTAAAAGACAAATAGATCCATATTTATGTTAGTAAGTACTTGAGAACTATGTTAGTAAACCACAAATAAAATTGAAAAATAAAAATAAAAAATAGCATCATTTTGAGACATTGAGTTTATAAAACAAAGTTGCTTACCGCTGTCCCTATGTATGCTTAGATCTTTAAAAGCACGCAACGGATTTTGAAGAGGTGTTTTAATAGATAGAGTGATTCAAGAAGGTTATGTGTATAATACATGCATAATATATTCAATATCAGTACCCGTGCGAAGCTGGGGCGAGTCGCTAGTATTTAACAAAACTGAAGTATTATGTTATAACTTCTACCATTGACTTTCCCCCTTAGTAACAATAATTATTTATTCCAAAGGAACAAACTTCAAGAAAAAAAAATCTATGTGGAATTCTGGTTTACACGTATGCCAAATTTTATTAAAATCCGTTGAGCCGTTTAATGAAAAAGTAACAAATTTAGAATAACATACATACAAATTTTCGCTTTCATATTATTATTTTATAGTGCGAAGTGTGATGTGTGCAAAATTCTTAAGAAATCTATTCGTAAATCTCAGAATATTAAAATAAAAACTAGTGGAAATAAGTTAAATCCGTTGCTATGATTATGCACAGCCGCCCGCTCCGATTGAGACGCGTAAATCTGTTACTAATTTGGTTCAACTTATAATGCGCGTCTTGTACTAAGTATTACGTGAATTAATGTATGTAATTGTACTTACTGAAAAAAAAATTACGTATAACATAAGACACCGCAGGACTAAGCTTTTTGCCTCGTCGTTTCTACCGCGTACATCGAAGGACTGCAACAATTTATCTAATGTGGTTTTTGCGTCGTATTATAACTTTGGTGCCTTCGAGGCTAGAGTAAATACACTAGTGCCCCTAGTTAGTAGTAGAAGCACTAGTTTATACTTTCCGGCTGGTGCTGAAAATCAGCGCTGTGGCTCTGTTTAACAGCTTTTTGTTGGGCACTGGCCGTTTTGCGCGGGTGTGTCGCATATTCTGCGCTGCTTACTATAGTCGTTTCTGTTTTATATATATAGGTATACATGGTAATGCGCTACTAAACTTTTATTTTTCTTTCTTATATAAATGTTAAAAAAAAACTTTAAGTTTCCTCTTACTTGGGTAACTTGGGTAGCATAATAAAACTAGTTTTCATAATAAATAACATTATGTTAGCGTTAGCTGTTCAGTGAAGTATCTCGATTTGGGAGACGCCACCTGATATTACACGTGGACGCAATAACAATGGCTCCCTCATTGTGACATGTACTGATAACGACAACAAGCCATATCTTTGTTATTACATAGCACCAGGGGTCTGTGAACTGGTCTGATATGGCGACTTTGCTAACTGAGCTGAACGTTTCGAAAATAACAATGCTCACAATATATTTTTTCATTACTCATACTCTGAAAGTAGGTGTAAAGTTGCCTGCGGACAGGGTTGGAAGAAGTACTTTTACTCCCTAGGGAGTTTTACTTTACAACTGACAGTTGTTTTTTTAATATTTAGACAGCAAATATTAAAAAAAAAACTAGTTCTATTTTGACATTTCTATTGAACCGTGACCCGAAACTTTATACCGAATTAAAATGACATAGAGATAGAAATAATTTAAGAATACTTTTTTTTAATGACTTTATTTTAATTTACTTTCAATTATTTCATTAAAACTAATATATTTTTGAGAAAAATGTTGACCAGACCTATTTTTACAATGACAAAATGAAAAATGTTGACTGAAAAGCCTGGGAGCCGAACACTGAGAAAAAAAGAATTGGCGGGTAAATGGTAGACTCTCTATAATCTGTGGCCGATTTGATCTTCCTTTTTTTTCGAGATGTATAGTTTTTTTTACATTTTGCTAAATCTCTGTTACAAGAAATTTTTATTAACACGATAAGTTCATCAGCTTCAGTTATAAATTTAACGCAAGATTCATAAGAGGAGAAAACCGCCTACCGCCTAAATCAAAAGAAATATACCTACCTAAAAACATACGACGACTCAGGTTTTTATTATTTTTATTTTCCTCGTATTCGTAATGAAAAGCACAGTGTTTACCTCGGGTTCAAAAGTTATTTAGTCCCTCGAACTATTAGCGACCTCGCTCTCGCTCGGTCGCCAAGAAATTTCTCGGGACTAAATAACTTTCTTTCATCCCTCGTATAACAATGTACTATTAAAGAGAGATCTACTGAAAATTAAAAAAGAAACTAGCTGTCTTCCAAGGTTTCACCCTCACCTTTAATTACTGCCCTACTTTCGTAGGTTGTAGCGTAATGTCTTCCTCAACAAATGGGCTATCCTACACAGAAATAATTTTTCAAATCAGACCAGTAGTTCCAGAGATTAGCAAACAAACAAACTCTTAACTGTAAACTGTTTAATATTGGGATAGATTTCAAGCGTCAAAACATTTGTGATTAACTTCGTTACCCATTAACATACCATAACTGAAACTTCAGATTAGAGCATCGTAGGAACTCTGCAAAAGGGTCGAAGCCTACTGGGGCCCAGGGTCTCTTTCTGAAAGGAAGGCTTGGCCCCAGTGCGAAAGGACAAAAAAGGAATCGGGTAGAGTATCTAGTCAGTAAGAAATCTGACACTGTTTCTCACTTAGCCCAAGAGCGGGTTTCGTAATTGAATGATTTTTGCCCACCATAAAAAAAAAACTTCAGATTGGGGCATCGTTCTCTGTGTTGGTGATATGCAATGACAAACTCCCAGACAGCCACGGGCTCTGGTATTTTACGAACTACTCAAACAAAATAGGACGCGCCCTAATTAATACCGAATTTCATCCAAGAATAACTGAAAAGGTAATCAATAGTTGAGTGAAACAGAAGATTGTATAATTGACGTGTTTATAAGTCCTTTTCAATTCAATGTTTCAAAGAAAATTAAAAGGTAACAAATATGGAGACCGTATATACAGGGTGTCATTGACATGTTAACGCAAACGAAAACCATAAATCCAGTACATGATTCTAGACCCCCCAGTGGTGGAATTTTTTGTCGGTCTTTTCTTATTTTTTTTAAATTATTTTTTTACGTTTTTTAAATTAAACTGTATAAAAACGTCATTTTAACATTTTTTGCGAAAAAAATGAGTGAATTACATTCTAAATTAATAATGTCGTCGGGTTTGACAAGAATAACGACTTTATTTGCCTCGGTGATTTCTTTATAAAATTTTTTTTTGAAAAAAAAATTTTTTTTTCTTTTTTTTTCTGAAAATATCATTGGGATTGGTTAGAATAACGATTTTATACAGGTAAAAAATAAAAAAACAAAACTTTTTTTTCAAAATTTTGAAACAAAACCGACGAAAAATTCCACCACTAGGGTGTCCAGAATCATGTACTGGATCAATGGTATTCGTTTGCGTTAACATGTCAATGACACCTTGTATATATATATATAAATTAATGCCACTTTTCGTTGTAATTTTATAACTCAAGAACGGGCTCACCTATCCAAACCAAATGTTAAGTAGGTAGTAAGCTTTGTTCGGATTATTAGTGGATGGTTTATGTGAAGTTTGCACAAAATCCGTCGAGCGGTTCTTTATTTATCACATTTTTCTCTTCCCGAGAGCGAAGCCGCGAAAGCTAGCACAATATATATACGGTTGACTGAGAGTGAGTTAAATTCGTTTCACCTGTGTTCTCACTTCAATTCTAAGCGTTATTGTAAAACATTTTAGTTAGTCTACACTAATATAATAAAGAGGGAAAGTTCGTTTTTTTTATTTTTTTTTTGTTTGTAGGAGGTAATCTCTGGAACTACTCGTCCGATTGGAAAAATTTTAGCAACAATATAAAGCTGCTTTACTCCTGAGTGACATAGGCTATATTTTATGTACGCGGGCGAAGCCGCGGGCAAAAGCTAGTAGTTAATATTCTTGATTTCTTGCCGTCATAGGGAAGCTGAAGTAAGAACTATTAGTATGCTTCAAGAGGAAGAGTCTCGGAGATCGATACCATTTCATCTCGGTATTTCACGACAAGCTACTATTGGGTAACCGAAGAACTACAGCCATCGAAATGCAACAGGAGCTCTGAGCTAAATGCCTACTAGCAATTTCCAGTACAAAATGTTATCCACCTAATTCAAGCTCTACCTACCATTTATCATCAAACATTTTTCTTTATAAGGAGATAGAACTAAGGCTTAGAGAGCAAAATTTATCTTTTCAAATTATTTTGCGTGTAATTTTTTCAAAATAAATATAATATTGACTGCATAAATAAAATGGTCTACGACTTTTGAGATGTCACGATTATGAATCGGGCAAAACTCATAAATTTTTCGTCCGTATAAGTTATACAATATCCTTGGCGCAAGTTCGTTGAACCTATATTATATTACATCAATGATAACGTCAAAGTGTACATATTGTACATAGTGAGCCCTATTTTATAATTAGGGTGTGGCATACCCTACAATATAGGGCACAGTTTGTAAACAAGGAAAATCTGTTTATTATTAATATTATTTATAGGATCGCACTTGACCAACATCTCACTGACGGAACGCGACGATGTGGTCGACTATGTGCTTCATCATTTATTCTATTACAGATAATCATGAGAGGCCCCAAATGTGAACCTTGAGGAACTACTTGATACAGGTCATGGGTAATTTTCAATTGGGTAGGAATAATACGAATCTTTTCGTTCTTTTTTTGCGTATCCTACTACAAACTACAAATAATTTCGGTAAGTTATTTCACCGACCATCGTATCGAAAGCATCTGTTAAATCGAAACGTATAACATTTGTATAATTACTCATATTAGGTTAAATATGATATGTTTTTTGAATAACTGGTATTGGGGTTATATACCTAATGTGATAACTTGATGAATGTATGATGTCATAATACATATGTCTTAGAGGATAAGATTGCCAAATACTTGGTACTCTGTTTAGTCAGAATTTTATTCACGTTTTACCTGCTTTTCATAATGTCTAGGAACATCGGTATGCTATTTTTTATATTCCAAGAATATTGTAAACAATTATATATCCCGCGTAATTTTATTTTCTGCCATTGTACCTACAGTGTTATGTGCATAAAGTTTTAATAAATAAATGAATATCTTAAAATAGAAGATGTTTTGTTATATCGAACATAACAACAACACAACAATGAACTTAACAATGTTATGTTCGATATAACAAAATATCTTTTTAAACAATTTTTTGTTGTATGATAACAATCATACACCAAAAAATTACGTCAAAAACTACACGCAAATTGTCAATCGTAGCATTTATTAGAGCCAAAAATAATAAATAATCATTTGGCAAGTAAAGCCAATTTAAATATTTATCATAATTAGTAAACCAGGTTCATATTTCTTTAACTGCAATGTAAATTATCATATTATTTTAATGTTTTACGTCCATTGATCATTCGCTGTATCGAATGATAAAATTAAAGTGTTATTCTGGCTCCCTGCCAGCTCTTTGTTTGTCAGTTACAAGGGAAAATATTTGATAACACTTATTTATATTTGCTTTATCTCGTTGACATGTATCTCAATCGTATACATTGAACTGTCACAAAATGTTTATATTTAATCGACAAAAAAATATTTAAAAAGAGAACAACAAATTTAAAAATAATAAAATATAATTATTTACTTACGTTAAATAAAGAAAATCTCCTGTTGAACATTTTCACAAGAAAAATGACTGTTATTTATAAACACAACACATAATCCGTAGAAAATCCCAAACTTTCGTTCATAATTGGAATCTAAAAAATGTGTCGTTTCCGCGCCATCGCACGGCCGAGCGCACTTACACTTGCACAATAAAAAAATCACTCCCGAACTCTCTGGTCACGTAAAAATGAGTTTCAATTCACTTCACACATTACTAACAACGAACATGCAGCGATTCTAATTTCGAACGACATCAACTTGGCAAAACTACACACAAAAGTAAACTATTCAGTTACATATTTCTAACTATAAGCATAGCGCGATATCGCTTCGCGGTTGAGGATAAGGACAGAGTACAAAAACGCGGCCCTTTTGCGATGAGTTGGAAAGAGACGGCTGTATTTTCTTAGCACTGCGTCGGTATCCGGTATTCCCGTTCGAGATTTTTGTGTAGAGAGGTGTAGCGTGTAGGTTTGATAACGTGCGCGCCGTCGGTCGCCGCCGTGGTCAGTGCGTCGGAACTCCCAACTGACCTTTATAGGATAATACTTCAGTTAACTTAACGTTATTGTCAGCGACACTGCCGGGACGATCAGTTTATTAGAATAAAGATCGTGCTAGCAGTCGAGGTAACTTGGACAACAAAAGAGGTGAAAGTCAAATAAAAGAATAGACCTTTTTGTATTCCGCGCCTCCGTAGCTGGTACTTGTATGCTCCCTAGAAACGGGAACATCGTTTATGCATTGTTTGACAATGTTATCAGATAACGAACTGAACATTGCGGTATCGGTTAAAATATATAAATAATTGTTTGCACAGAAATGAGACGTTATTTTATTAAAAACATTTGAAGAGTCATGAATGCGTCAGTTGATATTTTCTAAGTATGTTTGTATGTAGGTTGTTAGTTGTTAGGTTTGCTGGGTCATCAGGCAGTCCGACCTACAGGCACGCAGGGCCATTAACCTGTCATTACGTAGACATGCACTTATTGGCAAGATTGCAGTTACAATGCACAGTCTAGGTACTCCATTATCGTTTTTCTACACAGGTATACGAGTATATACAGATACTGAGAAGACAAACTGAGAGAAATAGATGGTATATGCTGAATCTAAACTCATCATATTCTTATTTCATTTAGTTAATTAAATTAAATACAATCTATTTAACTTTATTCAATTCAATGTTATTGTTATTATATTACTTACAATTAATTACGTATCTACCTAATACGAGTGTAAACGATTTTTATTTCAGACTAATTCCATAGTTTTAAGCAAGTTTTAAGCAATAAAGTTTTTTTCTGAAATAAAAATTAAATTATCATAACTGTTTTTCTATTAGACTTCCTTTTTATTTTTATATTCTTGATTGTACATTGTACAACTCAAAATAACACAGGTCATACATAAAAACAAGTGCACAATGGGCGGTCTTATCGCACGGGGCAATCTCTTACAGACAACCTTTGCATGGACTGAACGAAGATAGATTTGGAGCTGTCACAATTACAATATCAGTGAACAGATATCAGAATTAACAATAACGCACCTAAAAAAACCTACTAATTGTCAATAATATGATTATATTTTTATCTTTACCTATCCTGGCCATAACAGCTTAACAGCTCACTCCCATCTTCAATGCCATATTCGAAATAAAAAATAATAATATTTAAATCACATTGTATTCTCATCATGTTTAAGATGTGTACCAAAAAATAAGATTACTATTGAAATGGAACTGGTTCGAGCATCTGATCTGTGAAGATTGTAATGTTAGAAATGGACAAATAAGTTAACAGAATGGTTCCGATTTGATCGTATTAGAACAACGAACATTAGAACCATGTTGACAGAGCGTGATAGAAAGCTCCTAGAGCGAGTTATGGGAGGCCTGCGAAACCACACAGGCAACTAAGTACCAATAATCCAGTGAAAATAGACATTCCAGTTTGCATTAATTCCCAACAAGCTGGATTTTTGTGCAGACCTTGAATACGTCATTACAAATGATGTGTCAAAAGTCCCCATCGATCCCGATTGTGCGTTGTTTTTTATTCGAGGTCAAAGGTCACGAATTTCGTTTTTTGCGTATATCTCTGAAACAACGAGAGCTATTGAAAAATAGTTCAGACAAAGTTTGTAGATCGTAAAATTGTCTACAAAAAAGATCTCAACACTTCTCTTCTACAAAGTATCGTTTTAGAGATATCGTGACTTTAGACCGCAGGAAAGTCGTATTTTCGAGTATGTGCACACATTTCGCACCATCTCTGAGGTCGGCGACCTCTAGCGCCAGGCCTTGGTTCAGGCCATGGTCCGCAGTGAAGAGGAATGGCAGGCGGTCGCCTCCTTCTGCGAAGCAGTAATGCTCGTAAAGGAGGAGGCCGACCGCATAAGGCAAAGGCAACAGCGCCCTCGCCGTAGCCGTCGCCGCCTCGATCCCGCCGATATCCGGCCACCGTAAACACTGGCTCGTGGACGGTGAGCAATAGGTAGCTTGCCGTCCGGTCGTCTAGTAACAGTTCAGACAGAATCGAAGTCGTCAACGCGCCTCAAGGAGTTGTCAGCAAACTGTACGGGGCCCTTCAGTGTCGAAGCCTTCTGGAGCCGAGGGTTGGTGCGAAAGTGTTACTGGGGCTCTGGGTATAAGGCAAGAGAGGAACGGGGTAGGTTGTTTAGTCAGTAAGAGTCTGACACTGTTTCCCGCTCCGCCCAAGAGCGGGACTCGTCATTGGATGACTTTTACCTACCACAAAAAACCACCTCTGAGGTAGTGTACACGGCGCTTTTTATTTAACGGCTAGGCAATAATATAAATCCTGAAGATTGGGGTTGGAAATTGATGAATAATAGTTTTGAGCCAATCCATACTTTACTGCCCAGAAAAATTAAAGTTCATCGGTATGTACCAATTGTCAAGGCTAATCTTGCACCAACATTGAATCAAATGCAACAGATGAAGATTGTTTTGAAATTGATGAGGATATAACTGATATATCTCTCTTCTTGAAGCAGTCTACACAAATCGAGCAAGAAGAGGAAGAAGACAGTGAAGAGGAAGAAACGAGTGACTATGAAGAATTTAATGATGAATGATGATGTAATTTTCTTGCTGTTAAAATTTTCATTTTCATTAAATTTAAATTTAAAAAAAAATCAACAACAAAATAGTGTCCCACTACATTCTCTCGATCAAAATATATTGTGGAGTGTTCCTACTGCGGAAACCACGTTAAATAAAAAGCGCCGTGTACACTACCTCAGAGGTGGTGCGATCATTATATTAAATCATTACATAGTATAAAACAAAGTTGCTTGGTCCCTATGTATGCTTAGATCTTTAAAAGTACGCCACGGATTTTGATGCGGTTTTTTTTAATAGATAGAGTGATTGAAGAGAAAGGTTTATGTGTATAATACATGCATAATATATTCAATATGTCGTGAGAAGCTGGGGCGGGTCGCAAGTTGTGTGCATATACTCGAAAATACGACTTTCCTGCAGTCTACAGTCACGATATCTCAAAACCGATGCTTTGTAGAAGAGTAGTGTCGAGATCTTTTTTGGAGACAATTTTACGATCTACAAACTTTGTCTGAACCACTTTTCGATAGCTCTTGTTGTTTCAGAGATATACGCAAAAAACGCAAATTCGTGACCTTTGACCTCGAATAAAAAACAACGCACAATCGGGATCGATGGGGACTTTTGACATATCATTTATAATGACGTATTCAAGGTCTGCACAAAAAATCAGCTTGTTGGGAATTAATGCAAACTGAAATAATAATTTAGTCTATTTTGACTGGACTACAATAGCAGTGAGAAAGGGTAATAAAATAATGAAAACGAGCTGAACCTCTCTTCGGTTTCTTTGATCTTGTCCTCCTTATCCTTGAAATTGTCCACGTTCATAGCCTAGCATAGCATCAACATTATAATGTTCCCACCGCTAGGACTCAGACCTCTAGGTGAGCAAATGGGCCGTAAGCCACCACGCGGGCCCAGTGCGGGTTCGTATTTTTATAGTCATGACATACATCCAAAACAACTTTGTAAATAAGTAATCTTTGGTTGCACAAAAAAGACTAGCAACTAGTATCTTACTAATATTATAAATGCGAATGTTACGATGTTTGGATGTTTGTTACTCAATCACGCCAAAACGGCTGGACGAATCTGGATGAAATTTGGCACAGGCATAGGATACACTCCGGAATAGGACATAGACTACTTTTTATCCCGGAAACCCCAGCCCCAACCACAAATACCACGCGGGCGAAGCCGCGGGCAAAAGCTAGTAAGTAATCATTGGTTGCACAAAAAAGACTAGCAACTAGTACCTATATGTAATAGTGACTAAAATCATTGCCCTACACTTGGAGTAACTCCTGTATCGTTAATGCATTCACAAACGTGTTAAATGAACCAAACCTATCTCTAAGCTAACAAATATTTGTTCCAAGGAATCGAATATGCCACGCATAGCGCAGAAACCAATTGCTAAAAATCTGCACTAACTGCAACTGAGGAAATACGAGAGTTTATGTCAGTAAAACATCCTCAGGGGGATATAATATGAGATATGAGAAGGGCAGGGAAAAATAAAGAACAAAAGAAAAATTAAAAAATAATTGCAACAAAGGACATCAGTCATCGGTCCGGTCAAGCCGTGGGTCCGATTAATCATATCACTGACTAATACATGTGCACAGTTGACATTAAGTAGTTATGTAGATGTCCGTTTGGACCTTACTGCCCACACTGGCGATAGTTTAAATGAATGTGAGGCTATATCAAGACCAAAAAGTAGTGTTTGGTGTTGAGTCTTTTTGTGGTGGGTAAAAATCTATACTACTATACTAATATTATATTAATATTATAAAGCTGAAGAGTTTGTTTGTTTGTTTGTTTGTTTGAACGCGCTAATCTCAGGAACTACTGGTTCGAATTGAAAAATTCTTTTTGTGTTGAATAGATCCTTTATCGAGGAAGGCTTTAGGCTATATAACATCACGCTGTGACTTATAGGAGCGAAGAAACAATGGAAAATGTGGAAAAAACGGGGAAAAATATTCATCTTTGAGGGCTTCCGTTGCGTGCGCTGCGAAAACGGTAGAAGATACCAAAAAAATGTGTAGGAAAGAATTATTCCTCTTAAAATGATCTAAAAAAATGTCCGCGACAGTATATTTCTATCTTTTAAGATTAACTCACTAGAACCGTTTTTATGGGAATCAAATTTGGCCGAAATTAATGCATTATTACCAATTATTTGTTAGAGTTGTATCAACATAGTAATATTAAACTTTATTCAAATAAATGTGTTGTTGATTAAGAGTATGTAATTGTGAACAAAATTGTCTTTGTAATCACTTATTTTCAATGAACATCTTAGAAGATATTACAATTTTAAAATACTCCGATATAAAATTCACACGCGCCGCATGATGTGCAAAATATGACGCTGCGACTGGCCGGCGGGCGAGGAGAGGCATTTTTAACCGACTTCAAAAAAAGGAGGAGGTTTTCAATTCGATTGTATTTTTTATGGTAGGTACAAATCATCCAATGACGAATCCCGCTCTTGGGCGGAGCGGAAAACAGTGTCAGACTCTTACTGACTAAACAACCTACCCCGTTCCTCCCTTGCCTTATTCCTAGAGCCCCGGTATAACGCTTTCGCACCAACCCTCGGCTGCAGGAGGCTTCGGCCCTGAAGAGCTCCACAGTTTGCTGACAACACCTTGAGGCGCGCGGGAGCAGTGCAGGCCGTCGGCGACTTGGTCTCGGTCTGGACTGTTACCAGACAACCGGACGGCGAGCTACCCATTGCTCACCATCCGCAAGCCAGCGTCTACGGTGGCCGGATATCGACGGGATCGCGGCGGCGACGGCTACGGCGAGGGCGCTTTTGCCCTTGCCTCCTCCTTTACGAGCATTACTGCTTCGCAGAAGGAGGCGACCGCTTGCCATTCTTCTTCGCTGCGAACCATGGCCTGAACCAAGGCCCGGCGCGAGAGGCCACCGCCGCCGATCACTCCCACGAGGACACGGCGATTCTCTTCTCAAGCGGAGCACACCTCCACCGTGTCCTCCGTGCTGGCCACACAGTGGCGACACCCGGGCGTCTCTTCTGCACGAATCCGGCGCAGGAATCTCCTGAACTTCCCATGTCCGGTGAGAACCTGCGTCATGTCCTGCGTGATGTCTATCCAACCACGCCTCAAAGAGGGCACTTACTGCCGAGATTATTGCGTGCCCAAGTGGAGGGTGTAGCTCTATGAAGTACTTTTAGATAATTATGTCCTTTTGAAAACTAAATTGTCTAAATTAATAACAGAAATTGACACGGGCAAAGTCGTGGGTAACTGCTATAATTTATAAAGCTGAGGTTGTTTGCAAAAATAAATATGATGCCCAAAATAACTATTCCACGTGGACGAAGTCGCGGGCACAGCTAGTCATCTAATAACATCTCTAGCCTTTGGGTGGAGCCTGAGATAGGGCCAGACTTTTACTGACTGAAAAATCCAACCCGTTCCTTCCAAGGCCTTCATATTGGACCCGACCTTCCTTTCAAAAGCTGGTCCATGTCCCCAATCCCGCTGTCTGTCCCTATGTATGCTTAGATTTTTAAAACTATGCAACAGATTATAAAGTGGTTTATTTAATAGATAGTGATTGAAAAGGAAAGTTAATTAATACATGCATAATATATTTAATATCAGCACTGCACCCGTGCGAAGCAGGGCGGGTCGCTAGTATTCTATAAAAGTCTGTCTGTAATAGGCAATTGTTACAACGTACAGAAACTCCACAATTTCTTTCACGCTGATTGCTACACTATCGCTACAGGCGTTTTCCCAGAGAACGACACGGTTCGCGCGTCCGACTCGTGTGTCAGGTGACGAGAGCAACACGACAAAAAATGAATACTGTTCAATAAATTTATTTTTGATAAGTAAAATTAAGTATATGTCAAAGTATACAATACCGATCCAAACATGAAAACAAAAAGTCGAAACTGCTCTCATCATCTAGTAGTAAATATTCTAAGTGCTATTTTTTTAGTGTAGGCGCCGCAAGCTGGCGGAAACCTTATGAAAACCATACATTGAACAAGCTTTTCATTAGATTTACTACTCTGTCATGAAAGTACCGGGAAAGCACTGTTTTTAATACTTATAAATAACAGATGCAACTCAAACTTCGCGCCAAAACGGAAAACAGTTGTGCCAATCCAGCAACAACAAAAAAATCTAAAATTTGAATTTGAAACCATAAACAAAACATCCGTTCCCGAAACTATTTTGAGTGAATGTGTTTAGTGGAACGGAAATCTAACCAAAGATTTGAAGCATTTATTTCGATTAAACTATTTACAGTCAGTTTTGAAAGGTCAAGAAGTAGGTCTGTCAGAAAAAAATTATGCTAATTGCACATTCCAAAACGTAGATCTATGCATATAAAGAAGAATGTGCAAGTTACTACATGGCACTTTTATCACAAATAATTATCATTCAAATATCTTGGTTACATGTTACTTGTCGCTGCTATATGAGAACAATGTAAATACAGTAGGTACGGCCGTCGGATCTTGGCGAGTATCGCAGTTCTTGTTGCTGTCAAAAACTGTTATTAGATTTTTTTTTAAACCTATGTTTTTGAGGCTAGCTTGGAACATTACACGCTTGTGTTCTCTCGCTCGTGTTCAACTGCTGTGAAACCGATAATGTGTGGTGTGACTTCCCAATTTCGAAATACTATGGCGATGGTGACCGGCAAAATTTGCAGCTACAAGGAAAATCGTAGGCACTTAAATGAAAAGCCTGACGAGCCTCGTCGAAAACCTATAATTATCATCATTACAGCCTAAAGACACACTGTAGGATATAGGCCTGCCCCGAGCGTCGCCATAACAACCGACACAGTGCGTCTCGCTTCCATCGTTATCCGTCCACCATGTGGGACCAGCCTTCCAATGCTGAGGCTTCAGGTACGCAGCCGATCGCCACACCTGTGGCGTGGCTAGCGGCAGCATTGTGGTAGATTCCTCAATGTTAATGAAGACAGAGAAATCATTGTGATTTTTTTTATAATATAAAGGCTAGCTTTATCATAGCTAATGGAAAGCGAAGATGGTGTTCAACGATGGAGCAAGCTTGTGTAGAAGTAACTTATTCACTCTTGCCCTAGGTTGCAGCTAGAAGAAAGTTTTCCGGCAAGGAATTCCACTCCTTAGTTTTACGCACAAGAATGCATCCCTAAAACATTTCGTTTGTATGGGTGTGATGGCCACCATGTGCCTAGCGCATCGCCGTACGTTTTGTAGTCCGATAATGGAACAGGGCTTAGCGAAATTAAACTAAACACACAAAAGCCCCAAATGCAACCAGCCGGAAACTAATACAAGAGAGGAAACAACCGTATAGTTATAATATCATTTAATGTGCCTGCTGCTGGAACACGGGCTTCCTCTCTAGTAGAGGGAATAGGCCGTAATCCACCACACGGGCCTAGTACGAATTGGTGGATGTCACATGTCTTTGAATTTTAGGTGCTGGGACACGCCGGTTTCTTCACGATGTTTTCCTTTACCGTGTTAAGAGCGGTGGTGATTAAATAAATTACACAGAGTAATGCGCCTGCGTAGGTTTGAACTCGACCACCACAAACCAATACAAGAGAGGAAACAACCGCAAAGTTATACCCTTCAATTAGAGCCGATTCCCTTAGAGCTTGATACAGCCTCAAATCACGGGTTCCACTTAACCGGAAAGCCTGAAAATCTTTTACGAAAACCTATAAAGAAGGCAATCACACTTGACACAAATATCGTGTATAGTAATTAGGTGTGCTGGCGTCGATTTCACGCTGCTGGCTTATCCACTAGAGCCGCGGCCGTTAAAATTTTATCAACATTCGATAAAGGCCGATCGACGCGCGCGCAATGTGGGTCGCCGGCTACCTGCGACGACGCGCCGCGCTGTCGCGGCTAGCTGCGGAACTAGACCTTTGCTGGAATGACTAACTAGGAGGTACCTTGGGAGTACAGTCTTTCTTTATGCGTCACCGGTAAAAAAAGGTTCACTTACTTGTTAGTCGGCCAAGACCCTTTTTTATGATGGGAAAATCATATAATGACGAATCCCTTGGGCGAAGCGCGAAACAGTGTCAGACTGTTACTAACTGAACGACCCACCCCATTCCTTCTTAGTCCTCATACCGGGGTCGGACCTTCCTTTCAGAAACCGGGCCGGGGCCCCAGTAGGCTTCGGCCCTACAGTTGGGCCTCTACATTTGCTGACAATTCCTTGAGGCGCGCGGGAACAGGGCGCGCCGACGACGACCTAGCTTGGTCTAGACCGTTACCAGAAGACCGGATGGCAAGCTACCTATTTGTTACCATAGAAACGCGTGAAGATGAAATTGAAATTACACTTTCAACATTTTGAAAAAAAAAACACAACAGAATCGAAAGAAAAGTCCTATTATGTTCCATTTAGGTGCATATATTTTTGACACTCGCAAGGAAATCAAAACCTGAGTTAAAATGATTAAATCTGTCAACTCGCCCTTGGCCCTTACCGAACAGCCAGACAGCGATTTCCCTATTGCCTGTCATTAGCCACCACGCATTTACTGTGGCCGGGAATCACGCTGCAACTCTCAACGCCTGAAGTATCTCCTGCTGCGGTGGCTGGGATGTGAGGAGTTTTGTTCTCTCATCGTTACAGCATCTCCTTTGCTTCTCTAGGAGTGAACAGCATACTGCTTTTTCAGAAAGATGCGCGGACCCTCCGCTTCCCATTTGTGAACAAAGGCCGGACGCGAGAGATCGCAGCATCCCGATATAAATGACCGAGTGACATTAAACAACAAAATAATCATATTCATAAACAAAACAACAGGTTTCGTACCAATTCACCTAGGAAAATAATTCAATTCCCCAATCGAGTCTCAAAAATTTTTTCTGAATCAAAAGAAGTTTTTGGTGATGCCATTTAAAATTTTCTGTTTTCAGATTTATTCCTACAATTGTACTATAATTGGAATCAACAACTCCCTTGAATTTTGATTCCTTTGAGAATGTCGAAATACACATTTTTAGCGACATAAACACTAAACAGCCGTATCATTTTTCTATTAACTTAAAAGTAGAATTTTTTTCACAGCTTTAAGGGACTGCAGATCTGATTATATGATCAAAATCCCAACTCGATACCTAAATAAACACATGACAGACAAACGGTCAGTAAATTGATTCTATTAGGGTTCCGTTTTTTCGTTTTGAGGTACGGAACCCTTAAAAGAATTTATGTATTTTTCAATAAAATGGATTTTGAACAATTAATGGAAGATATGAAATCTTGCAAGTGTGATCTGTACACATCTGCAAAACTTCTACAGAGCGTAAATACTGGCATAATGTTATATTATAAAACGGTGTTAACAATAAATAGACATGCAATTAAGTTGCAACAATTTCATAAGAGTTATTGTTAAACGGAGTGAATAGAAAAAAATCGAGGGTGAACAGAAACAACATTTTGTTGTTTTTTCATGTTATTTAAAATTGTTTGCAGCAAATGTGTAATCTACACTTAATATAATAAAGAGGGGAAATTTGTTTTTTTATTTTTTTGTTTGTATGAGGTAATCTCTGGAACTACTGGTACGATTGGAAAAAATTTAGCAATAATAGAAAGCTGCTTTACTCCTGAGTGACATAGGCTATATTTTAAAAGCTAGTATTTAATATTTTTATAAATTCAATATTGAAAACTAAAATATATTAAATAAAATATATTATTATGATATCAAAGTAATAATCCTAATGAAAAAAATTGTTTCTACTCAACCCCTTAGTTTCTATTTATCCCATTTTACCCGGTATTTATTGAAGTGCGCCATCTCCAAAGTTGTCATCAGATATTTACGAAATTTCATGAGACCACCTGGTAAACTAACTTTTTTAAACAAATAAATAAATGATCAAAATAGGTTCACATTTGACGAAGAAGAATGAGACGACAGGAGGACCTCCTCCTTTATTGGAAATTAATGTTTCTGTTGGCGATAACAATAAACGCTAAAAACAGAATAAAATAAATATCTGTTTTTTTTTTTGTTGCAAACGATACGGAATCCTGCGTGCGCGTCTCCAACTCGCACTTGGACGGTTTCTTTTTTTGTTTATTAGTCTATTTTATTATGTTTGTTACTAATACGAATGAAATGAAAAGTTATTTTATAACACTTTCCACATTACATGAAAGCTCTATAATGAGAACTTGCTAAAATAGCCGCGCTACGCGAAATGACAGCCTGCGTAGCACGGACTTAGTTCGTAGTATTTCGTAGCAGCTGATTTCCGCGCGTAAACAGATTAATGATAGTATGTAATTCGAGGGGATTTTCGAAATTCTAATTTGTCATTGTAGAAAGACAATAGGTGTGTGAACGCCGACGTTCGCTTGGGGCTCAAAAGTTTAATGTATTTATTTTTGTTTGTCTACACTAATATAATAAAGAGGTAAAGTTTTTTTTTTGTTTTTATGTTTTTTTGTTTGTAGGGGGTAATCTCTGGAACTACTGGTCCGATTGGAAAAATTTTAGCAACAATAGAAAGCTGCTTTACTCCTGAGTGACATAGGTTATATTTTATGTACGCGGGCGAAGCCGCTGGAAAAAGCTAGTATTTTATATGTCTTTTTATATTAATGTAGGTATAGTATGCGGCAAAAAAGTTCCAAGAACCATTTACTATGGTTACTCGCAGCGCAGCACACGTACTTCGATTGAGACCCAAAAATCTGACCGTCATGATGGTTCAACTTGTATGACGAGGATTATAAACGTTTCGAGTCTCATTCGAAGTGAAGGACTGCGCATAACCATAGCATATGTTTCAACTTATTTCCCTTCATTCTAGACTGCGTGTGTGTTAAGAAGCGGACTAATTACAGTGCTTTATTTTTGTGTGTTCGTTGCCCCAATAAGATAATGGTACGAGTTTGCTGAAAGCGACACCTGGACAATAAGCTTACCAACCGACGCAATGTGATCGGGAAAGGCAATCGCCACCTGGTTGAAGGTGGTTTTTTTACCTAGGTAAAAATCATCGAATGACGAATCCCGCCCTTGCGCGCAGTGGGAAACAGTGTCAGACTCTTACTGACTAATCAACCTACCTCATTCCTTCCTTGCCCTTAGTCCCAGAACCCTGGTGTAACGCTTTCGAATCAACCCTTGGCCCCAGAAGGGTTGAAGGTGGTTGAACAAGACCAGCTGACAGAAGCCCTCAATGTTTTTAAACAAGTTCTTAGTGGCTTCGCTCGTATGATAGAAGAAAATGTTCCCAAAAAACATCAGCTCTGGTTATAAAGTATCCTATGAGCTATTGCAGGACATGATCTACCCATGCACCAAGTTTTATCGAAATCCGTACAGCATGAAGAAATAAAAAACAAACACATTCACAAACTTCTGCTTTTATGATGTTAGTGTAGGTAATTGCTTCACACACACATGGTACATGGGGTTACTTCTAAATTATGGCTGGATAGATTTTCTTTCAAACACATTTATAGTAGGTATACCTCAGTTTGTTTTAGATGGGAAATCATCGAATGACTTCCCCAACCCTAGTGATTTTACCGACTGAAACCACCTATGTCCCTCTATTTGCCCTTTGGGTTGGTCTTACGGTTTTGGACCGGACAGCAAGCTACCTACTTACCTACGTAGCTGGTAGTCGGGATCGGGACTGGAGCGCGAGGACGTTCGTTCCCTCACGTATCCTGCCTCCTCCTTCGCTAGAATTATTGCTTTGCACGCGAGACCACCGTCTGCCAATCCTCCTTGCTTTGGATCATATTCTGAACCAGGACCCGGCGCGAGAGGTCACCGCTGCCTCTGATTGCGGACTATAGTCATATTGTAATTATCGCATATCTTTAGCTAATAAGACTTCTCTAGAATAACTTCTGAATCACGGTTAATGAATAGATTTCCATACTTTTAGTGGGTGTGCCAGGGTAAAGGCATATCTTTCTAAACCTCGCAGTGCATTGAAACGAGTCGCCTCCCGAAGCTTTACATAACAAATACTTTGAAGTATCCGCGCATGCGGCGAAGCTTTTATGCAGACACTCGTACTTTAAAAAGCTACGACTTACGGAAACAGCCATTTCTAAAACGTCCAACTCGCATTTAACCCACAACATTACTAAAGTAATAGTAGAAAACTCCTTTAGAATTGTTTCAGAAAACACTTGTGCATACATTACTACGTTTTCAAGCAGTTGTGGTGTGGCGGCCGGCGCGCGCGCAACTCTTGGGCAGTTCAGTGACGTCACATGGCTGCGAGACAACCCGAGCGGATTGAGCAAACTATTTGTCTGTTAGCAAGTTTGTTCGCCCCGGCTCGAGTCGCCTCGCGTCATAGCTCGACGGATTCCGTGGATCTATGCAGGACGAGGAACCAGCCGGAGTATAAGACACGTGAGTCGCTGTGATTGGTTCATACTTACAACTTTTTTTTTATTTCCATGCTCAGGTAATAAGTTCTTTTCATGATTTTAATTTTCGAATTTTTTAGATATTCTCTTATGTTTTTTGAAAACTGAAAATCTTTTTTCTAGATATTTCTGTGTCCTTTTTTGTTTGAAAATGCAGGAATAGTGTCAATATCTTGATTAAACACTGACCCAAGGTGATCGCTACGTTGCCCACATGTTTCAATATTTCAGTTTCCCACCTTTTTGTGAAAAACCAAGTCTCAACGTTTTAGTTCGTAGTTTTTTGTTATTTCCCCTATTGTTCTGTTCTGTAAGGCTTTAGGTGCATGGCTAGGTGCAGTTTATGGGCTCTGAAAATAGGTTAATTGCCGTGTCGCTGTGTGGAGCTAGTGTTACTAGTGGAAGTCCTATAGGCCTTGTTATTGCGAACCGTATGGTGTTGAATGCGGACGGCAGCTCCAAGTTTTACGTTTGGATAAGAAGATGAGACCGATTTGAAGGGATCAGTCTCCTTCTTCAGATAAGAAGAGTTATTGAGACCGTTTAACGCACTCTATTACGTGTACTAGAGTCCTGTAAAACAATCAAAAGTGCCTGTAATGTACCTATTATCGTAATGGTATCATTTTAATGTATCTGTGAACTTTTTTTAAATTGCAAGTCATCAAATAACTCCTTGTGCTCTTGGTCTGGGTTGAGAGCAGTGGTGCGCGAGTGGTAAAGGCCCAGACGGACAAGTTGTAGGTCACTGGTTAAAACCTAGCCAGGCGCATTCATCATCATCATCAGCCTTTTTTAATGTTCCCACTTCTGGGACTCAGGCCTCCTGCTCCAGGCGCATTGCTTTGTGTAATTTATTTTATCACCACTGCTCTCAAAACGGTGAAGGTAAACATCGTGAAGAAACCGGCATGTCCTAGAATCAAAAATTCGAAGACATGCGACATGCTCTATCATTCGCACTGGGCCCGCTTGGTGGATCACGGTCCATCTCCTCTCCTAGAGAGGAGGCCTAGGCCTTAGCCTTAGCATCGGCATTATAAAGCCGATCCTGCTTCTGCTGCTGCTATGGGGCCTAGTTAGAGAGAATGTCAGACTTTTACAGACTAAAACCCACCAGTGTTCCTTCGATTGCTCTTTACGTTCCAGAGGCACAGTAACTTTCGAACGGCTCCATGGACCTGCACCATTAAAATTTTATCTACATATTTATGTAACAACAGGAGCATGCTCTTTCTGATTTAATACCTTCATCATCATTTCATCCGGAAGACGTCCACAGTTGGACATAGGCCTCTCCCAAGTGTTGCCATACCGACCAGTCCTGTGCGTCTTCAATCGACTCTAAGCAGGACATTGGTCCACCTTGTCTTGACTTTCCCACCTAATTCAATAACCTATGTAGTAAGATTCGGTAGGATTGTCCTCTTTTAAAAGAAATACCTTCTCTTTCTGCCCTGGGTGAAACGAGAAGTGTAAGATTTTTAGTGTGTAAAATTCACTTAAGTTTATTCACTTGCCCTTGTGATCCAACAAACAACGCATCCCAGACCCCATTATAGCTGGGTTCTTAGAGGCGTAGCTTGTCCTACAGGGGCCCCGTATCTAAAGTCCTAAGACCCCCTATAAAAAATTATCATCATCATCATTATCAGCCTTTTTAATGTTCCCACTGCAGGGACACAGGCCTCCACTCTGTAGGAGAGGGAATGGGCCAAAATCCACCACGCGGGCCCAGTGCGGATTGGTGGATGTCACATGTCTTCGAATTTTTTGGTTCTAAGACATGCCGGTTTCCTCACGATGTTTTCCTTCACCGTCTTGAGAGCAGTGGTGATGAAATAAATTACACAAAGTAATGCGCCTGGCTGGGTTTGAACCCGCGACCTACAACTCGTAGGTCGGGGCCGTTACCACTCGGCCACCACTGCTCGATAAAAAATTATGCTCTTTACAAATGCTCGATTTAAGAGCGGCCAACCCGACGTACATTTTCATACAACCGCTCTTACGTGATTATGGTGTTATTATACATATATTTATAGATATTTTTTTAATACACAGATATCTTATAGAAATTAACTAGGCTTATATAGAAATCAAAGCCTAATTTTTTTGTAAAACTAAACACTTATTTCTTGGAACAAGTTTTGTGAAATATTCATATAAATCACAAAGTTACCGGATGTCAACAGATTCTTTAGGCCTTATATCCATTTTTTCACATTGCCTCTCCATTACACATGACATTGGATTGCTTTAGATAAAACAACAAGCTTTTAAACCATGCTCGACGTAGACGATAGGCGATTCGGGAACGCCAACCTTAGTCTGACGGTTGTCGGTAACATGTTAGAAATTTTTGCTAGTTTCGGGGCCCCTGTAGCTCGGGAGCCCAGTAAGTATCATTGATACGACAAATACTACGGTAGCTAGGCCCCTGGTTCTCTTTTTATCCCAAACAAGACACTTTACCAATCTAAGTTGAGTCCGCGGCTCTAAGAATAAGGCAAGGAGGAATGGGGTAGGTTTTTTAGTCAGTAAGAGTCTGACACTGGTCTCCCGCTCCGCCCAAGAGCGGGTTTCGTCATTCGATGATTTTCACCTACCATAAAACAAAAAAAAAAACAATCTAAGTTCCAATTTTAAAACAGTCAAGTTGTACGCAACGGCACTATCGGGAACAATTTTAAAAATGTATTTCTAAACAATGCAATCGTAAATGTTACTATAAGTGGGTTATGGAGCACCAACTAACCGTTAAAGGGCTTGTAAGTAACTCCTAGTACTTAACTACAGCTACGTTTTATTTCATTTTACTGTAGGTTTGGAAAAATTACTTATTTTCTTATAGTGTTCCCGCTAAACACAAGGTGGATAATGTATATGGAGCAACGTGAAAACGTTACACCTGGGACCATGTAACAAAGGCATAGAAGGACCACAAGTGTGTTTTTTATTCAGTAAAAGTCTGACTCTATCACTCGCTTTACCCAAAGACTTCTCGCGCCAGGCCTTGGTTCAGGCCATGGCTTGTTCAGACCGCAGCGAGGAAGAGTGGCAGGCGATCGCCTCTTACTGCGAAGCAGTAGGTAATGCTAGCAACTGTGGTCTCGCTGCAGCCGTTTCCCGCTCCGCCCAAGGGCGAGATTCGTCATTGAATGATTTTAACCTACTATTTAAAAAAAAACAAAGGCGCGGAGATGTCATTGAATTATTTTCCGCACTTAAATAAAAAAGGTGGAAAATGTATGGTAATGCCATCAGGTGACAAGTGACGTGGAAGATAATGTCATGACACTACCTGTCACGCTACTTGTCACCTGATTCTCCTTCTTCTTAGGTCTTGACCTAAGTACGTAGGTCTGAATAATTCAGTCTTGCTCTGTGAGAACAGCGGTAAATAATTCATTTTGAGTATTTTAGTACGATTTTTTTTTCGTATAGCGTTCATTGTGATGTAAAATTGGTGTAGTTTTCTATCTCAAGTATTTGCACAACTGGATAAATATGTTGTAATCGTAAGTTGTAATCATTGAACCATGCGCGATTTCGGTAAAACAAAAAAATGTCAGCAACAATTTTATTGTAGTGTTGGTTACCTCAGCGACAACACTTGCCAAGAACTCTTGCTAACTTGAGATATGCGTTGTCAAATACCTTAATGTTGTAAAAAATTGGGGCTTGAATTAACAAATAATTCCTGTCGCTCTAGGTGGTATCCCAGCTGTTCCTTCAGTTGCCTTTTGCCTTTCAGGGTCGTAATAACTCTTGCGAACAATCCCGGAGCTCGGCAAACTCTACGTTTCGGACTGTGAACCCTATGTCCTAAATCATGTCCTGCGACTCGACTTTTCTTCAAATCACAGTTACAACTTGTTGCATTGTTGTTTGTTTGTTGTGACATTAGTCGAGGGTTTTTACCGTTGTCATAGTTAATGAGTCCAACTTAATAGACGTCCTTCGAACCGATTTGAAATATAAGTCTTGCATTTACAGGATCTTTTTTATTACGTTTTCTCATACTACGAACTGCGTGGACTCAGGTATTTTCTCTAAGGGAGAGAATGGGCCGTGGGAGTAGGGGATGCCTCGTCTTTGAATTTTTGTTTCTAGGACTTGCCGGCCTCCTTACCATGTTTTCCTTCATTGTTTTAGAGCACCTAGGTACGCTTCAAAGTAATAAGTCCCTGGTATCTTGTCTTCTTATAATTAATTGTCCTACCATAAGGCAAGAGCTTGAACCAGCACGGCTTTGTATTTGAGTGTCTTAAAATAAGCCGATACATATTTACATCTTCTCACACTTGTTTTTAAAGTATCCTTACATATGTGAAACAAAGTGCCCTAATCGCGTCCGTATATCTGTCCGCAATAAGCTCAAAAAATATTGAATGTGTATGAAGAAGGTTTAGGTGTATAAAACATGCATATTCTAATAGAGAAAAGCTGAGAAATTAAAGGTTTAGTAACGCCCGTGGGAAGCTGGAATGTTCACTAGTTACGGATAAGTTAAAGAAGTAATTACACCCCGACTATTGATAATTTACATATTTATTTGTTGTGGTCATAAATAGAAAATGAAAACAAGAAATTCATGTGCGTACACTTTGTTTGAACATACGGTACCCCATTATAAGCTTAGGGTTAACAGCTTGCCACTATTGTGGACAAAGATGGCGCTGGGCACTTTGAGGATGCCGCGTCGTGTGTGGCCAACGTCGAGGCTCCCTCAGACAAGTGCGACGCAACCAGGCGACACTTAAAGTCAACTCACACCGAAAGAGCGGCGAAGGGCAACGAAGCGGAACGCAGTTTCAATGTCATAAAGAATTTTAACTTTATTTTCATTAATATATATTAATTCGCTCGAATTCCTGCGGAGCCGCGGGCATCCGCGGGAAACGTTCGAGTTTCTCATGCGATAATAAATATTATATTAATGAAAATAATGTTAAAATTCATATGACATTGAAACTGCGTTTCCCTTCGTTGCCCTTCGCCGCTCTTTCGGTGTGAGTTGACCTTTATGCGACATCCATTTTTATAGAAAAATATAAATAATTAATATTTAAAAAATGTTTGCAGGGTTGAAATTGATTAGGAGACATAGACAAGGGGATACACGATTTAAAATCCACTAGGATTTCATCTGTATATTCCCAGTGGGCGACTGGGAATATACATATAGTTTGCCGCTAGGTGGTAGTCGGGAATTAAAATCTCAAATCCGGTGGGGACCGAAAAATCATTGCATTCTCGTGCTCCTCTTTAAAGCGCTCTACATTGCGGCATTATCGCTGTGTCTTACGACTGCAATGGATGGCAAACTTTTCCGTTGTGATTTTATTAGTAGACTGCTTTATAATATTAGTTTGTGATTTTTTCTTATAGTTGTACTAGGTACTTCTAACCTACATTAAATCAAGGCACTCGTGGACCACGCTTGATTTGCTCGTAGAACGTCGTCGCGTGGCGTGGTTCTAATGGTGCTGATAAACTTAAGCCTTCAATTTTAATGAGCATTTTTGCGAATATTACCTACATTACAGAAAAATAACGAGAGCGTTTCAGCGAACATTCTATCAAGCGTTCTGGCGAACATTCTAGCGAAGGACAATAAATTTGCTTCGAATATTCATGACGAGCATCGACTGAAGCGTTCGCTAGAGTGCTCATGAAAATGTTCGTAACAATGTTTGGCTCTCTGCTTGGCTCGGCTCGTTGATCAGTTCTACAAACCGGCGAATGCTCTGTATTCTGTAACAAGTGAATGCTCAGGTTTATCAGCACCTATATTTAGATCTGCAAGTCTAGTTGCCATATAAAATGTATGGACACCAACGCGCCCAGATCGTCTTAAGTCATCATCATCAGCCTTTCAATGTTCCCACTGCAGGGACACAGGCCTCCTCTCTCTATGAGAGGGAATGGGCCATAATCCACCGCGCGGGCCCAGTGCGGATTGGTGGATGTCACATGTCTTCGAATTTTTGGTTCTAGGACATGCCGGTTTCCTCACGATGTTTTCCTTCACCGTTTTGAGAGCAGTGGTGATGAAATAAATTACACAAAGTAATGCGCCTGGCTGGGTTTGAACACGCGACCTACAACTCGTAAGTCGGGGCGTTTACCACTCGGCCACCACTGCTCTCTCGTCTTAAGTATGTAGCCCATATATATTAATCATGAAAACTTGGTGTAAATAAGTAATAGAGACAATTAAAGTACTGGCAGTAAATGAAAGCCCTAACATGGATTGTTACTACTCGGAATATAAGTTTGCTAAGGATTGATAACTCGATATAGCCGGGATTGAACAATTTTATTGTAATAAGTTTGCTGAATGAATGATGAAATGTTTAGATAAAATGTGATAAGGGCTCATGCAACTATTTTACGATGAATGCTCGTCGACTACATCGATGCTTTCTATCAGGTGAGATAGCGGTCAAGCGCAAACCTATCAACATGAAAAATAAAAACACCGGAATTTCATTCTTTTTTTTCATTCTCCACTATGTCTTGTTTTCAGATACTTAGTAAAATGTATGAGGTATATCACGATTTGAAGAGGTTTGAGAGCAGTCTTTTATCGCTTAGCTTTTTCTTCTTCTTTTGTATCAATCTCACTCAAATCTGGTCCGACCAAAACTTAGCCACCTGGATAGCTCTGTCGTTGGTTGTACAGGTAGTTGCATAGTGTGCATGCTATATAGGAAAGGAGGTGATGAATATTCTGTAAAGGGGCTCCACACCGGCACTGTATTTGATTTTGCAAAGATAGCCTACTTGGACAGATTATCCCTGCAGCAATTTTGCTTCTAAGCGCAGTTTCTCTTGTACAGCGTACAAAAGAAAGAGATGAGCTAAGACACAATGCTTAGAAAAAATCCTAAGTATTTTAGCGATATACCTACTAAAAATCTAATAATTTCATTATAAAATTAAAACATTATAAACGATAAGAACGTTTTCGTCAGTCGATCTGTACAACAGTATTTACTTTTAAGACGAAAAATTATGTTGAGATGCGGCATGTCTAGCTAATCCGCAGCTGCATGGCCGCCCCGTAACTTCTTGTTTGTCTAAAAGAAATCTCACTTCTTCGTGGCAAAATTACTTTCAATATTAAATTCAATTAGGTATGGCAATGACCAGCGCATATGTCTGACCTTCGATTAAAATTGTCGAGAACCTCGTATTTAGGTACGTCATCTTGTTTGTCACTAAGTCAATTAAAATATATGTACCAACGCTTCAAGAAGACATGTATGTGACATCAGTGGCGTAACTAAAGGGTAGCAAGGCTGGCCAAATGCCACGGGTCCCCCAGTCTAAAAAGCCATGGGCTCAGAACAAGTAACTAAATTTTTTTTTGGGGCCCCATCCAATAAATTTAACCCGGGCCTCAGGTGATATACTTACGCCACCAATTGTATGTGACATCCACCAATCTGCACTGGGCCCGCGTGGTGGATTATGGCCTTCGATCATCAATGTTATGGCCCATTTCCTTTCCTGGGCCTGTGTCCCAGTCCAATTTTGGCGGTCGCCTCCTTCTGCAGTAAAGTAAAGCTAGTGAAGGAGATTGCTGCACGCGTGAGAGAACGGGCATCCTCACGCACTGGCCGCCGAGACTTCGACTAAGCTAGTAAGTGGTACCTAGGAACATAAGCGTGTGCGAAAAAAAGGTTTTCATTTAGAGTTAGTATTTAGTTCCACATCGGTATACAAAACTCTTATATGATTACCTTCAAAGTGTACTTAACGCTGACAACCAACAAGGCTGTCTATTTCGATTCTAAGAATTAGGTATCAATTCCATCTCTTTCTAGGCTACCGAATGCGCCTCAAGGGAGAACCATTTACAATGACCCCTGGGGTGATTGTAAATGTAAATTAACACAGTGCTCTAACAGCTGTTGTACAAATGTGGTGATTTCTGAGTGATCTTTTAAGCCCATACGGGTGGTTTCAGTGACGTAAAAATGTTTTCCCAGGACTTATCCTTGGAGATACTAAGTAGTCCGAACTGATTCCCCGAAGCGAACCCCCAATAAAATTTCGGTTCCCATACCCGAAGTAAGATTGAAATAGCTGTATTTGTATGTATTTTTGCGAGCATAAGCATCCTTAGGATTTGGTTAACAATACGTCTTCAAGAACCTCAAAATAAGGAGTAGTAGGTACAGAAATAACACTTTTCCGTTTGCGCAACACACAACAAAGTTCAATATATAGAAAAAACGCGAATTTTCTCATGGCGTAAAATTGTCCGCCGCCTTATCGGAGCTATAAAATATTTCATACTCTCTGGTATACTTGCAGTAATAAATTTCAGTGTGATAGCGGGTTGCAATCGCAATCACTTTACTTAGCTACATGTACATATGTGAACTCACTATTATGTAGGTATAGGTCATCATTTCTGCGCCCCATTGGGTTCTGAGTTCTGTGCCTGGGTACCGCTGGCATCACCCAAGAGAGGACACTAGATCCAGTTTACAGTCCAGTTCGTAGCTCGCTTAAAGCGGCATCCGCATGCGGCCTAGCCGGGAAGATTCTCCGCAAGGCAACCAAGGCCATCTATAAATCATTATAATTTTTGAACTTTTGACTAACCAACTCCTTATATTTGACGACAAACTAGTATTACCAAAATTGAAATATTTGAAGGTGGCCTTGCCAATGTCACCAAATCAATGCCTAGCCTACGATGAAAAGGACATTTTTTTTTTATCATTCTTGATAGGCTCTCGTTTGACTTACTCACCAGATTTTGCCCTCCCCCAGCAAAATACAAAAAAGAGGAAGGAGACGGAGGAGAGGAGGAGGGAGGTTATATAGAAAGAAGTTATGCCACAAAAATGTAGATATTACGTAGCGTTGTATCTATTTTCCTTCATATGCCCCTTCAAAACCACCCACAACCACAAACCACAGTAACTCTTTCAACTTCTCAAATCTCCGTTTCCCGTGTTTACACCACCACTAGGTTCTTTTTGCAGCCCATAAATAATGTGCCTCGCTTAGGTAGAGCCCCGCTGTGTCTTCGTAGAAGCGATCGTCGGCGGCAATATCTCGCGCTGGCTCTTGGTACAGACCATGATCCGAAGCGAGGAATTGCAGGCGATCCCCTCCTTCTGCGAATCAGGAAAGCAGGAGGCCATACCGCCGCCAAAATTCCGGTCCCCATGTGCGGTCACCGTAGGCGCGGGCTAGCGGACAGAAAGCAATGGGTAGCCCGCTGTCCCACCGTCCGGACTGAGCCCAAGTCGTCGACAGCGAGTACGTACTGTTCCTACTCCGCCCAAGGACGGGAGATGTCATTAGATGATTTTCTACACCAAAAAAAGCCCATAAACTATTGTTATCGTGTATAAATTTGCTGCTATATGTATTTTTATATGTATTTCGATGGGCTATGACTGTTTCTTGGCCAATATGCGCTAAGTAATAAAAGTCGTGAGCTCAATAAATCTCGTATTGCGAAATTATTGTGCGTTTTCCTTTGTAATACATTTTCTGTACTTGGACTCTTTCGTTGGTTTAGTGGTTGAAAATGAGAGTATCAAACAGGCTACTCTGGGTTCGATTCATCGGTCGGGTACTGGGATTTCAAGAACATTCTGACTTGGGAAATAATTAACAAAACTCGATTAACTTCATTCGATTGTTTTTGACGTCACTTCAATCATCAGCTGATCTGAACCAAAGGATTGGACCTGTTTTTGCTGTCAGTAGTTTTTTTTATGGTAGGTAAAAATCATCCAATGACGAATCCCAGCTTTGGGCCCTTGGGCGAATCGGGAAATGTTGTCAGACTCTTACTTACTAAACAACCTACCCCATTCCTACGTTGCCATACATACCAGGGCCAGAGCCTTCCTTTCAGACACGAACCCTAGGCCCTAGTTGGCTTCGACCCTTCTGCAGGGTCCCTACGGATGCTGACAACTCCTTGAGGGGTGCGGAAACAGTGCGCGCGGTCGACGACTGGGTTGCTGCCAGTACTTAGATCAGAGGGTCTAAGTGCTACGGACAGACAGCACGGATCGACCGACTGGTATCTATAATAATATTCATATTTTGTGCTAAAAATAAAACGACATGATTCATTTATCATTTAGATTTTTATTTCAATAGTTCAATAAATTCTACTAACATTATATTTATTGTTCTTAACGTGAAATCCTTAAATAAATAACACTTCGATAGGATCAACTTCGCGCTTACATTAATATTGTTTTATCTTTATATATATATTCATGTATTTTGTGACTTACGAACTAATAAAATAAATTGCTCATTCACAACGCTAAAGAATTCCATTACTTAAAAGTAATAATTAGTCGATAGAATTATCTACTAAATTATTCGACTAAAAAGGTTTTAGTAGAATCGATAAGACATCACACAACTAATTATTAAAACTAATTATTTAGTATGTGAAGTAGAATGTCGTAGTAGATTTTAAGAATAAATCGAGACAACTTCTAAAGTTCATGAAAACTCCATTTGACAATTGATAGTCCTAATAACTGATCAAGTTACTAACACTATTCACTAAGTAGATTACAACACTACATTCTAACAACAATTTTAGCTGTTATTTACCAAGGACCAAAAGGAAAAAAAAAACTATAATAAAAAAAATATATAACATCAATATTGTAAAAAGAAATCAGATCTATTATTGCTATTCGTAAAATTGTGCTTGAAATAAAAACACAGTAAAAATAAATACAATATCCCTGTACCAAATGCTAGCATAATTTACAACTTTTATTATTTACAGCTTGTATTAAAATATTATTACACTGCATTATTTCAATTCCAAAACTTGCTCAAGCGATATGCATCGTACTTACAAGTGTTAAAGCTATGTTGCTTGCATCATTGATAAAACTTAAACTGTATTATTACTATTAGATACAGTACAGTCAAAATATGTTAGCCAACCTGAAGTTAGCAATATGCTATTCGCCCGTTTCTTAAAGTATTACTGCGCAGCCAATTGTACGAAGTTCAGAACAGTCAACATATTTCAGCTGTACTGTACTTATTGTATTGATTTGTTATGATTACACCCGCTTTTTGAAAAGCTGATTCAAAACAAAAATGTTACTTGATAGATTCAGTAATTGCTGATTGTACGAAAAAATAATAACATTAAATGAAATGAGATTAGTATAATAATAATTTTGATAGACTTTCAAACATAGGGTGTTATTCAAATGAATACAGTATTACCTATTTTTATTGGAATATACATATACAGAAATATCGAAAAACATTTCTAGGTCCATTGTGTTAAGATTCAAAATAGGATTTAAGCTACCATTTTACTGCTAAATCGATAGTAATAGTACATTTTGATACAATTGCAGAAAGTTCTGCACATGTATCAAAATGTACTTTCTATACCCAACTTACATTTGAAATAATATCTCAACAAAATGAACCCATAAGGTAAGAATGCAAGTGTCTCTCTTTTTTTTTGTTCAATTTTTGTTGTACGTGACATAAAAATGTATTTATAAAAATAATGAGGCTTATGGTTTTTTCTATTGTAATTAGCATTTAATTATAATCAGTTATTTTATAATTGGGTAATGTGAAAATATGAATCGTGGCTGAAGTGCTGCTGAGCACTACTATTTAAAACAAAAAAAAAATACTATAAAAATATATTGGGTAGTGTTTAGAGAATTATATAACTTTTAATTTAGATAAAAATAAACCAGATGCTAATCTTTATTGTACAAAATAATAAGAATTATTTAATGACTTGAGTCTAAACCTCACTAATGTAATTCGTTACGAGTAGGTACAAACCCCAGCCACCGCCTGCGCTGTGTAGCGATATAACTAATTAGAATGTACTACACTTTGCAAGATTTCTTCATTAAAAACCTTGATTACATAACGACACAGCGCCACCTACCGTCCGTAATCAGATATCAATCCCACCCAACATTAATTGAAAAATAATTGATTTTAACAATAATTACTATACCGATAAATCAATATGAACTGTATTTCAACTGCATGAGGTGCATAATGCACTGTAGGAGCCTGATCAGTAATTTATCGATAGCCGCTTGAATACTGAAGGTGTTTTTATTACTATGTTACAACTTTGAAGGTTGGTTTTGTTTTTAAAAAGTTGAGGAAAGAAGTGAAGTGACCAATAACATCATTAGTTTTATTAGCTAAGATAAATTAAGTTAAGCGCTTGTAAAATATTACACAAGATTGTTGAAATTTTCGAATCTGTGCCCTAATTCACGTAAAATCAAACAATCCCAATTCCATTGTCGTTCGATCGTAGTTCTATCCAAAATCGGTATTCACGTGTTCCTTGATGGGGATTCGATAGAACGACAATCGAACGACTTCTAAACGACCTCTCTTCGATCGAACGAGTTCAAAATCGGTGTCGTTCAAACTCGATTGATGGATGGGAATACGAAAATGTATAAGTCGCTACGATATCGCTACGGTTTTGATTACGAGAATTAGGCTACTGATCTCATTTTCATAATTATTATTAGTTATTATCAAATCCATCTTGTCAGTAACACGCGTTTTAGACCAACTAATTTCACTACATAATATATTATAGTTATTTTGAAATATTGTTTTTAGTTAGCTTATGTGTTACATATGTATTTCAGTTCAAGAATTATTCGGTTATGTACTAACAATACAGTGAGGAGTATTTTCGTTCACGTTTGATTTGTAATCTCAAACTAGTTAAAATAGGGTTATTTAGACATAGTTGAACTTTTTTTTAATATCAATAATAAGTAAAAAAATAAATAATTTAATTTTCTCTTAGATTGGACTGCGAACGGCACTAATGAATTGAGTTTTATTATTACAAAAATAAAATTTATTTTCATATTTTTTATAGCTAGCATATAAGTGATATTCTTAGTCCAAAACCGAATGAGTCTTGAACATTTGACCATATAACTATATAAAGCTAGACATATATAATTATGTACGGAAAAATATGTGCAATCTGTTAAGAGTTACATCAACTAGCTTATGACTTCACTACCGAACACTCAAATATTGAGTTACAATCCTTACGCTTCACGTAAATATATATCGTGTGGCAACACTCAGCGATAAATAACTAACGTTTTGGACAGTAGCGTAGATAGGCGCGGGCGATGTGGGCTGAAGAACTCGCAGAAGCCCTCGCTTCTTTAAAAACGAGGGTTTTTTTCACTTAATGGTAAGCAACGATGTGGACAGCCACTGTTGCAATCCAGAGTTTGGCGCAAGGTGGTACGACAGTGACTGGCGTGATTCCGTATTCATGAAAAACGGCTTCGTTGATGCGCCATCGCCCACATCTAAATTAGTCTGCTCTGTCAGTCTACTCTGGATTTAGGAAAGAAATATATTGTGGTTATCGGAGTGAAGATTGGATTATTTTTTTTTTATTTTTTTTAGCATTTACCCACGCGAGGATTTACTCCAATATCGTGGGTGCGGTTATAAACTTGTTGTCACAGACACAAGACACTCGACCCAAAACAGGTGTTTTACTAATAGGTATTAGTAGGCCATAAAACTACTTGTTTCGAGCAGGAATACAACTTGCAAGTGTTTCATCTACTGAGCAAGCCCTTAATGTTTGGGGAGATCTGTCACTTACAAGCTGTATATCGTAGTATTAAGATAAAAAATGTGAACTTTTGTTATGATTAATTGTCTATTGTGCAAAAGTGCCTGTAAATGGTTTATTTCAAATAAATGTTGTTTATCGCTGAGTGGATACACGCTGGCAAAATTAGGCCAGGAGCTTAATCAATATTTAGGAGAGTATAAAAATATTCTTCTGTACTGTTCTTTACCAGCTAGAAAAGCAAAGAAACCAAATTAAGTAAACTTTAGCTTTTTGATAATTATATATATTTTGACAGTTTTCTCACTAGCTCCTGGACTAAAAGCCACTTTCCTTATACAAGTTTTGTACCCGACACTTTTGTGGTTCCTTACATATAATTCTGAGCATTAATTTTGGCTACACATATTATATTATATTCTCAATTTAATATAATGCCAATTTAATATAGTGCCCAACACTAGAAACTTCTGCACCATGGGTGCACTCATAAACATACATAAACAGTACATCCAGACCCAGAACAAGTATCTATGGGTCATATATTTCTACTGCGCGGGAATTGTACCCACGACACGCAGCGCAGAAGTCAATGGCTAAATCACTGCGCTAACAGTGTAATTATTTCTACTCTTTCTACATAATTATGTGGAAATATAAATACTAAGAAAGTTCACTAGGGCAGCATTCGTAATCGACCTATCGCTACTCATATTGAAGTAGTAATTTTCCAACACGATGTTTTTTTCAGATTTCTTAGAATAAAACATTTTATATTTCAAGAAAATCTTAGTCAAAATATTAACATTATGGTATACATGTCACGTATAATATTGCCACATAGTAACTGAATTATTGTAATTTCATATACACGAAGTATATAAACATGCGTTATTTACGACCGATTAAATGTATATACAAACATTTTATTCATATATTTCACTACTCATTGAAAAATAGACTTTATCATGTTCTATTAAGATTGAAATTTGTTTGGCTTCGTTTTAGTTTGTTTTTTATGGCTACGATAACGAAGAATATTTATATAAGAACTAAGATTAGTCACAGTGGTGTGGTTTGTTCAGACGAAGCGATTTTTTTTAGTAGTTGGGAGATTTTAGATTTAAAATTGTACTAAGAGAATTAGCTACCATAGACAAACCACTACTATAGAATTTGCACTAGTTTATAAAGATTTATGCTACGTTTCCACAAGACGAGGTCTACATATAATTTCATGCACTACCGCCAACCTTCTTCTTCCATCATTCCCATATTTTTACTGAAGAAAAACCTTCTATGTTATATCTGAGTATTTCAATTATAACTCAGCATCAAATTTCGTCACCGACCCACGCTGAAAACCAGCGCTGTGGCCCAGCCTCATGCTGAGCGTTCGGCCGTTTTGCGCGGATGTGGCGCATATCTTCCTTATGTAATTGGTTATGTTTGTTAACTAGTTTAAAGTTTGCGTCATTACGCGTAAATAAACTGTTTTTCTGTCTTTCTTTCAAATAGTTTTGAATAATAATAAAAAACACGCTATCACAATTTGTTTATACATAAATATGTTGGCAAAAAGTCACCCCGTCCGAACTCGCCTTCATTGTATAAAGCAGTTGCGTATATTACTTAGTTTTCAGGGACGCAATGAGATCGTGCTATGTGTTATTATGCGATGTTTTGAGAGGGCAAAGTTAAGTGGGCAAAGTAAGAGTCAACGTAGAGATTATGTGCTCTCTGTGTAAATTTTTTCTATAGTATCTTCAACATTGCCCAAAAACTATCATCATTGCTCCCAACTTATCAAAATACCCGCAAAATAATGCAATTAGCTATGTCTCTATCTCTATATTATATATATTGATATCGATGAAATATTGGTAATTACAATAAAAATATAATCTTTAAAATTGTATTTTATTTACCACCCCCTAGAAGAATTGCATTAAAAATAAAAACAATACAAATAGTCTTAGAACTAAAACATTTACTAATCTGTCGAGCTAAATCGTAAAAATCCACGAAAACAATAGTAAGCTATCATTATTCTGATTCTAGAGATTGTCAGTTTACTGTATCTCTGTTCTGACAGTAACGATGAGCGTACGTAGGTGATTCCACGCGACCGTGATAATGAAGCGATGCAGCGCGATTGGAAAAAAACAATCGATAATCACAATTGTAGAGGACTACGTGATAACGTGACCAACCACACGTGTATGGATACGATGATAAGTGAAGCGCAGCGGTCGTATCTGGCTTGATATAAATGGCGACTAAAGGATATAGCCACCGCGTTGCGTTAAGGCTCGCATTGACGGGTCGGTTCGCTTCTCAACCGCAGTCGCGTTGAATCACCCACGCAGAATTTTTACAGATTAGCACAGTTAACTACTGAAATTCGTCCGACAGCTATGAAACAAAATAACTTTGAACTAAATATAATTTCAACGTAAACGTTTACGTTAACGTCATTTTAAATATAACGTTTAGTACCTACTAAACTATGTCTAACTCTAACACCAAAGATGTTCAAATCACCTGCAAGATGTGTCAGTTGAGTTCGAAACTTTCAGCCATTAAGCCATTGAGCTGTTCAGCCGGGAGCTCAGGAGAGTCGCGCGAGGGCGGGGGGCGCGTACCTCGCCGGGGTCTCGCATCACCGGGACGGGCAGCTGCTCGCCACGGACTTACCGCTGAGGCAAGAGAACCCGGACGTTCCTGATTGAAGGCTTGACATTGAGCCCCTGGGGAGAAATGTTAATGTTAGTTAGGAGAAACATTGCTTTGGTGCCTCCTACTCTAGTCAGTAAATTGATAGGATAAACGACAACGAGGCAGAATAATCGTTGTGTCCAATCAACAAATGGAAACTGATGAATAATCAACCCAAAATATTTACAATTTTATACTGTTACGTAGAACAATTAGTGTTAACTTTATTAAACATAAAACACACTCAAAACCAACAGGATTAATGTTGAGTAGTGCACAAAAGTGAGTTAGCAGCATTTCACCCTTCTTATTTTTTAACTGCACATCTGTTTTCTCAAACATGCATTCTTTTACTGAATGTCACAGAAATAATTTACTTTTGTAGATGCATAAAAAAAGACATTTGATCATCATCATCACTTTATCCGAAAGACTACTGTTGGACTTAAGCCAGCCAAAACACGTGTTTTCAGGTTCAAATGTCATAAGGACGTATCCATTGCGTCTCGCATACACAATGTATACGTAAAATCAAAAAGACATAGGAACATTACTTTTTTAACCTTACATTATTCAAATATCATTCTTCTCGACATGTTATTTTTAATTAATAAATTTCGCGTGTCTTCAGTTTCTAATTATATATATAATTTGTTCAAAAGTCAATTGTTTCTGTAAATTGACACCCTGTAAGTAAGTTGTTGCAATTGAATTTAACATATCGTATCTCGAGTTGTATAATGGGCACTTGGAATTCCAAAAGTTTACTAATTAAAGTTAATTTTTCATTCCGAAGCACATTGAAATCACAAATTCGTAATACCAACTTTGGTTTCTTATCCTATATTTTCTTGGCATGTTGATACACAGCCATAATATCATAAATAAATACTAGATATCACAACGTAAATTGACCTTTATGTTATTTAAAATCTAAAATAAATACTTATTACTTTGATATGGTTGGTCTTGTTATTTAAATTTATGATACTATGCCGATGCTGTATTCTCTGGAGAGCTGGCCAGGCTTGACTTCACCGATGAGGCTGACTTAGCCACACTGCAGTGTCACAAAAATAAATCGGTGATTAGGGAAATCACTTTCATGATGATGGATTGAACTTGTGATGTGATTTTATGAAAACTAGTAAACGTGCCTACACACAGTAAGCCAGGCCGCACACCAGGCATACAATTGTTTCTCCACAATTGTAGCGCCACATTTGAAACGCGATACATTTAACGCCCCCATATATTCCTACGTGAGCCCGCACACCGAGGAAACATTTGTAGCGGGCGCACTTTGTGGCGAGACGTCATCCGCGCTACAATAATTCAACATCGAACCGGTTCGTTTTTTTGTGTCGTGTTGCTTGGAAAAAATGAAAGACAACATTGAATTCCACGTTGAATTTATTGCAGAGGGTGAAAAAACCCTATATTATACAATCATACACTCATGATTATAGTAACAGACGGATTACAGAAATTATTTGGACTAAGATTGGTTAAAAAATCTTGATATTGCAATCTTGATAAAACCAATAACGTCTAAAGGATGAACCCAATAACGTCTTCTTTTTCTCATGAATCGCCACATCAAGAAATCGTCATTATCAGAAAATAACGTCGACATTCTGAAAGCGGTGCCACGCTACAACTGTGCTTCCGATGTGCGTATATACGATACATTTGTAGTAAGCTGAATTGTAGCGCAACAATTGTGGCGACGTAAATGTTCGATACGTGTAGCGTGTGGCGCTGGTGTGCGGCCTGCCTAAGTATATGGGATCAGGGATGTTAGCGGTCAAGCGTGACGTGACAAATAATAATAAAAATAATTGTATGGTTGGTTATGGTTACGGAGCTTCGAGACTATCGGTTATCCGAAATAATAACCATCCGTTAAAGTTTCCGAAGCTGATTTATAAGTTTCGGATAACGGGGGATAGGACAGGTTTGGACTAAAAATAAAAGTTACATTCTTGCTATTGTATTTTCCTTTAATAACATTAAAATTCGAATTTAGAGAATTTATCCGAAAATAGATAGCTATTTATAAAATTAATTTTGTACGCACTAAACGTTTTGGTTACATATTTATTTTGCGTACAGCTAAGGAGTGGAATTCCGTACCGAACTCTGTGTTTCCTGATAGATACTAGCTGACTTTTTGTCAAGAGTGAACAAGCTACTTGTAGGTAAGCGTATTCTATCGTCGAACACTGATTGCTTACCATCAGGTGAGATAATGGTCAAGTCGAAAAATGTTGGGATACATACAGGGTGAAAAACAATAATTTAACGAACACATGCTAAAGTGAGAGGCTGAATAGACGCATCATAGTTCTAAATACGTGACATAAGTTATAGAGACTGTCTACAAACAGTTTTGTTGGGATTGATTTATTTAACATTGAACCCATCGTACAGGTGGTAGTTTTAACTTGATATTCCCGGTCTATGGGACGTGATGAAGCACTGTAAGTATATAGGATGTAACGTACTTGTAATGGTGACTAGTGAGCGTCTCGTGGAAGTACATGAGCTGCGCGGCGCGGTGCGTGCTGTCCAGCACGTCGCAGCGCCACTGCAGCACGTAGCTGCCGCACTCCAGCATCACGTGGGACCCCTGGACATAGCAGTCACATCAGGTGAGCATCCTTGACAAGGTCACTACGATCTAGGTGGTAAGAGGGAAGAAGCTCTTAATAAACTATTGCGATTTACTATCAACGATTGCATCACTGCTTACCATCAGGTGAGTATCTATCTTCGCGGTATTTTTTTCAACTTATAATATTCTTTACTCACTAGCAAATCCCATTGCCATGTGATTACCGTAATGTTTTCAGAATAGAGGATTCGTATATCAGGACCTAATGACAGCATCGGTGGACAGCACAGTCGTGGCCGAATACTGGGCCAGAAATTGATCTAGTTTTGCCATCGACACACTAATAAAAAAAATGTACGCAGAAATCACCAAATAGTTAAGATTCTTGCAATTATACTCATTTATTCACCAATATCACTATTCTACAATAATCACACTAAAATGCAGTATGATTTTTTTTTTACATATTCACAATTCACCTGAAATCAATAAAGTTGACCCTCCTAGAGGGCGACATGGCCCACAGATATCAACTGGGCCCTTCTTTACAATAAAACTGGTAGATATTTATCGTAATAAATTCGTCTATAACTGCATTGATAAAATCTTCAATTTACGCAAAGGAACTACAAAATTAATTGGTCTATATATACCCCAAATAGAGTCGGAAAAAAATGATAAAGAATATCCTTATTCTGCCATACCTCCCTGCAATCGTTAGAACAGGCACTACGGGTTTGCAGCATTTACCGCTAGCTAAAGGGGGCGGGACGCAGACTTTGTGTACCACCACTGCATATTGATGCACTCACGTAGCTAAGAAATGTTCCTTGAGCCTCAAGTAACCACAATAACTAATTTCAAAATCTAAAATAACTGAAAATTAAAAAATCTATTAAAAGATCAAAACAATTACTCAAAACATCCATAAAAAACCTCTCAAAACAAATTTGAAGTTTAAACTTACACAAGCCAACCATTTCATTTCATTCACACTTTTCACAAAAGCCAGGCCAACAGACACTTAGGCCTAGACCTTAAGAACGTCAAGCCAATTGAAATTGTTTTGATTTACAAAAATATTTATACAGATAGGGCTTACACTAGAGGTAAAGGTACAAAATTGTCTCATGGAATTTTCATAAATAAAAGCTAGGCTTATTTATTTTTATTGTTCACCCGCAACTTCATACAAGAGAGGCGAGTAATCGTGACACGATCTTTAAATTAGTGAGTTTTCATGATTGTTACCTGTATGCTCTCTCCATCATGGCACACGAGGGTGGGCTCGACGCGGTGGAAGTGCTCCCCCTCGCGCCATCCCTTCTGCTCCAGCACGGAGCGCGCCTCGTCGCCGCCACCTACGCACAGGGCTGAAATCAATAGCTGGTGTTATGGGCAACATAAAACAAATAAAAAGAAGCTGTGTTAAATTATGGAAAGATGAAATAATTCGGTGAATACTTTGAAATGATTGCGTGGATAAGGCTGAAATGATTGGGTGTAGTTTAGTTTGAAATGATTGTGCGGGTAGTTTGAAAAAATTGAGTATAAGATTGAAGACTTAATAGAGTTAGCATAATCAGCGTTATAACGTTTCGCTGCTGAAACTCAAGCCCCCTGTTAAGGCAAAGAGGCTGTAATTCAACACGCGGGCCCACTGCGGGTGGTGGATGTTACAAGGCTTTGAATTTTTTATTCTAGGACATGCCCATAGGAAAGTGTCATGTCCTGGAGAAATTTGCATGATATTTTCCTTCACATTATTTACCACCAGTAAATTTCACAAAGTAGAGCGCCTGGGGAACCCAGAACGTATGTACAATTCTCTTGGGCAGGTGGTAAAATAATAACACAAAATGATACATAGGTGAAATGATTCATGTAAAATAAGAACATGATGAAAAAAATCATGTTGGATGATTAAAAACATTGTCAAATTTTTAGTAGTTTATACGTAGAAATAGATAAGAATAAATTTGAAAACTTGCATCCTTGTTGAGAAAGATCCTATACATATATGTTATCTAAACGTTATGTTACTTGCTACCACTGCTTATAGCTCTTCTCTCTTGGGCAAGCAATAATCAACTATGCAGTCATACTTACCCAAATTAAGAAACATAGAATCCTTCTTCAATATCAAGCTGCATCAAATCCTGAAACTTTATGGTCATACCTGAGGTGTCTGCTGGAGGATGACTGAGCTCATGTTCGCTCCGGTACACGGTGAAGGCGATGTCGTGGCGCAGCACGTCGAAGTCCCAAGTGAGCACGCTCTGAGGGTCGCGGTTCGGTACTATTACTTCGTGGACCTGGAGCAAAGGCAGCAGTAATTGAAATGTGTGTTCTGAAGTGTGTAAAATTAAAGAGCATGCAATGTAGCATGTTGCTGAATATATGTATAATATAATATGCGGCGAATAAGTTGAACCATTTGCTATGATTACACGCGCAACTCTCTCTTTTAATTGAGATCTGAAAATCGGTTATAATCCTCGTCATATAAGTTAAAGGATGAAATCACCGAGTTTTTTCTATGACATAACTATCAACTTATATCCTAGCGATAGACAAGCACGTTCATAAAAACTTAAAAAAAAACTGAAATATTATCGTCTATCAAAATTTTAAAACTTACAGCACTGATATGTCAAAATTGCACTATGTCATCAATGTAAAAAAGTATGGCATGCTGATCACTTAAGTGGAGTAATCACTGTACGGCATGCCTCATCTAGTGTGTAGTACATATACTCGTATATCGATAGACATAACAATTATATATTTAAAATTGAATAACAATTAATCAAATGCAACAAGTACACAAACAACCAAATCCAACATACCTGTCCCTTCCCCAGACTGACAGATCTGTAGATGCTGTCCTCACTGAGGGGGTCTCCCTCCCGCTCCGTGAAGGCGCCGCTCACGTACAGGCTCTTGGGCACCAGCCCTCCTTCGTGCACGAAGCTCTGTGGACACGAGGAGTGCTCAGAGAGGGTGTCATGACAATGGGAGGTACATATATGTGTGTAGCTAGGTGATTCATGTGTTATGGGGTGCCTATTTTGGTGTGTTTGATGCCGAGTTTTAAGAGGTGGCTTATCTTAAGTTTTTTTTTTGTTGGATCACCAACAAAAGATACACAATTTATAGTGACACAATGAGCTCCTTAACTAGTGCTCTTTCGGTTCTAGAAGACCACCAAAATCACATTTTATTGGTAAGACTAGGTTAACTTGGTAAAAATCTACAATAATAACGAATTTGAAGAAAACATATAAAACTAGATGATAAAATAAAGATGAACAATTTTGAAGACAAAATATATAACTAAAAAATAAAACTAAGGTTAAAATAAATGAATTATAACTGAACTAAAATGTTCTAGCATGTCTCCGATTAAGTTGGGATCTTCGGATTTTTTTTTACGAATAAGTGAGCAGAAATAATTATTATTATGTGCAGAATTACTAAATTCCTGCAATAACACAGGATGCACCTCAAGCTCTGGCGCAGTAGTCTTATTGAAGTCTGTCTAATATACATCCAGAAAATACTCTGAATAGTGGAAAATACTCTGAATTCTGTACTGTGGTCTTTTTTGGTGCAATGGCATCGTGAAAAAAAAAGACACTTGTGTACTTATCTGTATTCTTGGACGATATTTTTCGATTTTTATATTTAATGACAACAAAGAGTGAATTAAATACCTAAGACCTAGCATGACAGTGACACATATATCTTGGTAAAATAGTGACAGATGTAGTCGGTGCTGTGGTGAAGTGACACAGAGATTCTCGTAGCACAGGTGTGTCCGACATGATCTGATACTGACTAGCACCGGGGCAATACACTGACAGACAAGCAGACGGGCCTCGGTATCCGCGAACGTTTCAATACTAGCAGCTAGCTTGGTTTTAAATGACGTTAGTATGACAAGCTATATAGAAGTCTATTTCTACATTGACTAGATTCAATTTTCTTTGAAGAAACTTTCAAATAGATGAGAAGGTTGGTTGACTATGAAAACTGTGCTTAGTACGTAGTTACGTAACGTAGCTACGTAAGCGTCATAGAAACTCACGAACACACATTACGTGTACAGTAAGGAGTAGAATTTCTCTCTCAAGTCTATGTTTCCTGATAGCTACAACCCAGGGATCTTTAAGTCAAGAGCTAGGTTCGGTACTTCCAGGTAAGCGTGATCCATCGTCGACCACATCATTGCTTACTATCAGGTGATGTCTGAAGTCTCCTATCTGAATAAGGTAGTAAGGTTTTTATGATGTGCCCAAGCCACTAGCGAGCGATTAATTTCTCAGTGCAGTTTATCCTAGAGGTTATTTAGTGAGGAGTGTAGACACGGATACCGGAGGCCTGCTGCAATACTTATCGCGTACTGCGTCGTAATACTGGTGCGGCACGTTTAGCGACGCGTTTACTATGTCCGACTGCAGCGCCCAGAATAAAACAATCCTGCATTAAAACAAAGCCAGGAGAAATAACGCCTCGTTGGTCTGACGGTCACAGGGTCCTAGATCAGTGTAGATACATCTCAGTTGTATAAAGTTAGCTGGAACTGGAGTTAACTTAGAAGATAGCTTGAAAGTTAACATTAAATCCGCCCATTTTACAATTACGTGTAGCGACATCTATGTCGTCTAAAAGGAACTATCCTGCATCCCGTCATTATAGTTCTCCAAATCATTTATAGGTAAGGTCACCAGACACCCGAGATGCGGGACTTTACTCTCTGTTCCATATTTCTTCAAATACGTACCCGTTTTTTTTTTTACATTTACAGTACCAATCACATACAATAATTCGAGTGTACATTGCCCGACTCAGGTCGATAAGGCCGCATCTGATCAGACTGGCCACCAACCCCAAGTTATGTAGTTGGAAAAAGGCTATTGAGATCATGATACTGGTTTTTGATACTGAAAGTGTTAAAAAACGTAATAGCGTGTCAAGGAATTTTGTACACTCAACAACAGAATAGCATACTGCAAACAAACTTATGAAGACCATTTTAGTTTTATTTTATAAGCTTGGTTCGCATTTATCAATTTTGTACGGTCCATTGCCTCAAATTTAAACAAGTCCTAATATCACTGGAAAAGACACTTAACAATTGAAGCTATAGTGTTCTCACCTTGCAGGGTCCTCCGAGGAAGTCGGGGATAAGATCCTTGGGAATGTAGTCCAGTAGGCCGCCCGGCTGCAGATAGTCCTTGCCACCGTAGAACAAGAACTTGCTGCGGGTGTTCTCGTCTGGAACGAACCAAACCACATTATTATTTAAATTACACACAAACATCTGCATATGGTTTCCAGCAAAATGCCTGTATCCACATTAGTTATTTCATTGGAATAATTGATCGCAGTTGGTAAATAGTAGCCTTAAATATTAGTTCAGCAAACATAATATTTCGTACAAACGCGCCGCATCGCTTCTCAATCGCTTACATGGGACACCAAGTTGGCATTCAAGTTATTGGTATATCAAAGATGAAATTAAAAAAAAGCTCTAACTCACCGATAAAAGTGCTAACAATAGTCCAGAGAATGGGGAACACCCTCGGCGCACGGACAATCAGCACCCGCCCCATTGTCTCAGGGTAGTTGGCTTCCACAATCTGTAACAGATTTTTTTTATGTATGACAATTTGCCCTTTCTTATCGAGCTATGGGTCCGTAAAGCACAAATTTAGTGCTGAGATGGGCAAGATGAATTGATATCATTATTATTATAGCTAGCCTGTGCACTGCTGGGCAAAGGCCTCCCTCCATTCCTTCCCGTTATCCCGGTTACTCGCTTTATCGTTTCAATTCCCAAGGAAGACATCCAGGTCGTCCCGCCATCTCCTTCGTGGTCTGCCGCGGCCCCGCGTCGCTGTGTCCGGGCACCAATCCTGTGTTTTACGGGCCCACAGCTCGCTAGACATGCGGCAGACATGCCCTGCCCAGTCCCATTTAAGTTGGGCAGCCTTTTGAGCCACATCGACGATTTGACATCATCATTGACAAGATTTATATTTCTTCCTTGGAAATCTGTTAGAAGTAGTAGTAGTGGCCCAAAGTCGGAAACAATGAAAGGACTTAGTCAAATAGGGGGACAATACAGGCTTAAAATAATAACATGCTTAAACTACTTAATAGATATTGATGCCCTTTTTCTATCCGTGGAGGATGTCACATACAGTAAATTTGATCATGAAACAAATATTCGTATGGTATATTGTTCCAGATCAAGTGAAACATTCTTTAGAGCTCGTGAAACGTTGGCGTTTATCTTACTAATATTATAAATGCGAAAGTTACGATGTTTGGATGTTTGTTACTCAATCACGCCAAAACGGCTGGATGGATCTGGATGAAATTTGGCATAGGCATAGAATACACTCCGGAATAGGACATAGGCTATTTTTTATCCCGGAAAACCCAACCCCAATACCACGCGGGCGAAGCCGCTGGCAGAAGGCTAGTAGTTTATATATATTATGGACCTGTATGATGCGTAGGAGCGCGCGCACGCCGGGACGCCACAGGTGGCGCATGTTGAGCCCGTCCAGGTCCACGAGCAGGCACCACGCCTGCACGGCGTGCTCCGACGAGTTCGTGGCCTCCTCCAGAAGTCTTAGACCTTCCTCGCATACGTGAAGTGTCTGCAAGCAGGAAAATAGTGGCACATCAAATAGTGGTTCTAAAATACTTGCAAGTACTGTAAAGAATTCCAGAAGCACACATCTTTGAAACTAAAAATATATTTATTTTCATAAACTCCTTTTTTAATTTTGCGAGACCTTTTTTTAATGGTGGGAAAAATCATCTAATGACGAATCACTCCCTTGTGCGGGGCGGAAAACAGTGTCAGACTCTTACTGACTGTACAACCAACCATATTCCTTCTTAGCCCTCATACCTCAACCTTCCTTTCAGAAACCGAACCGGGGCCCCAGTAGGTTTCAGCCCTGCAGTTGGCCTCTACATTTGCTGACAACTCCTATAATACGCAATAGGCAAAGTAAATAAATCTTACTAATATTATAAATGCGAAAGTTACGATGTTTGGATGTTTGTTACTCAATCACACCAAAATGGCTAGACGGATCTGGATGAAATTTTGCACAGGCATAGGATACATTCTGGAATAGGACAACCCCAACCCCAATACGAAATCAATACAAAAGCTAGTAGGCAATAAAAACTATTTATACAGATAGGAAACGTGTACTGACCAACTTCAAGAGGCCATCTTCTCCTATGGACTTGAGCAGCCCCTTCACGTCCATCTGACCCAGTCGCAGAATGTACAGCGGACGTCCGTCTGAAACGTAAAGCATTACAGGCTTTAATACCACAAGATAAGGTTAAGGTAAGCCGAGTATAATGTCAGAACTGCTACCACGAGAAACCCAATTCTGTCTCAGTGCCTACAGGACCTTTAATATTAGGCCTCAGGAACTTTTTTACTATAATACAGTCATGCACCTCTCTATCATAGGAGTTGTAGACAGTACACTCTGTCTGCAACACCTCCTCCATGGAGGAGGACGAAACAGCAGTTCATCTGCTTCTAAGAACCCAGGTATTCTCCGCGAAGTGGTAGATCGTGCTGGTCTTCTTTGAGAAGCTGGGGTGGAGTTAAATTGTAAAATACGCACTTTAGACGTGGGACTGCAGACACCAGCCCGTATTACAAATACAAAAAGAACTCAAAATGTACCTTCAGTAGTCCGTTGTTTGCAACCTAGTCAAAAACAAAAAAAAAACCGAACGCTGGATTGACGAGTTGTACTTGTTTCTGCTGATTCCACGCGAACCCAGTGCGAGGATTTCACATGTCTTTGAATTTTTGATTCATCGTTGTTTTCGCGTCTTACGAGTACTTCAAGAGAATGCGCTTGTTTTAATACTTGCACATAGGCTTATTGCTAATAACTTACCCTTGTCGTGATGATGCCAGCCTCCAGGGAAGTACTGCTTCACGACATCAGGAGTCTCGTACTCCGAGAGGATGCGGTCCACCTGGTGCTTCTTGCGCCACAGGAGAGACTGGGAGAGCATCTCCCGAGCTTTCTCCACGTTGAAGTCTCGAGCGCGGAGGAATCGGAGGAGAGTGGTGTCGCTTGGTACCTTGGGAAAAGGAAAATTGATAGTTAGAAGACTAGCAACCAGATGAATGGAAAAACCTTTGCTTTGTTTTTAAATTTAATCTGTATAAAATCGTTGTTCTTAAATCTTACCAACCTTAATATTTTTAGTAAAAAAAGAAAAATATATATTAAAAAATTAATTGATTACAAAGTTATAAGTTTATATAAAATCAACCTCGGCAGCATTTTTTAATAATCTTAAAATAACAATTTTACATCGTTCAAATAAAAAAACGTAAGTAAAGATTTTTTTTTATCAAGAAACAAGCGATGAAAAATACTACCTGTATAATCCTGAAATACATAGAAAATAAAAAGTTAACAAAAGGTATCACAATCGTCAACCCAGACTCTAGTTTCGATCGAGCCGAATACTCAGCCACATTCCAGCTTTTTTAGTCAAAACCGGATCATCTGATTAAACCTTTTTTCGTTCACAATTCGTAAATAATTTTTTTTTTTTTTTTGTAATAAACTGAATTTTAAAATATCTTGCCTCGATTTGACAGTAAATAGTGACGTCACAACATGGCAATCGATCCTACTTTCATTTGGAACGCAATGTACACATTAGTCGTATCAAACGTTTGTTAATTAAACTTGGTTGAATGGAATCAAAACAATATCGGATGGCCTGACCACAATATCCCGTAATGTAACTCCGATACGATCGGTAACAACTGCGCACTTCATATTAATTTCATAAGAAACTGAGGCCAGTCATGCCCTACAATCGTGCTGCTAGAATATATTCAACCTTTCGACTACCGTAATTACAGACACAATAAAAATAAAGTTTAAAAACTAACACCCGACTACTTAAAAACACGCTCTAAAAAGTACGAAACAAGAAAACAAGAAAGCCGTGGTCGTATACCACTTTTTTAATTTATTATTCTTATGGCATACGACCACGGCTTTCTTGTTTTCTTGTTTCGTACTTTTTAGAGCGTGTTTTTAAGTAGTCGGGTGTTAGTTTTTAAACTTTATTTTTATTTAACATATTTTGGAGTTCTAAATAGGTTAATCTTGGGTTCATTGATTTCTCAGCCCATGAATACAGGTAAAGTCACAAGCAAATGCTAGTAATATATATATATTCAAAATGTACAAGTAAAGCGCTTTCAAATGATACCAAACACGGCATATTTATCTTAACTTTATTTTTTTACTTGGTATGTTTTGTCCGCTAGAGGGCGCCACATTAGATTTTGTGAAATCCCATATAGCCTATAACCAGCGGACAATTAAGACGCTTCTAATGATATTTGTCGAATTCTGATAAGTAGTTTAGAAGTTACGAGGGAACAGATGAACATCCATACCCACATACATACATACAGGTCAAAATCATAACCCTCCTTTTGCTTCGCCGTAGTCGGGTAATAAAAAGACATTGGTGTGCGGACACCGGTGCTTAATGAATTAAAACGAGATAATGCTTTTTATAGTAGAAAAAAAATCCGGTCAAGAACGTGTCGGACCACGCTCAGTGTAGGGTTCCGTAGTTTCCCGTCCGTTACAAATTTCTCACAAAGTATCAGAACCCAGTAGCCCATGTAGAAATTAGTAACCCAATTTCCCGAGAGATGGCGCTAAAAAACTACAACAACACTGTGGTAGGTGTGCACAATAAATAAATAACAGATATACGATATACCTACGTTAACTCAATGGCTTAAAGAACCTAAATATCCAAGCCAAAAACTAGAGATGAGTCGTACTAGCTAAAATGCGTACTAGGTGCATCTAGTCCTGCTCCGTACAGATACTTGATCCAAATACCTATTCCACCTAGTCCATGAAGTACGCATACAAAGTGCGAAGTATTCTTACTATTTCGGCGTAAAGCGTACCCATATACGTGTAGGAACGTATGCGTTAATGAATTATAATCTTCCCTTCATACTTTACACAGACTTAGGACTGTCAACTTAGAGATTTACTGTTGGCGTACCTACGACGTAAACCTCGTTTTCAATTAGTTTTTCAGATGAATCAGACTTTTACCTTCTTCATGGTTCTTTTGTTTCTTTTTTACTTATCTAAAATATAATAACAATCAGTTATTGCCATTTTAATTGTAAACACTATAATCAGTCTCTTAAACCATTATTTAATCCGATATGCGTATCAAAATCAAACGTTCGCGTTCGCGTATTACGTATCAATACTTCGAGCCGGCGTCCGCGTCTACGAGTATCAAGATCACATTCGCGTCCGAGTCCGTATTTGATACTAGATATGATACTAGTCTTTGTTGATACTGGACTAAAAACTTAAAGTGCATAAAGTACGGAGTATATTCTTGCACGACACGAGTGCGCGTCGCGTTACTTTTATTCACATTGAAATATGGTTCAAATTCAAATGACTAACAAGCAAATGATTTGGTAAACATGAGTGAGCGCCTGAGCGGCATAGAAGACTAGTAAGTAGTGCTATCTCGCTTCCCCGCGCTCTGCGCCTGTACTAGCTATAGCTAGGTAGGTACTTTGATTCGAGCGCGCTGGCTGGAGCGCGCCACGGGTGCCGTACGCATAGTACGTGAGACTAAGTTGGACTAGGTGGACTAAGTATATTGAAAGTTGGAATAGGTGCAACTTAGTATCGATAAATATCTAGTCCCGGGATCTGTTCTAGTATATACGCTTCATCTCTACCAAAAACTCAAACAGAAGAAGCAACAAACAACTAAATGTTAATATTCAATTTAAAGGATCATTATAAAGACACCAGCACATGTGTTCCCAAGTCTTGGCAGTGTTCGTACAGAGAGCTTTATTTCACTTCCACACTGGAATAGCTCGAGTTTACAATTTACTGGCTACGTGTGGAATGCCCAAAATTTCTCGACAGTTTCAAAGCATCTATAAATTTCAACTTTGTGAACATGTTTTTAATACGAGTACGTTTGAGGCGTAGGACATTGTAGACTAGAATTTAATTCTGTGTCTAGATTTGGGTTGGCTTCATTGAAGTCGGAAAAGAAATTTATAATAACGCGCTCATGGAAAATTGAATACTTTTTATTATCTTGGCAGGAGCAGAACATTCAGTTCTGCTGGCTATGTCACACAGAAAGTACTTCATAACTAGTTGTCAAAGTTTTTCAATCCACAAAGTGAGGCATGACCTTTCTTAGTTAGATCTTGAATTATGAAAAGCACTCCCAATGAAAAACTTTCCAGCACACTTAAAGAAGACACTTCATTTGTTTTTACCCATTTTTTGTATATTCAGACAAAACCTAGGGTAAACTTACGCCGATTTCTGTTAAACATATATTTCACATAGATATAAGAGTAAGAACATAGCTAAGCGCATGAGTTCTAGCTGGAAAAATTAGCGTTATGATTCTTCGTGAGTGGTCGGCAATCTTCGGGAGCGAATTGCCAGGGTAGCACGTCAAATTCACATTTTCTTAAGTTTTTTTTTTTGCATTTCGAAGATCAGTGTCAAATTGTATGTTGATACTGATTAGCATTACTGGAAGTTGCAACACCGTTTTTTTTATGGTGGAAAAATCATTGAATGACGAATCCCGCCCTTGGGCGGAGCACCATCAAGGAATACCGATCAAGTGCTCTTGACTTCCTAGTACCACCTACAGGAGTTGCTCACCTTGCCCTTCTGCAGGTCGTTGATCCACTTGCGCAGCTGCAGCAGCCGCGACTCCTGCGTGGGCGTCAGCTCGCCCAGGTACCGCTTAATGTAGTCACTGTCCAGGGTCTGGTCTGGAAATAAAGAGAATAAAGGTGAGTCTTTGTGATAGTGTGTGGGGCAGAGTATGGTAGATAAGAATCTTCGATTGAACGACATATTGGATACGAAAGTGAGGTAGCGATGGCAGACTAATTTATCTGTAAAAACAAGTAACGTAGGCGCTATTGGGCACGCCATAATTATGGCGGTAAGTCCCCTATTTGAAGAGTGGCTGGAAGGACCTCACGGCGTTCTCACCTTCTACAAGACGCAGGTTCACAACAGACATGGTAAGTTCGGAGATTTTACTACAAAAATAAAAAATTTGGTATCTGTTTTTTTGTTTATCCGTCTCTAACTAAGTCCTCTATCACCACGCAACGGATTTCGATCCAGTTTCCAATAATAGCGATAATCAAAGAAAGTTCCAGTCGTTCCAGTATATACAACTTGCAAAGCCGGGGCGGGAAATAAGTATCGAAATAAAAGTCTAGAGTTTCTGAAAATAATTCTATTAGCGTGACCTATAGGGGAGACAGATCGATGTAACCCTCGGAATCAGAAATAGCTTCACGATTGGATGTTCTACTTTGAAAGTCTCTTTCAGCAGACCTTTACCTAATTTAAACATGACTAAATTGGAATTCTGGCTAACATAACAATTCGTTTGATATTTTTTCTCTTATGTCTGGGTTAATTTCGTAAATGGGAAAAGGTCAGTTCTGTAGTCGGTACCTGGGGCCTTACCATGATATGTTAAAGTGTCAGGATAGAGAAATACATATTTTAATATAGCTCCATCTCTTTCACGATCAGTTTAGACCTGGGACTGTGAATTGTTCGAAGGAGTGAGCGTAAACCTCGCATAAAAGGCAATGCAAAAACCCAAGTTGTCGAATCATTTTATGGTTTTCCAAAATGTTGATGATACAATGTATGAATACAAGCGGAACCATTCACCCTCTCCAGTCGATTTCTAAATTTCTAATCGGATGCAATTTATTTGTACGCCCAGGCAAAGCATAAAGAACCAACAAAAATTTAACATATGCTCACACTAATGTGTACATATCTGTAACCTGATTACATATTTTTTATTGCCTGTTTACTTTTTTTTTGTGCTTGACAGCGATTTTGCATGGTGCGACCTAACCATCCGAACTATATAATCAAAAAGAAGTGGTGGAAGATAACAAAACCACTATTACACTAACAAAACATTGTTATTCTACGTAAAATAGTATTGTAAGCTCCATCGCAAGCAGATTTCAGTGAGATCCGACACTTGACGGACAAAGACCTTCTCAGAACAGGTGACTTAACTAGGATACAAGGTGGCCTCCCTTCTGCGTACAAAGCCTATTAGTAAGCCTATTATTTTGATAAAGGCGAACACGAATAACTAACACTTTTAAAAGCCTTTTTCGTTGCAGCATAGTATAACAAATGTTCGTGTTTCAATATCTATATTTAGAACGTGAAGAACACGTTCTAAATATCTAACTTCTTGTCCTTTCAAATGTGCCTGTAAATGGTTTACTTAAAGTAAAATCTTCCAAATCCTGTGAATTTGACAAAAATAAGAGGTAACATAAGGTTTCGCGATATAAGCAATATTTATGCAATGGTCATATGCTTCATTAATTTTGTCATCCTGTTTCAAATTGATCGTGATGCAAAAATACTCAACGAATATGGACTCAAAAGAATCTGTCCACTACCTCCCTAAATGTGATAGTGGTTTCATCTTGGAAGCTATTTTGTTTAGCATAGGTACTTATAATTGTCTTGTAAGGAATCTGGTTGTTATTGTCACTCATTTTAATTAGTCATCGATTTGGTTCTTTAGTTGTGCACGACACCAAAACTATTTACGTTTCTAGCGCGGTCATGATATGATACGGTGTAGTAAGCAAAATCCCTTATTTGGTAAGTAAATAATTGAACGATAAGCTGGTAGGTATTTTTTATTACCAATCGTTTCGCATAAGTCCCTACTTCGTAGAAAATTACGCAATACCGTATTAACGTATTATATAAAATTACCCTGTATACAAAATACTAATAAGGTCATTAGTGTAATTGGGAAACATGTTCAGTGGTAACCAATGTTGCCATTACCAAGAAATGTTATGTTTTTTGTAATTCTATATATCTAAAAATATCTGTAGGCCAAATTGGGTTTATTTTGTTGTACTTAATGTGTATTATTTACCAAACGAGGTATAATAAAAATATAATAAGAAAGTGGAATGCGAGGGAAACTTGGCCAGACATCGCCCTAGACAGAGAAGTTTGGAAGGAAAAAGGGGAGGTCTTTGCCCAGCAGTGGGACACAATTTTTATTTTGTGAGGTGCGAAATCGTCAAATAAACCATTCAACTGTGGGTAGGACGGGTATCAGACTTTTACTGACTAAAGACGAATGTTTCTCCAGTTACCTTTTGCGTTCCAAGGTTGAGGTAGGTAATTCTTTCAAACAACCCCATAAAGTATCTATTATTCCCCATAAAGTATTTGTATTATATATATATGTATTTACAGAATACTAGATGACCTAATAATGGTCTATGAATATTGTGATAACCATTTTTTTTTTCGAGATATTTTCCATATTTCCTCACCGTTTAAGCCTTCCCTGGAGTATAAATGATAGAGTATAACAAATACAGACCAAAATGAAAGCTAAATATGTACAGCCGTTTTCAAGTTTTTGCGAGACCATCTACAATAAAAATACGTATAAAAGATAAAAGTATTTCAAAATGGAATTCAGTCCAGCTTTGTAGTGCAAAATAAACGTGTCCCAAATGTCCCAATCCATTATGTTTGTTCTACAAATTATTCTGCGTCCCTGAGCGCTCTTCTGCAAAGAGCAACGAGGCTCAATACATCTTGATACTTTATACATAAAATATAAGGAATAACATGGTATGGCTGGCATTTTGGGCTGTAGAGACGTTTGAAAAAGTGACCGTGATGTTAGAATGAGGGTAATTGAAGGACGCAAGTGAGTTTTAGTTAGTAAAAGTCTGCCAACTGCTTGTTCCACCCCAGACTAGGAGAAACTATACTACTTGAAAAATAATGATTAGACTTTTTTACCACCTCAAGATTTTTTCTTCTGACTGCTAGTATCCCATGTTTCTTGGAGTCAGAGTAATGTCTTTTTTTTTCTTCATATCCCCCACTTTTACTTTCATGCTATAATCACTTCGTTTTCATTAAACTCTTGAGCTCCAAGCGAACGCCGGGGTTCATACACCTATTGTTCTTTAATTGTGTCTGTAATTACGGTACTCGAAAGGTACGGTACTAAACTCTTCAAGCTATTACGCTAAGACTTTAGAAAAACCCTAACACGCCTTTTAAAGCTAGATATAATCCCAATGACCTTATTGTATTCCTGTTGATATATTGTCTTTGGCATTGGCCTTTATAACTTGCAACAGTTCCAAGAGCCAAGTTATTCAGGCCATATTCAATTGTGTTCGTTGCAGCAACAGTTACGCGTTGCAATACAGGGTCAAGGGCGGGCCCCTGACACGGGCGAGACATGAGTTACACGCTTGTTGGAAAATGTAAAACACGGGCCGGTTAGACCTTTGTGTTGGATGCCGGATTTCCCTTGAGGGCCATGTTGTAGTACAAGGGTCATTTAAATGGCTCGAACTTGTAGCTCTATAAATTGATGTTTTAACTTGAAAAGTTTCGTCATTAATTTTACGGTAGGTATGATGGATGTCGAGCGTCGACGGACTAAAATTACTGCATACAAGTGTTTTAATATTACGGACAAAAAGTAGGTTTAGGGTTGTCCCTTGTCCACATAAGCCTTTATGTGAACGAGGGACAAACCTAAGTGTACTTTATGAGGTAGAAGAGTAATCCTACTAATCATTATTATGAAGTAGCTAACCTCGCAGTTTCACCCTCGTCTCTAATTGACACTATCCTTCCGTGAGTCGTAGTACCTAAGTTATAAAATCGTCGTGAGTGAACCTATTCCATACACTTTTTTTTTGTTTATCAACCCAGCCTCAATCTCCGTACTATGTCCCCGTAATATACCATAGATTAAGTACCTACTTCTCAACCGGCTAATGCGTTTTCTAGGGTTAATTTTCCGTTAGCAAGCAAGGTATCAGAGTTGCGCGGAGAACACGACTAGTACATACTTATCTATAAAAGTATAATATTAATTTTATGATAGTTGAAAATGAAGTTGCCCGAGCCAGACAACATCCGTCTGGTCCGGGCTCCCTTTTCAACGAAGGTTTATGGGACTCGTCAATCAAATTGAACCATCATGACTATCGACCGTCACCAATTTTCGTATCTTTACGCCTTCCTGCTGCCTCCACTTCGAATGAGACCCAAAATCGCCTGCGTAAAACTACGCATTTGGTTCAACTTATTTGCCGCGTACCATGTATATACGTCATTAGTAATTAAGTACTAGTATCAAAATAATACTTGTACTTATCTAACTAGGCAACCGCATCAATTATACCTCCCTCCAACCACTTAAAAACTTTAAGGTCCCGACCACTGCAACCAATATAAATCAGCCAGTCCTTACGTGGGCGACCCTCTGACGTCAACGTTATTACGTCACAGATACCATCACTGGGTGAATGGGACTGAATGGAATGAACGAGAGTGAATTATGACCACGCTTCTGCTGCCCAAACTTTGGGTAGGAATAGGGTTGCCATTAGTACGGGTTTCCCGGGATTTGTCCTAGTTCGGGTGTCCCGGGAAACGTCCAGGGGTCGCATTTGTAATCGGGTATAAAAAGTCTGACATTACCTCTTACATAGAGGAGTTATTTGATGATTTCCTACGTCCCAAAAAATGTTTGTGTGAAAGATACTTTTATTCTGAAATTTTTAATAGAAGTTTGATTGACGGGTATAACAATTAGATCTATTTTTTGTTGTACAAACGTTTAAGACAAAAATATTTATAGACAATATTATGCTCAAAAATTTACGATTTTACGCTTTTTTTCTTGGTTGCCAGATTTTAGACATGACAACCTTTCTACTATTGTGACGATTTCAATCCCATCGTACCTATATCATATTACCAACAATCCAAAACTAAACTTATTTTCTAAAATTGCTGCATTACATTGAGGCTTGGCTAAGATGCCATTTAAAACGTCTACATTCTTTGCAGACAACTTCAACCATTAAAAAAAAATCTTTTGTCCTTGTATCGGACACATTCTACCAACACATGCTGTACGTCTTCCTTGCTCCCACACACCTCACAGTTAGGGGAGTCAGTTTTTACGCATGAGGTAAGCAAAGTTGTTTAGTGGAGTGAACATGTTATGAAATTTAGTTTTATCTCGCTTGGGATAGTTGTTCAGCAGGGAAGCCTGAAGGATTCATACATTATGTAAGTTCAAAGGCAGTAGGAGACGTATCAATTTATCAGGGTAATCTTGAGGCCGATCTTGAGCTTGAAATATTCTTGGATTATTTTGAAAAATAACTGTATCTGTATCCCAGTTCTTTTTGTTTGGAGGTGGAAATTATACCACAATTTCTCCAACTTTAGGGTAGAGAAAGTAGATGTGCAATGCTTTTACAGATTAAATGCATACCTGTGACCTTAAGTTGCCAGGATTCCTTATCAGGAATTTGCCGTGGCTCTAGCGGGCACCGGCCCTGTTGCTCCTACGGTTTTGCAGACATCTCTTCAAGGAGCGTGTGGAACTCAACGCTTTATCAACGACTCGGGCTCGGTTCTTACCGGACGAGCGGACGGCCAGCTACAAAATGACCATTGTCCGATGTCCACAAGCCCGCATCGAATTTATCACGGTTAGAAATTCGGTGGCTTAAAAACCAAATGTTTTTGCGCTACTGATTATAAGTTTATTAGCCAGTTTGTTGGTTTTTTGTAATATTTATTGACTTCTGATGTCAATGAATACATCAGCCTAGTTGTTTCCCAACTGTATTGGGTCTAAAGCCTAATCGGATGCACATATATAACAGAAGATATACATGGAGCGGTTGGTGTAACGTTGGAAATCGACTCATGTATCTGTTATTTATAGGTATTCATCTATTCTGATCTTTGGTTATTTCTTAAGTCACGAATTCGTCAAATTAAACCATAAACTATCTAATGATACCATGTATAGGTATCATTAGATTCGACAATCAATTTTATAATAAACCTCATTATTCTGTCTATCTCTGTATAGTCTGTATAGGTAAACAGACTATACAAATATAGACAAGAAAATAATATTTTTTTTTTCCAAAGATCGTATTATTGAGTAAAGCATCAACAAACTTATATTGGCATAATGTAGGTATTCTCGAGACATCCAGCAGATTTTTCTTTCATAAGATAAATTGCGGTCCTATACAAAACAAACAATATTGATGCCAAATAAGTACCACCTACATTATCAAATATACCCTTTGAGTTTTCTCTATAATTGTGTTGATATTTCTTTTGATCCTATTTATTTAAAGAAAGATAAAAGATATATGTTTAATTTAGGTTCATAAAAATAAGACAAAAAGATGGGAGGATGCCGCAAAAGATGGTAGACAATGGGATGAAGAAATGTGGATGATGATCCATGAAGAATGCCATGTACGGAACAAAGCTACGTAAAGTATGGTAGAAATGTTTCCCCTATAGAGAAAAGTGAATTTTTCTTTCCTGAATGAATTAATCGGACTTTCATTTTCTCACGTATGTGATGACGTGGACGATGATGACGCACGTTTGCCAAGAAGTAACTTGCCCGAGTCCCATCTCGAAGAAAGATAATTTAGTTCAATTAAATTTCATATATAGTGTAATCGTATCGACTCCTTGTTAAAGTTCATCTAAATGCGTTCGCAGACCTATAAATTTTTCTTTGATTGTGTCTGTAATTACGGTACTCGAAAGGTTAAATCATTTTAATTTGATCCGAATTTGTGACGATTCAAAAGGTTCCTTATAAAACTCCAATTTGATGCTAACTTGTACTATACTTATGGTGGCACATAATTTCCTAACATAAACCTACCCCTTATCAACAGTAGGTGTCGTAAGGGGCGCCTGAAACCGTGTATTGCTTGACGACAATTATTGACACGTGATGCTTGACAAGTTCGGTAACTTGCTTTCGGTACGTCGCTGCAAATTGATAATTACTGTGCTTCGTTTGACGTAATAGGTATGACGTATGACATATTTACACACTAAGTGAAAAGTTGAAAGCCACTGTGTGGACCGCCAGGAGGACACGATTCCTCCAGGCGGTCCACACAATGTTGACACCCGGACGTCGAATTGACCGTGTTAGGTGAGAGTCTACGTATAAATTTGGATGGATGAAGAGGGAGAGGAAGACAAAGACATATTTCGCCGACCCCAAATAAAATGGGACAATGGCAAGAAAATGATGTGAGCGTCTACGTCATACGGAAGGTGAGGACAATCACAAACCGCCATGGTATTGAACAATTTTGATTTGTCATATACACGACCAAAAACTTGACCATGATAAAAAATCTTTATCATGGTCAAGTAGATTTAAAAAAACACTTTTACACTATTTTTTTTTCGATCCTAGATGATCCGGTGTTCCCTGTTTTCTACCCTGAGAAGAAACAAGGAAAAAACTCAGGGGGCCATGAAATTAAACCTGTCAAAAATAATATAAGTATCATTTTACTTTTAAAAAAAGGTAACATAGAAAAAGTCTTTCCCTCATTACGTCATACGTTACTTCATAGCCATTAATCCGGCAATCCATAAGGCTTCGTTCATGAGGAGCCATTCAGCCGTCCGCGGGGACACATCAATATACATTACCGGACCAGGCGGTCCCCTGCCGCCTGCGACGCCGCCCACGCCACGCGATTAACTAACAAATTGCTGATATTAACTGGTATGGAACTAGATTCATTTGGACACTAGTCTTTATTAATATTTGTTTCGCAAAAATAATCTGCTTTAATCGTTGCTATATTAGATAAAGTAAACGACACGCATGATATTCAGTGGTGACCAAGTGGTTAAGGCCCAGACTTACGTGTTGTAGGTCGCGGGTTCAAACTCAACCAGACGCATTACTTGGTGTAATTTATTCCAATACCACTGCTCTCAAAACGGTGAAGGAAAACATCGTGAGGAAATTGACATGTCCTAGAACCAAAAATTCGAAGACATGTGACATCCACCAATCCGCACTGGGCCCGCGTGTTGGATTATGGCCCGTTACCTCTCCTGGAGAGGTGGCCTGTGTCCCAGCAGTGGGAACATTAATATGATGAAACGACACGCAATAGCCTAAACCAAACGAAAACACTTCTAGTATGACTAAAAATTCCTTTTAGCTCGCCTACGTGAGCTAAGCAACTAAGAGAGGATTTACCAAAATTCACACCCTACCTAAAGGGATGAAACAGGGTCCAAAGTTTGTAAGGAAAAACTTACTTTGACGCGGGGGAACCCACTGGCAGAAGCTAGTGTATTAACAAATTTATATACATTTCTTTAATAAATATAAATGACGGGATGGAAAAGAGGAAATCTTTGACTATCTTTTTAAAGCGAGTTATATTTTTAGCTTCATGTCACTTTGCATAAATGTTAACTTGCTAGTGACTTCCAGTCATTGTCCATACAAAGAGAAAAAGTCTTATGCCATTCTTGTCAATTTGGTCAAAGTACTCTTAGTGATTATTTTCTGGTGAATAAAAGATATGTAGAGGCAGTATTTTCAGCCCAAAACCTAATTTCTGTAACGGCACTAAGCTCAGCCTTTTATCAATCACTTTGATCTTAATTTCGGCGACGTGGATAAGCTTCTAAGCCAACTTTAGCTATATAATTTAATCAAGTACTGCTTAACCAACGTAATGAATAAGTTTAGGCTGTAGTCTACGGATGCGTAGCTTCATAGGCGCGTATTCGTCGTTATACGCTTGGTGTACGCCAGCGTGAAGTAAACATACAAAACTATGGAAATCTGTAGACGGAGCTGCAAAGTCGTGCTTGCGTTGCAGCATACATGCGTCACTCTTGACGCCTGCCTTACCGCATGTCTTACTAATATTATAAATGCGAAAGTTACGATGTTTGTATGTTTGTTACTCAATCACGCCAAAACGGCTATAGGATACACTCCGGAATTGGACATAGGCTACTGTTTATCCCGGAAACCCAACCTCAACCCCAATATCCCGCGGGCGAAGCCGCGGGCAAAAGCTAGTAATAAATACGTCGCACGTCGGAGCGTTCATCGAGCGAAAGAACATTTTTAATTTGGTAAAAATGGTTGGTAAGTCTTTGTCGCCGAAAGACAATTCACGCCATGAATAAACTGCACAAGTCGTACCCCACAATAACCGTCCACATTAACGTTCACGCCTGTTTAACGAGCTTCACGGCACTAATCTGGAACCGTCATCACAAAGGATTGAAACATACGCGTTAAATACGCCTTGTGGACAAGACTCAGTAAGTACTATTTGCTGCTCAACCCGTCTGACGTTTTTTGAAGCGACTACAAAGCTTAGGCTCTAGCCCTGGTATAGATGCTCTGGGAATAAGGCAAAGGAGGAACGGGGTAGGTTGTTTAGTCAGTAAGAATCTGACACTGTTTCCCGCTACGCCCAAGAGCGGGATTCGTCATAATGATTTTTACCTAGCATAAAAAAGCCCTGGTATAGATGGCGACGTAGGAACGGGGTATGTTATTTAGCCAGTAAGAGTCTGACACTGTTTTCTGCTCCAGGATTCGTCATTGGATGATTTTTACCTACCATAAAAAAGCGTCTACAAAGCTACATGTCCGTGGGCAGAAAGTAGGCTTCAGAGGTACAACCTTCGCCATTACACACAGGTTTTAGAAAACAGGTCATATAGGCCTGAATAGATCCGCAAAGTTGTTGGGAACACGACTTTGACCCATTTAAGTTGGTCGTTAGAACACTGCAGGATGACAAGCGGGAATGCTACAAGTAATGTGCTTAGGTGACCTAGATAGGCTTCTTTTGGAATCCTATCAATACTGATTTTACCCGAATAAGCGAGGAAAATAATATTGAGCGAAATATTTTCTTTGACAATGGACCGTGTCAAAGGTACAGATCGACTTTTAAGATTTTTCACCTCCACTTAAAATCAACGTAATCTTTTCATAGGAATCTTTTGTTGCGTAGAAAAAAGGAATATCTTGTTGGTCGCTTGACACTGAATTCTACGCAGCTTATCCGCACAGATTTATTGAATTGTTTCAGCAAGTGATTGCCGATTATGTTTTTTATTATAAGTTTTCCTTTCAATATATTTTATTCTTGGTATACACTTGTACAAGAAAGTGTGTAATAAATAAATAAATATTTGATTTGGCCACAACAAAGGCTATTTAGAAATATTTTGAGATTTATAAGTATTGTTATACATATCTACACATTTAGAGACTTCTGAATAAGTAGATGTAATAAAACTTATAAACCTATCACCATCCTTTATCATCGGGAAACTAATCAGATAGTCACACTGATAGAGGTACAGGTACTAATGATGATAAAAAAACTACAAATGACTAGACAGTGTCCAACGTGCAGTTTCATCATCATCAGCCTTTTTACTGTTCCCACTACTGGGACTCAGGCCTGCACTCTATGAGGAGGAATGGGCCATAATCCACCACGCGGGCCCAGTGCGAATTGGTTTTTTTTTTTTTTTTTTATAGTAGGTAAAAATCATCAAATGACGAATCCCACTCTTGGGCGGAGCGGGAAACAGTGTCAGACTCTTACTGACTAAAGAACCTACCCCGTGCCTTCCTTGCCTTATTCCCAGAGCCACGGTGTAACGCTTTCGCATCAACCCTCAGCTCCGGGAGGCTTCGACCCTGTTGGGCCCCTACGGTGTGCTGACAACTCCTTGAGGCGCGCGGGAACGGAGCGCGCCGTCGACGACTTGGGCTCGGTCTGGACTGCTACCAGACGACCGGACGGCGAGCTACCCATTGCTCACCGTCCGCAAGCCAGTGTCTACGGTGGCCGGATATCGGCAGGATCGCGGCGGCGACAGCTACGGCGAGTACGCTGTTGCCTTTGCCTTATGCGGTCAGCCTCCTCCTTAACGAGCATTACTTCCTCGCAGAAGGAGGCGACCGCCTGCCACTCCTCCTCGCTGCGGACCATGGCCTGAACCAAGGCCCGGCGTGAGAGGTCGCCGCCGCCGATCACCCCCACGAGGGCACGGCGTTGCTCTTCCCAAGCGGGGCACACTTCTACCGTGTGCTCCACCGTGTCCTCCGGGCTGGCCACACAGTGGCGACACCCGGGCGTCTCTTCCGCACGGATCCGGTGCAGGAACCTCCCGAACTTGCCATGTCCGGTGAGGACCTGCGTCATGCGGAAGGTGAGGACGCCGTGAGGTCTATCCAGCCACGCCTCAAAGAGGGGCACTACTGCCGAAATTATGGCGTGCCCAGCGCTAGGTTGCGACAGTCGCTGTTTCCATTTCACCATGAGATCCCGCCGGAGCTCTTTCCGCCATGCCTTAACATGTTCAGGCAGCGGAGTTTCACCCCGGCGTTGCATCTCCACGCGCAGATCGTGCATGTGTGCAAGGACTGTTGCCTCCAAATCCCATGGTGGTAGGCCAGCAAGGAGGCTCGCCGCTTCGCGGGACACCGTGCGGTATCCCCGCACCATCCGGATGGCCATGACCCTCTGGCAGGCGTTCAGCTGGGCCGCCGGGCGTTTACGCAGCGACGGCGCCCACACTGGTGCCCCATAAAGGGCCATGGACCGAACGATGCCGGCGTAGAGCCTCCGGCAGGAGGCGTCTGGACCCCCCAGGTTCGGCAGGAGCCGCTTCAGGGCAGCTCCTGACCGATTGAGTTTAGGAGCCAGACGTCGGAAATGCTCCTCGAAATTCCACCGGCTGTCGAGGACAAGTCCCAGGTACTTCATCGTCAACCCGACGCCGATGTGAACTCCTCCTACCGTTAGCTGGGAACCTATTGGTGGCGCGTTCCGAGGGCCGTGAAAACACATGGCCTCGGACTTGTGCAGCGCCACCTCTAGTCCCAACTGCTGGATCCTCTCTACGACTGTCGCAACCCCACGTGTCGCTAGTTCGACCGCCGCCTGGTATGACTCTCCCCGCGCTAGGACCAGCGTGTCGTCTGCGTAACAGACCACGCTGACCCCAAAGGGGAGGTCGGCGCGCAGCACGTAGTCGTACCCGATGTTCCACGAGGGCGGCCCTAGTACCGATCCCTGTGGGACACCGCACGACATCTCTCGCCGTTTCCATTCACCCTGGTGACCGGGGTAGATAATGAACCTCTCTGACAGGTAGGCCTCGATCACACGACAGAGGTAGTCGGGCACCCGGTGATACCGGAGTGCCGTCCTAATGCAACTCCAGGGCAGGGAATTGAAGGCGTTGGCGATGTCCAATGACACTGCCAAGACACACCTGCCCCGGGACACCGCATCCCCCGTCGTGAGGGCTCGCACGCGCATGATGGCGTCCACCGTAGAGCGCCTCCTGCGGAACCCGAACTGGTCATCCGCTAGATCGGGCCCCTTCAGTGTCAGATGCTTGACGAGGCGGTCTGCAATGACTCTTTCAAAGAGCTTGCCCACCTCGTCAAGCAGCACAATGGGCCGATACGCGGACGGAGAGTCCGCAGGACGCCCCGGCTTCGCGACGAGGACCAGCTTTCCCGTCTTCCAGGGAAGAGGGAACTGGCCCCTCTCCAAGCATGCGCTAAAGAGCCCCCCCAATCGAGACCCGAGAGCCTCCATGGCCAGGACCCAGGCCTTCCCAGGCAAGCCGTCCGGTCCTGGGGCGGTATTTTTGGCGCCCATCCGCCGTACCGCCACTCTCATCTCTACCTCGGTCACCTCCGGAGTAACACCGTCGTCGCTGATGTGGTCCGCGTCGGATTCCGCTGGTGGCGGAGCCATGGGCGGGGGGGAGTGATCCCCTCGCATAGGGAACAACGTGCTCACCACACCCTCCACGAGCTGTGGCCGGAGACTCTGCGTCAACGGGGGAGCCCATGGGCGGAGTTTCTCCCGCACCATCTTGTATGGGCGTCCCCACGGATCAGCATTGAGAGTCCCCAGCCACACTTTGCAGGCCTCCTGCTTGGCCCGCTTTATCTCGGATCGGAGGGTGCGTTTTGCCACCCTATATCCCTCGTAAAGCTCCGCCTCCACGGCTTCAGCATCCGGCGGGCGGATGCGGCGCCTGCGGAATCTAGTATGCCGGCGTCGCGCAGCGGTGCATGCGTCACGTAGTGTCGCAAGCTCTGGCGACCACCAGTATACCTGGCGCCGGGCGCATCCTGGACGGAGTCGGGGCATTGCCACGTCGCAGATTTGCGACATGGCCTCCCGGAACCACTCCGCCTCGACGTTGATGTCGGCAGGCCTGACCGGTGCTTGCACCCAGGCCTGCACCATCGCGGCTTCCCGGAAGACTTCCCGTTCCAGCAGCCTCAGCGCCCAACGCGGACCACACGGGGTCTGTCGGACCGGCGCGGTCGAGGTCTGGGCGGAGACGTCAAACCGGATATACCGGTGGTCCGAATATGTCTCCACCCCCTCCATGACGCGCCAGTCAACTACACGAGGTGTCAGAGCGGGGCTGGCGAACGAAATGTCCACCACGGACTCGCCCTGCACCCGAACACACGTGGGGACAGAACCCCGGTTTAGGACGACCAGGCCTGTTTCCAGAGCCCAGTCCTCCACCATCCGACCCCGCTGGTTCGTGAGCCGAGAACCCCAAGCCAAGTTCCAGGCATTGAAGTCCCCGCAAACGACCACGGGGAGGGAACCATACCCAGCGACGACGGTATTCAACTCCCTGAGGGAGTCGTGTAGATCGGCGAGAGATCTGTTCGGGGACAGGTAGACTCCTACCACTACAATGTCCCCGACAGTGCGAATTGGTGGATGTCACTTGTTTTTGAATTTTTGGTTCTAGGACGTGCTATTTAGCTTCATTTTCTTTTGACTGACAGATATTTTGACAGTTAAAAAGTAACTGTCGGAAATAAACGTTTCTGATTTCATTCCCGTACTCCCAACCATCAAGTGGCCAGCTTAAACCTTCTGATCCGATTGGCATCAATATTTCGCGGAACCCCGCTCTGAAACGGGGCTTTATCGTCAGAGAATAGTTATAGAGATTATTTCTAGGAAGTTGATGTTGTTTGGCATAAAACGAATGTATATAAGGTATCCTTTTTGAATCCGAAAAGGGAAATTGAAAAGGCTTTTTCGGAGAATTGCTTTAAAAAAACATCACACCTCTATTCCCGGAAAGGTAGTTGTACGTGGGCGACCCATAGGAACATAGAGTACACCCACGTTTCTTAAATATAGGAAAATATTATCTATTAGCTGTCAGCTGCAGTTTTACCAGTGTCTTTGGTGATTCCTCAACCTCTGTGGGTTGCAGGGTGAAGTTATATATTCTAAACTATTCGTCATTAATCTGGCTAACCCCTACAAAAAGATTTATCCAATCCGATTAGTAGTTCTAGAGATTGGCACGTTTAAAAAAGAAAAGCTTTCATTTTATCATAATACTCGTAGTAAAAGATATATATTTTTGTATATTTGTCGCGCCGCTGTACATATGTATATTATAGCAAAAGGGTAGTAAAATTTGATTTATTTATTGTATTTTCTTTTCATAAAACAAAAACCTGACTTAGATATCAAAAGGTTCCAATCATAAAAAAATCATAAACAAACACAAATCTTCACGCGAAAAATCTCAATCACGCAGCAGAAAAAAAAATGAGGATTTGTTATGAAATTAAAACCATCAGTCTTCCCTCAAAACAAAAATATATATGTCGAAAAAACGCCTTGAAAGCACTTGAAAAGTTTGTTAATAACTCGAGAATACTTGCGAATGTTTGGGTGCGGGCTGGCTGGATTTCTACCTCATATTTCTTCACATTTACGTAAGACGTAACGCTCGGCGGCGGGGAAAATATTCGCATTTCAGCTGGTAAACATTTACATGACGTATTATATTAAACGTTTATAAAAGTTTGAGCTGAGTGAGGTTTTCTTTTATGACGAGTATCTAAGTAGCACGATTTGGTGTGTAGAATAGGTTTTTTATTTGCTACTGACAGTTTTTTTTTTGTTTTACTACCAAGAAACATCTGTCATAGCCTGTTTTTTAAACTCCGCCTTCATCAAAAATTATAATATCGGTTTCGATTACGGAGCTCCATTACATTCCTGCCCCCTAGATGGATAGATGTACTTTTTATTGTAGGTACACCATACATGCTAAGGGGTCTGGTTGATTGTTGCGCATCTGTGGACAGTTCTCTGTCCAACAGTGGACTATGACAGGCCGAGTTGATTGATTGACCAGCAAACCAGCAGATCCATGGGCGTAGCCACGGTGAGGCAGAGTGGGGCGCTGGCCCTACCCTTGCTCTGACCTGTAAGGTGCCTAACCAAACCTAAAACAATACTAGCTACAATACATGACATTTGTAATAATTTCATACCTGACAGTCCACAAAATAAAAGCGATCAAAACCAAAAAGCGCGCGCGTGATTGACATATTGTATACTGCTGCCCCACCCAGAGCCCATGGCTGGCAACGCCGATGTGAAGACCTGCTAATCCCCACCAACAAAACATCACATAAGCGAATCAAAAGACAACACTGGCCTTGAGCGAACATCAAACACTAACACAGATGTTTTGCTTTGTTTATAAAGAACAGTATTAAACTGTGTGTATTGTGATAAAGCTACTAGATACTTTCCTGAGACGATATAGGAAATATATTGTATGAAAAGAATTCTCCAACCTGAGGTTCTAAGGGTTGTTTGAGCAAAGGATAAAAGGGGTATAAAGCTCCGATATTACTTGAAGGAAAACTAAGGAACAGGGTCGATCAAGTATTAGCACAGAATAAGTAATGGTACCAATATATTGGTTAGATATCGCCCAAAGAGGTATAATACAGATAGAAGAGTACAAAGGTACTGCTTATTTCTAACGAAATTTCTTCCAGCAGACCTGCGACAGGAGAGTTGGATGAGAAATGTTCAATGTTGTTGTGTTGTGTACTGTGATGGTGTGTGTTGTGTTTGTTGTGTATTGTTGGATAATGTTCTTTATACCTACCTTATTTCGCCAAAATAGAAGATTCTTCTAAACTGAGATTATATTCTTTAACCTTTCGAGTACCGTAATTAGAGACATAATAGAAAGACAATAGGTATGAAAATACCGGCGTTCACTTGAGGCTTAATGAACTAATTAAAGTGCTTTGTCGAATAAACACAACATGTACCAACTAATTAAGTTTATGTATAAGAGGGACCATGAACACTCTTTACTACCCTACGTTAATTAATTCTCCTGTAAAAAGAAAGGAACCAGGAAATACCTACTTACGGATAAGTAGCGAAGGGAAGTTTCATTATCACGAGAATAATAGTGTGTGCGTAAAACAGCATCTGCTTACTCCCTCAGGATTATAGGAGTGGGCGTTAATTCAAGGAACGGCTTTTTTTAACTGTTAATCTAATGTTAACGAAATAACTGCTTTTTGTTTACCGCAAAACCCGTTAAATCTATCAATGTAACAACGATTTTGGTATTCAAAAGTAGCTAACGTTATCTGAAGCTGCTAACGCAAAACCAGCTAAAATTATCTGAGTCTTCGTCGTCAGCTCCTTTTTCAATTTGATCAGTTTCGTCTATTAATTGCTACGTTGGTACAAACAATCTGTTACATTAATGAAAACCTGTTAATAACGTTAACGGCTTTTTTAGGTTGACAGTTAACCCAAAAATCGTTAACGACGCACCACTTGTGTTTAGTGGCGAAGGGAAGTTTCATTATCACGAGAATAATAGTAATAATATAATAATATTCCTTGTCGAGGTATTGTGCTAACTTGACGTCTAATTCTAGCACAATTAGTCCGGCAGTTTCGTTGTAAATTCGTACCAAAAAATAGACTGAAGCAGGAAAAGAGCTTAATACAAACTGACGGCAGAAAAAGATTTATTTTATCAAAAAAACGACTAATGCCGTAAGCGTAAATGTGTTCGTTTCCGGCACCGACATCTATGAAAGAAAGAAGGAAAAACATTTTATTTAACAGAAAAAAGGCAATCTTCGGAGCAACTCAAAATATATAGATATTTATTTATTATGCACATAACAGTACAAAGATGGACTTAACCTAAGGCATTTTCTACTAGTCAACCTTTGGGTGATGCAGAGAATCATGATGGCAGGTGCAATAAAAAGAGAGAAAAAAACATGTGAATATATTGGTATTCAAAAAAAAAAAAAAAATGTAACGCCATGTCCGCGCAAAATGGCCGAACGCTCAGCATAGGTAATACCATGACCGCAGACAAATTGCGACGAGCCTGTAGCGCTAGTTTTCAGCATGGGCCCTAGAGGTAGATCTACTGCTATCTTAATTAATTAACTAGACATTTTTCTTTCAACTGCTACACATACTCTTTTAGGATTTTTAGGTCAGATTCGTCATTTAGAGCGTGTATCTCCACAATGAAAGGTTCGAGACGGTATTATGACCGATTTCCGGGTTTAAAATGTCTGCAACGATGAAGCCGTCACCCATTTTCTTCGTGCACAAGTTCCTGCATAGTGAATTCGTTCCACTTTCGCGACTCGATTGTTAGATCAATATGCGATAAATATTGAATAGACCGTGGAGGAAAACGACTATTTTCAATAATGTAGGTTCTAAAATTTTATTTTATAGTGCTTCTAAACTTCGACTAGTCTTAATTCGTCATTGCATGATTTTAGACATCATTTGATGATTTCCCATCATTCAATGACTTCTTCCGTTTTAGATTGAGACTTTTTCGTCGCCGGCGCGCACTGTTCAAGCGCGCCTCAAGGAGTTGTCAGCAAACTGTAGGGGCCCGGGTTGAGCCTCCGGAGACCAAGGGTCATAAAAAAAGACTGAGACTTTTACTGACTAAAACCATACCTATATCATTCAGTTGCCTTTTGCTTCCTAGGACCTCGGCTTCCATTTCAGAAATTCCCCGTGACCTATGATATCTCACTCTCCGCTGATATCTCTTTGAGGCGCACGTTTTTTTTATTATGGTGGGTGAAAATCATCCAATGACGAAACCCGCTCTTGGGCGGAGCGGGAGACCAGTGTCAGACTCTTACTGACTAAAAAACCTACCCCGTACCTTCCTTGCCTTATTCCTGGAGTCGAGGTAACAGTTTGCATCACCCTCTAGGCTCCAGGAGGCTTCGACCCTGAAGGGCCCCTACAAGAGGCACACGTGGAACACCATCGACGACGTCTCTGCTCTCGGTCCTTACCGGACGACTAGTCACCTATAGCTCGTCGTTCAACAAGTTCGACTTCCTCTACCACAGATATCCATGTCCACTTTGCTTATAGAACGGTTCAATAATCACTCCATATAATACATGGGGCAGCAACCTTTTATATGAGGCAATCCCTCGAGTGCCCTTTACAAAATCGCCCTTTCACCTACCTACCTATTATACGAGTATCAGTTATCGAGAACCAAGGGAAACATTTAGACTGACCTGTCAGTCTAGTAGTTAGTGACCCTGACTGCTATGCCGGAGGTCGTGGGTTCGATACCCACCCAGGACAAATGTTTGTGTGAGGAGCACGATCATTTGTTCTGTGTCTGGGTGTAATTTATCTATAATATGTATGTATTTAGAAATATATAAGTATGTGTATCAGTTGTCTAGTACCCATAACACAAGCTCTGCTTAGCTTGGGACTAGATGGCGTTGTGTGATAGTTGTGGACATATATATATATTTACTTTAACCTCCTGCTTCCCGCATCGTTCGCTGGGTACTGGTGCCATTAATCATAGCGTCATGGGGGTGTTACTGACGCCTCTTGGTAAAAACAGCGATTAATCTGATTAGTATCTCGGCTTATTTCCCATAGTACTAATTTTGCTATGTAATGTAAATAATGCTGTTTGGCAGCATTTTATGAAGGGTACAGACTAAGAGAACGAGCCTTCACAAACTTGCAAAAGATATTATTATTAGATAGATATACTCTTTATTGTAGGTACACCATAAACACAACTTGGTACATTAGGAACTTAAAATTACTAAGGTGTTACAATGGGCGTTCTTATCGCTAAAAGCGATTTTTTTAAAGACTACGTATATTAGTAGCATATGTTCGCTTTTTTTTCTGGAGTCTGCCACACAATTGAAGTCTCGAGTCCATAAATGAAACTATGAAATCATTTCAAATTGTCGTTTCATAAAACTGTACACTTTAAGACGATAATATATTGAGTTTGGCTTAGAATAAGTTTAAATAAACTCTATAAAACAGGTTATACCCGTTTCAAAATGAGATATTAATTTGTTTCTTTGGAGGTTATCTTTAATGTTTTTAATATTTAGATTTGTTACATACAAATATTTATACTTTATTATCTATTTATCCAGTTTCTGGTTAAAGAATACACAACAGACCCTACCCTCAAGCGTGCATTCCTATTCGTTAGCGTTTAAACGCTCGTTCGCTTAGTCTGTACCCTGCATTAATGACTATTTCCCATATATAACAGTAGGTCAGGTCCGACATTTTAAACAATGCGGTGGGCGCCTGTCCGGCCCACCTACCCACACAACTCGTGAGGTGGTTAGGGACCAAGGGTGATTAGGGGCTGCTATTTATACAGGCTGAATAATGAGCTCCTTTGTGAACTAGCCCTTTTGGGCTCCGTATTGTTAAGTCTGGAGCGTCTCGTCACAATTAAACAGTAGAAATGCGGTTAATTTCGAAGTTGTAGCTAATTATGTTAGACTAAATAATATTGCGAAATTTAACGTTAGTCGTGAGCTTTTTAAATACATTTTAGGCTTCTATTAGTCTATGTTAATGTCACAAATAAACAGAACTTTTCTATTCGTAATGAATGTATTCAAAACCTACTGGTTCAATGTTTTTAAATTATTTCTCGAAAGTTATTAAAAAATTAAATTCCCGTTTTGACATATGTATTTTGACTAATAGTGACTCGTCCGGCGTAATGTTTAAAATTACTAAAACAATAATCAGGGGTCCAGTGTAGTAGTAACTATTTTAATAGTTAGCAGCTACACTACTCCGGATAAGTCGCTGGATAATCAAAATATAATTGTCAAAATGGACCTTTAATTTTTTAACAACTTTAGTAGAATGTCCTTTTAACACTGAGTGACAAAGCTTAAAGTTTTCTGTTGGTAGGAGATTGCTAAGCTGGTGCAAAAAATTATTATGCGAAAACATATTATTTTTACCAAACACGATATCGACGGATCCAAATCCTCTATAAACTCTCGAAAATAATACTGTGTACATTAATACACAATATTATTTTCATCTACTTAGCTTGTCTAAACCGTGTGTCACTTATACCAATCAATATGCACAGGCTTTCCCTAAATATGTTAGGATCGGCTTCCAGTCGAGCTGGATGCAGCTGGATATAACAATGAAGGGCCTGCTTATCTGGCCACCGTAACCCAGCAATGGGGTAACACCATACCCCTTGACAAGACAACCAAATGTCATGGCTTTCTACAAACAAAAGCCGGGTACCGACGACCCGGCTTGACATACTTTCTGAGGCACAGAGGAATCGCGATGGAATAAACTTTATTGAACACCAAAATAGTAACAATTTCGCAGAAACTTATATCTATTGGTACAACGGCGGTCTTATCGCTAACAACGCTACCTATTAGACATACTTAGGATAGATTATAAGAGCCGTCATGTCAGATCAACCTCGCTAAAGACTAGAAAGACGAGAATTGGCGAAACCAACTCTTTCATTATATTCGGATTAATTAATAAACTAGCTCCTTTTTTATTTGAAACTAGCTTTTGTCAGCGGCTTCGCCCGCGTACATAAAATATAGCCTATGTCACTCAGGAGTAAAGCAGCTTTCTATTGTTGCAATTTTTTTTCCAATCGGACCAATAGTTCCAGAGATTACCTCCTAAAAACAAAAAAACAAACTTTACCTCTTTATTATATTAGTGTAGATAAATTAAATCATCGGTCGTCAGAAGTGAAGATATCCGCAAAAGAACCAAAGTTGCTGACATAGCGAAAAAAATCGCCAAACCTAAGTGGCAATGGGCAGGGCACATTGCAAGCAGAACAGATAGCCGCTGGGGCCGAAAAGTTCTGGAGTGGCGACCGCGTACCGGAAGTCGTAGCGTTGGGAGACCTCCCACAAGGTGGACCGATGACCTGGTCAGGGTTGCTGGAATTCGATGGATGTAAGATAGTGGCGACGTTTGGAGGAGGCCTGTCCAACAGTGGACGTCTTTCGGCTGAATGATGATGATGAAATTACATGAACTATCCGGATCCTTACAAGACGAAAACTTATATTGATTCATATCTCGAGCATTAAGTAAGAGCCATCAACTAACGACTACGAACATCACCAGCTTGTATATCTCGACAATAAATCAAACTGTCTGCGCTGCATTGAGTCATTTCTGTTCGAGCTCGTGTTCTGTGCTTGTCTGTACAGACACCCACGACTCAAAGGTAAGGTTGAGTTTCCACGAGCAGTGTTCCGAAAAGGGTGTCCCGCGGCACATACCTACCGGAAGGAGAGTGTGAAGGCGTCAATAGATTACTAATATATATTTTTTCCAATACTGAATGTTAAATTTCAGTATTTTGTTTTAATATTAATAATGTGTCAATCAAATACAATGGAAATTCAAAATCAAAGAAAATAAATATTAGTTAGGTACTTGAACTTGGCACTTTTGTTTTATTATGATGTTAAAAACGATTTTACATTTATGGTGTGCCTCCAAAAGTTCAATTTCCTAGGTGTAGCGTGAACACAAAAAGTTTTCGGAACACTGGAGTAAAGAACAGAGGACCGTAAATTGGCCCATATTAGTGCTCGAAATTTCCACTCAGTAAGTGGAGTTGAGCGGACTTTCGAATAAAACAAATGAATACGCGGTATCGATCCGAACAGAATAGACTCGAGCAGGCTCTGGTGCTGAGCAGAGAGCAAGAAGTAGATAGTAACTCAACTCCACTCCTCTCCACATCAATGGCACCACTTTTTACTTTTCACTGACCTTCTCCGCAGCACTCCATCCAACAGAATAGACAAGACGCTATTTCTAAAAGCATATAATGAACTGTCATGTCAATTGTCACGAGAATTCTCCGCAGGTAATGTCATTACCACACATTTTTTAGTAAGCGCTTGGAATGAACTCTGAGAGAAAAGTCATTATTGCCTGCAAAAAGAGCTCCGTTTCAGTGGAACCGCACCCTTAGTCGGTTTGATTACGATTTACTTTTGTTTATTTTCAGTCAAATATTCTATTTCTTTTACATTCAGACGGTTTTAGACGTACTTACAGCAATAGTCTGTTATTTGTTTTCGCGCAGTCCGATCAGTTTAAAACCCGGATAGATCCCGTCACTACGCCATCAATCTCGCGGGTAGTCCAAACTTATCGGGAAATTTAAATAAACATATGTTTTTTTTTTTTTCGGTATTTCATCTCTAAGTTTGTTTCGGTGTTTCTTCTCAGGGAAGCCAGCTAGGAAATACCGGCCTTGTCTATACGAAAATATTATATAAAGGAAACATTTGGATTTTTGATTCTTTATAATTTCTTTCTCCAGTTATCACTGAGTGAAATATTTACTACTGGCACGCGAGCGAAGCCGCTGGCAGAAGCTAGTCTAGTATAAAATAAGAATAAAATTTTAACTAGTTTAAAAAATATTCTATCTCATTTATAAAATGTTAGAAGAAACGCAGCATAAGAATGAATAATAAATTGATGGTTAAATTTTCCCTAAAGCAATCTCTGTAAAAAAAAACATAGGCAATCTATGTAAATTTTATCTTTTTGTGCAATCTGAGCCGGGAAACTCTCATTTAGAGCTTAATTAGAAATTGTGTAAGATAAATAGATTGAATGGAACTCATTAGGTGGATTGTTATAATACTAATGTCAGCTGAAAGTGGCTACAACGAGCAATTCTACTATACAGCTGCGAATTTAATCTAAATTTTGTTCATATACGGCCATTCTGTAACGGTCCGATTTAATATAAACTTGGAAGAGCCATAATTGTGGATAGCCTGTACGTGTGTTCGTAATGGCTAGTCTAAATAACTATAGACCACAGAGCTAGCCGCTATGGAACCGGCAGAGACTACAGATGTCCTTACGAATACTATTCATAGGATTGAGAATTTTTCTATCTATATTTTTGTACAATATTATTATTAAGTTTAGTTCTTACGATCCCTCCTAAGGTTGTCTGGTAGATATCGCTGTCAGCGATTAGATCGCCATTGTACCCATAGATTTAAGTTTTGCATAAGTTCTAATATCTTATACTCAACAAATGAAGCTATAATTAGCATTTCAAATAATAGTATAAAGCTCAGAAGAGTGAGGACGTGGTGGCGACATCTCACTATCTCTTTCGTACACTAGTAACGTAACGAAAGTCACGGTGCTGACGTCACATTTCAATATGTGCATCCTTATTCTATTACTTGACATTTTCTCTTTCCATCAGATTTAGAAGGTATCTAACAACAAAGTTAATAGTGTCAATTTCTCAACTTTCTCGGTTCATCAAATTCGATTGTGACTGAAAACTGTAATATTCGGTATTACATTCATATGCAGATACTTTGTTTTTTTTTCACAAATTTTTGATTTTATTATTTAACTAGTGACCCGCCCCCCATATTGAATATATTCTGCATGTATTATACACATAAACCTTCCTCTTGAATTCTTCTATCTATTAAAAAAACCGCATTAAAATCCGTTGCGTACTTTTAAAGATCTAAGCATACATAGGGAAAGCAAACTTTGTTTTATACTATGTAATGATGTACATAAATAAAGTATTTATTTTTTTAAATTATTATATATATATTATATACATAAATATTTACAAATTATTTATTGGGCATCAAAAAAATTCATCCACATCGATATCAATGGGGAAAAGTGCCCAGAACGCTGGTAACATTGCCACGGATAGCAATGCTGATTCGCTGACAGAAAAAAAGATACTTGTGCTCTACTTAATTCTCTTTACCGCCACCTCCTTCCTAAATCCTTCTGGACTATTTCCAGGACCTTTTTAACAAAGTAAGTTTGGAAACATCACATCTGCGAGTCCCTACCAAAACATTAGATGCTCTATGCTACAGCCCATTTCATTCAGCTGGCTCCTAGCTCACGTGTTGCATATATAGTAGTTGTATTGCTTTTATTGCGCTCACAGACCAGTGTGGCGATACAACTGCGGTTATTGCCAAATCATTGGCTTCCCTTTTCCTATGTGTACTGAATACGCTTAGGAATGACGTAAAAAGGATGTGTAGGAGACTCGCTGTTTGATTATTCTAAGGAACTGACATCAACAACGTTGTAGAAGCGTTAGGCCTATGAAATTCCAATTTTTTAAGTCTTGCATTTTGCAGGGAAGTGCAATTTGAATTTGATAGGCTTTTTTATAGTAGGTAAAATCATCGAATGACGAATCCGTTCTTGGGCGGTATCAGACTCTTACTGACTAAACAACCTACCCCGTTCCTCCCTTGCCATAGTCCCAGAGCCCCGAAGTAAGGCTTTCGCACCAACCCTTGACAGGCTTGCGTTTGAGCTTTATCTCACCTGATGGTATGCGTTGATGTGACCGACGATAGAGCAATTCGAATCACACAATATCACCATGTCACGACAAACTCACTTTTAAAGAGTTGCCATAGAATGAAGAGGCTAATTGATTATATCAGTGGTGAACGCTCGAGGAGATGGCGCCCATGTTTTTTTTTTTTTTATAGCAGGAAATACACTGCATAATCACTATTTTTAGCTAATAGAGAATATGCTTGTAATTTTTTCATCAATACGAAGGTATAAAGCTTCAAAGCTGCTAAGCTGCAGCTGCAGTTAACGAAACGATCGTAATTTGGCTAGTAGGCCCCCCATACAACCACTATAGAAAAAGGCATTTCGACGAAAGAGATATACTTATTTACATCGTTTGCTATGCAACCAATTTCGATATTGTTTTCATTGTTAATATTCTATTTTTGTATAAAAGGAGAAACTGAGATATGACTAGGAGCGTGAAATTTTGCCCAAGGCTTCTATTTATGGCATTAGCAAGAGTATTTCCTAAAATTCACCCCCTAAGGCTGTGAAAAGAAGGTCAAAAGTTTGTATGGAGGGAGAAGCCGCTGGCAGCATACTAGTTTATTGATAAAATAGACAAAAAAATGTTTTTTGCGTGTTTCCCTATGAAATTTAATAGTAGCAATGAGTTTTTCGATAGAAAAGACGCTATAATATTTCATAGTACGAAGACAACCTAATATCCAAGTTTTCCGAAGGCTAGGCGAGGGTACACAAACATTATTTCCCTAAGAGCGAATTCAAAATAAGGTTCGTGTTAAGGTCAGTGCAGACTAGCCGTAGCGATCAATAGCGCGTCCAATCACTTAGTGTATTCACAGCGCTATCCAATAATAATATTGTGGATGGACACGTGATACCAGTATCCGTGGTGGGTAAACAATCTCGGGAACAAACACTAACTAAATTTGCTTTAAAGTAGCAGATTAGCTAATAACTGCTAAGTGGTTTATGACAGGTAAAGTCAAGCAGTTTAAGCGACATAAATGTGGACAATTTTGATTATATTTTGATAAGCTAGCGATCAGGAACATAGACTCTTGTCTGTTATCTACTCGCTTCAGTTATCAGATTTCATAATAAGTTAAAATACATTTAAGACTTACCATTAACTTCTTTCTTGAGTTAAAAAAACAAAAAAGAAACTCAAAATAAAAATAAAAAATATATTTACACTTATCTCGTCCGCCACAAACTCCTTTAAAAAAAAAAGCTAGCCATAAAAAATATATACTTTACACTTATCTCCTGCGCCTTCTGCTACCCCTGATACTACTACCCAAAAAAATAGATAAGGGAGTGGACAGCATGAGCATCATCACTAATGCGCAGAGTAGCACCGCGATGAGGTTATCCCACCTGGTGATAACTACCACCGTGGGCCCCCGGTTAGCAGGGAGGTTTGGGCTGTAAACCGCCTGACTTGCCTGCCCCGATCCATCAGTTCCAGCAGGCCAGTTCTCTGCACGAGTTGGAGTCTGTGGCGAATTTGCCGGAGCACTTGAAAGCAATGGCACTTTCGCTGGAGGATTTGGATGTTTTGGAACCTTCGCTAAAGGGTCTGGAAGACCTGGCATTTTCGGTCGAGAGCTTGGTAGCCCTGGCGCTTTTGACGAAAGCTCTGATGTGTCTTTTATTTTCTTCGCAGCGCCTGGTGACTCGGGCAGTTTTAGCTGAGTTGCACTCTTGAGAAGGCATGAACACTCTCGAGGGGCGCATGTTAACTGTGTCAGTTTTGGCCGAGAAGCAGGACATGCAGAACACTCCCCCGTAACACCTGACATCTGGCGCAGTTTTAGCGAAGATTTAGTAATCGGTGCATCATCCGCTGCATAATGTGAAGCGTCTTTCTCGGCAGGGCAGGGCGCATGACCTAAGCACTCAGGAGCTTTCATCGAAGGGCATTCTGAATCTGACCCTTTCGCCCAAGGGCATGATGAATATGCCGCTTTCGTCGAAGGGCATGCAGAATCTGACCCCATCGCCCAAGGGCATGATGAATCTGACACTGTCGTCGAAGGGCTTGGTGAATCTGGCGCTTTCGCCATTGGGTTTAGAGAACCGGCCTTTTTCATAGTCGGCACGTTTTTCGCTGGCAATGGAGGGTTAGACGACTGAGACAAATCTTGTTCAGGCAGAATAACTTTGATGTTCAAGTTTTCTTGTTTAGGATTCGAGACCGGTTTCACACGAACATGGCGTTTCAAAGGCATACTTTGGTCTGGTGAAGAGCTCATAGCGATTTGGAAGTTCTTTTGGCCTTGGCAAATCTGCTGTCTTTTAGATAAAACGTTCGGGTTTCTGCCGCTTTCTTCGGAAGTGCCTGGGGAGAAAAAGGTGGTATAAGGATGGGAAGGAATAAGGTAAGGGATAGGAGCTGTCGGACGAACTGGAAGCACAGACATGTTCGATAGACTTCTTGATACATTATTTATTTATTTAAACTACATGTACAATATGGGACATAGACGGATTTAATGCATCAAGGCTTCTCTAATAGTCAACTCTTGGATTAAAAAAGACAAAGTTATAGTAGATGTGCACAAAAACTAAATATCACATATTTTAAATAGTGTGATCTAGAACATCACATACCAGACGAAACATATCGTCCACACCGAATATACCTACGAATAGCTAAAATACTCATCGACAATAAATTGTAGACGGAACTGGATAAGCAAGCACGTAATACTTGAACATAGCAGTAGCGATCCAAGCACCCGGTACTTGACATTGGATTGAGTATACGTACTTAAATGAAAGTACATAATCTCGGAAGCCTTACAGGTGTTCCGATAAAATCTACCAGCTTATTCATAAAACTCGACGTGAAAGAAGCGATAAATGTGGTTTTTTTTTTCAGCAATAAAACGAGACTTGTTCATGTTTGTTTTCTTTTTAAATCGAGGGATTGGAATGGAAGCTGTTGTGCGATAAACTGCCAGTAATCAAAATAAATTGGTTCATGTTGTATTACAGTGGATCGCTCAAGTAATATAGTAAGATATAATAATTTTATACAGGACATTTACGCGATAGACACTTCCGCTAGCGGTTTTGACAGTGGTGGTGGTGGTGGTATAAAAAGTATCCTACCTTCCAGAACACGATCTACCAGTGTGTGCTCATTAACTGGTGTAAAAAAAGAAAAATACATAGAAGAAAAAATAAAGTTTAAAAACTAACACCCGACTACTTAAAAACACGCTCTAAAAAGTACGAAACAAGAAAGCCGTGGTCGTATACCACTTTTTTAATTTATTATTCTTATGGCATACGACCACGGCTTTCTTGTTTTCTTGTTTCGTACTTTTTAGAGCGTGTTTTTAAGTAGTCGGGTGTTAGTTTTTAAACTTTATTTTTATTTAACATATTTTGGAGTTCTAAATAGGTTAATCTTGGGTTCATTGATTTCTCAGCCCATGAATACAGGTAAAGTCACAAGCAAATGCTAGTAATATATATATATTCAAAATGTACAAGTAAAGCGCTTTCAAATGATACCAAACACGGCATATTTATCTTAACTTTATTTTTTTACTTCGTATGTTTTGTCCGCTAGAGGGCGCCACATTAGATTTTGTGAAATCCCATATAGCCTATAACCAGCGGACAATTAAGACGCTTCTAATGATATGTCACTTGTCGAATTCTGATAAGTAGTTTAGAAGTTACGAGGGAACAGATGAACATCCATACCCACATACATACATACATACAGGTCAAAATCATAACCCTCCTTTTGCTTCGCCGTAGTCGGGTAAAAAACTAGGCAGTGTTCTATCATGAGATTGAAATGAATGAATTGATTTAAACTTGTGTCTACGCATTGCGTCTTTACGCAATGCGGTAGACTGCTATACATTTTAGAAACTTTAACTATTTTTTATGCCAAATGTTAACGTTTACTGGCAGATCCACTCTTAGAGCCTGTTTCACTATTAATGGTTAACTTTCTTGGTAGATAATTTAATAAAAATATTTTTCACGTTTGAATTTATACAGGAAGTAGTGGCAATTCAGTCGCCGTGAAATAGGCCCTAAAGCTACAGATTATACAGACTACTGAATTCGGTTTTATGACTGTTATCAGGCCACACTTGTACGTAAGTGCCACAAACAAGAAGTATTGTAAGATACAAGGTATTTTGAGGGCCGTTTGGCAGGAATATCCTCCGGAATGCGCTGTAGATAAATCACGGAAGGGCGAGGGAAACGTTCGCATTTTGATCATGTATTTCAAGTTACTCACTAGTATACACATATGGTACGGAGTGTTTGACGTAACCGTTGATTTCTAGAGGGAGGAATTATTATAAGTATTAGTATTTCTTTGGTGGAAGAATTATTACTTGATGGATACAAGCTACGCGATCAGCAGTTTTATAAGATGTTTTAAGTGCCTACATAATCGTAAACTCAGTCCCAACTGGGAACATAGTCTTGACTACACGAAGAACACGAAGGGTTTCGTACTTCAATATTAAAAATTGACAAAAAAAGCCGACATCATAACGTTTCTTGTATAGGATCCAACCAACTTTAATTCTTAATTAACTGCTGTAGCAGCAGCATATACTGTGAAAATCTCAACCTTTAGAACGCGGCTTCGCTCCCGGCAACAGATTATTCTACTCTACTCCACATTACCCTACTACCCTTTTTTCATAAGAACCTTCTCCAGACAATAATAAACACATCCAAAAACTAAATCGGTTCAGCTGTTTTGCGGTTACCAACACATTTTGCGATTCATTTTTATAGTATTTATTGATAGTCTAGATGGACAATCTAACGGACAGCGGAAACTGATGGCTTGGTAATGGGGCCCATAGGTACAAAACCCTAAAAAACTGCAGTTCTGGATTGTATTTTCCCTAAAATTATTGTCTAATACGTTAGAAAACCCCTTTCACAGTAAAACCCACAATGTAGACAGGGTACCCACGTCAGCCCACAATTTTAATATTCCAGGCGTGTCAGTGGTACAAACACAAAATTCACGAAATTCACGAACAAAATATTTATTTACAATCCACCCACTCGCAAAACAAGGGGAGTTTTTAGTTATTCAGGGTACTTATTACTGAGAACCCCAGGTTTTGTCGTGCTCCCGACGTTTAAATAGCCGTGAAATTCGAGCCCGCTGTTGATAGAAATAATTTATGACATCGATCTCTACTCAAAACGTTAAATATTCATTGGTATACAGTATGCTGAAGTGAAATAAGCTTTAACTAGATACCTAGGAGTACGTACTGACAGCCAACGTCGAGAGGAGGGGCCTCCTCTCTGTGTCCCAGCAGTGGAAAACATTATTAGGCTGATTATGCTTATGGTAGTCAATGTTATTAAAATGCTGCAGCATTATGCAGCGGTCCAAGCAGTCCTGGATCGCAAAGGAACACCAGGGGGTTTTAGTCATTAACAGTCTACCAGTCAATCTAAACGTGGGTTTACGGACGACGAACAATGAATAGATAGCCGTCCAGACCGAGCTTGAGACGTTGACGACGTCTATTTAAAAAGTATGACAGCAGAACAGTAGGGGCTCAGCAGAGCTGACGCCTATAGGATCATGGGTTGACTTCTGAAAGAAAAATCCGCTATCCTTCTAACGTATAATTATTATTCACATAAATTGTTTAAAGCATTTATTTTCCTACATGTGTGCAGAGACTAATTCAAGACTCGCCAAGTTAGAACGGCCGTACTGTACTTAGCTTCGTTTCCCTTTAATCAACTTGCAAAATATATGTGATTCATCTCTGATACTTCTAAGTATAACTAAAGGCTGCTGTTACGAACTTATGTGATTTAATTTTAAAATAACAAGGAAGAGCAAACTTAGTCAAGGTTGGCTTTAACTGATAAAGTTGGGGTTTGTTCAACATGGGGGCTGTATGCCCTGGAGGGTAGATACAGCTGTAGACATATACTTTGAATAAGTTTCGTGATGAAACGTGTTGCGGGGACCTTTAGTACAGTACGAACTTCGGATCTTGGAGAGTCTGAGGCTAGGCTCAGCGAATTTTAGCGCTTGAAAACTCACAAAAAAATAAATGGTGTAAACATATAATTAACGAGCGACCCGCCCCAGCTTAGCACGGGTACTGATATTAAATATATTGTACATGTATTATGCACATAAACCTTCCTCTTGAATCACTCTATCTATTAAAAAAACCCGCATCAAAATCCGTTGCGTATTTTTAAAGATCTACGCATACATAGGGACTTTGTTTTTTACTATGTAATGATGCAATTTGCAGTTCTTATTGCTGTTAAAAACTGTTATTGGCATTTACTTTTTTGAAACTTTTATTTTTGTACGAGTTTTCAAGCGCTAAAATTCGCAGAGTCAACTTCAGACTCGCCAACATCTGACGGCCGTATTGTAACATGAATCAAGAAGAACGCAGTAGCGCATTAACCGATTTTCGGGTCTCAATTGAAAAGGGGGCTGTGTGTAACCATAGCAACGGAAGGACTAGTAATAAACATAAACAACTTTCATTAAAGAACAAACCGTTAATCCCAAAAAAAAAAAATTGCAAATACCGAGATACACGAACACAAAAAGAAGAAATTTATTTTTCAAATTGGCTCGCAAGGCAAAAAATCCCCATAAATATGGTCCGTAATGAAAAATCCACATAGCTCCGACTACAGTAGGCTACAAATTGCTAAGCCGACAAGTACCCAAATTTAAGTTTTAGGTATATTTTTTTCATATGATATATGACTACCCTCAGAAATGTTTTTTCTCGTCCACCTGGCCTCAAGCACTTTATCCGGGAGCGTCGGCGGCTCCAAATTGTCCTTGACCGAGTTGCTCCACAAAAAAGATGAAGAAGTATTTGCCGTTTTTGTTACGACTTTTTCATAAGTTTAAGTGCAAATAAACATTTATCCTTTTTGTATGTAAACGCGAGTGAGGAAAACGAGCTCCGGGAATCCCTATGACCAGTCAAATCAGGTTTTATTGTCTATTGCCTGCTGTGAGCGGCTTTGCCTGGGTGAGAGTCTAGGGAAAAAACTTCAGGTATAAAATTTAAGTTCCAGAATATGGTCTACTAGCACAGAAGTAATAAACGTACAAATTTTCAAATTTTGAACTTTATAATATTAGAAGAAGTGTTTTTTTCTTCGGTGGATAAAGATAATCCAATGACAACTCCCATCCTTGGGTGGAGCAGGAGATAGTGTCAGACTCTTACTGACTAAAAAATTCACACCGATCTTGCGTTACTTTTCATACCGAGGCGACGCCAAGCCTTTTAGACGCGAACCCTTGGCAATAGTAAGACCCTTCTGCAAGGTCACAACCATAGATAACGATTAGCATAAGTGTGATAGTTTACCTAACAGTTGATCACTGGGATATTTTTCATAATAATTGGAGATTCGTTTCGCCTTTCAACCAAAAACTACGTAAAACGAAAATAATTATCTACTAACCGGGACGCGATATTGGCTGTTAACGGAGGCTTAGTAGATAAAATCAGGAAAAATACTGTTTTATTTTTACTATTGACAGGTTCACGCTTGCCCACTATCCCACCTGATAGGCTTAAAAAAACCTACTCTTTTGTCTTAAAAATCCCCAGGTTGTAGCTATCAGAAAACAGACTCCTGCAAGGAGTTTGACTGCTCAACTATACGCACAACGAATGTGTTTCCAAAACTTCTGTGCGTACGGGTGGGATGATGTTTATTCTTACCTATAATATTGGACAGCGATAGCAACGCCTGGGGTGGTGGGACGTGGAGGAAGATGCCAAGCCTAGTGTCTCAGAAGCGGGCTCTGGGGTTACTACCAGCTTCTTCGGACTACACATGTCACACCGTTTGCCTGGTTATGAGAAAGTTTGAGGTTATTTTTGGTTATTTGTACGTCAAGACAATCTGCATAGCCGTTGGTGTCGGCTTCCAATCTTACCGGATGCTACTAAATACCAGTAGTAGATTGACTGACTATTTGACCTCCACAACCCAGCACGGTCCCTCTTGGTCTAGTTGGCAGCCTTTTGACCGTCTGGTCATCCCATAACGACTACCAAAGATCTACTAATGACTTCAAATTCCCGTAAAAAAAATCTTTTCTATTTTAAATTGATAAAATCGTTATTCTAATTAACCCAAATGTCATTTTTAATTAAAAAGTAATTAATACGCTTTTTCACCTGAGCTCAGCTGAGAAGATAGGTCCTTCTAATTTCATTTACATAGTGTTTTGTAGTAAAAAAAGAAATAAGTTAATTACTTTTTACGTTTCCTCAATTTTGGAGTATTTTTTGATAGATCGATTTTCTGACGAATTAATTATTCGTTTATGATTAATCAAATTCCAATTGAGTATTGTACTTAATGGAAATTTTAATTAACATTCCTCAATATATCCTTACAATCAGTAGTTTTTGGTTGAAAGGCACAAACAAACCCTTATTATACTTCTTTTTCACTTCTAGCATTGACCTCATATTAAATTCTGAGAGGAGTAGATAGTTGCGCAGGATGTGCAGCAAATCAGCTGACGCATGTCATGTGAAGGCTCCATACTGGCACTGTGTTTGAACGACAGATGAAGTCTCATTTAGCCAATAATTTGTGGACTGGCCAACCTGGGGCTGCAGTCGACTTGTCCATATTGGCCATTGGCCACTGCAGTTAGCCACCAGGGGGAGTTGTCCTGCTAGAGTAACATAATATAGAGGAGTTCGATATACCTATCCAAACACCAAAAACTCAATCACTGAAAGAAAATTACAACCAACAAAAATACACTGTATAATTCTAAAACTATAAAACTAACCACTCCACCCCATATTTTTAGAATCAATAGCAAATTAACTCCCGAGTAGTGCCAATACTGCGTATGTACTACAACACGTATCTGTGAACTTTTCTTCTTTTTCAGGTTTAGAAAACAATAAAGAATGATGAACAACAAGGATAATATGTAGGTAACAATTCTTCCCCTCAAGTCCAAACATTTTTTTTATATATAACAACATGACCGACGCTCTGGAGAAAACTGTAACAATGAGATCACACACATAGGTATAACATTATGTCCATCTTCAAACGCTGTACGTCATTCTTATTCCCTTTTATTAAAACTGAACTACGAATTTTCATTAATTTATGTAGTTAATTTTAGCAACGAAAAACATGAATTCCGGCCCATCTTAATTAAAAGTCTGTGACAGTAATAATGGAACCTTCACGACGACCTATCATAGACGCACTAAAGTAGGACAATGTTCAAGGTGTTACCAAATTAAAGTTTTAATTAATTAAGGACAAGAAACAATGAACTCATTTCACTCTCTATTGTAAGTCTATTTATAGTTAATTTATAAAAGAAATATAATGAGATCTCACGATGACCAAATCACAGATAATATACCTAAGGTAAATTAGTATTTTCTTATCTCAAATCCGATCCATGGGTCCTAAACGGGTGGTTGTGATTCATCCTTTCAGGCTCAAACAAAACAACAGTACCAGACTGTTGATTAATTACAAATAAAGACCACGATGGAGATTAAGATCGATGATTAAATTAGTGGTTAAGCTATCGGGATCACTGTCGGGTCTATGGTTGATTGTAGTTTATCGGTTTTTACTAGAAATAGGCAAGATATAAATTTCTAATACAAGATTATCAGCGCTCGGTTTAACGCCTTGAGTTGAATGGATTTCAACAAGAAGACTATATTTAACCTTTCGAATACCGTAATTAGAGACATAATAGAAATACAGGTATGCGAACGCCGGCGTTCACTCGGGGTTCAAGAGTTTAAGTAGGCTATACGCAGCAAACAATTGATGGAAGCTAGTTCAAAATATATGAGGATCATGCTAACTGATAACCAATTCTAAACTAAGAATCAACATTCCTTAAAATTTTGTCACATACATAAAAAGTTAAAAAAAAAAACTGGACTGTCTGGGGGCGACCAAACATGTCTGGGTGCAAAAAAACTGTATGAATAAACCAGTTTGTTTCAAGGTCAGTTTTGACAACATGGTTTCAGTACTGAACAAATTCTGAAAAATGTTTCGAGTATAGAAATCTTGTGCATGTGAGATAAAGGAGTTAGTTCTAAAACGAGCCAATCAAATATTTATATAAAAAAAATGAATAAAATAACACCCCTCTTCAAAATAATCGTATTTTCTTCCTTAAACAAAAGTAAGAGCTCTTTAAAGGAATTTTACAGACCAAGTATCCTTCCTTTGTGATAAGAAACTCATTAGTTCCAAGGTCGCAACGCATTTCGTTCTTACAGGACCTCTTAGGGATTAGGGAAAAGATAAAAATTTGCTGGCAACAAGGGAATGAGGTATTACTTGTTAAAAGGAAAAATGGCACTGAAGTGTGAAATTTTTTTAAGAATAATAATTTGCAAAAGGTGGTCTTTGCAAATGTCTTGTTTTATCAAATACGTATCTAATTAGCATACATGACTTAACAATCGAGCCAAAGATAAGATATTGCAGACGAATCCTAATACTTTTTTTTATAAGCTTGTGTTTGGCTACTATATCACCTGATGGTAAGCGATGCCTAAGCTGGAGCACGCTTGCCTATATTTATATAACTCAAGTCTGGTTGATTTCCAATTATGTCCTATATCATACTAATATTATAAAGCAAAAAGTTTGTGAGTGTGTGTATGTTTGTTACTTCTTCACTTCTTATCTTACTTTTTTCGAGCGGTTGAATTGATTTTAATGACACTTGGGACACAGGTAGGTCTTATCCTGAAATAACACTTAAGATACTTTATCCCGGGAATATGTGGCCCTTGGGATAATTTTCTACAATGAAGCGGACGAAGCCGCCGGCAGCAGCTAAGACTTTGCTCCTGTAAGCTTAACGATGTTCCTATAGCTAAAAAATCGTCTTTACGACGATCTCGACGTATCGACGTATAACACTTATTGCCTAAATCAGATCCCTACAAGAGCCAAAAAGGCGAAGTAGGGAAATAAATCCAATTACTTTGTGTATAAAGTGCACGTAAAACATCAATATGTACATCAACTTATCTTTTAACGCAAAAAGGTTAAGCCAAAAATATAATTGGCTAAGTGCGAGTGGGACTCATGCAAGTAGGTTTCCGTACTTTATAACATTAGACACTATTATTAAAACTTTTCTTTTAAGTTATATCTGACCCGGTTTTTGTTTGTTGAAAAGTCACTTAGCAAACGTGTAGGAACCCTATTTAAATATTTATTTTGTTTTTTAGTATTTGTTGTCATAGCAGCAGCAGAAATACACCGTCTGCGGAAATTTTCTAGCTATCACGGCTCATGAGATACAACCTGGTGACAGCCATAAAGACAGTGTGTGGAGTCTTAGTATAGTACACGGCAAATAAATTAAACCATTTGCAGGTTTCGATTGACAGACCCAAAAATCGGTTACTACACGTTCTAGATCCACCGCCATAAGGGTTCAACTTGTGTGACGAGACTCATTACTGATTTTTGAGTTTCAATCGAAGAGGGGCTGCTTGTAACCTGATGATGCTATCAAGTCGATTCTGGCCACAGCGACCGCATTCCTTGGCTTTTCATTGCGGCTGCTAGGGATAAGTGTAATGGTGTAACCATAGCAAATGCTTCAACTCATCTCGTTTTCACCTTTTTTTATGGTAGGTAAAAATCATCCAATGAAGAATCCCGCCCTTGGGCGGAGCGAAAAACAGTGTCAGACTCTTACTGACTAAACAACCTACCCCGTTCCTACATCGTCATTTATAACAGGGCTAGAGCCTTCCTTTCAGACACGAGGCCCCAGTTGTCTTCGACCCTTTGCGTACGCAACCCTGATGACGTAGAACCACGTACATATCTGCCAGTTCGAGTATGTAACCCTCGCGGATGTCATAAATATTCATTATCCTGTAAAGCAAGTTAACCCTTACTCGTATGACGGGCACTTAGTATTTATGAGACAGTTTGACCTTACAACCCTGTCCTTGTACACACACGTTATTTTTGTAGCGAAAACAAAAAATGTCTGCATTGTAATATTGGCTAAGACTGCGGATTAGGGCCTGTGTACACCGCGTTTTATAAACGCGTCCGATGACGCGGACGCACGTTTTGTATACGCGTCGACGGCGCGATTTTATCCTATTAAAAGTCTACAGGCAAATAATGTTTGTATCTATTTGTAACTTAATTTTTTTTAATGACATAAACTAATTCTTAACTGCTATACCACCTGATGGTAAGCAGTACTGCGATTATACTTGTATACCAACGTTATTTTTCTAGCCAACAAAAAAATGTCTGCATTGTAATGTTGGCTAAGATTGCAGCTTAGGGCCTGTGTGTGTACACAGGCCCTAAGCTGCAATCTTAGAGCTGCAACATTAAAGGTGTCTTTATTCTATTAAAAGTCTACAGGCTGCATTTGACTCGCGCGTGCGTATCGCTATAAACGCGTCGACGGAGCGTTTAAAAAACGTGTTGTGCAGAGGCCCTTACCCTCACACTAATATTATAAAGACGACATAGTTTTTGTATGTCTATTTGTAACTTCTTTTTTTAATGACATAAACTAATGCGTGACTATCATCTCACCTGATGGTAAGCAGTGATGCAATCGTTAACGATGAAGCGCATTAGCGCACTACATTAAGAGCCTATTCACTTTAGTCTTGAGGACACCTAAATTATAACACTAACTTGGAAAGCTGAACAGATTTCGATGAAACTTAGGATACTTATGTTTTTTTTAGGTGGAAAATCATCGTATGGGACGGATCGAGAGGGCGTGTTAGATTTTTGCTGGTCAAAACCCACTCCTTTTTTGCCTTTGCTCCAAGGCCTCAGGTTTCTCTTTTTATGGGTAGATCATATCCTGAGCTACCATAGGATACTTTTATTTCAGGATATTCCTTTGAGATCTGAGAGTCTACTGTCGGAAGCAAAACCGCTGACAAATACTAGTTTAATTTACAAAATGAATATTTAAAAACTACTGCGTACAATTTCTTTATAAAGCAGCCTTGTTTAGTTAGATAATGGAAAAGGGCACAAAAGAAATTGTTTGATAATGTCGGAACCTTCGACGAAGGCCGATCACTCATTTCCGAATAGATTCATGAAAAAGCCTTTGGACATAATTGACAGTTTGGGAAAGGCAAGAAAAAAAATTACTTCACAATTTTCCGTCTACAACCCTTGTACATAAATCATTTTGTATGACGTAATGCTTTCTCCCATATGTCAATCAAATTACGAAGACGAATGGGCGGAAACTTCGCTCCAGTACCTAAAGAACAATCTTCTGCATGAATGACTCTTAAGAAGTCTTGAATCTTTCCTTTACCAATTAATATTAAATTTTCTACGAAATGTTTGTGGTTCAAACCCGTCCAGGCGTACGTTGTGTAATTTATTTCATTACCACTGCTCTCAAAACGGTTATAGAAGGCAAATGGGTGGTGGGAAAGGTGGTAAAGAAATTAGCACGTCCCAGAGTCAAACATTCGAAGATTGATATCCACGAACGCGCATTTAGCCCACGTGTTGGAGCATGGCCTTGTCTTAAAAAGGAGGCCTGAGCCCTGGCATCAGGAACATAAGGTATACCATGCTTTGCTTTCGGCGTCGAAATAAATAGTTCATTCTCTCTCACACAGATGAGGCTTGCGGCACAAAAGCTGATTTCTTAAGCAAACTAATTTCTTTAAAGGGTAAAAAAACACTACCTAAATGTGAAATAAAATTTTAGTAGGTATTTAAAATTAGTATGTAACTTCATTTTCTGATTGGGTTGTACCACCCGTATGGTATGTATTATTTAATGGTAGGTTTACACACTTGCCCAGCCTCGGCCAACCGCCATTGTGTTTACGTGGTTTCCTCATTTATACAATGGCTACACAATGGCGATTGGCCGAGGCTGGCCAACGCTTGGCAAGCGTGTAAACCTACCATTAGATAAATATTGTTTAATGTACAAGCGTGTACACCGACTGGGTCGCTAGTTCTCTAATGCCGAATATCTAGAACAAAATTCGCCATTTTCATATCACTAACCTGCACTAGACTGTTTCCTAAGGCTGACGGAGTCCTGCACGGACAGGCACGGAGAGATCGGCTCCCCGGAGACCGCGCGCCGCAGGTTGCGGTTGATCTTGACGTCGCCGTCCTTCCAGGGCTGCAGGTTCCTCACGCCGTCTGCGTGCACCTCCTCCATGAATATATCGATCAGTTCCTTGCCTGGTGGAAATACCATCAATATTAAAATCACGACACATGACATGAAGAAACTTCAGATACATTAGAGGTTTAAATGTTCCCCAAGGCAACGCGGAAAAGTTAATCCTTGTGTAACCGTCCGGACCAAGCCCAGTCGTCGACGGCGCGCACTGTTCCCGCGCGCCAACTCCTTGAGGCGCGCAACCCTACGGTTGCGCGCTTCTACTACGACTACGACCCTAATTGGCTTCGACCCTGCAGAAGGGTCGAAGCCAATTAGGGTCACGGGTTTGTGTCTGAAAAGGAAGGCTCTGGCTCTAGTATGTACGGCGATGTAGGAACGGGGTAGGTTGTTTAGTCAGGTAAGAGTCTGACACTTGTTTTCCGCTGCGCCCAAGAGCGGGACTCGAGATTGAATGATTTTTACCTACCATAAAAAAAAAACCTTGTTACGTCTACAACGTCGTCCGCAACATTGCATTTTGTCGTATGATGTATGTATTGAGGTTTTAATTAACAAAGGAAAGTTTTGGTGGGATTTCTTCGACGAAATTCAGTGGCTGTTTTAATTATTAAAATTGGCGTAGTTTGGTATCTCAAGTACTTGCGCTACTGGACAATATACCACGCAATATAGCAAGCACCTCTATCTGCCACTCAAAAACTTACTAACCGAAAATTCAACTTAGTTAAGATTAAGGTTGCCTTAGATCATGAACTCTCTTCTTCATTTCGAATCAATGGTTGTCAAACTGTTGGGCGCCAATAGATAAGCTGAGTATGTTAACTGCAACATCGGTGGCACTCATTAGATATGGCCTACTTAGTGCAGAATACTTAAGGCACTCTAACAAGTGCCTCATGTTTTGTACAGGGACACCACACTCTCATTGAATATCTGGCGTGTCTTTTAAACCACATTTCACCATGATATGTTTGCAGCGGCAAATGTGAGTAAACTGTGGGTATTTTAAAATGTATGTTCTGGTGTGAAATAAAAGTTAACCAAAGAAAAAGAAGCAGCTCACCCTTGGCAATGTTGGCGGCATACTGCTTCATGGCGATCTTCTCAACTGTGCTCTCCAGGCCGAAGAAGTTCTTCACGTCAAGGAACGCGTTCAGTTCGAAGCACGTCCATTCTGGGTTCTCAGGGTGGACCTGGGAGACAATGGAAAATTTTACATTATTATAAGGTTTAGAAGAAACAAGAATAAATAAACTGGAAGATTTCTAATTTTCTTCAGAACATGGCAATTGACTATGTTAAAATAATTTGTTGTATTTTCTTTGCACCAAAGCTCGGTTGTCAAGGGGTACAGTACGGCGGTCGGATCTTGGAGAGTCAGAAGATACGCTCTGCTAATTTTAGCGCTTGACACGTCGTAAATAATAAAGGTTTTAAAAAAAAATGTCAATAACAGTTTTTAACAGCAATAACAACTGCATATTGCATTTATTTGTTGACGTGACAACGTCTTAAATTAGGTTACGGCTGGGAGTCACTTATGAAAAAGTGTAACGCTCGGTAACGTTACGATGAGTCACCGAACGAGAGAGAGGCCCGCCGAATGCCTTGTGTCTCTCTCCCACTCAACTATGATCGGTCTGCCGCGCGCGCAGCACTAGAGAATTTTAGTAAACAAAATATATTTCTATAGTTAAAATTTGTGCAATTCTTATTTTCATTCAATTCCTTGTTCCTATTGTGCAATTTAATTACATTCATATCAATAAATATTCTACCGAGAAAAAGACGTTGTCACGTAAAATCTTCGCCCGTAAAACCGACTTTACAGGCAACCATTTTTTTTTACGAGTTATCAAACGCTAAAATTCGCAGAGCCTAACTTCAGCCTTGCTGTAAAATATATTGTTTTTTAATAAACGTAAAGACGACGTTTTTAGCCTAATGGTTGACTGGTAGAAAATGTCTTGTTCGTACGTATCACTATAAGTTATATACATTACTAGCTGGTACCCGCGACTTCGTCTGCGTCAATAAAAGGTAGCCTATGTCCTTTCTCAGGGTCTAAAGATTGTCTGTGACAATTTTCATCAAAATCGATTGAGAGGTTTAAGCGGGAAAGGGTGACAGATAGAGTTACTTTCGCATTTATAATATTAAGTATGGATGCTTCTTCCCTGTCTAGAATCATCTCTTGGTTAAGTAAGTAATCAAGGTTGTCTACTCTAAGAGCCACTCTACGTGAAATTCGTCCCCTGCGGACAAGGCATGAAGGCACTTAGCGGCTCGCAATGCTATCGCGCCGTAGGAGATATCGTTCGCTATATGCAACATGTGTGGTAATGCTTTCGAAACGGTCACGGTAAGTAATTCTAGAAGGTATCTCGGTAGTACGCTTGCCAGCTTTATAAGATGATTTTGTAAGCTTTACATACCTATCTACAATTTTTTTTTGAAGTTACTTCTTTAAATGTTTCTCCACCGGTGTGGAGTGAGACTGTGTCAGATTTTATTGACCTTAGACTTTAAAACGGATCTATGTCCTTTAACCTTTCGACCACCGTAATTACAGACACAAAAAGACAATAGGTAAGTATGCGGACACAGGTTTCCTCTTGGAGCTTAATGAACTAAATGTCTTTGTGTCTAGGGTCACCCTTTCAAACATTCCGCATAATAACCTTAACAGAATTCTTATTTATCTAAGTACAGTACAGCAGTCGGATCTTGGCGAGTCTACAGTTACGTTCTGCGTATTTTAGCGCTTGAAAACTTGTACAAAAATAAAAGTTTTGATAAGAAAAATGTCAATAAAAGTTTTTAACAGCAATAACAACTGTAAATTGCATTTATTTATCGACCGTACTGTCATAAAAGGAGAAACTAACTCATTGACATGTCAAAGCATACTCGAAACTCATCATCATCATCATCATCTCAGCGTTAGTCCCGGTTGCTTCCTTGGCTTTCACCTCGGTGCCCGGGGTCCGCTTTCCAACTCAAACGCCTCCACTTCGCTCGGTCTTTCGCGTCCTTTGCCGTAAGCCCATTGGCACGCAAAGCATACTCGAAACTACTGTAGGTATATAAGAGCGTGAAACTTTTCATAAAGCTTCCTTTTTAAGACGTAGGCGAGTAAAATTTTGTCCCAGAGGGGGTAAAAATTATGCTCGAAAGTTATGTAGAAATCGACTTTCAACGGGCGAAATATTTGACAGAGGTAATTTTTAATCTTTTGAGGTAAAATAGGCAGAGACAAGTCGTCTTTATGCAAGTCTAAATACGCTTGGATTAAAGCATACGTTACTTATGCTGTTTAAGCTTCAAAGTTCTAAGTGGTTAGCAATTATATAATAAGTATTCACAAATGAGACACCTTAGGTGGTTGGATGGGGACGAAGTTTCAAGCGAACGCATTTGCCGGTAAAAGCTGCAACTCTGCAAGTTATGTCACCACCATTCCTGAAGTTCCTCACTTTATGTTCACACTTACTTAACTACCTCTTAGACTTAAGGAAAGTCGTCCTCCTTGAACAAGTTCTAAGGACTTTCAGAGTATATTGTTGTTAATGGTGTTACTTCGTTTATCAGTATTTATTGTCACTTCATGTTTGCGGTTTGAGGAGGCAGAAGTTAAATAATGGCAGAATTGCTGTTTGTACCTCGAGAAGTACCGTAATTAGAAGCTAGAAAAATTTCATTCATTCATTTTTGCCAAGGGGTAAAGAGATACCGAGTATAATACACGGCAAATAACTTGAACTAAAAATTTCCGTAGTTGCTTTGGTTACGGGCAGCCACTGCTGTGCTGAACTCCGATTGATACCCAAAAATCTATAACTGGACATTAAGGGTCGATCGCCATTTTGGTTAAATTTATATGCCTCGTATTATACTAGGTTGAAGAAAACAGATCGCTCTATGTAATATATAGTTAGCGTAAAACTTAACACAAGGCTTCCTTTTTATGACGTAAGCGAGCAATAAGGGATAATTTTAAACGATTACACTGGTGTTCAACGGCCAGGCAGATAGATTTCTTTATCTTCCCAGTACGTGTAAGAAAAAAGACGTTTTGAAAAGCATTACCTTAGTCACTAAAACATGAGTAAGTCTTTCTAAAATACAATGTGCTATTTTAACGCCTAAGTCATCGTCTGTCTGAGACATTGACTAATGTACCACAGTATCAGATGACGCTGAATGGTTAATTGAATTTTCTATAAACTACTTTTTTTATTTGCTATTGTTTTTTTTTACTACATATTAAATAGTTTACTATCTTTAGTCTGTATCCCGTGATTCATCCGTGCATCACATGCTAATAAAACGCTGCACTTGTATGTAGGTAATAATGCAAGTGCTGCGTTATTTGTTTTTATGATGCAAGTTTTTTTTTTATCCATACTAATATTATAAATGCGAAAGTAACTCTGTCTGTCTGTTACGCTTTCCCGCTAAAACCTCTCAAACGATTTTGATGAAATTTGGCACAGACAATCTTTAGACCCTGAGAAAGGACATAGGCTACCTTTTATTGGGAAAAAAAGGGAAATAGAGACGCAGACGAAGTCGCGGGTACTAGGTAGTTTGATATAAATTAATTATGCCGAGATAAGAGCCTTTTAGGAATCGCACGCGTCTTTTTTTTAACCGATTTTCTGATGTTGTTCTGGTCTGATGAGGTTCTCAAGTCGTCTGAATGTAGTTATTTTAGTAAGTTTATGTAAAAGATAAGTTAGCATATTTATTTTATTCTGTTATTTGTTCTACGTGGAGTCTGAGTCGCAAGTAGGTAACCATTTTTCTTTGTCTTTAACGAATCCTCAATTCTAACGACTTTGATTTAAGTATAAAGTCTTTTATGGCTACTAGAAATTAGGTACTATTCTAGGTTTTTTTTATGGTGGGCATAAAACATCCAATTAGAACTCTCGCCCTTGGGCTAAGTGGGAGACAGTGTTAGACTTTTCCTATAAACCACCCGTTCTATTTTTGCCTTAGTTCCAGGGCCTTGGTGTTACACTTTCATATCTACCCATGGCACCTGAATAGGCTTGCCAGATGTCCGGCTTTAGCTGGACATGTTTGGCTTTTTGCGGTCGCGTCCGGCCAAATATGTACGTGTTCGGCCTGTCCGGCTTTTGTCAGGCTTTTTGTCAGAGTGGCGATTCGTACAACGATGGGCGGACGAGCGCCCGACCCGAGCGGACAAGGGCGAGCGGAGAGCAAACTGTCTTCCGGCCCGCGCATCGCACACTCCATCTTCGAACTCATCCTCACTTTTACATCACGTATAAATACTTTTATCAACAGCCCAGATGTAAGAACATTATGTTTGACAATAAAAAAACATGTCGGCTTTTAGGGCAAAATGTCAGGCCTTTGCATTTAATGGCCTGGCAACCCTACACCTGGAGGCTTCGACCCTGTACTAGCCTAACCTTCACATAAATGATAAATGAATTTCTTTTTGCAAATAAGTTTTTCACAACACTTTTACACGTCATTTTTTTTTGTCAGTTTAGATGAGTCCGCTGTTTCCTAGCTGACTACCCTGAGAAGAAAAACAATCACATAAACTCACATCTACGAGATACCCAGACTCGGCACAATCCGCAGAGCATACAAATGGTGGTTCTGTGCGGAAACCAAACCCGCGGCCCACAGCGCAGCAACCATTCGCTCAAAACTGTGCTAATCATGTTGTAAGTGACCTTGACTTGAAGCAATCTGGTTAGACCATATGTACAGTTTTTTGGTAACACCTAGACTGTCCTGTTTTTTATCCATATTAACTACAGGTCGATAGATATCTGACAAAAACTTTTAAGTAGGTATGTTGATTGTTACTTTAAACAATTTGAGTTGAACTTTAAACCTGATTCATTACTAAAATTATAATATCTATGCAATTTTTTATAGAATATAATGCATTTATTTGTTTGAATATGATACAAAGTTGTTATGTGCAATATTATAAGGTTTACCTCAGAACTCTGTCATTAATAACGATGTATAAATTCCTTTTCGTTTGAAAGGTATAGCATTCCTTCAATAAACCTAGAAGAAGCATTATTTGAAACAAGGCTAGATAAACTTTTCTAACCTTTACAAAACTTTAAAACTGTTTTATAAATACCAGTTAATTTCAGATCTCCGAATAATAACTTAACAACTCCCAAAATCATGATCAAAGAAACACTTAAATAAACGAAAAACTAAACTAATTATAGAAACCTTATCAACAATTAAAACAAAGGTGACAATGACACAAAAATAGCTAATCCATATACATATATAATAGTCCGGTCAATTTAGACATTCGAAGTTACATAAATTCCCACCTAGCTGAAAATCGGTAAGATTGTTTAAAATATCATTAAAAACAAAATTTGAAAGTTCCCCATCTTTCCCCTGTAAGGAAAAAATTTTATTCAAGGTCAAAGGTCAAAAAAAGAGTTTTTCGCGATTTTCAGCAAAACGGTAAGTTTTATCATAAAAATACGTCAGACAAAAATTGTAGATCATAAAATTATCTACAAAAAATGTATTGATACTTTTTTTCTACGAGCCACCGTTTTTGAGATATATCGATTCTAAAAGTTGCAAAAGTTGTAATCGTCTTAATATGCACACGTTTCCTCGCCACCTATGAGGTAGTACTCAGCGCGTTTTTTTTAACGTGGTTTCCCCAGTAGGCCTATTCCACCGGTTAAACTCAAAACAGCACGATATAGGTTAGAATAAACACGTGTTTTCACTAGCAACTGGCATCCAAGACTAACAGTGTTTCATTTATTATAGTAGGTATAAGACCCTAGCCACGCACACAATTGACCAGGGGACAGATGTTTTCTCAAGGTTACAATGGTGTATAAATTAAGGGACTGGGTTTCATTTTACCTGATATTTGTATAGTTATAGCTTATGTATATTTTATATTAGTAGTTTAAGTTACAATGACCGATAGAAAAATATTTTAATATATATTACAACTATAGAGATGTTTATATACGTGGCGTATTCATGCATATTATGACGATTACAACTTTTGAAACTTTTAGAATCGTTATATCTCAAAAACGGTGGCTCGTAGAAAAAAAAGTATTAATACATTTTTTGTAGATAATTTTATGATCTACAATTTTTGTCTGACGTATTTTTATGATAAAACTTACCGTTTTGCTGAAAATCGCGAAAAACTCTTTTTTTTGACCTTTGACCTTGAATAAAATTTTTTCCTTACAGGGGAAAGATGGGGAACTTTCAAATTTTGTTTTTAATGATATTTTAAACAATCTTACCGATTTTCAGCTAGGTGGGAATTTATGTAACTTTACTCTTATTTTTTGGTCTAATTTGACCGGACTATAAACTATTTAAAAATCGGGCCAAGTTAGAAACGAACTCGCGCACGAAATGTTCCTTACTGTCCGTAGCAAAAAAAAAATACATTTGCTGTTTGGGAAGCCCCATTAAAATATTTATTTAATTCTATTTTTATTATGTTATCACAACGGCAAAAGAAATATATCATCCGTGAAAATTTTGAAATGTGTAGCTGTTTACAGCCTGGTTCATGATTTACAGCTTGATAATAAAAACGCCAAACTCAAAACCGCAGGAGAACCAAGGTTACCGACATAGCCCGAAGAATCACCAGGCTGAAGTGGCAGTAGGCAGGGCAGATTACTTGTAGAACGAATGGTCGATGTGGCCGAAAGGTTCTAGAATAGCGACCACGCACCGGAAAACACAGTGTTGGAAGGTATCCCACAAGGTGGACCGATGGCCTGGTGAGAGTCGGCGGGAATGCGGTGGACCGTTTGTTGTGGCTAAACTTGGGTGAGACTTAAGAGTATGTCCAACAGTGGACGACCCCGACGACCTTCGGCTAAAATGATGATAAAAAAACTGCGTGATAGCAACAGGGTCCCGTTTATGCCCTTCAACTACGGAACCCTATAAACGTATTACTTTCACCGTTCACGGTCAGCATTGAATAGGAGCTGTTCACAATAAGTAGGCCTTCATGAATGACTGGTAAATAATGTATTTCCCGTATCGTGCGTGGCACCAGCAGTCTGGGAGATACACAAAGAGCAAGAAGGAAGACGTTATTGATATTATTATACAAAGAAGCCCAGAAAGACATAGTTAATCATCTTCTGAGAATGAGAAACGAATCGCTTTGAATTGATCAATGTTTGATTCGTAAAGATTGCAATAATGAAGACTTTAGGGCGGGAAAAATCATCGAATGTGTCCCGCCCTTGGACGGAGCGGGAGACAGTGTCAGACTTCTACTGACTAAACGACCCACCGTTTCTTCCTGCCTTAGTTCCAGGACCCCAGTGTTCCGCTTTCGCATCAACCCTTGGCCCCAGAAGGTTTCGACCCTGCTGGGCCCCTACAGTTGCTGACAAGTCCGGGTCTGGGTCATCACAACATTTTATTATTGTATAAAAATAAATTGCTGTTCGTCAGTCCCGTAAAAACAAAAAAATAACCTATTAGAATAATTAAAATCTCCTTTTAAAAATGGTGAAAAGCAGCTGAAAAATTTGAAATTGGCTGAGTGCCAGCAGAATCGGTGGCACTCATTAAATCCTCCAAAATGCAGGTGTATAGGCACTTAGGCCATCTAACAAGTGACTCATATTCTAAACAGGGGCACCGCGCTCACATTGAGTATCCGACGACGGGTCTATAAAACTTAATTTCGTCATGTTGTATTTACAGCTGCCTACCTGGGTACGCAACCAGTACCTACATATGCTAATAAAATCTTTGCTCATTTCCATATATCGTCTAGACTGAATATTGCAAATATTTTTCGTAGCAATACTCAATCACAAAGTTAATTAAATGCCAAAATGTATTTTCGTTACTGGAATAAGACTCCACATAGCAACATCACTCGTCCTACTCATTTGGTTATTCCATCAGAACATATATTTTTCTATTTATTACATTTCCACCCTCCTTAGTAGGCACTTATTTACTTATTCGACATAACATGACATTAATAACATATTTCACACCCTTCCGTTCTCATACTTATTACATCAATAAAACGAACTAAGTGTGAGTCTGCCTCGCGTTCAAAGGGTTCTGTACGAATTACATATTTTTAAATGTTTTTTTTTTTACTAAACTTTTAGACTTTTATTTGGTTTTTCGATAATCCGTACAAACATTTCTTGTAACTACGACAAAGGGAGAGACAATTTCACATAAATAAGACCGTGAATTTATTTATGTGAAAGGGTTTTCAGACTTTAAGTTTGGGACGCACCATGCATGTTGGGGCACAGTGTCACTACTGTCACTATATTAATTTATGTACACACAGTAGATAGCAGGAGAAAGAAATACAGAAAACAGGAGAAAAATTACAAAGGTGATGCTTATTTCTTAAGAAATCTCTTCCAGCATACCTGCGAAAGGAGAATTGGAAAAAAAGAGATGTAGACGTTTGTAGACATGAAAGGAAAAGATTAAAGTTACTAATATTACAATTATCAATTAAATATGATATTGATATTTTTAGAGACGATTCACAAAACTCAATCGATTCTGCCTTACATATTACAGTTATAACGGCTGAGGCTCTTACTATAGTGCTTGAGCAGAACAATACTATACTTAATTTATGAATTTTCATAGAGTGACGCCAATATTCATGTGGGTGCCAAATACAACAATACCTTTCACCCTGCTCTTGCTGTACACAATGCCTTTCACACCGCCAGAGACAGAAACTTGCAGGAACATAATACAATTGGAAGTGATGAAGCAGGGATGTCACGACTGTCAGCATTGAGGAACATGACAAACGGTGGAGGAAGTACCAAACAACTCAATTGGTCCGGTAAACTAATTTTTTTTTTGTGTTATCTCAAACGATCTGAGTAGCGTTTCCCCAGTAACATCGAGGTTGGTTTCAAGTCGATATTAGTATTTCTTATACCACAAAAAAAAACGGAAACAGACACAATTTTAGATCCTACAAGTGTTCTGTTTTTTTTGTGGTAGGTAAAAATCCCGTCCTTGGGCGGAGCGGGAAACGGTGTCAGACTCTTACTGACTAAACAACCTACTCCGTTCCTACATCGCCATCTATACCAGGGGTAGAGCCTTCCTTTCAGACACGAACCCTTGGTCCCAGTTGGCTTCGACCCTTCTATAGGGTCCCTACGGATTGCTGACAACTCCTTGAGAAGTGTTCTGTTTTACTATTCCGACTACGGAACACTAAACACCACACTGGTGACTTTTCAAAAGACCTTGTCAATACTAATATACGTAACGTCCCCTACTAACTGAGTTATACGACATGCAACCACAATCAGAACAAGATTAATAGGAAAATACACTCTAATTAAAACAGCATAAAGTGTATTTTCATGTTTTATCGTTATAAGCATGCAATCTGTAACTTTAGCTTAGAATGATAAGAGAGACATTGGAAAATAGACTCTATACTGAGGGGAAAGAGTAGGATTTTCTTTGAAGGATGAAGTTTGTGCAATGTATGGAAGTATCAACTTTACGCGGCGGTAATGTATTTCCCCTGCAATGAGGGATGTGGTTAATTTTTTGCTCGGTTTTATAGCAAAAAGTCGCTTGTTTACATGCTTGTTTAGCACTTGAGCCACACTACCACGTTATCAGTTTAAATTGTTAGTGCAATAACTCTAGTTAAGTAGGTGTTTTTTGGTAGGAAAAACCATCTAATGACCTTGGGTTAAGTGGAAAATAGTGTCAGACTTTTACTGACTAAACGACCTGCCCCGTTCCTTTTTTGACTTAGTTCCCGCGCCCTGGTGTTTCGCTTTCGCATCAACCTAGGCTGGGGCCATCAGCCTAGGTTCTAGGTGACGAACGAAAGTCCAGTGGTATCCAGTCAGTGATGACATATGGATCTAAAACGAGGTCGCCCATGGGTAATCTTAGAATGCTTAAAAAGTCCTAAAAAGTAATTAATGGAAAGGGGTATTTTCAGTGTTTTCTTGCGTGATTTCATAAGGAATGAAGATAACCGCAGGAGAAACAAGGTTACCGACGTAGCCTGAAAAATCGAAAACATTTAAGTGGCAGTGAAAGAGAACAGATGGTTGACGGAAGCAAATGTTCGGGAGTGGTGACCAAGTAAAGCAGGGCGCAGAGTCTAAGTAAAAGACCTTCCACAAGGTGGATAGATGTCCTGATGAGAGTCACGAGAATCCGATGGATGTGAGCGCAAAGGATCATTCGTTGTGATGTGTGTATTTATGTTTGTATAATTCAAACTCTGGAAGGACAGTCGAAAACTTGTCGAAAGTTTGTTTTTCAATGTCTGTATATTATAGAACGACTGCAAGGTATTGTAAGTGCCACCATGCTAAAATTAATATCTGTCCAATTTCGCGGGGCTGCAACTCTTTAGAGCTGTGAAAAGTCAAACTTAGCTAACGTCAACTGAGTTAACGTCAAAATCAAGAATGTTGTATGCAGCATAACCCAATCACTCATAACAAGGGAGGCACGGTAGCAAAGCCGGATGAAATACTAGTCATTACATGGACGTGAAGTTAATATTTTTACACAGTAACCAAATATTATAAAACGTAATTGTAAACTGAACTTTGCATCAGACCGTTCACCTAAATAATAAATAATTAATATTGACATTGGCACCTTATAAATATTCAACAAAATCAAATTAAAGCAATAACGTACAACATTAAATTGCGCTTGAATAAATAAAACAAATGTGACTATTTGAATTTTAAGGTCTTGGCAGCCATTTTTACTGAGCGTTAGATTATTTTTATACGACCAAAATTTGATCAGGTGTCGGTGCAAAAATTTAATTAAACGACATTGTTGAAAACCGGATTATGTTCGGGACTGGTTTAGTCACCTGCCGTGCTCAGTTCTGACACTTTTTGTCAATGTCATCGAAAATTGAGAGGGCGTTCGAAAATCCTGTACTTTTTTGGGAAATAATGACGAAGGCAGGTGAGGTTTCGTTGGCACTATCAAAATGGGACGTTGACGTTTTTTAACAAGGGACAGGTTATTTTGCACATCTGCACTCAGTTTCCAGAAAGAAAATTATGGTGAAAAAATAATGTAATACTTTATCAAGCGCCTGTGTACAATCTGTGATTAGTTGAATGAATTTATCAATAACAGCCAATTGTATAATTTGACTTCCTTTTCAATCTAGCGCATCGATTATTCGTTGTAGAAACCACTGTAAGATGTTAGCAAGTTACATTTATAACGCGTGCATCGAAGGGCTAGAACAACTTCCCTGCTGCGGTGTTTTGTAATGCCGTCCGATTATAATTTAGATGTCTTCAAGGTGAGAGTAAATAAACTCTAAAAAATTGTGCGCTATAACATCACCGTTTGCATTACTGCTTACCATAAGGTGAGATAGCACTAGTTTAAATGGCCATGTATTTTTAGACACAGAAAGTCGTAATAAAAATGGTATCGTTAGTAGTTGCAGATATTTGGTGAGGACAGCATTTTTTGTTCACTCGTAACAGCTAACACGGACGGCTTCAGGGAACTCCTAAGTAGAATGTGGCTTGTAACTCCAAGACCAGTCCACCCCCACGATATGAGCCAGTTCCTAGCGTGCACACTTTCTACCGTTGCATCATTGCAGATATAATCGACTGAAGTATTAGCGTTTCCTCCACATTACCCCCCTTCCTCCGTGTTGCAAACAAATACCTGCTTATTTGTTATTAAATAAATTGCCCGAAAATTGGCCGCTTCCCTTAATTTGGCAACGAAAACCTGGCTATTATCGTTTGTTTGTAGATCAAATGGTCGTATCGTTGATGAGGCGTAAACAACTAAGTATCAGGCTCGATTCTATTAATAATACTCAAATGATATTTATTTTACAAATAGTATGGTGGCGTTATGGTGGCTTCAGATTAGTGGCGTGAAGCTCCGTAAGCAGGCGTGAACTTCAATGTAGACAGTTTTCGCTGGGTGGTCGTGGGATACGACTTGTGTATCGTGTAGTTTATTCATGGCGTCAATTTACTGCATTAAACTATTGAGCCCCAAGCGAACGCCGGCGGTCGCACAAAAATTGCTTTTCTATTATCTCCTAATTACAGTATTCAAAAGGTTAATGAGGAGCCGCCATTAGGTAATACGAAAAAATAAAATGAGATGAAAGAAAACAGTAGATGCGGCCGGTGTTTCCTAGCCGACTACCTTGAAAAGATACACAGAAATAAACTCAAGCATGTATTGTCGTATCATATGATAAAGATTAGTGTTTGAGACAGTCTTTTGATAAAAGAACCACACAGATTGGAGTGGAACTACCAGTCATTGCAAGCATTGGTCAATCGTTGTAAAACTAAGCTCAGGAACTACTAATGATCTCAACTATACAAAATTTTTGCTTTTTAATATATTGAACTTCCACCAGAACTCCGTTGTGTTTTCATCAAGTTTCTAAAAACAAAACAGTAGCGAAGCTGTAAACAAATCTTTGATTCAAAGTTACATATTATTAAACTTTATAAAAACCGAATTAGCATACCAAAATCCGAATTCATGTAAACAGCTCGTTGCTTCCAACGAAAATATATTAAACAAACATTTGGTAACGCAATTAGATTCAGACTAGAGAAATCAATGGAGAGCGTTGAAAACTAAACTCATTAGCATGAAATGTGTTCATGATATCGGAAATTTAGACTGGAGCTGCTAATTAAAATGTTTTTAGTTTGTTCAAATAGCTGTTACTCTTGAACTAGCTAGTTAGACAGCTTAAGAGGATGTGCTCTCTCATTCCTGCTAATCAATTCAGCCGAAAGATGTCCACTGTTGGACATAGGCCTCCCCCAAACATCGAATTCCAGCAACCCTGACCAGGACGTCGGTCCACCTTGTGGGAGGCCTTCCAACGCTACGTCTTCCGGTACGCGGTCGCCTCTCCCGAACTTTTTGGCCCCAGCGGCCATCTGTTCTGCATGCGATGTGCCCTGCCCATTACCACTTAAGTTTGGCGATTCTTTTCGCTATGTAAGCAACCTTGGTTCTCTTGCGGATATCTTCATTTCTGATTCGATCACGCAAGAAAACTCCTTTTGACTTTGAGACTTATGAGGCCCATTGTAAGCACCAATTGTAATTGCCGTACCTCCATTAAAAAGGGAGGTTGTACAGCCGACTCATACAGCCCTGCGCCAAGCTGCGTTCAAATTTGAGATTAGAGTTAGCTCTAATAACGTCATCAGCACTACACTCGCAATTTTGAACGTGAACGTAAACTACCCGGCTCGAAGGAAGGATGGAGGTCTGTCAGACACTCAGACCACACGTCTGACAGACCTCAAAAGACCTCGACTTCGCCGGTTGTAGTCACTGAATATTTTGTATGAACGTCCGGGTGTATGTCGACGCGGTCGCGGTCCCGAAACAGCGGTTTTATTTAACTATTCAAGATTTTTGTTTTTGCAAGGCCCTTTTAAAAAACAAGCTTTATTACTTTTTGCAACTTTCAAATATTTCCATGACGTTATTTGATAGACATACGTTATTGTTTTCATGGTAAGTAATGAGTAAGTATAGATACTTTTTTATTCATTTGTGTTAGCTTTTATTTATTTGTTCAATATGTATGGATATGTTATTATTGTTTTATTACAATTTATTTTTAGTTTGAAAGTTTCCTTGTGCAACGCCTGAGATATTTTCTGTGATGTTAGCAACAAGTTAGAAAATGTGAGTTCAAAGTTTAAACTTGCGATTTTTTTTTATCGTGACAAATAATTTGTGTTATGTTTTGATTTTTGCTCTGCGCTTAGTCTTAGAATCAAATATAATCAAATATTTTTTCATTTTGTTCTTTTTAATATTCGTGAATTTCCAGAGGTTAAAAAAGGTTCAAAATTATTCCACCTGACCTTAAAGACGTAGTCGCTGAACCCTTCTATCCAATTCCATATTCACTCAAAACTGTTATCGTAACAAGAGATATTGAACTGTAATAACGTTTCCATCTACAAAGATAATACGCCTCTCTCATGTTGAAGCCAAGAAATACCATCAACTCTTTATATAATACTAGCTTTTATTAGCGGCTTCGCCCGCGTACATAAAATATAGCCTATGTCACTCAGTGGTAAAGAAGCTTTCTATTGTTGCTAAATTTTTTCCAATCGGACCAGTAGTTCCAGAGATTACTTCCTACAAACAAAAAAACAAAGAAACAAAAAAACAAACTTTACCTCTTTATTATATTATTATAGTGTAGATTATTTATAAACATAAAAACGTTTGACAAGCTGGTTGATACTGAGAAAAAAGGTAATAAAACAATTATCTTCTTTTGGCGAAATTCAACAGTATAAAAGAGATGAGACTACTTACTACATAGATGTATAGACTAAGACAATTTCTCGTAAAGATCTTAAAGAAAATTGTATTCGGTTAATAAGCAAAAAATTATTCAAGAGGGTCTTGGAAACGAAGATTCGGGTAGTAACAGGTAAACTCTTTGGCTCTATTTTAATTCATAACAATGAAAAAATGGTTGCCTGTAAAGTCGGTTTTACGGGCGAAGATTTTACGTGACAACGTCTTTTTCTCGGTAGAATATTTATTGATATGAATATAATTAAATTGCACAATAGGAACAAGGAATTGAATGAAAATAAGAATTGCACAAATTTTAACTATAGAAATATATTTTGTTTGCTGCGCGCGCGGCAGACCGATCATAGTTGAGTGGGAGAGAGACGCAAGGCATTCGGCGGGCCTCTCTCTCGTTCGGTGACTCATCGTAACGTTACCGAGCGTTACACTTTTTCATAAGTGACTCCCAGCCGCAACCTAATTTAAGACGTTGTCACGTCAAAAATGTTCCAAGATATCAAGAACATTATTCATTCATTCATTCACTTCAGTCGAAATTCGTTCAGTGTTGGACATAGGCATTGTCGCCACAATGAACGGTCCTGTACATCTCGCATCCATCGGATTCCCGCAACGTGCCCCGGACATTTGAATGAAATTTTCGTGTTTCATTACATAGTATAAAACAACGTCGCCTGTCCCTATGTATGCTTAGATCTTTAAAACTACGCAACAGATTTTGATGCGTTTTTTTAAAGATAGTGATTCAAGAGGAAGGTTTATATGTATAATATAATATATTTAATGTCACCATAGCACCCGTGCGAAGCTGGAACGGGTCGCTAGTATTAAGTAAATCCCTAAACGGTTTAACAAAAAAAACCCTGGCTTACGACCAGGACACCGTCAGGACCGCTCCTGTTTAACTTACTAAATTGTGTAAATAATAATATGTTTACCGATCAATTTAGGACTAGGTTGGGTACAGTCACATATTTACTTAGTCTAGTTAGTATGCAGTAGTACTTCGAGATAGGTCACGAGGTAACCTGTGTTTAAAGAGACTGTTGGGATTCTCTGTCATAGGTTATTGATTCAATTATATCTAGCACGTGTATTTGATCGCGAGTGTATTAACCAACAGCCTATAAAAAAATTAAGACAATAGTATAGTATAGTATAGTATAGTGTAGTATAGTATAGTATAGTATAGTATAGTATAGTATAGTATAGTATAGTATAGTATAGTATAGTATAGTATAGTATAGTATAGTATAGTATAGTATAGTATAGTATAGTATAGTATAGTATAGTATAGTATAGTATAGTATAGTATAGTATTGTATAGTATTGTATAGTATAGTATAGTATAGAATGTCGGGCTGGTATCCGCAACTCCACGTCTAAAGCGTGTATTTTGCGTACAAAAAAAAAGACAATACTCACATAATATTTACATTTCTCGACGACTGCAAGCCTGCTGGAGAAAGTCTCATTTGTGGCTTCGATCTCCAAGACCCTCTTCTTGAGGTCCAGGCTGTTCTTCTGGATGAAGTAGACGTAGTCTACGCCAACCATCTACAAAACACGAAAATCATATATAACCAGGTTTCATCACCAGCCTTTTAAATGTTCCCACTGCTGGGACTCCGGCCTCCTCTCTAGGAGAAGGCCAGCTTTGTCAGCGTCTAATCCCGCGAAAAATGAAAATTATCCTACTGGAATTTGAGCCGGGATAAAAAGTACTTAACCTACATATGCCCTACGCATGATGCGGCTTTTAAGATGTGATTGATTATCACACTTCCTAATATACCTAATGGTACAGACATGCTAAGCGCAAACCGATGACCGTATCGTGAAAAATTGCCTTTCCATGGCTACAAAGAAGATCGACAAATAGACCGCAAATTACATTAAAAGCTTAGCTTTACTATTGACGATGCATTATCAGCGAATTAAACGCCGAATGTTTAAAAAAGCTAACCCTGCGTAGGAAGAGGCGAAGTATTGGCTTATATCTATTTATTTTTCTTGTATCCTAGTCCCAACGCTGGGCAAAAGCATCTCTCTCCATTTTCCTATATTTTAAAAAAAATTATTTTATGTAATGCTATTTATAATTCGAGTCTAATCTACGAAGATGAAGTTAAATTTAATTTTAACGCAGAAAAAATCAGGTCACAGTTGAAATTCAATTTGCATCAGGTGAAGAGCGATGGCCTCGTTTATAGCAGCTTCCGTAAAACCTGATAATTCTGAAAATTAATATCACCTTGGAGAATAACACCTGTGAATTAGGAGATAGATTCAGTTCTATCTTCAGACTCATCTACTTAAGTCTGTTACTCATTATGTTCTTTCTGCTGGGGTACAGGAAGCTGAGCTTCTTTTTCTGTCTGTAGCTGGTCATTATCCACTTCAGGTGTCAATGCAGACTGGTGATCAGATCCGTTTGATATCACGTGTGGCTATTAAACCGATCTTATCAATCCCTATTTATCTAACTATGGTCAGAATGTTAAAGTCTTGTGCAGAAGAACTGACCTTCTTGAGAAGATAAGGGGCTTCGACATTTAGCTGGCATCGCCTAGTCGTATTTCGCTGTGAGTCGTCGGCTGACCAGTTGTCGTCTGTGATGACGCATTCCACCACCACCGGTATCTGGGGGCAGCTCGGGAACCGCTTCTCATATGCCTAGAACAAATAAAAGAAGTCTATCAGTAAGATAAAAGAGATAGCTGAGCTACTTGTGTATTGGCACTTATTCCAAGTTACTAGGGGATAGTGCCTGTCTTTTTGTTTCATAGATCTTTATTTAACTCAGTAATCATCTCATTTTAAGCCATTTGATCTTTCACCAATCCATCCATTGTTTTTTATTGGTGTATCCGCACATTTATGACATTAAACATCAACACACTTCTCACATTCCTTAAATTTAATAGTATGAGCATATATCTACCTACATAAACGAGGTATAATATTTGCTGAAAATACTATATCTCGTTTAACATTAACATTTTCTAGGTAAAAATATAACCTGGTACCATTAATTAACGTCTCCCAAGCCCCACTTCTACCTTCCTAAATTACCATTTCTAGGTGCGATAAATATCTAAACACTCGTTTTCGTGTCCAAATTCCTGATTTACGGCTCACATTTCATGCCAATGGCCCAAATTTCTATTTCATTTATTAACATAGGTACTTACAGCAAAAACCATTTGTGCGGGCGTAATTTTAGCAAATTATAATGATCGAAAACATTGTGAAATGGGCCACGAAAAGGGCTCTAAATGGAAAATTCTCAGATGCCGAAACAGCGAACTTAGTAGCATCAATCAAATACATAACACACTGATGAATACTTGACAGTGAAGGACCGGAGAAATTTCAACAGAAATTTAGGGTAATTTCCAAATCAAGGCTTATTTTCGGGCCATTTATATCATGATAGAATTAGATTTCTTTTCTCAGGAGTACAACGAAAATGTTTCTTTTCTAAATTTGAAACAAGAGAACGGTTCACTAAGATCATACAATATTTAAGTCTTGAATGAGAAAATATTACCAAAAGAAAACCTTTGGCATAACAAAACCGGGTAACATAGAATAGTAAAGATAACATTATTGTGCAACAAAACAACGAAAATGAAGCTAATATTTGCGCTTACGATAGATGAAACTACAATCAAACTGTAACATATTGAAAGCTAATCTAAACGGAAGGTAAGTCCTTAAAAGTTTTTATTTTTGTTACAAAATAATGGTGGTTAAGATCATTATCGACATCTGATATAAAAACTTTTAGATTAGCACGAGACATGTGACTGATCACGTTCAGTTACATGTGTTGGAGGCACGTGCCAAAACACAATCTGGAAGTTTGGCGTGTTATTGAATAGACCAATGTGAACGTGTACAGATTTAACCAGGTTTCCTCGTAAAACAAGTGAAGCGTTTCTTGGCGAATCCCTATAATACAAAACTTTCCTCTCCGCTGTATATTTACACAATGCTCAGCCAAGTATGAAAAATGTCTGTAAATTGTTTACGGTATACCACAGGGGTCTATATTTGGCCCGAAACTAAATCAAAACTTTCGCTTTTGTTTATCCTCTCTGGTTTCATTCACAATCAACGATAACTTCTCAATAGGAAGGTAATGGAACCATCGATTAATAATTTTACGATGTATTGTTCAATTCTCAATAGGTTTTGATTTCTTGGCGACTATAACAGCTCATTCGTGTTACGTACCGCCTTAGTTATAAGACTACAAACGTTTAAAGATTTTCTCACGTGTGCTTAGGCACAGTGTTTTGGAAAATGTTTGCGGCGTTTTCTTTTTGGGTCGCTGTAGGCTTAAGGGCTTTTAGCTTCAAATAATTTTAAATTAATGGAACTTTGCGCTGCATTTTTATTTTTGCTTGATTAAATACGAGGATTTTTAGTACACTTTTAGTTATATAATATAGATCTTTAAATGTTCATTTAATAATCAATACAAAAATCATAAAAAAATAAAAATTGTTGTACGAATTCTCTCTCTACTTTAAAACAAACCTTTGACGTAAATAGAAAAAAAGGGACGCTAGAAGCTATCGGCTATTTTGTTGTATAGATTATCTATCAGCGTTATGACGTTAATGCTATCCAAAACAAACAAGTATGAAATAACACATCTGCTTTGTATCCAAAAACATGATTTCTAATAGATTACACCGAAGATATAATAATATAGTACAGTTATATCTAAGTCTATTATCACAACAATAATACCTATATCTATATAACAAGTCTATAAGGTCCTCAGCGTAGCAGAGCAGAAATTGGTCAAAGCAGTTTTCAAAATGCAATTTACTAACCATTAATGCGTTCAACTCTCAGTAGTTTTCCTCATTCATCTTTCAATTATCGTAAAAGTAAAACAAGCATCATTAATCATTATACGTTGATTAAAACAGTTTTAAAATCTTTTTTTAATAGGTACTTATTCAATAATCCCAATTGTTTTAAACCACGACGGATGTTTGTATGGCGTTATTTATCATAAGTCATGACTTACCGCATACAAGGGTGTCCTCAGATAGCATTTTCAGTATTTCAAATTATATTTATTTACCAATTCATGTAGACAGATAATAACAAAAGATTAGAAAAAGGAAACAGAAAAATAGCACAAACACTTAAATACGAAATGAATAAAATACTGATAGAAGAGCACAAAGATGATGCATATTTTAAAAGACTTCTTTTCCAACAAACCTGCGACAAGATAGTAGGGTGAGAGATGTAGACACAGCGTTCAATTTTTTTTTCTTCAAATTAATTAAATTCTATATTTTCTATAACCTAAAATAGTTCTTATGACCGAATTGAGTTCTTTAAACTAAATACTATTTTAAATAAATATCATTATATTCGAGAAAATCATAACGTTAAATGTAGTTACTCGTGTCTTCCGATAAATTTTATATTACATTCGTCTAGCGCATAAATATTTTAGTGGGAATGTGACCTACACGCGTGGCGTTTTCGATACGACGATTATTGAATGTCAAGTATTGCTTTCTTAAAAGTCTTCTTGCATGTACCATATTATGTCGGAGTTCAGAATCGTGGCTTGAATTTTCTTAGATCATTTTTGCCGAGACCTTTTGTTGGACCATCCCATTTCAGACACCCTGATGGGTAATATTCACATTGAGTCACATGGAAAACCTTAAGTAGATTTTCCTTAACTATTTGGAAAGTTTTTTTTTATGAAAATAAAAATAAAAAAGGTATGAGCAAAAAACCTTGTAGATTCGGAAAATGGCAAGAGCAATCTTCATTTCTAAAGTCGTGAAGTAAATAAATCTACTGTAATTACATCGTAAACTTTCATGTTACTGCTCTTCCACAGTCGATATATCTGTGATTCCACACCCAGAAAGGAAAAGAGCGTGAACCTATTAAATATTTGCCACCAAAATGTCATAATGCGACATATGAATAGTTGAGCCTGCAGACGCAATAAACTACAGCTGTACTTACATACACGATTAGCAATGTTTTAGGTCGTACTTTATCACTAGTACAGATGGACATGCTAATAAACTTGAAGACATATACTATCAACCTGGTTACAAGGCAGCTTCCACTACAGAAATTTGCAGACCCATAGTTTTGTTATCATTCTCCAGACCTCAGCAATCTTTCGTTGGGTCTATTATGCCTTAAGAGTACAAAGCAATTGACAACGACATGCATGCGTAAGCGAACTGGTAGGACTCGAAACGTGTTCAAAAAGCAATAGGGACGTGAGTGCAAAAGGGGGAAAACAGTACAGATTGAAAGGATAATAAATCTTCTCAAGTCTCAACGCCTCTTGTAGTCGCGGGCGTGCATGCGAAGGATATTGGCTTTTAAAAATAACTGACAAAAATGCAACATTGAAGAGAAATCCAATTTCATGACAATATTGAAGCGTATCGGAGGAACATTCCAATTCCTCGAATGGTTTACAATAAAACAGACTGTTGGCAGCTTTAAAATAAAATTGCCGTAAAGTGATTTATGTGTTCCGTGATTTATGTAGACTTTGATGTTCAAAACGTATCAAAACAGAAAATAATTTAAACCATCACATTTGTTAAATAAGACTTAAGAACAAAATTCCTACCCAATCCCAATCATGCCTGACATAGGCATAATTTCTTTACACCCCCTATCGTTTTTCTCTCAACTGTATCAACAGCCTTAAAAAACATATTCCAACGAATATCTTCGTATTTTCACCTTCGGATATAAAGAAAACTAATCTTTCTTTTCGCGAGAACTGCTACAGATTCTAGGACGAATCCTAAAATAATATAGTAGAAAATAAATATAAAATACTTACTTAAATATTTAGGATAGTTGGAACAAAACTAACTGATATTTTTATAAGCGTAGGTTTTATTTATCTTATTATCTTTTGTGACGGACGCAGATAAAAGCTTATTTGACAAGGACAGGAACAACTATCAAATATTGCGAGCTTAATATACAAAAATCCATAAATATAAATCTCCCCTCTTTATAATACCTATTTGATTTGTTTAACACGAAACTAAATAAATAAACCTAATACGAATAACTACTACATTTTGTAAACTAAATGCACATGTCTCCACATAATTGACAAGTTTACATTAGCATCAAAAGACTGGTTTAAGACATGCGTCATACTAGTACGTTTACCTATCTGAAGCGATAGTCGCAGACTGAGCGCATAAACTAGCATATACTAGCTAGCATGAAAGCGATGGCAACATCCTTGAATTAAACAATTGCTGTTCAAAAAGGCAACTAAAACTGGAATCTAATTAAACAGGACTGGAAAACAAGGAGCGCTTCAAAAACTCATTAAGCTACTTTAAGGAGTTTTCTAAAAAACCATTTTCTAATCTACATAAACAGAAAAAGTTAGTGCTAGGTCAATGCCCGAAGGTTTGCCTGCAGATTTGCAGCACTAAGGACACAGAAATTGGTATAGCAACACAACATTTTACATTTAAAGCTGAAATACTCGAGAATTCCATAAATAGCAGAGCTCACAATAATACTACAGCAGAACAATACGTAAAAGAGGTCGACATAATATAGCCTTCCTTTTGTAATAAAGACAATAAGGTTCGTATTATCAATACGCGTTTGCGATGGAAGTGGGTGTTTCAGTGAAAGTGACGCAAATTGTACAGTTTCAGGTATGGACGTATTCGAATCAGACAGTAAAGTTCCGTTAAAAAAAGAGGATCCTCCGACCAGCCGGCTGTTGAACTGGGCAACTGCCCAATAGACGATTTCGTGCTATTGTATATGTATGTTCAAATGTGATGATTTGGTAAACACTAATTTCGCGCGATGCAGAATTTAGTAGTTTAGTTCCTTTGTGACATTATAGATGTCGCTACAAAAATAATAATGCAACCTATTATATGTTATCATCGATGATGAAATACGCTTGCCTGGAAGTATTTTATTCACTTTGTGTGGTGCCGGTTAGGTTTACTGGAACTGAAAACGGATTAGTCTTTACAATAAAAGAAAAGAAAGAATTTGAGAAAGGAAGAAACTTCGCAGAATATTAAAATGGATAAAGTTTAAGCCCTTAGAGTGTGACTATAGCATGCAAAATAAGAAAAGATAAGATTAAAATTAACCCACCGTGTTTTAGGATTTTAACTGTACCTACTAGACATAAAAGTGTTATCACCAACCCTTGTTGACTTGTGGACAAAAACACCTAGAGTCCGTTTCCAAATGTGTACATTTTAACTTGCTATCAATGCTATCAATTATAATCTACCAATGAATATCATCAACTTCCTGCCTTTAACACATATGTCTTGGGGTAGGCGCAGCTTGTGTTTTCTTCCATTCTATCGTGTTAACAGTTACTTTATTACTGACACCCGTTACTTTCATATCACTCCTTGCACAATCCATCCATCTTTGAACTCCCTCTCTACTTACTACATTCATAACTCTTTTAGTAACATGTGTTTCATCTCTCCTTTTTACATGCCAACCAACAATGAACATCACTTCACTTATATAAATCATGTCAGTTAAAAGCGTTACATTACCTACATTAAATTCTAGTATTGTTTGAATGTCTTGTAAGTCCTTGGCAAACAAATTCTCCATTTGAACTAAGTTTTAGACAATGTATTATTACAATCAAAAGACGTCATCTGGCATAGGCATTGTCGGCAACTTCGAACGTATCAACTATTGTTGCAACTGTCAGTCTGTCAATATTGTGGTAGTAAAGACTTTGCATTTCCATATTTGTTGATTAATATTCCAGTTCATATGTAAATTAATTATTTGCGCAACAAGCACTTAAAAGCGTCTAGACTTATTTCAATTAGGTCACAATCGATCGCAACAACAATTGAGTTCAGTTTTCTCTAAGCTCGGAAATTGCGCTTCTATCTCGATTTAAAATACAAACGCGCAACTACATTGGTATTGTCGAACGTTAACATCGATAAAACCGGCAATATCAATTGACCTTGTGCCGAGCTGTTCACGATGCAATCGTCCACACAGCACAAACATAAATCGTTTCTATCGGCATTTGCTAGTACCCTTATTATACATCCACATGTTTTTCCGCATACTACTTATCACCTAATTCAATTATTCTTATCGAGGTAAATTAACACCATTAATTTTAGTGTCACTTTTATGAACAGTAGAAGCTGATGGTAGGATAATTAATCATTGTAAATTGTTACTACTTGTCGTCAAGTGTCCACTTTAAAATATTAAAGTGGTGTACAGTTGCACGACATCGACTTACAACTACCGGCGGTTTTTTGATGTCTTGATTTTTATTAAAGGGCTGTAAGGATATCAAGGACTATTTTTATGCAAATGGAACCTGTTTAGAAGAGAAATCATTTAGGAGAGGATGTCTATAATGCCGTTAAAACTAGCCAAGTGAAGTATTCTACAAAGCACTCGACAAAGAATAATGAGAAACACTATTCAGGAAATTCAGCAGATATTCAGTATTCCGTGCAGGACTGAGTGACTAACTAATTTTATCTGTCGCTAAGTTCCACTCAAGTATTTCCACGCATTCTTGATCTCACGTTTCTAAGGACTACATTTTGTTTTTCATAAAACGTTATATTTTCTTTTACATAATTTTGGTACTTTGAGTTTCACCTACTTTTGGGATCTACTTTTGGGATAAGGAAGACTCCAGTACTAAAAATCAAAGGCATTCACAATCCATAAATCACGAACAAATCCGTTTATCGCTAGAATAATTCCCCGCCAATAAAAAACAACGCAATCTTCATGAATGTACGAAATACGAATTTCGAATTCCCGACGGAGTCCGGCCGCGCTCGTGTTGTAACATAACGATTTCATATCCGTTCGGCCACCGTCGGCCGACGCTAGACGAAGGGCGATCGTTCCTTCCATTTTCAAATTCAAATTTCAATCAACGTATCTTCTTTATTCGGAAGTATGACTGTCTGATGAATACTTAATTGATTACAACGGCAGATTCGTTTGTGAAAAAATGAGTTGCTTTTAAGGAAGATATTCTAGTAGCCATTGTATCATTTCAGCACGCTTTGAATTTATAACTGGCTCTATGTAAACAAAGCGAGGCTAATATTATATGTGTTATAAAATATATGTATTATTGTTTGACGTGATTATTTAATTTTAATTGTATTTATGTGGCTTTCCCTTAATAAGGTAATTGTTATAATGTCATCTATATAAAGATATCGCAGGTAGGAAAATTTACAAAACCGTTGGTTATGGATTATTCAGATAAAGCATATAAATGAGGTGTCTCCCCTTATGTGCATTTTTATTGTTGACCCTGCGGACCGATTATGTAAATATATCTCTATAATTCAGTTGACCTATTGGAAATTAAAATGAACGGCGCGGTATCTGAATTTCGTGCCTTTGTAGAGATTAAAGAATTATTTAGAGTGTCAGTCACTTTGATCAGTTCACGCTTCAATGACGTTTAGGAACTAAAACGTATCGATTTCAATAGTTTCAACAGTGCAAATTTGATTAGTGTTACAGTTCGCGAATTTCAAGTATTGAGTCACGTTTCGAGGATTTACAGTTTTCTGAAAGAGATCCGGCATCCATATTTTATTTGAATTTACAGTAAAATTGTGGAGGGTATAACAGGCGTTTTGGTAAATTTGAAGGTAACTTAATAACAACCCTACTGAATCTTGAAGGCCACAGTGGTTGAACCGATACGCCCAATAAGGGCGGAAAAAATAAATGGTCGATCATGTACTCTTCAATGACCAGCTACGAAAAATCGGAAACATTAAACGTACAATTATGTAAATTGCTTCCAAGACCTAGTAAATGATGCTAAATGAAGTACAGAAGATATTCTTTATTAGCTATATCACACTAATTAGGTTTCAAGTGTCCTTGTCTGCCTTCATAAAACGTGGGATCGATTTTATGAAAACGTTTTTTTTATTTTTCAGTCTATTTAACTGTCATTACTTATCGTGGGAAATAGGCACGTGTAGCGATGATGATTCATAACGACACTTTAGACACAAAGACAATTGAAAATTGAAATGAAGACATACAGGGTTTCCATGTAGGTAAATGTACCTTTTTGCAAACAGTCGCTAATTCTAGAAACGTCAGACTTCACCGGAATTTTGGCAATAACCAACAACAGGATAAACGTTGTTACTGAAGGGGACTGCGCACATCGAAGTGCCTCAAATGGAAGGATTAACAACCAGAAGGCCGTGGGGACAGGGGACAATTTGACGAGAGCAATCCGACCACGAACGAGTACTCACTCGACACAATTGCCGGTGCGAAAACGTGACAGAGACAAGCGGCCAATTGATTCAATCCACATGGCGTGCAATAAATCATAATTGGACGAGAATGGAATAAAGAAAAATGCGTAGCAAACAACGAACATACAGAACGCTTACGCTCACACGCACGTGCTAATACTAACCCATAAAGCACCGCTCAAGCGAATAGAGCAATGCCCAATTGACCACTTTGATCAACGTGGGGAAACAGAAGCCATTACGTTTAACAGCCAAGTACTTAACACAGTATATAATTAAACGCAGTGACATGACGCTTGTAATTGTCAAACATTAATAGCTCAGCAATTTACAAGCACGCAACGCCGAGGTCACGTGCTCGGCTAAGTGTTGCAATGAACCTGTACTTCATGCAAATAACTTGACTCGGCAAATAAAAAGCTTCTAGGAACACTGCGTTTTGAACGGCTTCCCAGAAAAAAACAAAATCTGAATAGCTATTGCCATTAAACTTGAACGTTATGTCTCGTCTACTCGCCCATTTTCTCGAAGATTTCTGATTATTACTTTTCAGAACATAAATTGACATTTATGAGCATCTTCATCGAATGGAACGACTCTCCCAGAAATACAGTTTTCTTAGGAGCAATTCTATAAGTACTAAAAGTTTTATTATTGGACAGGCCGAACCCTTAACATGATCCTGTTTTATTAGGACGATAATAACGTACACTCATAAAGAAGCTTTAACTTTAAGCCCTTCTGGTATCTTCTGTTTAGTAAGGCCGAACTGTGGCCGGGTCTGCTTAACTCCCAAACCATATCTCTTTGCTGTTTTTTGACAGAAAAACATGATGAAGAAGACAAATTAATTGTGACATTAAGTAATGTGGCTTTTACAACTACCTATACACAGTATAAATTACCTAAAACAGCAGCACTCCGCCTATTATTCTTTATTCAAGCTTATAAAGTCATGTCTTACATAACGTGCGTGTTTCACGCTTATATTTAATAACAAAATGGTCTTATGTAATTTATCTTTAATTTTATTACGGCAGTCACGCACGGGGCGTTTGTTCAATAGCTTCATTCATTCACTCACAGGGAGTTTACCTTGACGACGGTATCCGCCTTCGGGTAATTGCAAGTTTAATTTATTCAGTCTAATCCCCGAAGATCGTGGGGTAAGTAAACAACTCCAAGTTATTTATAGACAACAACGGATTTAAGGGAATTAATTTGGATAAACCCTCCTTGAAAATACTGTAGGAAAATGATGAATAATTCGATAGGCACTACAGATCACTCAGGAAGTTTTCAAGATCAGTTCAAACATAAGTTGTTGTCAAGGGCTCAGACAGGCCAAGTTTAGGTTGGAGTTGTTCTTAAGATTGTAAGTGATGTCAAAGTTTGCGTTCTCGCCAACGAAGTTCTGAATAGGCTCAAGATCAAACATCTGAGAGATGCGAGTAATGCTGGTAATGTCGTTTTTCTCAACATTAATTCCGTAGAAAGCTTACCCTCTCTGAGAATTAGAGAAAACAGCTCATTAAGTATTGCCGGAGAAAAGAGCTTATCTCGCCGCTCCGTACAGACTTAACTCGGAAATGCAGGTTGAAGTAGCGCTCGCTTTGATAAATCTTTTAAACCGAGAGATCCAAGCCACGTAGGTGACTTTGCTCAAACATTTATTTGAGATAAAAGAACAAAAAAAATATATTTTTATATTGAAATATGGGTTATCGTGAAAAAATTAAAAATAGAAAGAAGTATCTGGACGATATGAGAACGACAAGATGTGGCATGAAAAAATGAATGGCTCATTTTTTGAATGGCTTTACAAAAGAATAAATTATTCCACCTAAATCCTGCTTGAGCCCGAGATACTGAAAGCCTTTGTTTTTGCCTCTCACAGAGATATACGCGTTTATCCACAAAAACGGAGATCTGCCTGCGATATTACGTAAAACGGGCTTGCCCTTGACTTCCCCGGCATTCGGATTCACTATCCGTATTATTTGGCAATACTAATCCCTGGTTCTGGCTTATGCGGCTGAAGCCGAGTGACGTCATCTGAATGATCAATATCTGCGCTTGGATGAGCAAAGGTTAAGGTAGGGTCGGAAACATTTGGCTATTTGGATTTTTTCTTGTGTTATGTAAGAATGAGAAATTCTTGCTGGAGGTTGGGAAAATGGTAATGTCTTTTATAAAAGTGAACGACGATGGTATCAAATCAAATAAGAAAGAAAATTACAATGGAATTGATTGAAAAGTAATCCGGCTCGAAGGACTATTTCCATAAAGCGAAAAACATAAAGATGATAATTTTATCTCAATTCAGTAACAATACAAATCAACGCATAAAATTCATTCATATTCTAAACTTAACAAAGCTACCAACACTATCATATGTAATCATTATTGTTGACGTCTTCAACACGTTTATTGACACTTGTAAGTTCCATTGTTTCGGTTAATAGTTAGCGCACGTGTTATTTGTCTCTAACACTGTATAAGTCAAGAGATTGCTCTTTGAATACATGAAACATATTATAGACTAAATTTGTCATGCCCGACGTTTCGCTAGTTTGTATTTTTAAGCTGTAGAGTTGATCATGATAGTTTACTTTCAAAGTAACTCCAGACGATTAACGTCTGCATCTATCTTTGATGTATTTATGAGATCACAAATTACAAATTGCACTTTCCTCGTCGCAACTTCCCAGTGACAGAAAACGTGAGAGATTTATCTAACGTTACACAGAAACCGACCTACATATCTTGAGATAGTTATGGGTCACTGATAAAATTTAACCGGTCGCATACCGAACGTGATAGGCGAATGCTCTGTATCAAATGTTAGTAATTATTAGTATTCAGCTATTTTTAATAATTGTTATCAACTTTGAACTTAGTAAAAAGATCTATGACGTTAATAACAAGATATCAAAGTTTATACAGTTCTTAAAAACACAATTAGAGACTTGAAATGCCAAGTTATAATGAATTTCGGCTTAGGTAGATAAAATCCTTCACGAAACGTTGACTTCAGTTAAACCTTTTAGCTTTCAAGTGCTTAATTCTAATTATAAATGACACAGCTTTAACTAAATATTTGTAGAAGATTTTATTCATCTTAACGGCATCAAAATTTTGCAACTTGAAAGGTTTAAGCTAAGGAAGCGGATCTACATCCCAAAGGTTATTTCCTCATAAAAACTCCATAAAGAAAATTTAGTTTGCCAAGTTTCGCGAAATTTATCGGACAACATAATGGTAAAACTTAAATAGCTTTTATCTACCTACATACATCCTAGCCTATTTATAAAATTTCGGAAAGGTCAGGTGAGGAGGGCTTGGGGAGATTAAGTGGCCAAAGTACGTGCCTAAGTCAACAGCTTGGATTAATATTGTGTACGAAGTCTGCTCTGCTCCTTCGTTAGTATCCATTTCCAACTCATTCGACATACTCAATTTCCTTCAGAAGACTACCTGAGGTTAATTAGGGTCATCGTTGCAAATATTACATTACGGCAATTCAAGCGAAATAACTTAAGTTTAACTACGCACATTTTTATCCAACACTGGTCGCGTAAACTAAGTGACTCGCGAAATTCCTAAACGAATTCGAAATTCCTTCTAAAGAAAGTTTTCGTAAAATATTCAGTTTACGATCAAAAACCTTCTTCAGTTTTAAGCCACCAACGACTTCAATTGCCTTAATTGGGTCAACTTGAGGAAACTTGTAATTAGCTTTTCTTACTGTAAGTGCGACAATTGAGTAAATACTGTACTGAAGACAGTATTTACTCAAACGTTCTTTGCTGAAATGAAAGATGTTACTGAGTGATGTTTATCTGTAACACCTTTCAATTGCAGTTGCCTCGCGAACGAGGTAAATGGAGCTGAGATTCTGCTTCTTCCACAACAAAGTAAAATCTTCATATAAACCGGCAACATGCAACGACTAGTTGTCGAAATAAAACTTTTAAGTAGGATACTCGAGTATTCAAAACTTGAAGAAGCGCACTTAAAGTAAAAAGGAAATAGCTACGCAAGTACTTACTCAGATATGGCCTTTATTCTCGGAAACTTTAAGCGAACCTTTGCCAAGAATTTAGTATCTGGAAGGGGAATGTAGTAATAGTTTGCGAAAGATCTTCATTTGCATGCCTCGGAGACGGGAGTATTTATAAAATCTACGTAGCATTAAATAAAATTATAAAAGGAAAATTGTACTATTTCTTAACTTCATCTAAGTTAGCATAAAAATCTCACATACTTATAGCATTTCCGTCAGAGTTGCTGACATCGCTTACACCATAAGCGTTTCACATAGCCAGGATACCGGTGCAAACCAGATTGCGATTTGCGGAACCGGTCCTAGCCGGTTTGAAGAGACGCTTCGCAACAGTATGGGACTAATAAAGTAAACCTAGCCATTTCAAGAAACATTCAACCTAGAGAGGTATCTTTAAAGTATACGCAATGAAAGAGATAGTAGATAGAATAAGGAAGATAATGTATGTCATGTATTCACAAGCGATACTGAATGAGGAAAAAAGAAGACTCTTTGTTTGTAAAAGTATTAAATGTCCGGCCACATGTCTCATTGGATACGTGGTAAGATAACAGATTAAAACTGAGACAGTCTAAATGTTTGCTTGTCCTAAAGTTGACAAGTTAGAGACAACAATGGAGTGCACCGATCATAAACTCCTTGTTTGTACATCGTGTCGTTCCGGAAGTTTACACAAGGCTTCGGAAGTAGACTGACAAATAGGACTATATTTATTAGTCCTTGGAACCAAGATAAAACAATAGTTAAATACAAAACGAATTACGATATTTGCAAACCTTGTGGTAAGGTAAGGTAAAGTTAGGTCAAATATAATTTTATATTCAGCAGGACCGTTTGGAAGATGATGAAGCTGCAAAAGCAGAAATGAGGAATTTTAAGCAGTGGTTTTTATTGAAGAGGAAAAGAAATGTAATGCAACAATAAAAGATTCAAGTTTAACCTGACTAGCTTCTTACATTATTCTCCCAACCCACTCTAAACATGATGACGATGTAACAACAAACACATCTGTGAAGAAACAATCTCAATATCAAGGTAATTCAGATATATTTAGCCGTTCTCGCGGAAAACCAAAACATCGTTTGGGAGCTGCGCAAAGGCATCTCTGTTTATTTGTACGGCAGACGCTGGATTATATATTATATTCGTAAAGTTATCTGGTGGCTTGACGGTAAAGTCTTTTGCGGTGGGTTTGCGATACATGATTGAATATTTATCTTCTTTGTTGTTTTTTATATCCGCCTGTAGATTATTTCGGATTAGTGTCGGATTATCTGGATTATATTTCTTTGTTTTAAAGTCTAAACTATCAGTTCTTTCGCGTTCGACACGTCTCTGAGAGCTCTTACAATATCGGAATTGACCTTTGCAAGTTGGGAAACTGCGATGGGCATTTTCAACAGATATACTGTATATTCGTACCATCTATATTGTTATGCTGATTTTAGGACTTTAGCGCTGAGCTCTCATGCCATGCATATTTATTATGTCCAATTTAGAGAATCAGTGATCTGCATACTGGCTAAAGAGCAGTTTAATTGATTTGCATTCCAATAGCTTCACGCATAAAGATCATTTTGCATTATCACGCTTTCAATTCGAAATCGACTTCCTGTTCAGTCAGATTTCCGGCAAATATTTTGCCATGTTGAATTAGTTATTTTTACCTATATGAAACATTTTTATTACAATACTGGATTTTATCCGAAAAGCTGACCACAATAATTAAAGCTAAATCAGGATGTAATTATTTTGTACATGTATGGACTTCCAGTGTTTTTAACAATGACATTCGATTAATAAAATGATCGAACTCTAAAACGAATTTCAGGATAATTTAAAGAAAATTTTAAATTATTTACGATTCGTTATTGCTAGATAGATATTAGGGAATATTATGATGAACAATAACAAATACAATGATGATACTGTGATATTTAGCATTTAAATACCGTAATTAGAGACATAATAGAAATATTTATAGGCCATAAGCGAAAGACGGCGCTCGCTTAGGGCTCAAGAGTTTAATAACCAAAAAAAACTTTTTACAAAAAAAAAAACCGCCTTCAAAAAAAGCCAAACGACAAAAGTTCCTACACTAAAAAGTTAAAAATAAAAATTTGAATTGCTGTAAAGAAACTTAATTTATAGGTAAACTTATTTCACATTAATATTTTGCAAATATTCAAAATTTATTACTTCTTTTTGGAGTCGGTGCCAGCATTTTTATTGTTGTAACTTAATGTTAGGTAGCTTTGCTTGTGCTTGCAATGCTTAAACATTTTCAATGTACTTAAAATGTTGCAGAAGGTTTTTGTAAGTATATATTTTTTATTTAAAAAAAATGTGCAAATGGGATGATTTTTTTAGAGAAGTCTAATATGTATTTATGTCTTAGTTAAGTATTATATATTTGAGTATGCAAATAGGTACTAAGTAGTTTTATAGTTAAGTTAGAGATAGTTTTTCAAGGAATTGTTGCCCATTCGTAATTCCTTGCCTTGGCTGGCACCGACTCCAAAAAGAAGTAATAAATTTTCTCCATCGCGTTCCCGTGATTCTCACCAGGTCATCGGTCCACCTTGTGGGAGGCCTTCCAAAGCTGCGTCTGTTGGTGCGCGGTCGCCACTCTAGAACCTTTCGGCCCCATCAGCCATCTGTTCTACGAGCAATGTGCCCTGCCCACTGCCACTTAAGTTTGGCAATTCTTCGGGCTATGTCGGTGACCTTGGTTCTCCTGCGCATTTCTTCATTTCTGATTCGAACACGCAAGGAAATTCCGAGCATAGCCCTTTCCATTGACCTTGACAGCATTGCCCATGACAGCTCTAATAAGCTCAAACAATGCTAGGATACATTATTTTACTTTGAAGTTCCCATGCCGACCTTCCACCTTCCAGCTTCATCATCACATCAGTTCAATAGTATCTTACAGCCAAAGTGCATCTTATGACAATTCTAACAAGCCCAAACACGGCTAGGATATATTAATTAGTTACGCAGTTCCAGTGCCTACCTTCCAGCTCCATCATCATCATCAAATCAGTTCGATGATAACATTTTCAACATAATTATTTAAGATCATTGGTTTATAGTGCATTTTCAAAGTTGCTTAACTACCTTAATTGTGATATCTATGCGAGTGTCAAGTTTCGTTAGCCATTTTCTGATCTTCTTCACCAGTTCCACCTCATCAAATGTTACTTTTTGACTGTAAATGCTTGAGTTCTCGATGAAAATATAAAAAAAACTATATAGTTGCCTATAATATTTGAGGAGTTCCCTCGATTTCTCATGGATCCCATCATCAAAACTCAATTTTGAAAAAAATGGGACCAATCTGGAAGCATATCCTTTCAAGTACAAAAAAAATTTTGCAAATCCATCCATAAACAACGGAGTTCTGAGGTAACAAACATAAAAAAAAAAAAAAATAAAATAAAAAAAAAAAAAAATAAAATAAAAAAAAAAAAAAAAAATACAATCGAATTGAGAACCTCCTCCTTTTTTTGAAGTCGGTTAAAAAAAGAGATCCACTATACACATTTGACATCATCACATCACATAAAATAATCTCAAATACGTTGGGTATACTAGTAGCTAACTAAAAGAGCCACTTCCTTTCTGCTCTCAAACATCAGAACCTTGTTAGAAACTACACTGAAAAGTAATTGTGAGGACAATTCAAATGAGCTCAGACACGGCAGGAATTCTCAGAAGAGTGAATGAAAAATAGCTTTTCTATACTTTGTTAGAAGAAAATACTCAAGGATATAAATTTATGCGTTGGCGTTAGTCAGTTTGAAGAAAAAAACATATTCTTGTTCAACTTCAAACACGACAGAAAACTGTGTCTCGATTCTATCAAAATTCGAGCCTAAATAACCATTCTTTTTTTATATTCACATAACAGGACTAAATGGATTAATTCTGGAATAACTTTAGTTATTATAAAGATCAATTGGAAACAGAAAAACTTGATTATAACAGAAAATAAGTGGGAAAGACCTTGAGTTACTTAAGAATTGACTTTCAAAATGAGCATCGTATAAAAATAGATAAACAACTCCATAAACAAAACTAACTAGAAGATGGCTTCTTACTGTGACAGTTCTAAGCCAAAGGCATTTAAGCAATATGGACGCAGAGGTAAAGGAAACCGAATACCAGCCCTTAGCACGCATAATGAATGACTACGCGAAATTCCTTGCCGTTTTAGTGAAAATTGCGAAAGTAATTATAATGGAAATAAACATTAAGCAGCGTGTTTAAACGTTAATGGAAACACGTGTAAATGAATGAAATTGTTTACAAAATTCAATAGGCAGGGCCGGTCGCGTGTGATAACATGCCTCAGAAATTTAATTAATTTTAAAGCTTATAATGAATGTGCTACCGCATTCAAAACTATTACAGATGAGTCTGAATACACTGTTTTATACCGAGCATAATCTAACATAGTATATAAAAATCTTGTGTTAGAGTTTGTGAACTCCTCCGAAACGGCTTTTTAGCTTTGTTTGATACCTCTTATTTTGCTCTTGCATTAAAATCTGCTCTTGAGGACAAGGACAACTCTTTCGCAAATGTAAATACCCCAAACTAAATAAGGATCCGACTAATATAAAACTGCCAAAATTCACCTTGAAGCAATGACAGCGGTGTTCCGTTGTCATTGATGAGTTCTAGAAAAATTAAAACGCAGTAAAAATTACAGTAAAATCATCAAAAATGCCAACACAATCAGCTCAGTTCTGGAATAAGGTCATCAGTCATCTCTTCCGAATACTGTCGCCCGTCCTTGTTATCAGTACTAGAGTTATATTTACAGTCTATTACTTTTATTTTCGTCAGCATTTGAATAAATTAATATTTGTACGGAACTAGACATATTTTCTGGCTAGCTGTCACTTTAATTGCGGCCTGATTCAGTCTTCAAACTACTTAGAATCGCATCGTCTATTTGCCGTCCTGCATCAATTTATCAATCTACATAATGAGACAGTAATGTAGAAAGTCAACTAATTGATCGCATTTTTGTCTGAGTACCTACTGCAGTAATATAGGCCATCAAAACGACTGAAAAGTGTGACACGGAGTACGAAGGAAAAGAGAAATGGCAGTGCGAAATGGTTTATCCCCCGGGATGAAATACTCAAAGCGTTTATAAGTTCTTATGTCTTTAATCTGGTCTAAAACCCGAACATGGTCATATTTGCTGATACTAAAATTCCGCAGTCATTCAAGATTGAGTACTGCCTGCGTATAGTAAAGAAACAAAAGAAAATAGAGCAAGAATGGAACACTAGGTGTCATTAGTGAAATGTAAGATTTTTTGAGTATTAAGTCTGTTACTCATCAATAAGATCTCCCAAGTCAGGTTAGTGGCTATGTAAAGATGTCTAGGTTTTGTGCAGTTTTGGGAACTAAATCTATATATCTAGTTAGTAGCTGGTGATCAATCTAGAATCCTGTTAGGATCCGGTCTCATCACTGGCAAAATGCTGCAAGGTTACTGCGTAACTTTGTTGGAACGATTACAAGGTTGAACTTGTACGGAGACACGGGAAGACGTGTCACATTTGCATGTAATTCGTGTGTTCAAGGCGTTTCATTGACGAAATGAAAGCGATGACTCCTCTTCATACAATGCTCGCGTCGTTGATTCACTTCCGCGAAAATTTAGTCCCAACATGTCTAGTTGATAGGTCATGACATGGCCAGCTTTTTAAATAGTCAGTGACCTTTCTCATTTGAGCGGCGAACCATTGGCTACAGATGGCTCTCGAGGGGACACAGGCCTGGCCTGCTTAGTAAACAACGCTGGCTAAGTGGGTCGCGTTTTGGCCCGGCTTAGGACTTACTGACAAATAGGGGTCCGAAAATGAGCTGGATTCTGAGAGAAAATACTCGGATTACGATGACCTAAAATTACTTTCATAAATATGGATAAGAGGACTTTGACCTGCAGTGGGACAGTAAGGGATAAGAAAAACAAAAGTTATCATTTAAAACATAGGTTATAATTTTATCAGTTTTTCTCACATTAAAACGAAAAGCAGTGACGATTACAGAAATCCCGCTTTACTGGGTATTTCAATTATTTTCAATGTAATAAGTATGCTCTTTAAGCTTTTGTAACGTAAGTAAATAATATAGTCACAAATAAAATGAAACAAGGAAACTAAACTGTATTTGTGAGTTAACATCAAGCAAAATATATGAGTAACTATATTGCACGTGTTGGGAGGCGTGTATAATAATAATATTCCACAACTATCACACAACGCCGTCTAGTCCCAAGCTAAGCAGAGCTTGTGATATGAGCACTAGACCACTGATAAACATATATTTCTAAATACATACATATCATCATTACATAGTATAAAACAAAGTCGCTTACTATGTATGCTTAGATCTTTAAAAGTCCGCAATGGATTTTGATGCGGCTTTTTTTAATATATTGAGTGATGCAAGAGAAAGGTTTATGTGCATAATTTATTCAATATCAGTACCCGTGCGAAGCTGGGGCGGGTCGCTAGTTATAGATATAAATTACAGTGAAACCCAGAACAAATGATCTATAAATCTAATGAACATTTAACATGTACATAGTAATTGGTAATTCAATGATTCATCTCACACAATTTCAATTAATACAGGGATTGGAAATAACTTGTATTGAAGACAGATTCTAAATATGCAATCACATGTTACCGACACGTGTATAATATCCTCGTGTATTAATTATTGCTGATATATTATACATGACTATATTGTTATATATATAGAGCAGTGGTGGCCGAGTGGTAAAGGCCCCGACTTACAAGCTGTAGGTCACAGGTTCAAACCCAGCCAGGCACATTACTTTGTGTAATTTATTTCATCACCACTGCTCTCAAAACGGTGAAGGAAAACATCGTGAGGAAACCGGCATGTCCTAGAACCAAAAATTCGAAGACATGTGACATCCACCAACCCGCACTGGGCCCGCGTGGTGGATCATGGCCCATTCCCTGTCCTAGAGAGAGGAGACCTGTGTCCCTGCAGTGGGAACATTAAACAGGCTCATGATGATGATGATATTGTTAGGTTTGTTAGCCTCAGATCGCAGCTCTCAGAAAACTCAGACTCCGGTTAGGAATTCCACTCTTGAGCTGTATGTGCAATGAGTTTGTTCCCAAAACGTTTTGTGTATGGGCGGGATGTCCACCTTATACCGGTGGCGCACTGCCGTATATCTGGTGGTGGTACTAGAGCGGCCGGAATCAATTATGCTATACTTCCATTCACTTCTGCATTAGACAAAATAGATTCATAGAATCAGGTGTGCAGATATTTTCACCCACCACAAAAAAAAAACCAAGGATGTAAAAAGGTTAGTCCCCCAATTCCCCGAATCGAGTGGGCAGACATACGCCCCTTACTTTGATGACTACACTCCGGAAGCATGCATGTACTAGAGCGGATCAGATACGGTAGACGCGCTAAATAAGATTAGTAACGGAGAATAATCGCAAAAAAAAAAATTAGAATCTTCAAAATATAACTACTTTGAAGTAGCTGTTATATTTTGAAGATTCTAATGTACCAACTCAATGACAATGCATTTGTTTTTCAAGATTATCCTAATTGCATATTCCTAAAAGTAGATCAAGAGAGAACGTGCAAGAAACTCCTTGGACTCTTAGCGTTCGCTTGGGGCTTAGTGAATTAACTTAAGTGTAATGACGGCTCCAGATTACTGCCGTGAAGCTCTGTAAACAGGCGTGAACGTGAACGTGGGCGGTTTTCGCGGCGTACGACTTGTGTAGTTTATTTATGGCGTGAATTCGAGCGTGAATTCACGGTACCTAATAATATTAGTCGTAGAGCCGCCATCACAAAAATCTTGATTACACATTTCTTGTTATAACCTACTTTTCATATTAAGGATACATGACCAAGATTCCAATCTTCGTTATTATTAAATAGTACATTAAATATTTACGTACGAAAAACTGTTTTAATAACGATATGTGTGTCATCGGCCGGTATTTGGGATATCACACATTTGTTCGTATTCCACTACAATAACGTTTTGAGGGCAGATGAGTTTAATCTTGTTAATGACGCTTTTAAAATAAAACGCTTTTTTATGTATATGAGTATATACAGATACTGCTTTAATTATGTTGATGGTGGGTTTTAAAGATTCTTCTTTATTTTTAGTGTTTCTTGGATTAGTACTTCGGTTCGCAACGTTTTGAGAATAGGTTTTTTATGACTTGGGGACTTTTTATTGTATGCTACCTAAATCTCTGGCATGACGAGTTTAATACCTACAGATAGAATTGGTTCATATTATTTCAAGATAGAGTGTACTAGAAATTAGAAAGAAAGGCATTTGCAAGGGTTCAAATCAGGCCCCAAAAAAAAAACAATGTTAACTACCACAACACCACTACAACAACAGTAACCAAGTACATATATATTTTGTTTTTATATGAAAGAAGTGGCAACCCTTCTTTAGTTAAAACTCTTACAGCCCATCCTAAACACAAGCAAATCATAGGGACTCTGCAATAGGGACGAACTTTTCTGGGGCTCACGGACTCTTTCTGAAAGGGGCCCAGTGCAGAAAGCAGAGAGAGAACGGGGTAGGGTGTTTATTCAGTAAGAGTCTGACACTTTTCCCTGCTCCGCCCAAGATACGGGATTCGTCATTAGATTATTTGCCCACCATAAAAAAAACAGAACCATATAAAAATAATCAGTGACTATAATATCAGTAACACCACTACTGCAGATAACAAACTGTTTGGTTACTAACTGTTCTTTTGTATGCAAAACTCGACCTACCGGCGAACTGACTGGCAGACAGAAACCATATGAAGGCACGGTGTTACCAAGTAACACCATCAATACGCCCAAATATAGGTCAAATAGGTTATTGGATGACAAACAAACCGAAAGGACACCTAATGGTTAATGGTTACCGCCAAGTATGCAGCATAACACGCCCTGGTGCCACGTGCATACCTGGTGACGAACGGTCATTGTAGAGGCGAAGGTTATAGGGAAGACCTGGAGCGTAATAAAGAAGCTCAAAACCAAACGGGATGTGCCATCCCGTTTGGTTTTGAGCTTCTTTATTGGGGTAGATCGTCTACACTGTACTGCCGTACAGTGTAGACGATCTACCCCATCAAGATGGCACAGGCCAGTCAAACCAACTATGGGCTTCTGCCTTCTGGCGCCAGGGTTGATGCGAAAGCGAAAGGCCAGGGTCCTGAAACTAAGGCTAGAAGGAACAGGGTGGGTCGTTTAGTCAGTAGAATTCTGACACTGTCTCACGCTCCGCCCAAGGGCGAGAATCGTCATTGGATGATTTTTAACCACCATTAAAAAAAACCTATGGGCTTCTGCAATACTATCGCAGAAGTGTTACCATCAGAATACAAAGCTGAAATGCCTCACTGTAAGTATAATTCCACCGGCACGTATAAACCTTTCATCGGAGCACAGCAACGATGCTTACAAAAAAGAAATGAAAGATGAACTTCTTAAATAAAACCCCCAAGTTCTTTTCTACTACTAGTAGATTGTTACTTTTTCTACTACTAATACTTGAAAGCTGTTATAACGAATAATTTGGGGGCTACTTTTAATTTCGAAAAAGAATTAAAGTTCTGCGAATATATAGTTACTTCTAGGTAAGCGAGCTACATCGTCGACTGCACCGTCGCTTTCCATCAGGTGAGATAGTAGTCAAGTGCGAACCTATAATAAAAAAAAGTCCGTGGACGCCCCAGCTAGTCATAAACACGTCAAAGCGGCTTAACATAGCCAACGCTTAACTAATGAGCTATTTACTAACTTCCTGGGCACAGCTGATAATTATGACACGAACTAATTTATGTGCCGTCACGGCCTAAATGCCACTGACAAGATAACTCATACCTACTCGACGCATGGCGTAGCCGTGCATACGTTAAAACTTGGGAATGCAATATCGTTCTGGCATAACTATTTAGTAATCTGTGGTTCTGGTGAGATCTCGGCCTTTTTTTGCGAGACTGATTTCGGACGAAAAAACGCCGCGGCAGCGCGTTGGCTGAAAGGCACTATCCGACTTTCAAATTTAGGAAATCGTAAGTCGTATTTAGCAGTTTAACGGCTACTACATCTTACGGTTTCCTAAAAGTCGAAAAATCGGAATGTATAATATATATAGCAGTTAGTGAGTCTTTTTATATCACATAAAAATCCGAAATAATCTACAGGCAGATAACAAACAACAAAGAAGATAAATATAAAAAATCAAAATGGTTTTTATTTCATATAGGCCTACATGGGCACTTGTAAAACGTCAGAAGCTAGTGCACAGTTCCAAATTAGTCATTTGTTAGAGCAGCTCTAACTGCTATTACAGCTTCCGATTTCCTAAATTGATTCCTAAAAATCGGATAGTGAAATAAACGTTTGACACGGACAGAGCTGCGATCTGTCAGTTTCGGTGCGCGTTTTATTCGTGGTCGGCGCAACACGATTTTTTCTTATATTCTGTCCTGTCACTGGTCACACTATCACTAATATAATAATTATTATTTATGTTATTAATAAAAAGGATTTTATCGCAAGAAGAGATTTTTTAGAAACAATCATTGTATTGAGTCCGTATTTATACCTACGCAGGTAGTCCGTGGTATAAACTTATGTAATACGTAACAACTAACATACTTATAAAACAAACAACACAGGTACATTAACAGGTCTCGATTCTAAAATAATTTAGGCCCACATAAGGCCACTTAAAGGCAGTGTAGTCCATTAAAAACTTGAATCAAATTGACACCGCAGCAGCCCTTGTAAGCTCCCTTATCGTTCCAAGTTTCGAAGGGTTGCTCAATAAATCATCACTTTCACGACAATAATCCACTGGTACACGCTACCGTCCTCAATTTATATATATATATGCTGTTATCTAACTAAATCATACATATAGTGAGTTTACGTACAATTCTAATTTACTTATCATGTCTATACTTTTTAATGAAACAGTCATTCATTTAAAAACTATCCCTAGATAACTGAGAGAGTTGTTTTGATGATTTTATTGATTATAATTTCGTAAATAGTACGTCCTACGTTAATAAATCACACTTTAATTAACATTATACATTGACACTGATTTGCAAAAATGAGAAAAACAAGAAAAGGCGCTTTCACCTAAAATGTGATTTATTCTGTTGTTTATTTTAGTACTCGCAAAACTGCCTAGACATCGTAGACACGTCGTATTGTTTTTGTTATCCGAGGTTCATAGGTTGTCGGCTTGCATTGTTCCCGTGCGCCTCAAGAAGTTGTTAGGAAACCGTAGAAACCCTGCAAAAGGGTCGAAGTCTACAGGGGCCAAGGATTCGCGTCTGAAAGGAAGGCTCTGGCCTTAGTTTATAGGGAACGTAAGAACGGGATGGGTTGTTTAGTCAGTAAGATTCTGACATTATTTCCCATGGGCGGGATTTGTCATTAGATGATTTTTACCCGCCATAGGTCAGATAACCATACTTAGGCAGACCAAAGGCCTGTAAAAATTATGTGGGCTGTTAAACCGTCTCTGGATCCTACAAGACCGAGTCAAAAAATAAGTAATCCCAGTGGATCCAAGGTCTAACCTAAAACACCCTAAAGCTGTCTTCACATCTGATGTTTTTTGGAGTCATATTGCCGGAGAGAATGAGGAAATACATTAGGCACAGACTTCTACATAAGAACAACGCCTACGCAAGGAGGTCCCAAAGGTCCCTCAGGGAAAAAGCTTGCCCAACAGACATTCAGGAGCCAAAGATTCCCTAGGGTAAAAGCTTGCTCAATAGAAGTTCAGGAACCAAAAGTCCCTTAGGGTAAAAGCTTTTCCAACAGAAGTTCTAGTTATAAAAGTTTCTAAGGGATACTGAATAACAATAACAAGGGGTCAATATAACTGAATAACAACCAGGGAAGTCAACGAACTCCCACGACAAAAACAATTTAAACTTAAAATGGCTGTGTTTTCTTCCTAAGTTCATTCAAGATCAAAGATATGACATATCGAAGAACAATGACTTGTGCTAAATGTCCTTACTTCGGTATTGTTCGGCGAATTGTTGAACACAATATCTTCTAACAAGTCAGTCAATGCAGTCTGGACAGGTGAACTCTGTGTGTAGTTATTTCGTCAACTGAGACTTCAACCTGCATGGTTCTCATACGATTTGAACAATACATGACATTTTTGCTGTATGGACTTCAAAAGGGAACTTTGAGACCTTCGAGATTTTTTTGGTGTTTTTGCTCAGGGTAATTAGCTAGGAAACACTAGCCTCATCTTGGTTAAATCGACAGTAATTCCGCCCCGCAAATATCCAACCCTTACGTTGTTGAGACTTCTACGGTCCAGACTAAGCGTTCTACCTCGTCGTTTATAACGCGTTTGTACGCGGTATAAACGGACTGAAACAGGTTGAACTGAATGAAGGACTGAAACAGTTTGCCAGCTGTTTTCCTGTCCGATTATAATTTAGGTGTCTTCAAGGGTAGAGTGAATAGGATTTTAATAAACTAGTGCGCTTCACTATCAACGATTGCATCACTGCTTACCATCAGATGGGAATGCATTCAAGCACTAATTTATATCAATAAAAAATATCACTAGAAAATAAGTTTTTTTATGCCTGATCCATTAACTCAAGGATGTTAGCGATAATTGTATTTCAGTTTGAAACCGTAGTTTATGAAGGTTAAGCCATTTGCAGGTATGAAGAAACTGCATTGCGGTTGAATTAATTGCTTTAATCAAAGGTTCAAGGATATGCTTTTATTGTTATCAGGTGCGGTTACACGAATTTATGTTAAGTAAATAATTTATTATACGACAATTCTGCATATTATTTTATAAATCTTTTTTTATATAATCTTTTCCTTGTATGTGTTCTTGTACTTTTTGGTGAACAATAAAATTTCATCCATCTTTCTATCAAATTATTTTTTGAAGTATATCATCAAATGATTTCTTCTGCTCTTGATTGGAGCGAGGTGTATCAGACTTGTACGAGTGCCTTCAAATTAGCCGCAACGTGTCGCACGACACCTGATGGTAAGCAGTGATGCAACCATTTCCTTTCAGAAGCAAACCCTTGGCACCAGTTGGCTTCGACCCTGCTTGCAGCCTACGGTTTGCTGACGCTTTGGACCAGTAGATCCTTTTACCAAGTCATCATGGAGCGTCCGCAGTGCTCGCACGTGATACCCTTTCTTCATCAAGGACATGAATTTAGGGCCTACAAATGCTATTATCACTTAACAATTTTACCAACCAATTAACAGGTTCGGTACTACGGACCGAAAGGTACATGAAAAGGATCCTCTACCCATGAGCACCAATTCGTAGCTCTTAAAATACAAACACAATAGATGGACTGAGGTGCTTTGTTACTGGAGAATTGCCTATTAACCAACCAAACAAACTCATTGATCAATATTTGCTTTATTTAGATCAAGTGGTATTTACGTGAAAAGAGGTCAGAAACGGTAAACGCTGCGAAAAACTAATTTGAGACACAGTTACTCAAGATGCTGTCAATTGACAGAGCAACAAAGCTTCGTATATTGCCGACAAACAAACAACACGGCAACCATGTCTCGGTTGTTGGTCTTGAAATCGAAAAGTCGGACAGGCCAACCAGTTGAACCGGACATATATTACCATAAAATCTTTTAAATTTTAATGAAGTGACTTATGTCCAGCAGTGGACGACTTTCGGCTGATGAAAGGATGATGAACGAAATCACAATAAATAGACTGATAAAATTACTACACCCTAGCGACAAAAGGCAAAATAAAAAAATGAATCTAGATAAAATTGTTCTATTTAAAAAGCCGGACAGACCGAACTCCGCCTCATCGGGCCGGACACGCAACCAAAAAACCTGACCGTGACTGGCTTTATCCGGATGTCTGGTAAAACTATCTCCGGCAGCAAATAATCTCGTGAGCACTGAAATCAAGCTTCTCATTGGCTGGCTCAACAACCTAGGTTACAGACTGAGTTAACTGGACATTTTGAGCAGGTTTCAAAACACTTCCTTTAAGCATTCGACCCAAAAAAGCAATGTACATGACTCACGATTTCCATGTCCGAAACCACAGCCAAACAAATCATTCAGATCATCGACCGTAGCGTGAAATACTCTCGTTATCAGTCCAAATCCTACCTTATCACTTAAGAAATACAGTCCAAATACCAATGGTAAGCAACTTAATTGTAAAGTGAACTCAAACAATCGGTCATGGCAAGAGAAACCTACTAATTTTATAGGTGCGATTGAGATTAGACTCTATTGAATTGTGTTAGAGATTGTTTTGTTCTGATACATGGCTGTGCTACCCTTTTAGAACGAAATTATTCCTATTAAATATTAAGAAAGTTAGCGGTCCTTCGTTACTATTGACAGGTAAGAGTTCCGGATAGAGAGAGAGGAAATCGTCAAGTCAAAAAATAAAAGGGCCTTTGACATTTGTATTTTGACTACCTAGATGCTTGTCCGGTGTAGTCAAGGTATAGTAGTAGTAGCTATTTTTGTAGCACACAGCATAGCATCAGCCTTACAATGTACCCTCTGTGGAGACTCGAGCCTCCTCTTTAGGATAGGGAATGGGCCGTAATCCAACACGTAGGCACAGTGTGGTGGATCTGCCGGAGGCTCTACGCCGGCATCGTCCGGTCCATGGCCCTTTATGGGGCACCAGTGTGGGCGCCGACGCTGCGTAAACGCCCGGCGGCCCAGCTGAACGCCTGCCAGAGAGTCATGGCCATCCGGATGGTGCGGGGATACCGCACGGTGTCCCGCGAGGCGGCGAGCCTCCTTGCTGGCCTACCACCATGGGATTTGGAGGCAACAGTCCTTGCACACATGCACGACCAGCGCGTGGAGATGCAACGCCGGGGCGAAGATCCGCTGCCCGAACATGTCGAGGCGTGGCGGAAGGAGCTCCGGCGAGATCTCATGGTGAAGTGGAAACAGCGACTGTCGCAACCCAGCGCTGGGCACACCGTAATCTCAGCGGTAGTGCCCCTCTTTGAGGCGTGGCTGGATAGACCTCACGGCGTCCTCACTTTCCGCATGACGCAGGTTCTCACCGGACATGGGAAGTTCGGGAGATTCCTGCACCGGATTCGTGCGGAAGAGACGTCCGGGTGTCGCCACTGTGAGGCGAGCCCGGAGGACACGGTGGAGCACACGGTGGAGGTGTGCCCTGCTTGGGAAGAGCATCGCCGTGTCCTCGTGGGGGTGATCGGCGGCGGCGACCTCTCGCGTCGGGCCCTGGTTCAGGCCATGGTCCGCAGCGAAGAGGAATGGCAGGCGGTCGCCTCCTTCTGCGAAGCAGTAATGCTCGTAAAGGAGGAGGCCGACCGCATAAGGCAAAGGCAACGGCGTACTCGCCGTAGCCGTCGCCGCCGCGATCTTGCCGATATCCGGCCACCGTAGACACTGGCTCGCGGACGGTGAGCAATGGGTAGCTCGCCGTCCGATCGTCTGGTAAGACCGAGTCCAAGTCGTCAACGGCGCGCACCGTTCCCACCGTCGTCACCGTTCCAAAAAAAAAATGTCACAAGTCTTCGAATTTTTGGTTCTAGGACATGCCGGTTTCTCACGATGTTTTCCTTCACCGTTTCGAGAGCAGAGGTGATGAAAACTAAATTACGAAAACTAATGCGCTGGACCTAATTTATTATTTTATTGTTTCTTTCACTTTCTTTCCAATTTACATTCTTTATCAAATATCAAAAAGAATATTTTATTTTTAACGAGTTTAGAACCAAACATTTGAAGATTAGATGACGGCTCATTCCCTCTCTCCTCTCTAGAGAAAAAGCCTGAGTCACAGCAGTGGAAGCATTTTAAGGCTAATTGTTTATGTTAAGGGATGTTAATAAAAACATGAGTCACGTAACTATTACAGAATTAGAAGACAAAGCACTCAGTGACTCACGGTTCTAAGAATAGATCAGTGGCCCATTTCTCCAGCCGCTCCATGGAGCATCAGATAGAAATGCGACCTTATCACCAATGACATAGATCTTATGCTTACACACACCTATTCGATTGTCATATGGAATCTGTAGGATCAATAATACTCCAATATTATTGGAAAACTAAATATTATAATCCAACTTGCTTTCCACCAGCGGCTTCAACCGTATGTAAGTTTCATCCTCTTAGAGGATAATTTTGGGAAATCCTTTCTTAGAGCTCGCTTACGCCATAATTAAATGGCAAGCCTTGTGCAAAATTTCAGGCTCCTAGTCCCAATAGCTTCGGCTGTGCATTGATAATTATGTCAGTCAGTCAGTTTACAAAAAAATAACAATTTGTTTTCTTATGATTACATTTTTCTAACGGAAAACCGATGACGTGGTCTGAGGGAATGAGATGGATGCCAGACGGATAAGACCTCGTGGGAACACTTGGGGGAGGCCTATGTCTAACAGTGGACGATTTTCGGCTGAATTGTTGATTATAGTACTTACTGTCAAAAAGGAAGGTTTTTTTAGGTTACTAATAGATTCGGATTCCTCGTAATGACATGTGTATAGTCACTTAATTCTAAAAAAAAAACTAATAATAAATTTCTTACTGCATTTTAATTTGCATGGCAAAGTATAGCTTTTATTTGATTGAGTTGCAATGCAATATGTTGTTTAGGCAACTAGCTCAAAAGTCATTATGTACACAGTCCTCATTATAAACACGTGACTAATTTATCTATAACTAATAAATAATCACGTTCTGTCTACATAGTTCAGGAGTTAAAATGTTTACGATATAGCCGCCACCCGCGGTTCTGCCCGTGTGAAATTAGTAGGTAGACCGGTACTTCCCACCTTTATAAATAGCCAAATTTTATGCAAGTCGCTCATCCGTTTGAACTTGAAAGCTGGTACGTAGGTACCTACTAGTTTAAAATTTAAACCCATTCAGCCATTCAGGTTTGAACCTAATTTTATAACCCTCGGTGCACAAGTTGAACCATCATAGCGATCGAAGTCGGGCACAGCACGTAACCATAGCAACGTACTGGGTCGAAGCTTACTGGGGCCCAGGGTCTCTTTCTGAATGGAAGGCTTTGCCCCGGTGCGAAGGGCAAGGAAGGAACGGGTGTTTAGTCAGTAGAGTCTGAATCTGACACAGTTTACCGCTCCGTCCAAGAGCGGGATTCGTTAATGAATGATTTTTGCCCACCATATAAAACCATAGCAACAGGCTCAACTTACTTGCCGCGAAATATAATCAATCTACACTAATATAATAAAGAGGTAGTTTTTTTTTGTTTGTAGGAGGTAATCTCTGGAACTACTGATCCGATTGGAAAAAAAATAGCAAAAATAGAAAGCTGCTTTACTCCTGAGTGACATAGGCTATATTTTGTGTACGCGGGCGAAGCTGCTGACAAAAGCTAGTTTTTAATAAGTGGGGAATCACTTAATAAAAAAAATACTTACGATAGCGGCTTAATACAAAGATATCGGATAACCATTTAGTAACTTGTAAAAAACATAGCGAACCAGTTTACCGCGCTCAAAGTCACGATTAGCTTGCCCGCTGCCTCGCTTCGCAAGTTCAAAGTTCGTAAAGTATAGTAACCCGATATCCTTATTCGTGTTGAGAGGGAAGCACCCAGGATTTTCATTAAACCTTTTCTAGGAAAAAAATACCGGCCAGTTGCGAGGTAGACTTGCACACCAAGCAAGGGTTCTGTAAAAAGTAGTAAAAACTTACTTATAGATGAGAATAGTTCTATTCCCAACTCCCAAGGGAGTGTCAAAGCCTTCTGGGGCCAAGGGTTGAAACGAAAGCGTATTACCAGGGCTCTGTGATCAAGGCAAGGAAGGAACGGGTTTTTTTACGGTAAGAAAAATCATCGAATGACGAATCCCGCCCTTGGCCGGAGCGAGAGACAGTTTCAGACTTCTACTCTCTAAACGACCCACAGTTCCTTCTTGCTTTAGTTCCAGGGCCCTGGTGTTCCGCTGGCCCCAGAAGGCTTCGACCCTGCTTGCCCCCTAAAACTGGTAACAACTCCTTGAGGCACGTGGGAAAGGTGCGCGCCGTAAGGAAGGAATGGGGTAGGATGTTTAGTCAATAAAAGTCTGACACTGTTTCCCGCTCCGCCCAAGATCGGGATTCGTCATTGAACGACTCTTACCCACCATAAAAAAACCAAAGAAAGGCCTGATAATTTCGCGTCATTATTTTCACGAGTTCTGCAACACATTTCCACAAGTAAGGAATACATTATTATAAGCAAATACTCCACAGCTGTAATCATGACGAACGCTACCCGATCACGCGGGTTCGCACGTGTTTGCTCCATTAACGTCTCTCACTGAATAACTGTGCTAATCATTTAGCATTGTTATTTTCGTGAAAACATCGTAAACGTAATAGGTACGTCATTTTAAAACGTTTAGGCGTGCTTTATCACAGATTATCGTAGATTTGGAACAGCAACAAAAATGGGGTGTAGTTCATTAAGAGCGGCCAACCCGCGCGGAAAATGTACATTTTCCTACAACTGCCCCTGATGATGATGATTATGATGTTATTATACATTATTCTTCAAATATTTTAGATACACAGATATCTTGTGAATATTATGTAGGCTTCTATAGAAATCAAAACATACTTTTTTTGTAAGAGTAATCCAGTAAAGATCTGCTATTTTACGTGAACTTTGACTCTCCATAATGTACTCCTACCTACATTAAAAATATATTATAAAATAAAAAATTACTTCTATAGAAGCCTTGCGCATTTAAGTAATCGAAATTCTAAACAATGAATTTTTTTCTCAAAATTCCTTATGGGTTTAATAAATTAATACACGTATTTCTTGGAAAAAGTTTTGTGAAACATTTTTTTTTTTGTCAAACTTTCGAGTAAATCGTAGAATTACTGAATGCCAACTGAGTTTTCAGGTGTTATATCTCTTTTTTCGCATTACTTTTGCATCAAACATCACATTAAATTGCGTTAAATAAAGTAACAACCTTTTAACGCAAGCCGATATACGAGTGGGGAAGGCCTACCTTAAGAAGACATACACCGTTTACCACAAATACAATAAATAACGAATAATTACTTAACATAAATAAAATACATAATCATGAAAATGCGCTATAGCCTATACATAATCATGAAAATGCGCTCAAATCGTTTGAGTCCCTCATCTCAATATCGCGATCCGATATCGAAGCTATCTGCGAGATATACCTAAGTGGCAATTAAAGAGTCATTACACATATTAAACGCTGATATCTTTAACAAATATTAGGTATGGCAACACCAAATAACCTGGCCGAAGTAATTAAATTCCAGTTCAATCTAGGTTGGCACAGTGGTTAAACGATTGACTGCTGCTCATCTAGCCAAAGTTACTTTCGTTTCGTTAACGTTAAACGCTTAGAATAAGCTACGCCCCCGCCCCCAATTCTTTTATTATGGCCATGTGACTGAGCGTTGAGATGACGTCAGAACATAGGAATTGGGGGCAAGCTAACTCAAAGCGTTTGACGTTATCGAAACGATCTTAACTTGGCTGGATTCGATACTCGCACTGAAAAAACATTTGTATGGCCTACAGATAGATATATCAGGAATAAACTCAGTTCACAAATATTTGCGCATTCATAATACAAGACGCACCTTCGGTAAGACAAGGGCCGAAGTGCTAAAATTTCCGAAAATGAGTTAAATATGCGAAAAAAACCTTAAAATGTCTGTCCTGAAAAAAATTAAAATTAGCACTTCGGCCCTTGTCTTACCGAAGGTGCGAAGAGTAATTCATAGTGCGGGGCCAAGTATTAAAAAAAAGCAACAAATTCGATATTTGAAATTCGAAATTGGTTCCAAATTAAGTATTGCCAATACGCAAATTATTGTATCAGTTACTCAAGTGGTAAAATGATAAATTAATTGCTTATTGTGAAATTGTTGCGGTAATTTTGGTTCGCAAATTTCTTTACAACAACCAACTACGGGTTCGCTAATTGATTAATTTTTAACATAAGATCATTTTCTCTTTATTGATAACAGGTTCGCTCTTAACCGCTATCTCACCTGATGGAAAGCAACGATGTGGTCGACGATAGAGTGCGCTTACTTAGAAGTAAGCTATTCACTATTGACTTAAAGATTCCCGGAAACAGAGACTCCGGCAAGGAATTCCACTCCTCACACTCTCCTTTCACTCTTCGTACATTGTACAACGATACAGCTATCAATCCAGATTTTCACACGATTAGCAGTCATTAGGAGTAATCAGAACCGTATTTTCCTAGAACTGCATAACGTTCCATAATTACAGTAACAGCTAAGTCCTAGTCGGAAATAAATTAATTAACCGATTTCAATGAAACTTGCTATACCAAAGCAAGGTACTTGAGACCCTACCGTGAACTCTTAACGCGATCCATTTGACGACCTATACTGAACTATTAAAATGATGGAACTTTATACGGTGTGTATCTCCATCCCCCTTTCTCGCTCGCATGCTTGACAAATTAACATGTCATGGTACCTAAGGCTCCTGGACTAAAAATTTAGTTATGTTACGATTGCGACACAGTCGAAAAATAGTTTACAAGAGAAAAAGAGTATTAATATAAATAAATTAGTGATTGACTGCGATTGCACCTGATGGTAGGCAGTGATGCAATAATTGATGGTGAGACGAAATTCTAAATTATAATCGGATGGGAAGACTCCAGCAGGCCATTTGTTCCAGTCCTTCGATGTACGCGGTATAAACGATGAGACGAAACGCTTAGTCCGGATCGTAGGCAAAGGTTTGATTCTTCATTTTTTATAGAAAACTTAAAATTAAGACGGAAGTACGCATGTCTGTAACTAGCAAATAAAAGTATGCAAGTAGCATGCATGCCTTAGCTACAAGCATATAATACCTATTTCGGCCTCTATCGGAACTTATAATACTTATTTTTTTAAATGTTCATAAATAACTTTTTATACATAATGTTACAAATTATATTAAAATCGATTCATACATTTCTGAGAATAACGACTTGTAACTTTTTATGAAATACCGTGAAGTGTAAACAACCCTAAAAATACACCTATCAAAAGGAACCTTATCTATAACACGAAACCAATATTTCTTCTTCAATCAGTTCACAATAATATGATAACAACTATGACAAGTCATACTCACGTGTGGGTTAATAGTATTTACTCATTGTTAACGCTATCGTATAACCCGTGAGTTATGCCAGTGTGCAACGGTATCACTGCACGCTTAGCACGCTGAGCACGTCGGGTGAAAAGACCCCGGTAATGGACCCCGCACAATTGCACGCGGCTGACTGCATTGCACTGGATTGACGGATAAACGACCCGTCCTATTGCGGATACGCAGATAGGGTTACCAGATGACAGGGATTTTCCTGACATGTCCGGGAATTTCAGCTGTCTGTCAGGGAAACAGGGAAAGTTGGAAATTTTCAGGAATTTAAAAATAAAGAGAAAAAAAAAATTAATCAAAGAATTAACAACCAATTTATTAATTATTCATCTGATCCTCATATATTTGTAAAATAATATAAGTTTCTGCCGAAATGTCAGGAAAATTATTGCTGAAACAGGGTTTTTTTCAGGAAAACTTATTTTCGGATCTGGTAACCCTATACGCAAAGGTAACGAATTTATGAATGAACTTTGTGACGGAGTTTAATACTCTGCGGGTAAGATAAGTCGAAGATGCGATGTTTCTCGACAGAGTCACGAAAAGGGCATCAGTCTGTAAAAGTCTGACACGTCTTCTCGCTTCCGTCCTGAGCGAGAAGAGTTATTTGATTCACCACAAAAAAGTGGATAAGATTAAAAGTTTAAAACTGACGTAGCAATTATGCAAAATTATAGGGGAAGCGCCAAATTGGCTCGCGAAGTTTACATTTACTTAAGCTTTTTGCATTTTTCAAGTTCGGTTCTCCTTATGTTGCTGAATGACTAACCAATGGAGTAAGACAAACTAAAAAGGTTGCATTGATGATTTTAATAAGTATGATTCCACAAATAAATGCATATTTCGGCTGCAAATCATACAATTTAACACAGACATGGAAAATGCATAAAAGTTAAGAAATGTACCATGGGATACCTAGCAACTTGCAACCCGCACTGGGCTCTCGCGGTAGACCCTAGGAAATAGGCTCTACCACGAGAAGCCCTTAGTCCCAGCATTGGTAACATTGTATGGCTGATGCTGCTGCTCGTGCTGACGGTTGGTCTACATTAGGGGTGCCGAAGCCGAGCACTAGCCTAGTTCAAATTCGTGTAGTATTTTCATGGTCGGCTCCTCTAGTGTCGGTCCACACTGGTCGAATTTGACTCGTGCACCTCTCCTCCGGCGTAGAGCACCCTTTACATTTGTCGAATAAACAATAGCTTTAAGTACAAAAGATTGTAATTACTGGCTGTGTTTCCGCCATTTCTGATTAAGAATACACCTGTGCGACCAGGCGTGATTTCGGCTATCCAGTAGGCAACAACAATGGTGTGTAGACCCCATTACTTTGCATACAATAGCTAGCTAAGTGTTTGTATGTAGACAAGTAGTAAAAGCATCGTTTATCGTGTCTGTTTATATTAAGGTATATTTTATTGCCGCATAACTCTTTAGTGTCATCATCTTCCTTCTTACTTTCTTTCTATCTTATTGTTTTATCATCACGTATGTCTATCTTTAAACCGACCATTAATAATTTTCACTACATAATGGCACTAGATCGAATGTACAACACTGCAATTCGTTGTCGGACGGAAATTTTCAAGTGCACGACTTCAAAGCTAGGCCGATGCGTCTCAAGTGGTGTTCAATTGGACATCTACTACAGTACAGCTGACGGATCTTGGCGAGTATGAAGTTAAGCTCTGCGAATTTTAGTTCGAGTTTTCAAAACTCATAAAAAACCTTTGAACCAAAGAAAACGTAAGTATCGCGATAGGACACAAGGAACCAAGAAGTACCGTTGGAGAAAAGGAGAAGTCTGTACAGTGGGTGATTCCAGGTTGAAAAACGATGACATTTTATTGACAATAGAAATATTTGTATACGAGAGTGTGACTCAAATTAAGATCCATTTTCATCCAAAACTGAATCGCATTCGCACACCGCCAGCTCCGGAAATTGTTTCTGTGATTGAAAAGGGGACAAGTTTCGAAGAAAATGGCAAGACTATTTTCCTCAATAGGTATTGTAATTTGTGTTTAATATAAAATAATAAAATAAATATTAAATAGTACAAGTAAACATAGTCTATTTTTCCATAAGCAAACAATGACCAGGAAAATTGCCACCTGTATTAGTTTATGCGCTAATTATGGCAGTAATAATGTACATAAATATTTCAAAACTAATCAAAACTTTATTGGGTTTTTTTAGGTGGTGAAAATCATTCAATGACTTCACTGCGCCCTTGTGCGGGTGCGGTAAATAGTGTCATACTTTTACCGACTAAAAACCCACTCCTGTTCTTTCGTTCCAGGGCCCCGTGTTCACATTGCCCCATGGCCCCAGTAGGTTGACTCAGCTGCTAGCAGGGGACCAGCTGCAGCAGCTTCCGCGACGAAACACTGATAACTACTAGAGGCGCGCGTGGAACGATACGCGCCCTCGACGACTTGGGTCCGCTCCAAACGGTTACCCGACACTTTAGTAGGATATAATATATTCCCACTAACTGTCATGATTTTCTTTGTCTCGAAATCACGACACGACAACAACACAACAAGGAATGCAAATAGACTAACAAAAATGTCGGAGATAATAATCTTGTGCGAGACATACATTACTGGCGGTTTAACCTAGAGGTCGCCATCTTTCATATTCCGAACATGAATTCGCGGGAATTTCGACAGCAGTTCGCAGATGGTAGGTACAGCCAACTGCATGTAGACCGGGTATATTTGATTATGGCAATGCCTTTATTTCCTTGCTTTAAAGGCGATTATCGTAGATCAAGTGTTACAGCTGTCATTGTTTCATAATATGTATGCAAAGATTTTTTTTTTTGCTTTTTTATGGCTGCTTAATGCAAAGCTATAATGTACAGGATTTATTAACCTACTATGAATAAACGTGATATTCAACCAATGTTAATTGAAAAAAAAAACAGGTTTATTTACATATCAATGTAACAATGTAATTTTCTAGTTTTTTCTTGGCTTTGGCTAGAATTGACAATTTTCTTAAACTTTCACTCTATAAATTCTTTGGATTGAAAGGTGGACATTGTAATATTATGTGCAAACAAACTCATGTTTTATTTCAGCAAGCAGACTTGTTAGTCATTACATGAACTGACACTATTCAAGTGACTTACATAAGAACCTATCACAAGTTACAAACATTCCACTAACCAGAGCAGCGTAAAAGTATTTTAGATTAGCATCTTGAGCTCAATGTGCCCCTGTGTTGTAGCATTTCAAATTTAAATTATTTTTAGAGTCATGCAGTTTTGCTACAGAGTATTTTTTTACAAAAATACAAAACTTAAAATTGGTAAGAGCTTGTAAGACAAGATATGATTTTGGATAAGTATAAATTGTATGCAATTTATGAAAATTACTTGTTTAAATTTTTGTAATATTTTATAACCAACCAACCACAAATTGAACTAGTGACTAATTACTTACATGATATAAAGTGAATTGGTTTAAATCTAAAGGAATACAAAGGTTATACTTAGTATACTCTAACTTTTTAATTGTTTTACTTAATTATGTGGAACAATTAAAAAATTGTATTGAGGATTGTAAAGTTTGTAACATATAGATGACTACTCCATGTAAAATATTTGTATTCACCACCATATAATTACATAGGAAGTCATTCTCAACAAAGGTAGGATAGGTAGGTAGTTGTAAAAAGGCAACTATAATTGATTGCTTGATAGTTGAAAATCTTTAAAACACACTCAACAATTTTTTAAACTCAGTAGTAATCCAAGCAAATGTTGGTAAACAAGATAATATTTAGTACAATAAGGAAGTAGTCCACTGATAAAATAATAGATAAGTGTCAATGATATGAAATTAGATATGTTTTGCAACAAAAGTTTACAGTGTTGGTTTATTTGATGGTAGTAAAGAAGAAAGTAATTATTGACCCAATAAGTATCATAAACAAACAAAAAAAAATGAATTCCATTAATTCATTAACCTTTCGAGTACTGTAATTAGAGGCACAATAGAAAGACAATAGGTATGTATATCGGGCTGATGTCCGCACCTCCACGACTAAAGCGCGTATTTTGCGTACAATAGGTATGTGGACCTGCATTCGCTCGGGGCTCAAGAGTTTAAGCTCCAAGAGGACACTGGTGTCCGAAAACCTATTGTCTTTTAATTGTCTGTAATTATGGCTTGATATCATATTAACAATTCAAACTCTAAATTTAAATAACCATCTCAGTAAATAGCATTACATACAGTAAGTTTTCTGTGTCTTAGAAAGCACTGGCTGTGTCTAGGCATTTGTTGTCAGATGTATGAATACCTGACCATCAGTGTTACCACTGTATTACCCTGTAACTAATATGAGGAGGGAAGGTAGACATTTGCCCCATGTTAAAATACAGGAAAAGGCTAGGAGATGACTTAAAAGTTTTGTCAAGCAGATATTGAATTATGTATTATATCTTGAAGGTTATTATTATTCAAGTTATTCAAGTCAGTAGTGCACACTAATCATTAAAAGTTATTCAACTGATTTTTCCTTGTTCTGTGAGGTTGTATGTCTGCTATAGTATTTGAACTGACTATTGCATTGCATTTGTGTTACTAACAATTGTGAATTTATTTTATTGCTATTTGCAGTTATAAAAATATTTTAACCAGAAGTATACTTAAGTAATTAAAACATTCAGATGATACTTACTAAAACCTATTTCCAATTGGAATCTGAACAAATAAAAATATAATATAATACAGCAACTCCTGCATTAATTTGATTTTTTACTTGTTTGATATTTTTATGTTCATCTGAGCATTGCTAATTATATTTTTGGGTAAAAATATTATTTGTCATCTTATAGTCTGTCATTTTATCAATGAAAAACTCAATGCCATTACTCTAAAGGCTAAACAAATATTTTGGAGGTGAATATTGCACAACACAGCAGTCAAGTGATTGTCAAACAGTGTTGACCAAACACTTCTGTGGCCCTTAATAGGAAAGTTTTATCAATAACTATCTGGGCTGACCTTGTCACCACAGCATGTCTCTGTCAATATTCACACAATTATCACCTCCATCATAATTTAAATTAGTTTTATATACTTACGGCCATCACCATCTCGAAGGTGTGCTTATGCACCCTTACTGGATGCTGATACTCCTGCACCATTTTTCACACTTTTAAAACACACGAAACAAAATAAAAGAATACAAGGACTTCACAAACTTTTCAATATCAACAGTTTCACAAAGTAGTCATACTGCTCGAACTCCTTTCACTCGCGATCAGTACGACAACAATAAATTCGTACGTCGAGTCAGAATTACACCGTGTCGTGAACTTGAAATAATATCCACGAATTGAAACAAAATGGAATGTTTGCTCTGAAGTTAGTCGCGTGTCAGATAGTTGACAGCCCAATTGTTGCATGTACAAAATATTCGCTGGTTTTGGATTTGTTCAAAAACAAACTTTTATTTCAAGGCCACGTCAAATGTAAAAATAATAATGGTAAGTTTTTTTACTTCACGTTGTTTTCAATGTGAACTCATTATGGAAATTGAAGCGTTTTATAATTTAGTGTAATATTAAATAATTACTAAAAAATAAGTGCAGGAAGCTCAAAAGAATCCTCGGACAAGAATGAATGGAGTTGAATGTTTCATGGTTCATTCAAATAATAAATACGTTTTAATGGTAACTGCTGGACTGACTGTAATTTAATATAACAATTTCAATCAAAAATATAATAGTAGTTTCTAGAAATAAATCCTAAAATATTTTTTAATCTGGACCGTAACAATGGCTTCGCTCCAATGTTGCTACAAATAAAAATATACAAATTCGCAAAATAAAGTTCTAAGTTCCTTGCTATTTCTTGCCGCTCGTTCATTGTCCGGTTCTAAATTAAATAAACTTGAAAGTGAAATTATCAGTGACGAATTAAGTTTATCAGAATCCTCATTAAAAAGAACTATCAGAAAAATAACCAAACAAAATATCATTTCCGCAGGTCATTTTCCACGTATTTCGTAACTAACTTCAAGACAGTGAGTAAGCGGGCCTTGACGAAGCGCGAATGTCGCTTTCTATTATTTGAAGATTATTTCTTCTGAATTTAAAACGCAAACCAAAATTCTGGCAAAATTGTGCGCGTTCGTGCCCGATGTCTAGTGCTGAAGTCGCCGATAATTCCGTTGACCCCCCGGCGAAAAAGCGGAAACTAAATACAGGAGAATCACGTTCCAACAACTCGGCAATGGCGAACAATGGGACGCGTGTGGAAGATGAGATTGACGAGGCTCTGTACTCACGGCAGCTGTACGTATTGGGTCATGATGCCATGCGGCGGATGGCCAGCTCGGATGTGCTTATTTCGGGACTCGGGGGTCTCGGTTTGGAGGTAGCGAAAAACGTGATCCTCAGTGGAGTGAAGTCGGTGACTCTTCATGACGAGCGCAATTGCACGATCACTGACCTTTCGTCGCAGTTTTACTTGTCCGAGCAGTCAATTGGTCAAAACAGGGCTCTGGCATCGTGCGAACAGCTGGCTGAGCTGAACCACTATGTGCCGACGACTGCGTACACCGGGCCGCTCACTGAGGACTTCCTACGTAAGTTCAGAGTGGTGGTGCTCACCGGTGCCACCTGGAGCGAGCAGGAGCGAGTGGCGGCCATCACGCACGCCAACGACATCGCTCTCGTCATAGCAGATACTCGAGGACTCTTCTCCAGAGTCTTCTGTGATTTTGGACCTGAGTTCACAGTAGTAGATGTGACTGGGGAGAACCCTGTGTCAGCTATGATTGCTGACATCACACACGAGTATGAGGCGGTTGTTACCTGCCTGGATGACACCCGTCATGGTTTGGAGGATGGGGACTATGTCACTTTCAGTGAGGTTAGTATCTTATTATTTCACAATTTGTTGCAATTCTTATCAAGGTATGAATGTTTTTGACAGTTGATTAGATGAGTAAAATAATTAGTCATAAAGTAAACAAGATATTTCTTCTCTATTATTATAATAATGATTGATTAACTCAAGAACATTCAACTTGTGTGTCAATATTATGGAGTTATCTCCATGGTGGCTTGCACTGAAAGTCCCTGACCTTTATTTAAGATCAAATATTTTGAAAATGTGCCAGAATCTGTTGATGTGGAGAAGATGTTGTCATGGATAAAATAAATGTTGATGACTATGTGTTCCTCTGACTCATTTAGAAGTTTCCACCATATTAATGATGATTTTAAGCCAAGTAAATCAGCTTATTATTATTTTTAGAACTTGTCTTTTTGGAAAGGCAAGGGTATTTTTATTCATAAGGAATAACCCTTTTGAGTACCATAATTAGAGACAGAAGAAAGACAATAGGTGTGCAAATGCCAGCATTTGTTCGGGGTTCAAGAATTTAAAATGAGTTTTTATGAAGTCATGATGCTATACCAAATCTACACTAATATAAGAAAGAGGTAAAGTTTGTTTTTTTGTTTGTAGGAGGTAATCTCTGGAACTACTGGTCTGATTGGAAAATTTTTAGCATCAATAGAAAGCTGCTTTACTCCTAAGTGACATAGGCTATATTTTATGTACGCAGGCAAAGCCGCTGACAAAAGCTAGTATACAATAAATTAATTATTGTGTTCTGTTAATAAATCAAGTAAAGGTTGTCTGTATAAAATCACTTCAATCAATGAGACTGCTCATTGCTACACCTTATTAATTGTACTGTCATTTCTTATGGTACTATAAAGAATGTATCTAATTACTATCAATTGACTACTGATAGGTTTATGTTTGGCTACTAATCCACCTGTTGGTAAGCAGCAACATTGTAAAAATATAGCTTACCGAGAAAAGAATTTTCAAGGAAGTTGATAAGAAAATCTAAATGATCATAGATTTTTATTTTCATTAAAATAAATAAGGTTTATTTAATATCTTAGAATGTATTTTAGAAAGCTTATTTTATGAAACTTGATATCATGTGGCACCTGTGTACTTGCTGATATAATTAATTATTTGGTTGTTCTTGAATTAGCTGCAATTGCATTAGTTTACTATTAAAGCAAGCATACAACAACAAAATGTAGATGAAATTGACACCAAATTACTTGATAAAGATTGAAAATCTTAGTTAATATTTGAATGTACCGTATGCAAAATATGCGCCAGTCGTGGAGTTGCAGATACTAGCCTGAAATAAAATACAATACATAGGGACAGACAGCGGGAAGCAACAAGGCTTTCTATTATGTATTGATTTTATATGCTGATGCATATAAAAGATCTTTGGACTTGGCTGCTATCAGTTGTATCTGTTACTTTTAACACCAATTCACACATAATCAAATTTTTAAATCTGGTTTGAACAAGATGTTAATCTTTGATATGCCAGTGCATAGATGTATTTTTTTTTAATTGCTGTAAACTGGTGTTTGACTGCGATCCCACCTGAAATGGTAAGCAGTGATGAAATTGTTGATGGTGACCACTAGTCTGCGTGAGACACAGTGGTTTTTGGTCTCTGTATATCATCCACCTTTTTGCATACTAAGATTTTTTATCTTTCATAGTATAAAATAGTGTTCCATGTCTATCTGATTATCTGATAATTCTTCCCAAATCTTATAATGGATTTTGATTACATTTTCTGTAAATAGAACAACAAACCAATTAACGAGATGAGCTCAGAATAAGAATGTGTTAAGCTTGAAACTGGACACTAGTTTTTAGTAAGATGATAGAGATGACAGTCAGGACACCAAGGGTTCAGGTATTGAATCCTTGAACCTCTGAAACCCATTAATAATAATATGTCAAATGGTTATTATTTTGGTTTACTACAACCATTATTCCTTTATTTTCCAGATCCAAGGCATGTCTGAACTAAACGGTTGTGAACCCCGCAAAATCAAAGTACTCGGACCATACACCTTCAGCATTGGTGACACAACAACTTTCTCCAAATACATCCGTGGAGGTATCGTCACACAAGTGAAAATGCCCAAGAAAATCCAGTTCAAGTCTCTTAAGGAATCGTTTGCCAACCCTGAGTTCCTTATTGCTGATTTTGGCAAGTTTGACTACCCACAACAGTTGCACGTAGCATTCGCCGCTCTCTACAAGTTCGAGGAGTCTGAAGGTCGTCTCCCGAAGCCCTGGAGTGATACTGACGTGATCAAGTTCATGGATTATGTGGATAAAATTGATGTCTTCAAAAATGGTGATATGGAAGTGAACTCTGAACTGCTCAATACTTTCTGCAAGGTATGTTAGTTTTGTAGGTTTTTTTAAAGACTTTGGCAAACTGTTTCTTTTTTTTTTATATTATCGTAGACAAAATAGAGGAAGTAGAAAAGTAAAAAATTGTCTTGGACGTCTTGGATTCTCAAATCTACCCAAATATTTGTAAAAAATGGACAAGCTGTTTCGGAGGAATTTGTTAGCAAATCTGAGAGATTCATATAAAATGTCAGAAAGTAATGCAATAGTTCCAAAACACTACACTACTACTACCTACTACGCATATAAAATCATGTCTCCACAAATCAAGTTTAAGTGTAGTAGTGTAGTATCGTCATTGATGATGAGGTATTCTATAAACTTAAACTATAATGTAAAACATGAATAAAAATTAAATTAAAACTGTAATGGAGCAGAGATGTTCGTTTATGCAAGAATTGCTATTCAATGCGCTGTTAAGTTCTTTGGGACCCGCGAGGACCTAAAGAATAGCTTCTCACATTGGCATCCAAGACATATGTTTTCTATATAAAAAAAAAAGCAGTCGTCAGCCACTCACACACCACTCCAGAAGGTTTTGGCCCAACGGCCAACTGTTCTGCGTACAATGTGTCCTGCCCATTGCCACTTAAGTTTGGTGATTCTTTTCGCTATGATGGCAACCTTGGTTGTCTTGCGGATATCTTCATGTTGTACTATTCTAGACGATAATGTATGACTTCATTCGCCAGGTTTCTTCCGGCGATCTGAACCCCATGAACGCAGCCATCGGTGGTGTGGTAGCCCAGGAAGTGATGAAGGCTTGCTCTGGCAAGTTCCACCCCATCATGCAGTGGCTATACCTAGATGCCGTCGAGTGCCTTCCTAAGGACCGTGCTTTACTCAATGAAGAGAACTGCAAACCAACTGGCTCCAGATATGATGGCCAAGTGGCTGTGTTCGGCAAACATTTTCAGAAGAGACTGGGTGAATTGAAGTATTTCATTGTTGGTGAGTTACCATTTCACATCTTTATATTTTCAAAAAACATACACAGTAAAATTTTGGTCGTTTTAATCCCGTGGAGGATCAATCCGGTACATTAAACACTATCGTTTGTAAAGATAAAATTAAAAAATAAAGTAAGTTTTTTTCGAAAAACTAAAATTAATTTTTAAATTTACGCGTATACGAAATTAATATCTTTAAGTAAAAACAGTTGAGCGGGTACAATGATCAGAGGTAGTCATCGGTCTACGTGTACTAAGGTAGGGGATGTGTGTAACCATAGCAAATGGATCGTCTTATTTGCCGCATACATACTTACTATATGATTCAAATAAGAACAGCATCGACTTAGCGCCATGTTGTGACGTCATAACTGTCAAATTATATCAGATAAAGTGGGCAGCACAAGATATTTAAAAAATTTAATTTACGAAGATATTTTTTTTATTGCTCTTGTCTGTTTTGCTATCTTATATATCAACTTTCATATAAACACAATAGGGAACTTCATAGAACCTTGCTTGATACTATAATTGAAGTAGTTTTTCCTTGTTTATTCTATTATCGTGCCTGAGTCGCCCTTGACGACTGTCTGTGGTAGACTTTACTATTTATGCCGATTTAAACGTATACGTCTCTTGCGCAGCCAATATATAATGGTGTAGATTTAGAGGCAGTTTAACCTGCGCAAAATATAAAAGTCACCAAATTACTCATCCTTGGGGTTATCTAAGATCACGTAAAATGATATACTCATTATTTTTAACAATGTTCTAATATAATTGATTGTAATTAAAACAAGACGCTAGTTCACGTTCGCGCCTGTGTCAGAAATCTTTGGAACTCTTGATTTTTCTCTACTAAAATAATGCAAGTTTTCGTCCCGGTTAATAATCGCAAAAACATGTTTTTCGTTTTGCCGACCGAAAAAATCCACTGACTAAAACCTTCCTTACAATTTTACGAATCTTTCCTCTCTGTTAGTGAAAACTTTGTGCAAATTCGTTTAGTAGTTTTTTAGTATATCGCGAAAGTTCTGACTGAATCCGATTTATTTATTAAAACTTTATGCACGTAACACTGTACAAAGGCGGACTTAATGCCTTAGGCATTTTCTACCAGTCGACCTTAGGGATCCTTGGGGATCTTAGTGTTTGTAATACAATGACATGAATAAACCGCAGTTTGGCTGTTTTGGCCCCTGGCATGGCATACCGCAGGGACCTATAAAACGCGGCGAAAGCATTTCTTTCAGCATCAGATTATATTAGTTGTGAATTAAACTCAACTTTTTTAAATCATGCTACAGATATATTCATCAAATGTATTAAATACCGGAAAACGCGTGAACAAAGACATGTCAGCAATTACTATGGAATTTTTTCCTAGTTCTGTTGTGTACCTAACAACATGTTAACTGACTCATAATCTTGTTTTTCCTGCTTTATTAAAGAATCGTAATTAATTATTTTATAAATAGATTTACTATTGCTTTGAAAAATATTATATAGTGATTTCAGTTGATTCGGTTTAAGTTATATACCAGTATCATTGAAAGAAAGAAATAAAGAAAAATATTTTATTTGACACATATTATTATAGACAGTCACATGTGCAGTCTTGAATAAGCTACTGCTGGGTATATACCTCATTCATTTATGGATCTTCCCTGGATAAATTATAATCTGGGAATGTTGAAGATGTCAAAAAGAAATGTTTACTGGAATGTAGTGCACAACAAAGTTTTTTATCTGAATATCAATTACTACAAACAAAAACTATCTTGATAAATGCTTATCCTGAAAGTAGTGACCCTACCAAGAGCTCTTAACGCGATCCATATTACAACATAAACTGAACTGTTAAAGGTATGGAGGCAGCTATATAGAGCGTCGAGCGCCATTCCTCTCTTTCGCTCACATGCCTGACTTCACGTCATGGTAAGGCCCCTGTATCGCTTACTCAATCGATTTGAGCTATTTTTAAAATAAGTTTTTTCTCTGATCTAATAAATCAATGATTCCTTTTATTTACTTCCTGGCGTTCGATTAACGCTCTAACTTGTTGTAGGTATTTCAATTAATTATTTTCTACGTCACATGCCATACAAGAATAGTATAAAGGCGGACACACATCAAAGCTAAACCACATTGCATCCCAAATACTTCGCGTATTTGAATGTACAATGTGTTCTAAATGCGAATAGCATTGATTGCTATGTTGTGACGATGAAATAGAGGAAAAGAAATTCTTAAAATTTAATTTATTTAAGTATTTTTTTTTTACTAACTTTGAACGAAAAAAGTTTAATCAGAATACAATTCTTCAATTTTACTCATCTCTAAGTTCTTCAATTTAGCCAAAATTTCTTCGATTTGCCAGTGCGGCGTGACGTCACATCGTGACAATCGAAACTATTATCATTTGGAACGCTTTGTACGCTCCGGATGACACATCCAAAGTATACAGTAAATGTCACAGAAAATAAAAAGATGGGCCATTATTTTAACAAACTGTACTACCTCGTTTATTGATTTGTTTCATTACGGGTCAGTGTCGCACTATACGGCGAGGTCGTTTCATCGATTTTGAGAAAGCTGTCATTACCTTGCTAGAAACTAATTTGTTTGTCGTTCTAGAATTCTAGGTACACTTACACTACGCTACTGAAAAATGTACGCATTTAACGGAAATTGCGTCTAATATGCAAATTGTGACAAGGCCTTATCGAAGTGAATTGAAGTCGCGTAGATAATATGTTAGATATTGACTAGTCTGATAATTAAGGTCAGTGAAAGATTTATCTTTAGGTATTGTTATAGTAGGTACGCGGCAAATAAGTTGAAACATTTGCTTCTTTCCTCAAAAGACCCAAAACTCGAAATAATTTTATTTCAAATAGAGCATTTACAGGCACTTTTGAAATGTCAAAATTGAAGCTAAACTAGCTCAGATACTAACCTAGGGCTCATATGACTTGACTATTACAGTCAACGTTTAGAGTATAAACTTTGAAAGACACTGACTTCTTGAGTTTATTGCCGGGTCTTTTCTCAGGGTAGTCAGTCAACGGCCTAACCCAGTTTAAATTGACGAAAACATTGACGTGTATAAAGAAATTATCCATAGTCATATAGAAGTTAAAGTTATTCGTTACTGCAAATATGTAGTCGCATGTGTAAGAAACTACGGTAACTAGCCGTAGAATGTGTGTGACATGCTTCTTGTTTGGAATTTTACTGCTCATACCAAACTATATGTTGTAGTTTACTATGTAAACCATGACGATTTCTACTTTGAGCAAATAGTCCATGTAACTAGTAATCAATAGGTTAAAAAACAATGGATTACAAATTACATACATTTATAAGTAGTACCTGTAACCAGAGTTATTCATTTTACGTATTTTCCAGGCGCTGGTGCCATCGGCTGTGAGCTGCTGAAGAACTTCGCGATGATCGGCGTGAGCGCAGCCGGCGGGCAGATCACCGTCACCGACATGGATCTCATCGAGAAGTCCAACCTCAACCGACAGTTCCTGTTCAGGCCTTACGATGTGCAGAAACCCAAGTCTAGTACTGCTGCTAAGGTAAGATTATCGAACTTCTTCTTTTGTGAGTAATCAGTAGGCTCGTTTAAGCTTGTAGGTAAATTAATAAATTTATCTCCAAAAGGAATATATTTTAGGCTATATAATACATGGATAACGGATAAGGAATATTTGTTACGAATTTATGTTTCGGAAAAGAAAATTAAACCCGTATCGCGATCACTCATGTGTCTCTCTGTCGGTCTATGGCTGTCAATTTCTTTCATATATAACTGTGGATTTGGGCCATATTGACTTGACACAGATTCAGTAGGGACTGCATATGAGTTTGAAGGCCCAACGCTGTGTTACGCGGTCGCCCGCGCGATCTCATACATAAGTGCAATGTCGCGGGCAGTAGTAATAGTACATTATACCCAACTAGCCTTCTGCCAGCGGCTACAAATGCTTTAAAGTAGGCTTCACACACACACATACCCATTCATACTTTAGACCCACATTATATCCCTTTAGGAGCTGAATTTTGAAAAACCCTTTCTTTGTGTCTCGCCTACGTTATAAAAGGAAGCCTTGTGCAAATTTTCACACATCTAGTCCCAGTAGTTTCGGCTGTACGTTGATATGTCAGTCAGTCAGTTTCTCCTTTTATACATATAGAAGATAATAATATATTAAAGTTTTCCATCAAGACGACTAAATGCACACTATAAAAGTTACTGCTCAGGTAAGGTGCTACGAGGACCCGAGAACACATCATACGCGAATAGTTACGCGACGGGTACCTTCGCTTCCTTTTGTATCCCGCTGCGTTCTTAGCACTTTTTTCTTTGTTTATAATGTTTTTTTTTTTAAATTCCAGGTGATCAAACGCATGAACCCCGACGTGAACGTGATGGCTCAAGAGAACCGCGTGTGCCCCGAGACTGAGTCTGTATACGACGATGCCTTCTTCGAAGCTCTTGACGGCGTCGCCAACGCGTTGGACAACGTTGACGCACGTATCTACATGGATAGACGCTGCGTCTACTACAGGAAACCGCTGCTGGAAAGCGGTACACTCGGTACCAAGGGAAATACCCAGGTTTGTGTCAACTCTAATTCTAACTGTCGTTGAATAAGTCCTGGTGAAAATACATGCCTGAAACATGTTCTGGGTGTTGTGCAAGGGGACCAAGCGGTAATCTCAAGTGGGTTGCGGTGTCATCCTGCCTTCCCTAACCCTGTTAGCGGCCAGACTTTGTCTGAAACCTGTGGATTCACCTGCTATTGACACGCCAGTGTAAGTGTTAAGAAAACTAAAAATTTTCCTAACTCTTCTGTAGTTTTTTTTTGTTGAAAAGGTTGCATCGTCGTTTTAGTTATAAACACACACAGAAAAACAATACAGTATTCTCAGCAATATAACACCAGACACTTACTATTATTTTTCTTTTCAAGTAAATCTAATGGCAGCTACTTTCATTTACAGGTGGTAGTCCCATTCTTGACTGAATCCTACAGTTCGTCCCAAGACCCTCCAGAGAAGAGCATCCCGATCTGTACGCTGAAGAACTTCCCCAACGCCATCGAGCACACGCTGCAGTGGGCGCGCGACGAGTTCGAGGGGCTGTTCCGGCAAGCCGCCGAGCATGCTGCACAATACCTGCGGGATCCACACTTCTTGGACAGGACCCTGAAGCTGCCCGGCAGCCAGCCACTCGATGCTATTGAGAGTGTCAGGGTAAGACAGAGATTTGATTTTATTGATTTTTATTTAGCAATTGTCTATTGTTTATTTCGTACCAAACAATTTTACGATCACTTAGATGATAGTAAACTGCATCCAACATTTTTAGAGTTTGTATTTGTAACTCGATTTTCTGCATTTTAACGTTTCGTTAGTTTCTATATGGAATGGGTCCGATTGTGGGTGGAGCTACGAATTTGACGCATTTAGTAACGTATATTACTTTATTTAACAGCTCAGCAACAGGACACTTCTCCTAAATTTTGATAATTTATATTAACCGATTCCGTGCGGATGGTGCCGCACAGGCACCATGTAAATCTATTGCGTATGGCGTATGGTGCCCGAGAGGATACAAAACTAAAACATAAAAAACTCGGCTAAAACGACATTTGTCAAAAAAGTCCCGTAAATAAAAGTGTCTTTATTTGTCACCCATATCATGCCCACAGGGTTCGTTTGAAGTAATTTCGTAAATTAGCAGACTTCAGGGGTTGTAAACCAAGTTGTCGAGTCACAATTTATTATTGTTTATAATTTCAATCCAAATAAAACACTTCATAATCATGTTAGTAGTTTGTTGGTACAAGGAGAATATTTTTGATTCATTAGAATCGGACTTCCCATTCAGGTATACATACCTATGTTCTATTTATTTATTATACAGTGTTTTGTAGAGAAACAATATTACCATCAAAATAGCGGATTTAAAATTGTTTCCCTACAAAACACTGCATAATAAATTAATATCACCTGGCTGCAAAATGAAATGGTACGTGAACAAATTCTATATAACACTCTTGAATAAATAAATCAATAAAATAAGGCAAAAAGGTTTACAACACCTGGTAGAAATTAGTCCCTTGCCTTCCATTTCCATAAAAACACATAGATCGTTACTTTTAAACGCACTGAATGAACTTACTGACTGCTTACTTTCGATACACAATGGCAAATGACTCTTTAACAAGTGGAAACAGGAGAACAAGCTAAAAGTTACAATTCATGGCGGATGAGTCCCCAGAGGAATCATCAAAGTCTCTGGCGCTTGGTGCCCAAGAGGCATCACGGAATTTTTGTTTGACGCCAGGCACTAAAGATGGCCAAAAAGACCTCCGCACGGAATCGGTTAACTGGCGAGTTAACTGTGTAGTGTTCATTCGAACCGGACCACTGAAAACCGAACATTGTCGATAGTAATATCTCAACTCCCGATACTAAACATTTATTATTGATTTTTTTCCGGCAAGATTTACTTTTTATTTTGTACTCATTACCACTCTTTTTCCAGAATGCAATCCAAGACCGGCCCCTTACGTTCGACGACTGCGTGACCTGGGCGCGCCTGCACTGGGAGGCGCAATACTCCAACCAAATCAAGCAGTTGCTGTACAACTTCCCGCCGGACCAGCAGACCACCAGCGGAGCCCCCTTCTGGTCGGGCCCCAAGCGCTGCCCAGAGCCCCTTACCTTCGACCCCTCGGAAGAACTGCACCTGGACTATGTGGTGGCTGCAGCTAACCTCAGGGCGCATGTGTATGGCATGGAGCCTTGTGTAGATAGAGAGAGGATCGCGAAAGTCGCTGCCAGTATTCAGGTAAGATTATTTTTTTTATACTAGCAATAATGCGCAAATTAGTTTCTAACAGTACAATGTGTTTTCGGAAAGAAATTTTCCCGTAAATTTCAAACATGTTTTACGAGTTTTACAATAATACATGCATTCACAAATTAATTTACCTGCACAATAAAAAACTTAGATCAGATCTAGCATAAGTTTTCTATGGTTCATATTTCTTGTTAATGAGTGACTTAACATTTTTACAGGTACCAGAATTCAGCCCGAAATCTGGCGTAAAGATCGCCGTAACCGACGCTCAGCTGCAGCAGAACAACGACGATATGGATCACGACAGGGTAAAGAACATCATCGCCGAGCTGCCCTCGCCCGCCAAGCTCGGCGCGCTGAGGATCACGCCGCTGGAGTTCGAGAAGGACGATGACACCAACTTCCACATGGACTTCATCGTGGCCGCGTCCAACCTGCGCGCCGCCAACTACAAGATCCCGCCCGCCGACAGGCATCGCTCTAAGCTCATCGCCGGCAAGATCATCCCCGCCATCGCCACCACCACCTCCGTGGTCGCCGGCCTCGTCTGCCTCGAGCTCTACAAGCTTGCGCAAGGCTTCAATACCCTCGAAGTCTTCAAAAACGGATTCGTCAACCTAGCCCTCCCCTTCTTCGGCTTCTCAGAACCCATAGCTGCCCCAACGAACACATATTACGACAAGAAATGGACCCTCTGGGATCGCTTCGAAGTCAAGGGTGAGATCACGCTGCAACAGTTCCTAGATTACTTCAAAAACGAACACAAGCTGGAGATCACGATGCTGTCGCAAGGCGTGTGCATGTTGTACTCGTTCTTCATGCCGGCCGCCAAGTGCCAGGAGCGACTGAACCTGCCCATGTCGGAGGTGGTGCAGAAGGTGTCGAAGAAGAAGCTGGAGCCGCACGTGAAGGCGCTGGTGTTCGAGCTGTGCTGCAACGACGAGGACGGCAACGACGTGGAGGTGCCCTACGTGAAGTACACGCTGCCCTAGACGCGGCCGCCGGCCACATGTACACTGTCGTCGCCGACGGGCGCCACACGTCACGTTAGCAAATAGTTACCATTGTCGGACATGGTCGGTATCACATCGGGGCCGCGAGACGCGAGCGAGTGTCGGACGATACGAGATGTACAGATAGTGTTTACATGTGTGACGTTTTATTTTGTGCTTCAGAACACGCTTTTGTCTACTTATTGATTCATATATTTATAGTAGTTTATAATTAATTGCTCACGTCTCATCAAACGCGCTAGCATTTATTCTTTTATTCGTCTCGTGATACCACAATAGTTTTTACACCAAATTTATTGGATATTTTAAAGTTGAAATCAGATGGGTCTGTATATGGAAAGAAATAAATAAAATTTGAGCAAATCTTTTTCTTTTATTGTAGGGTAGTTAGAGATTCCCTGTAAAATATAGTTAGCCTGGTGTCAAGGTCTCCAGTGAAGGCGATAAATATTCCATTATCTGGAATGTAAATGGAGGGAGGCGTTTTTCCAGTCGTCTGGTATTTGTAGACTATCTGTCATGTCTACGGTTAGAAGGATGTTGTCTGATCTGGGCAACTACCCCCCTACACTAGCTTCTAAACTTGGCAATAGCTTGAAAATGCAATACAGAGACAAAAAAAGCGATCATGGTCAAATATCTCGTAAAAGTCAAAGCACATTTGATGATGGCGCACTGTCGGTGAAACGTTTATCTAAAATGTACATATGCTTGTTTCTATAATGATAAAAAAGCGGGTTGTTTGTTTTTTTATCATTATAGAAACGAGCATATACACTTAGCGGCACGGAATGTGGCCCAAACATAAACAGACCGATAACAGGCGATTTTGCTATCGTGTATGGGAATTTCAAGTGGCAGTTTGTCAGGACATTAATGCTATTGTTAATTTAAGACGGTAAGCACAAAACGATTCATTTGTTTACTTTCTGTGACGCTTAACGCTAGTTTGTTACTGAAACGCAAAGAACACGGGTAAGTTAAACTTCGATATTCAAATGATCGTGCTTTTAATCTTTATTGATTTAATTTTTTAATTAATTTACAGTAATGAATGCTTCCAGAACTGGAACATAATGCCCCTAACTTCAGCTCAAGTTGGTCAAGCTGTGTTGCTTCGGAGTCAGGGGCGAACGCAGCGAGAGATTGCTGAAAATTTAAATGTACCGCATGCAGAAGTAAGGTATGCCTTAAAAAGGTACGATCAGATCGGCCTATACACAAGGAGATCAGGAAGTGACAGTTTTAGGTGTACATCAGCACGAGACGACCGATTTATCGCACTCGCAATTTTGAGAAATTGGTTCCTTACTGCGGTTAAAATACGGCAGCGACTACAAACGGCAAGAGGGGTCAACGTAAGTGAGCGGGCAATAAGAAGGAGAATGGAGGAACAGAATCTGCGTGCTCGAAGACCAGCTCGAGGTCTAGAACTGCTCCGGCACCATCGTGTAGCTCAACTTCGATTTGCTCGCGAACACGCCAATTGGACTCACGAGCGGTGATGCAAATTTCTGTGGACAGATGAATGTAGAGTGGCCTTAAGAACTCCAGATGGCCGCAAACGTGTGTGGAGAAGGCATGGGGAGAGGTTTCTAGCGATTACGACCACACAAACCGTTAGTTTCCATGGTGGATCAGTTATGGTTTGGAGAGGGATCTGTTCAGACGCACGCACAGAGTTGGTAGTCGTACCAGGTCGTCTAACAGCAGCACGATAAATTCAAGAGATCCTCCAAGAACCCATTTTACCATTCGTGGCGTTTCTCGGTAGCGAAGATTTCATTTTAATGCAAGACAATGCCCGACCTCATGCAGCTCGTTGTATTGATGATTACCAGTCTGAGGTGAGAATCACGAAATTGGAGTGGCCAGTAAGAAGCCCAGACCTGAATTCCATAGAAAATGTCTGGGACATGCCTAAAAGACGTATCCGATCCACTCCCAACCCTCCAGAGACTATCGGTCAGTTGAAAACCGCTCTGGTGGCGGCCTGGGACGAATTACCCCAAGTGGACATTAAAAACACAATCCACAGCATGCCTGACCGCATGCAGACTGTCATCAGGGCCAGAGGTGGAAATACCCGCTATAAATTTTAAGTGCCATAGCTTTAATTTGTAAATTTAATTTAAAAACAATTTTTTTAAAACTTTGAGCTTTTTCGCCTTTTCTGGTTTTATAAAATTTTATTTTATTTTTATTAAATTTACCTCATTTTTTGTTAATTAATCGTTAGCATATAAGATCTGAATAAACATACAAATTTTACAACAACAAAAAAACCCTGTTTCGCTTTTCATTTTGATAATAAACAACATAACGCACTTGGGCCACTTTCCGTGCCGCTGAGTGTATAAATAAGCAAGAACTAGTAGTTTTTTGCTAGTTGTGTAATATAGTTTTCCGTCGCGATCATATTATAAATAATATAGTTAGTTTATTAATCCTAAACTACGATTTGACAACTTAAAATGTAAAACTCCAGAAAATTGGGAACAAACTAAGACAGTAGACTCTGTGACCGCGATGCTCGGAAGAAACTGCGTTCACGATGGGGCCCGTGGGCCCTAACGCATCGTAACTCAAAAAATAGGATATTTGAATATTGAATTTTAGTTTTTGAAACATGTTTTCAGATTCAAATATAACTTTTTTTAGGTCTTATGATCAAAAATGGGTTTTATTTGAGAACTTTCGAAAAGGTTTTCACTAATAAAAGAAACACAACTAGTTTTTCAATATTTATTGCGTAAAAATGTATGCATGAAAATACAGAACAATAATCTCACTAGATCGACGGAAAACATCTTTGGAACACACCCTTTGTGACAGCGATCCATGACAATATAATAATTAAAATATAATCTAAGCGTTCAATATTTTTTGGTACTTTTTTTTAATTTTACGCCCTTTTTTGAAGAGCACACAGTAGTTAGGGGCAGTGCAATTACAACGTACCTTATCAGAATTTTAGGTCTTTAACCCCTTCACTGTCAGCGATAAATGTAAAGCTTTACGGATATCTACTGTAAAGCTCAAACCCACCCTTCGCCCTTTAGTGGCTACGTAACATTTGCACAGCCCCTTCGTACTTCGAGATAATAAAATACATCATTGAGTAATATAGTTACAACTTTTAAATACTATAATGTATTTCGAGATAAAAGATGTTAGAAATATATTTGAAAGAAGTACCTATCTATATAACTGAATCCGTGGCATAATTTCTACATGCGGAGGCCTTACCTACTATGACGTCTTATAACCATTACGATTCCGGTCCAAAAGAGAGATTGAGCTATCAGTGTGTTGAGTGTGAGTTGTTTTTATGTTAACGTGATCGAAACGTTTGGCACGTTTGACTCTCTGATTGGTTAAAGACCTTGATGCAATCGGAGCGCCGAAAGTCATAAACGCATCGATCTCGTTAGCGTAAAACAAACTCGCACTAGGCACTCTGGACAACTAACTATCACTAGAATATTGTGTAATGTTTTCACAAAATAGGCAAATATGTAACCGAGATATTTGTAATATACATGATTTTAAATAAAGGCGTTTTCGCAGGCCAGCGAACGCTTCTTTTCCCGTTACTAAGAGTCGGCTTTCCTGGTGCTGAGGAGCCACTTATTCCTCTGGTGTGCGTCGTCATCTGAAAGCCCTAACTGCTTCTTGTGCTTGCGAACAACCACGAAGATCGTCATCCAAATTACTCATCTAGCAATAAATAATGTAAAAAAAACGGCTAGCAAGTATCTGGCAATACCATTGGGTGGCCGATTTACAAGTCGTGTGATCGAAGCCTACCTGTCGGACAAGTATATCATCAACCTGGGCACCAGTGTTCCGCAGGGATTGGTACTAGGACTACCCTTGTGCAACATCGGGTACGACTACATGCTGCGCCGCGTTTTCCTTGGCGGGGTCAACGTGGTCGTGGACGACATGCTGGTCCTAGCGCAGGGAGAATCGTACCAGTCAGCGGTCGAAGTAGCGATACGCGGGGTTGCGATAGTCGTTGGCAGGATCCAGCAGTTGGGACTTAAGGTGGCGCTGCAGAAATCCAAGGACATGTGTTTCTAAGGCCATCGGAATGCACCGCCACCGGGTTCCCACGCTGCAAATGCAATCGAGGATCTATCCAAATGCATGCCAGAGAGCTATTGCAATACGGAAGAAGCGAGGTTTCCCGCGAAGCGGCGAAACCTCCTTGTTGGTTTGCCCCCATAGGATCTGGTGGCAACAGTCTTTGCACACATGCACGATTTGCGCGTGGAGATGCATTGCCAGGGCGAAACCCGGTTGCCGCGACAAGTTGCAGCACGGCGGACAGAGCTCCGTCTGGATATCCAGGTGGTATGGCGACAGTGACTGTCGCAACCCAGTTCTGGGCACGCCATAATTATAGCGGTAATTCTTTAAAAAACATCCGTCCTCTTGCGTCATCCATAGGGGGTCTCGCAAAATACATCTTGCCCACATCAAATTTAGGTCTTGCCTCGCCACTGCGTGTACGTGGAGCTTCTTAGACATTTTCTCTGTAAAGATCTGCACTTTAGAATGTACACTGCGCGCTTTCTGTGTGTTAGTGTACCTATCATTTTACTGACAGATTAACTTTTAAAAAATTCAAAATTGCCTGTAAATGGTTCATTTGAAATAAATGCTTTGTTTTTTAGCACTATCTCTTTTTCACACCGGAATAATGATGGCACGTCAGAGCTCTGTTCTTTCAAACTTAAATAATTTATTTATTTTAAAAACTACCACGAGTTCGATTAGTAACAGAAAAATGAAATAGTTAACTAGATCTGTGTAACAAATGACTAGAGGTGGAAAAACAACCTTGTCTAAAGATACCGATCACCGTTTTCGAGAGCGTCTTTTAAACTGTAATTCTGCCGTGCAGACACTAAAACGCAGTAAAAAAGCGTATTTTACAATACTTTTACTGCGTTTTAGTATCTGCACGGCAGAATTGACTAAACAAATACTAAATTAAAAATTTAAAATAAAGCTTGAATTAAGAGACAGAGAAAGACAAAAAGTAAAATTAATTACCGAACGGCATATTAATATAATGTAACGATATAATTAATGAACGACGGTTAAACTTATAACAATTTGTAGATCGACGATCTCCTGAGTGTTACGCGTTACAAAGAGCTATACTTTAGTTCTGCTATTTTGCTTTAAACCTATATTTATTGTCAAATCATATCAAAAAATATCCTGAACTTGGAAGCACTTTAGTAATAGATGACTTTTCGTCATTCGAATCTTTGTAACGCTAACACAACTGAAACCAAAACTGTTGGTGCTCGTTAGGTTACTATGGAGTTAATTACTTTAAAATCTACCTTATAATTTAAAGCCGATACAAAATGTTACATTTCAATCTATTTGTGTGTACAACTCGTTTTCATTTGGCCCAGCGCACACCGCTGGAGCGCAATTGAAGACAACAATATAAACCGTAACTACCTTAACATACGGTCTACAAAAGAGTAAATTCCCATGCGGCGTTCGGAGCACATTCAAGCTACTACAAGAGCATGCGCACGAGTGTTTTTAAACCGTATGATAAGGTAGTTAAGGTTTATATTAAATTGTTGTCTTCAATTCCTCCAGCGGTGTGCGCTGCCCCTAAGAAACGAGCATTCAATGTTTTCATTATAATATTTCGAGCCAAAACAGCTAATGTAAACGACTCTTAAGGCGTGAGGATTCTAAACTAGCATTTTAGAAATACACCATGTGTACAATTTCTTAAACCTAAAGATTATAAAACTTGCGATAATTTTTACATTTATCGCCGTGACATACAAAGGCCTCTTTTCAACTTTTTTGGTTACCCTTTCTTTCAAAATTATTTTCCGTTTATTTAAAAAATAGTCATTTCCCGGAAATTACTAAAATATGGAGTTTGATATGCAGATGCGTGATTTAGACTACTGTTACATTTATATCAGAAAGTTTTATATTTATGCGTGTTTTTTATTGCTTCTACGCTCAAGCAGCAGATATTCAAATTTAAATTTTATTTGGCACACGGTCAGACCATGTCCTGAAATAGACCCTATCTCGGCAGTAGGATCCTTACCGACAATGTCGCTGGCAGAAGCTAGTATGCACACACAAAAATGTCTACTTGGAGACTATGTTTGTAGGAACGCAGAATGAAGTTGGCACTCTCCCCTCTTCCTCACCACTCCACTACACACCCTCGTATTATTTTTAAATACTTTCTAAACGAAGATAATATTAAACTCGACCATACTGCCGTGCTAACAACATTCTCTACGACTGCCAAACCTTAGTTCCCAATTTGTTAACCTAATAAACGGAAAATAATTTACCAATTTACATCAAGAAAATACTTACATGCTATTTTTAATTAGTTCATTAAGCCCCAAGAGGACACCGGTGTCCGCATATCTATTGTCTTTTAATTGTGTCTGTAATACACAATTAAATTTGGTGGTGGTATTGGTACTCAAAAGGTTAAATACATATTCATAGGGCGAGATATGAACAACAACAAAAACTTAAATATTCAGCTGCAGTTTCTAGTTTCCCTTTAAAATGCAAACTGTACAACATTATTCGAGAGGACTTACAAATATCATGGTATGAGTTCCTAAACACTCTCAGCGCCACGTACAAACATTATTTAAAGAAGATTCAAGATTTATTTATTGTTTGTCACATAATTATTGCGCGTGTTACATAATTATTGTTATGCAGGTGGCCACACTAGAACTATTTTTCTAAACAAGTCATGTGTGAGGCTGGCGGGATACGCCGGGAACTATAACATTACGCCGTGTGGCTCACTGTGGTCCCACAAATTCATATTGATTTCTTCATTCATTCATTGGCTTGCTAGATAAGGGATAGTAAGTTAATGTATTTAAAGTGCTTAGATTTATAACGGTCAAATAATAAAAACTTTATGGAATACCGGCCGCCCACATGGCCTGCGGATTGAAGTTAATAAAAAATCATGTTGGCTTGCAATAAAATAATTTATATAACCAGCCAGCGGACCGCATGGCGCTGAGAGTGTTAACATACATTAGTGTTAAAAGCAAGATCTATGACTGTAGAAAATTATAGTTTTCTCATCATAGCGGTTTATACACAGCTTTTAGAATGAAAATTTATTGTAACAATTTATTAGGGGAATACTCAAGGGTAGCTTGTAAAACTCAAGTTACTAAGTTTTATGCATTATACAGTTCAGTGTCGAGTTGAATGACCCGCTAAAAATTGACGATTAATGTATTGATGATTTTATAATTCCGTAAATTAATACGCATTATGGCCACTAACCATATTTTAATTAACATACAACTTGATTCTGACCTGAATAATGCGAAAAACTTAGGAAAAACTGAGTTTTCACGCGTTTCCCTAACGCTTTTATTTCAAGCTCGCATAAACTTCCGTGATTGATTGAAATCTTTATCAATCAATCGAAGCCATTTATGTGAGATTATTACAAAATTTTGGAATATTTTTTGCTTTAGAATAGGTGTCATTATTTTAATTTTAAGTATATTTACATAGGTGCAAATACAGGCACTTTGCTTTGTAAGCTTAAAAATCGGAATAAAAATGTTACCACCACAATAAATTCTTGACTTAAATGCTAATAATAAATAATTTTGTTACTAATATGTTTGAACTTGCTTCGGTGTATTTGAATATTAGTCATGCATTTATATTGCACTAGCTTCTGAAGTTTTATAATGTGCTTCTATAGGCCTAAATGAAATAAAAATATTTGGAATTGACAGACAGTCACCCAATATTTCAATTTATCAAAGTACAATTAATTAAAAACAATTTTAAATGCAATGCAAGCTACAGTAAAGCACGATTTATTCGTTATTCTAATTAAAATATTACAAAAGAGAGCATTATGTTTTAAGGCGGATTACAAAATATTGAAGAAGCTTGCAAATTGTTACTATTTGTCTTTTATTAACAATTATTATAATATCTGCTCACGACATGCTAGCATTCAAAGTAAATAAGTTCGATCATTTATTCTTTTGGCTCATATAAGTAAATTTAACAACAATTTTGGTCGTTCAAAGTCATTGCTATTTTATCGACAAATAACATCATTTCAGTGCACTTCTAAACTAATAAAAAGCCTTCAAATGTTCATCGAAAAATAAATAGTACAAAAATCGCATAAAAGCTGGGTATTTAGTTCCCGTTCATACGCCGTAGTTCAGTACCATATTTTACAGCTTCGTTTTAGGATTACATGGCAATTTTGTATTTCCAAGGATTTTTTGACTATTTTTAACTGATTTAAAGTTGTAAGGAGAAAATAGAAGATATTATTAACTGATGTAAAGTTGTAAAGAGAGAATAGAAGAATAACGAGGTCAGGTTAGGAAGACATGACCATTATTAAGCACATGGCAGATTTTTTACTGCATTTTTTATAAATGTTTGATCCAAACTTTTGCCGTAAAATATGGCACACTACAGCACCGCTCGAACGGCACACAGTATTAATTTTGCCAAGTTTTACAGCCCAGCTTCTCGGCGCTTTGCCCAGCAGTGGGCGAAGAAGCGCGGCAGGCAGCTGGGCGGCGTGGGCGAGGGTCAGCGCCAGGGGCGGCGGTGCGGGCTGGCCATGTGACGGGACACTGAGCCCCCGGAGCCCTTGTCGTCGCTAAACGTCTCTGCGATACAGTAAAAACTTTATAAGAAATGTCCTTTTACGTACGCTGGCTTCTCATTGGGGTTGCAAACGAGAAAATGTATAAAAAATAATAAAATTTGGTTATGTTTTTTTTTCAAAACAATTTTAGATTAGAAAAAGCTATTAAAAAGACAGCGTCCAATATCGGAAATAGTGGATTCTATATATCAGCTTCATGATAAACATTATTTACATTTGATGGAAACACCTGAGTATATGGCATAAAAAAAAAATTATAAGAACCTACAGCAACATACAAGATCTTTAAATATTAACATTGACTTGAAATATGGACTGTACGACAATAAAAAGTAAATGTAATATCGTGCTTGTGATTTAAACCGAAATGTATCAAGAAAACAGAAAAAAATGGCAACACCATTTAATGATCTAACAATGAATACTTTACAACATGACATAAAGCACATGCAATTTTAATTAAAAGGCAGAGTTTTAAGCGACTTATCATTAGTACATAACAACTAATCGAGCGACACATCCTGAGGTCGTTACTAGGGCTGTCGGTACATGCTTCTGGGCGAAATAATAAAGAAGCTGGCAACTTTATGTGGTCAGTGTTACCATAGTTAGACTGCGTCATCAACGAGGCCGTGGTCGGTCGCTTGGCGCGCGCGGGAAACGCGCCGGTGTGGCTTTGTGACATTAGGTCCCTGTTTTAGTATAGTTTCGATATAGAACTTGATCTACAATTATCTAATTTCATATCTGGTAACTATTAAGAGACAGTAGTGATGACAGAATTATTTTTTTAATGACTTATGAAGTTAATTTTATGAGAAGTTTTAAATGTTTCACATATGGGACTTTTAAGTTGTGACAGTTATAAATGCTTTGATAAAAAGCTAATAGCTGGAAAGGATCATTTCCCCTTCACCGAAGTCCCACCACCAATACGTTTCAATAGTAGAATTATCTTTTATCTAGAGTAGATACACTAGCAGACTCCGAAATTCTTACATACTTCACTAAAATACGTAATCTCTAATCTTAAAGATGCGTATCTAGTTACGTTCTGAAATTAGCGCCTACTCACTAAATCAAATACGACTTTGTAGAAAATTCTCGACGCCCGATCTTTATCTTTATAGAGAAAAAGACTTTACAATTTGTTAACAAATCTATAAATAAAGAAAGATTTTTATAAATACTCATTTATAAAAATCTCTCTTTATTTATAGTTGAAAATATTTGAATGAGAATCTATAAAAAAATGGAACACAGGTCAAATCAAGGAGCACTATTTCGGGAACGCATCAGACACGCCACATAAAGTATGGTCTCACGTCTGTCTGAAGGAGTTGCTGTTGCTGCCGAGCTGTCGCGCGGCGAGCGACCGGCGGCGCCCTCTGTCGGCGGCGATCATCGCGCAACGTTCGGCCGCCGTGCTCGCCACGAACGTGTCGTGCAGAGAGTAGCAGGCTGCGGTGATCTGCGAAATGTACTCATTATTTTAATTCGTCATCATCATTTCACTCGATAGGCGTCCACTGCTGGAAATAGGGTTCCCCCAATTGTCGCAATAATGAACGGTTCTGCACATCTCGCATCTATCGTTACACCTTGTAAGAGGCCCTCCAACACCGCATAATTGGCGTGTCTTAAAGGCGATTGTCTATCGATATTGTTTGTTTACATAGATTTAAATTCTTAATTCTTGGATAATTTTAAATTTTTAAAACAACAAATTCTATGTCACGAGGATAAAGTTCAAATTCTATTTAACTTATACTTACTAGCTTAGCTAGGTTTACAAATTGGATAATCTAAGGATCACTTAACTCTTTGGCAGTCACTAACATATAAATTTTTTAAAATTATATTCTATAGTCTTATAGAATCAATTAATATTTAAAACTAGTAATAGATAATAAGCAATGACTTTAGTATACCTAAAGCTAACATATCATAATAGAACTTCAGGGAAGAATTTCAACCCAAAACCAGTGCACCCTGAACAGACACACCAAGCAAGTACCTACCTGTTGGATCAGCCGCCGATGCAGGTCTACGTCAGCTCCTCTAATGCCCTCCCGGTCCTGATGCAGCTGCAAGGCGCACAGCAGAGCATCCTTGATCGTCTGCACGGTGGCTTGGACCCGGTCCGTTCGCATCAGACGACGAACCAGGTACCCCTTGGCCAGAGCCACGATTTTGGTCGCGGCAGCACGCTGATCCGGACAGTACATAAAATTGTATAGCGAATTATGCTGAAGTGGTATGGGTAAATAGAAAGAAGAGGACTTGCAAAATGCAGGAGTTTTAGGGATAGCAGAAATAGAAAGGCTCCAAATAGGATGTGAGTCAGAAGTTTGATATTATTAATAATTGAAAATTTACTTTGAGTCTAAATCCAAAGAAGATACTAGACTTTGGTTAAAAAACCATAAGATCCATTTTAATGTGAAGCCACTACAAACAAGAATAACGTTTGTATAAAAGAGAATCATATAAAATTATACATGAAGGTCAATCAAGACATGCAAACATGAAACACTACACACGTGACTTGCGTGTGGATACAGCACAAAAACAAATAATAGCTCAAGAACACAAAAGAAAAACAGACAGCAGCAAAATACAAATCAAAACATTAATGTTCACGTTTATACCTCCACAAGAGTGCACTTAAGTAAGATTGAAATTTGTCTGAATAGTTAAAAAAGCAATACAAGAAAGGCAAACAGACTGTGACACAATAAAGACTTTAATTTTTTAATTATTATGAACACTTAAATTTCAAAAAATTACCTCTCTTGGTGTTGCTTGCTGAATGTTGAATTTAGCCTTGGACGCTAGTGAGTTGGTACTATTAATGGAATTATGTATAGTTCTTTCCATATTTCGGATAGCATTCTCAGCAGAGCTACTGTGTATTGCCGAACTTGCATGGATCGTTTTAATTTCTTTAGCATAAACATGACTGGTAATAACGCTCTTGTCGTCAGCGTTAAAGTTACCATCATCGTTGTCGGAAGGGAATGTAACATTCAAGTCGGCCATCGTGTCGTTCGTTCGATCGGTCAGCATCGGTTCGTAGTCGCGATCAGATGATACACTTGTCTCGTAGTTCAACCTTCGCGATGTGGGAGTGTTTCTCTGCGGGGGCGACGGTGTGTTCCTCTGCGGAGACCGCGGGTTAGGGGACTGAGTACGTGTCCTGGAACCTTCGGGTTGCGTCCTTGGCGTCACAATCTTAGTCCCGTTCTGACTACGAGCTTTGATCGGCTGCTTCTTGATACTTCCAGTAATATCCCTGCTTTTCTTCAACACATTATCACAATGGTTGATGTAGTTGTTGGTGTTAGTCAAGGTGGTGGAAACAGGACTTTCGAGACTACTTTGATCTGGTGATTTGTAGTTGATCAGCTGACTAAGACTGACTGGACCCCTGTCATTTTCCTCTACATGGTCTAGTTGTTTGTCACCCCAAGCCTCCTTCACCTCTATTGGAGACTTGGGACAAATAGTTTTCAACTGCTTGAAGAGCAAGTTGTTCTGCTCCTCGAAGACCTGCTGCAGGAGCATCTGTTCCCTTTTCTGCTTTTCTACTAAACTCGCCATTTGTAACAACTGTTGATTTTGTATCTTCTCATAAAGTTCCCTGACACGCGCTGCCGGGTCTTCTGATTCTGATACTACTGGAGGAGGCGCGTTGTTCACAGGCTGTAGCTCAAGTTTTGTTATTGTTTTATGTGATCCTGGGTCTTTTGTCACACTACGGTTATTGTTGTTTCGGGCAGGACTGACGGATTTCCTCGTTTTATGAACAGGCTCAGACTTGGGTTGAGGATCTGTATTGGGCATTGTATTAGACTTAATCATTGGTTTAATGGTGCGCTTAGTTTTTTCTGGGGCCACCGCTTTTACCCGACTGAGTGGGGCAGTTTGAGCTGAGGGTTTAGGTTGTTGTTTCACGGCATGTTTGTTAGAAGCGTTTTTATTGAGGTTATTTGCCTTCGTCTGCTTCAGTTCTAGTGCCATAGTTGACCATTTCATCTTGGCACTCTCCAGATCCCAACTCCTTCGCTTCTTAGTTGGGCTTAGGCTTGATAGCGATTCGCTCATCGAAATACAACTCATCTCAACGCCCGTATTCAATGATTGCACTTCTAGATGGGCTAAGAGTTGAGGACTAGGATTTAGCAGTGTATAAGATCGTTGCCGTGCTAGTGGCAAAGCATGATGTAAATCTTTGAGACTGTCTCTGTGTAAGTCATTAAGGGATCCTGTGAAGCTTTTGGAACTAAGTGAGGCGGGGCCATCTTGAGATACATTATCGGCAAAAGGATCTGTTAAATTGTGAGTAAGATTAAAGTTAGTAAGTTCTGCGGTAGCAGCGTTGTATTTTTTAGTTCTTTGCCTTTCTGTTATAACTTCTTTTTCTGTTATTACTTTTCGAGAAAATCTTGTTGTACAGTTATAATCTCTTTCAGGAAGATCTATTTGAGGAGGCGAGTGCGGGGGCGTCCTTCTAACAATATCGACTACTTTTCTTCCAGGTTCATTGTTAATACTTAGACTGAGATCTATAATGAGCTTCGGAGAGCTCGATCTAGAATCAGATTCTACTGATTCCACAACCACATTCGAAGTTATATTGTTACAAACTTCAGTCGCACGAACGTTTCTTGGCGGTGACGGGGTATGTCTTGGTGAAGGAGCATGTTTTGGTGGTGAAGGACCATGCTTTGGTGGTGAAGGAACATGTCTACCTCCAAGACATGGAGGGGCATGTCTCGGCGATGACTCCAAAGATTTTTTGAGATTTTTAGCATAGTAGCCAGGCTTTACTTGCTCATGGGGTAGCTCGTATTCACATTCAGGCAGTTCAGGAGCGTCAGTCGTATCATCGGAATCCGAGTCGCTGTCAGCCACAAAGGGTTGGAGAAGGGATATGCGCTTATCCACCTCCTTAGCAAGAAGCCTGTAGTACTGCATTTCTTTGCGACATTCTTTAGATAACTGAAAGAAAAAAAATAAAAATAAGACACAACACATAAAAATATTCAAAAACACGATTATCAAATCAATATTCATCACCTTTGTAAGAGATAACAACAGAAAACATAACAATATTTTTTTCATTTTTATTAATAACCTTTTTTTTTCTAATAATCTCTTGAACAGTATTTAATCTGCATATGCTTTTTTAAATGCTTGAAATTCTGCAAATAAATGAAAAAAATAATGTAGATTTTTATGGGGAAACTTAGAATAGGAATATCGACTAATATTAGAAGTGTATTAAAATAATGTAAATTCAGAGAAAGCACAGTAAGTGTTTATGATTAAGAAATATATCGAAGGAACTATTGAGGAGCTATTGTGCGTTCCAAATAAGAACCGGAAAGTCAATAACCTCGATCTGTCAAATTTTGAGTGAAAAGTACGGTTTGCAAAAAAATCTTATTTGCGTATCAATAAAAAGTTTTTTTTTGCTTTTTATTACTAAAAATTAGTTAATTCTAGTTGAAGTAAAAACGTTAGGGTTTACTATAAGTTTGCCAAATATATTGTTTTAAGTCATAAATAGTTTACAAGAAAAACTATTTTCTTTCTTATTTTCATTGTTAGAAACAATTCGCCATTTTCTTCTATTTACCACTACTTAGACACATCACGCGGTGAAACAGAGATAAACAAAATTGAAAAACTGTATTCTGATTAAACTTTTTTCATTCACGATTCGTACGTAAATTATTTTTTTAAACATCTTTTTTTGTTCACTTTACCTAATTTCTTCGATTTGACAGTTCGACGTGACGTCACAACATTGCTATCGATACTATTCTCATTTGGAACGGATTGTACTTGGTAATGTATTTTACGTGCATCTGTGAGGTGTGACAATGTATGGCGCCTGCGAGAATTCACTAAGCTGTGTCAAAATTATCTAGGAACTTTACTACAGCGATATTAATTATTAGTAGTAATATTATTATATGGGTGGAAGAAGTGGAAGGAGGCCTTTGCCCAGGAGTGGGACAGAACAGGCTAACAAAATATATATATATATATATATAAATTTGAAGAGTTCGTTTGAACGCGCTAATCTCAAAAACTAGTGGTTTGAATTTAAGGTGGGCCTTCCTGATTCGCCTTCCTGGTTTAAAAGCTTGTTGCTACATCTAAAGCAATCCAATGTGATGTTTGATGCAAAAGTAATGCGAAAAAAGAGACATAACACCTGAAAACTCTGTTGGTATTCAGTAATTCTATGATATACTCGAATATTTCACAAAACTTGTTCCAGGAAATACATGGTTTTATTAAACCCTTAAGGATATTTGAAAAAAAAAAATACATCATTTAGAATCTCGAATCCATGCGATAGGCTCCTATAGAAGTACTATTTTATATTTTTAACCTAGGAGGATATTATGGAGAGTCAAAGTTCACGTAAAATATCGGATCTTTAGAGGTCTTTACTGGATTACTCTTACACAAGTTTACGTTTTGATTTCTATAGAAGCCTAGATAATATCCACAAAATATCTGTGTATCCAAAATATCTGAAGAAAGATGTGTCATAACATCACAATCACGTAAGAGCGGTTGTATGAAAATGTACGTCGGGTTGGCCGCTCTTAAAACAATATAATAGTTTTAGCCAAAGCCCATTTATAGCGAGAAAGCCTATTTACATTATATATACTATACAGGATGCAGTTTTAAACCTCAAAAAATTCAAGAGGCTATTATGCTAATGATTCTCGAACCGAATCAACAATAAAAACCGGCTAAGAGCGTGTCGGGCCACGCTCAATGTAGGTTTCCGTAGTTTACCGTCCGTTACAAATTTCTCACAATGTAACTGAACCCGGTATAATTTAGAAACCCAATTTCCCAAGAGATGGCGCTGTACCCGGTGGTAATTTTGGATTGCGTTAACAGATTTTAATCTTTTTGTATTTTAATTTGGAAGAAGAGGATAATAAATATATAAACGAAGTTAAAAAATGCTTGCATGTACGGTAAATTACATAATTAGTTCAGAAAGTATTTTTTTAAAATTTCCCCTTATATCACCTTCCATTTAAAAAATATAATTTCTGAATTGTGTAAATATAATATTGATGATCAAAAGAAAGTCTGCAATTCAAGTAAAATACTACACATATGGTGTTCTCATTTTGCCTGTGCTTCCCCTGTACTACACACATGGTTTTCCATGACCCTGAAAGGTTATTCATGAGACCTGACATTCATAAATCCAACAACTTTTTCTGGTTCTGACACTAGTTCATTTAAAAGTAATTATTTTAAAGAAGGGGTGTTCCATACTGTGCCTTCTCTATCTTTCTACCTAACTTCTATATACTAATGTGTTATATCTGAAATGGTTAGAAGGTCGCCTTCAAACTACTTGACAATAAATTAGTATAAGAGTTAACAAGCTAGTAGGTACAAGAGAACAGAGTGAATAAGAACACAATATGAAGAAAGATGTGTCATAACATCACAATCACGTAAGAGCGGTTGTATGAAAATGTACGTCGGGTTGGCCGCTCTTAAAACAATATAATAGTTTTAGCCAAAGCCCATTTATAGCGAGAAAGCCTATTTACATTATATATACTATACAGGATGCAGTTTTAAACCTCAAAAAATTCAAGAGAATATTATGCTAATGATTCTCGAACCGAATCAACAATAAAAACCGGCTAAGAGCGTGTCGGGCCACGCTCAATGTAGGTTTCTGTAGTTTACCGTCCGTTACAAATTTCTCACAATGTACCTAACTGAACCCGGTATAATTTAGTAACCCAATTTCCCAAGAGATGGCGCTGTACCCGGTGGTAATTTTGGATTGCGTTAACAGATTTTAATCTTTTTGTATTTTAATTTGGAAGAAGAGGATAATAAATATATAAACGAAGTTAAAAAATGCTTGCATGTACGGTAAATTACATAACTAGTTCAGAAAGTATTTTTTAAAAATTTCAAAAACTGTTCATCCTATCAAGTTCAAAATATTTTTCCTAAAAAGTATATAAAAAGTTCTACTTTTCAGATTTAGAGGGGGGACGCATTGTTTTTTGCTTTTGAAGTGATTATTTCTAAAAATATTTACATTATCAAAAACTTTAAACCCTTAATCATATTTAATTAACTATCTAACAATAATCACACGTTACGGTAGAAATGAAAAAAAAAAATATCGCCCTACCCTGTGGTTGTGTGGTTCCATAGGAGGAAAACCGTTTCGTAGGTCTCCAGCTACCGCCGCAATTATGACGACAATACAGGTAAAAATATAGTTGTGGGTCATTTTTCAGTTTATGCTCAGACTCGAAAAATTTCATGGGCTGGTGGTAACGGTCCAAACTTACGACTTAAACCAAATGTGGATGGCGAGGAATGGGTAGCTCGCAGTTCGGTAACAGTCCAGATAACAGTCCGAGACCAAGTTATCGACGGCGGGTACTGTTCCCGCACGCCTCAAGGAGTTGTCAGCCAACTGTAGGGGTTCAGCAGGGTTGACGCCTCCTGGGGCCAAGGGTTGATGCGAAAGCATAACACCAGGACCCTGGGATCAAGGCTAAGAAGGAATGGTGTGGGTTGTTAGCAAGGAGCATTACTTTTATTTCATCACCATTGCTATCAAAACAGTGAAGAAACCATGTCCTAGAACCAAATCTCTAAAGACATTTAATATCCACCAACCTGGAATGAGCCTGTGAGGGAGATTACAGCCCATGCCCAGTTCTAAAGAGGGGAACTGTGTCCCAGCAGTGGAAAAATTACAAAGCTAATTATGCTATGCTATTATTACAGTAATTTTAATAAATAAGAGCTGCATATACTTATTAAAAAACTAAGAACAAGGTTCTCAAGATACACCAAATACCAGTTCAAAGACTGAAATTATTTCCCTTCATGCCTATATGGGCACCTATAAACCATTCAATGAAAACAAGGGTTAAACTCCAAGTGAATGCTGCAATTCGTACACCTATCGTCTTTCTATTATATCTCTAATTACAGTATTGGAAAGGTCAAATAGACAAATCTATTTGGAACATTCTTTTATACAATGATATTGTTATATTACTTCTTTGAATACCATCATTACAGACATAATAGAAAGACAATAGGTGTGTAAACATCAGAAATCACTTAGAGAAGAACTTCTCAAAGATTTTTTTATTATTATTCAATTCAACACAAATTAAATTAAATTTTCAGAAGACTTACTTATTTTAAAAACTGCATAAACAGTATAATATTTTGGATGTACGGTCAGAAGTAAGTAAACCAAACCTCCTTGAGTATATCCCCTTCCATTAAAAAAAAATTATTTCTGAATTGTGTAAATTTAATATTGATGATCAAAAGAAAGTCTGCAATTCAAGTAAAATACTACACATATGGTGTTCTCATTTTGCGTGTGCTTCCCCTGTACTACACACATGGTTTTCCATGACCCTGAAAGGTTATTCATGAGACCTGACATTCATAAATCCAACAACTTTTTCTGGTTCTGACACTAGTTCATTAAAAAGTAATTATTTTAAAGAAGGGGTGTTCCATACTGTGCCTTCTCTATCTTTCTACCTAACATCTATACTAATGTGTTATATCTGAAATGGTTAGAAGGTGGCCTTCAAACTACTTGACAATAAATTAGTATAAGAGTTAACAAGCTAGTAGGTACAAGAGAACAGAGTGAATAAGAACACAATATAAATAATAATAGATGTAACTCACAACTGGCGGAAGGAGCGGCACTCCGTTTATTTTCATACAGGATACGTACTGGCCGGCCTGTCGCACACATTTTACGTCCCACGGGTCGTTCATCCTTGTCGAACACCCGACGAGTGTGACTTACAGCTCCTGGACTCCCTGATGTTTCCCCCAAAACCGCTAACTCATCAATATCCGACTACTATCATCGCTAAAGGAAATTTCACGGCACTTTTCAATCTATCTAATGTAATAAATCACAGATTTTGAACGTTATGGCGAGGGAAATTTAATTTCATTACGCCGACAAAATCTCATTGCAATGAACCAGTGCCAGATGTTGTCATGCACGATTACGTCAGTTAATAAGTATTTTATTAACCGGTCCGACGGAGAACACTAACTAATTTACTCTACGATGAACGATTAATGCATAAATATAACATTGAATAAAGTACTATTTGTTTTACAGCTTTTTTTAGTAATATTAATACAATAATCGGTACTCGAACAACATAACATGAATTTGAAAATGATACTGTTCTCGATTTCGTCACTAATAGAAAATCATGTTTATGAATTTACAACCAATCGTATTAGCTTGGTTTCAAATTACTTCCTTTAGTAGCCAATAGACGCGCTGCATGTGCATAACCAACTATGTTTGGGATATGGAAAACAGCCTGGTTTTAGTTGTCAAACAAACTTCGTATTGCCATGGTTACATTACATATTCATAATTATTTCAGTTTGATGAAATTAATATGTATAATACCTTACAGTTACAGTATTTTTTACTTGATCTTTATTCAATTTCTGAATATCACTTTTAAATGTGGACTAAATTTTTAAAGTTTTCTCTAAACCAAAAATATTATACAAAACTTAAATGATTTGGAATAATTTTTGAACGAACTGCAAAGTGCAAACTTCAAAGGTTTTGACGTTGAAATGACAGTGACAGTATGAATGAGTCAATAAATTGGTAATTTGTTTTATTTTGTACGAAAGTAAATTTGGAATTATTTCACAAAATTTCAATGATTTGTTCAAAAAATATTGCTGTTCGTATCAGGGATATAGTACCTAAATTATAACGGGCTCCGTTCCAGATCTTCCAATAGCTTAAATTACAGAAAATTGATATAATGGCTACTAGAACTGTATGTCCCGCCGGGAAAAAGGCGTTGATGTGGTTTTTCATTTCCACACTTATTTTTACAACTTCGTTCTTTTCTGGGAGTGTACTAGGATTCTCGTCGGAGCTGTGGCTCCTTACATATTGGGGCCCAGCACTGTACTTCTGCCTTCTTGCCTTCATACTAAGATACTGTTACACAGGCTTTTTTTACGAGGTAAATAAAATGTTTGCTTATTTTTTATATACCTATTTCAATAAATTTGTGACTTTTTTCCTTAAGTTTAGCTAAGAGTCTCTTAGCTAAACGTAATCTCAATATTTTAGAGATATATTTTCATAATTTTCAAAGCAAACTGATTTCAGTTTGGGCTTATTAGATTAACTTGTGTAGGTCAACATGAATCACATTCCTAATTTACGAAATGATGATGATGATATTTTACAAACATATTTTTAATGATTCTAATCCATAATCCCTATGTTCACTATTGATCTGTTTTCCACATGCAGGTATCAATAAGATCAGCGTTTTTGGGGCTAACTTTCTCCCTGGGTATCTTCCTGGCCTCGTTCGACAATGGTTGGAGAGTGTTCGGCCTCTACACAATAATACTTTCATTCTTTCATTTCTCTGAGTTTGTGTCGGTGGCACTCACAAACCCTCGGACCCTGACAGTTAACTCTTTCATATTGAACCACAGTATTCAGTATGGTGTGGCTGCAGTGGCAAGTTGGATAGAATGGGGAGTGGAGTACTATTTCTACCCTGGTAAGTATTGTATTTTGAAAATATTTCTTAATCTTAACATTCAACTACTAAACCTACTTACTTAGTTATGAACATGTTATCTTTGTACTCAAATATGAATTTTACCCATATGGAAAAAAAAACAGCTGTTTAATATACTATAGAGGCTTGGGAAAGCCACCTCTACACACTAAGACTATACAAAACACTGCATTTAGTAATCTCTAAGTATATCCTGGGCAACATTGGCTAATATTTTTATAATCACATGAGAATTTGACTTAAACAAAGTTCAGGCCAATCATTATGTAGGGGCCCTTCAGGGTTGAAGCCTCCTGGAGCTGCCGGTTTGTGTGCAACTGTTACCGCGGCTCTGGGAAAAAGGCAAGGAAGGTACGGGGTAGCTTTTTTAGTCTGTAAGAGTCTGACACTGGTCTCCCGCTCCGCCCAAGAGCGAGTTTCATCATTCGATGATTTTCACCTACCATAAAAAAAGGCCAATCATTATAATGTTTCCATGCTTGTTAATTTTTTTTTAAATTGGGCCCTAGTAAAGGGCAGGCCTAAATTACAGTAGGGAAAGAAAAAAGCTTGTGGAACATTCTAAAGCCTGACTTTAACTCTTGAGCCCTAAGAGAATGCCAGCATTCGCACACCTATTGTCTCTTTATTATGTCTCTAATTATGGTATTCCAAAGGTTATTTGACAACCCTGATTAACAACCAGATGTATAATTCAACTGTTTTTGTTTTTCAGAAATGAAGACATATTTTTGGGTGTCATACTGTGGTGTTGTGATGTGCATCGCAGGAGAAATTTTCAGGAAGGCGGCCATGTTCACAGCTAAAACCAACTTTAACCATACAGTAAGTTGGTATTTACTTCTTCATAGTTTGTTTTGTGATTTTAGTGTCAATTGTAAAAATATTTTTTTTTTCCAAACTATTCCTGGTTTGGCCCACTATTTGGCAATGGCAATGTTGCCCGCTGAGGCTTTACTGACCTTAGCTAAAAGTGTATTTCTTTATATGCATAGATATGTGGAGTATGTTTTACGTATGTATATTTGTGTTCAGCATGGTTTGTGTCACTTGGATTTGAAAAAATATGGTATTAATGTGAATTAAAAAAGAAAGAAACCAAATTACTGTAGTCATTAAGTAAGTATTGCTGTGATTTCTTTTGATATGATCATGCTGGATTTAAAAATAAGAGGCTCAAGGGCAAGAAATTATAGAAATTGTACATTTTTATAAAACCTGACTGCAAATACTACTGAAAATTTCCAAAAAAGACTTTTCAAACAGTCAAATCTGTGATTGAACTAAAATAAACTCCATCATCATCTTAATAAACTGCACCTGATTGAATAGAAGAGGAAATTTTTAATACTTTTTTGTTTTTTTTTTTTATTGTGGACTAGTTCCCTTCTTGTAGAGATGGTCTTTGGTACATCCCATCTGGGTTCTCGGTTGTTTCCGATGTATTTAGTGTTTGTCCGACGTTTTTCTGCAGACCATGGTCTACCTTCCATCTAGCATCAAAAATATTACGTAATAACAGTGTCGCCGAACGACATTGCTGTGATCGAATACTGGGACAGGCAAGAAATTTATCTTGAAAAAAAAATCTAGTTGTGTCATTGACATGCTAGGAAGAAAAACGCACATTTCTATCTGGATAGAAATGTGCGCGTTAGGCGGTGGAGATAGGATTAATACTCGTATGCTATAAACATTTTCAGCATTTTATTTTGACTAATTATGACATTTCAGCATTTTATTTTGACATATGATTGAGCTGCGAAATTTTTCGAAAGACTTACCGCCTCGAAACCTAAAAGTCAACTTAAGGAACAAGCGTGGGTTTCCACTCAATAAAACACACACTAGAAGGCGTGTGTGTTTTATTGAGTTTTCGCCTCACCCGGAGCAGAAGAAGTTTGATGATATTTCGCCTCAAAAAAAAAAACAGACCTTAGTAAAACTACTTTTTCCTGTTCCAGGTACAGTTCGTGAAGCGTCCTGACCACGAGCTGGTGACTCATGGAGTGTACTCCATCTGCAGACATCCTAGCTACGTCGGCTGGTTCTACTGGTCTATTGGGACACAGGTATGAGATAAGTTTCACTTAGGGCACCTTCAAATTAGCCGTAAAGTGCCGCGCGACAGTAGTGCGTAGCAAAAAAAAAAATATTTAAAGGTTATTATAAAAGTTTTGTTTCATCATTTCATGAACCTACCATATCATACTCTTTTCAGATAACCCTTCTAAACCCAATCTGCGTGATCATCTACGCGGTAGCCTCTTGGATGTTCTTCCGAGAGAGGGTCTACGCCGAAGAGTTGACCCTGCTCACGTTCTTCGGGCCACAGTACGTGGAGTATCAGAAGAAGGTTGGCACCGGCCTGCCCTTCATCATGGGTTACATCCCGGAGAACACTGGCCAGCAAATCCGGGATGACCATTGGAGTTATTAAGGTGAGTAGAAAACTGGATTTATAATGACTTTAGGCTGACATAGACTTGCAACTGGTGAACAGATTCCGACCGTAAAGTCCTGGAAATAAAGTTTAAAATAAATAACCTAGCTTGAAATAAGACAAGGTGTGAGGAAAATTATTGATATTCAATTATTTTTTCTACAAAAGAATGTTCTTCGTCAGTTCTGTACT